>CM018043.1:16753201-17953201 GCA_008638375.1 Nyssa sinensis
AACCGCACCCATGCACAAGAGGGTCCCGAGCTGATTGCCACCTTATGCACCCTACCGAGCTAAAGATAAGGAAGCTATTGCGTAACAAGGAAACTGCTATTCCTGGATCACTTTCACTTCCTATTTCCATAGAGTGCAATGTTCTACATGGTAACTAGCCATTCTATGATAGCAATCAGATCCTCACTTTCACGAGGTCGAATCCTAATCAACTTAGGAGAATTAGCAGCCTATCAATTGAACCCAAAGGTACGCAGTTTAATTTACAGTCATTGAATTACTTTCAATTACAGTCTTTCTTTACAATTTTATTGACTTCATCATCGGAGTGGCTACTATCGGAGCCAACCCGGTGGCCCTCTGATCTCTTTCTTTGAGTGTTCAACATGCGACAGAGAACGGAGCCCCTACTGATCAGAAAGTGCAATCATTAGTTTGGGGCCGTCTATGGAAAACGAAAAATTATTTCTTGCTAAGTTCTCTTTTCTACAAACGAACTCATTACCTTTCTCACTGAAGGACCATGGCTCCCAATCTTTGTCTAAGGAAGAACCCTCAAAACCAGCCACCCGCCGGAAGAGGAAGGGGACAAGCATCTGATCCCATGCAGCAGCAACTCGGTCGAGTTCAACGAAAGACTAACCTAATGCAGGAACAACTTATTACTATCTCTAGAACTCTAACGTTGCTTACCTAGAGCCCTGGGAACAACCCCCTTCATCCTCCCACCGGTGCGGCTGATGTAGGTGCACAGCCTTTTACCACCGCCATGGAAGGAGGACCTCACGAGGAGATTCCCGTTGAGCAACCAGTGCACCCCCAGGGAACCACTCATATGGGAGGAGACACCCCCAGCTAGCCATCAGCCACTGCAGATAGGGGGATACGGCCTTCAACCCGACCTTTCACTACCAAAGTACTACAAGGGTTCCGACTCCGATGGCTTCAGGGGCAAACCCAGCACCGCATGAGTTTCAGCCCCACACGGCACCGGCTTCCCCCAGTCCAGGACAATCGACATTCTCTCCCTACCATGGGATAGAATCGTCCTACCTATATAGGTGTTGAGGCTGCAAGGCAAGACCTTCGAATACCGGTACAGCCTGAGGGCCCACAAAGGATTGAAGAAGTAGTAGACTTTATAGACCACACTGCCATTACTAAAGGTCTTTACATCCCTCCAAAGCAGGATGAGTTAGCCAAACTGCTCGGAAGGTTTGCCACGCCATTCACCCCCGCCATAATGGTGGAAGAACGGCCAAAGAAATTCGTTGTCCCGAAGTTTACTTTGTACGACGGGACCGAGGACCTAGGAGACCATCTCTCTCACTATCAGCACACAATGGCACTATATAGGGCTACAGATTCTTTCATGTGTTGCACCTTCGTAACTAGCCTCAAGGGGACAGCTCTGAAGTGGTTCCACAGCCTCCCACAAGAGTTTGTCTTTAACTTCTATGAACTTAGCAGGCGGTTTCTTGATCGGTTCATAATCAGTAGGAGGTTGAGGAAAGGACCAGAGTTCCTATTAAACATAAAACAATCCAAAAAAGAGCCGCTCCTTGAGTACATTGCGCACTTCAATGCCAAACTCACAGAAATCAAGGATTGCAGTTTGAGCTTTCTAGTAGCCGCCCTAACCTCCAGTCTAGTGTTGGGGGGTTTTCGGGATTCTGTGACAAGAGCTCTCCTGTTGATATGGCAACACTCATGAAACGAGCCAGAAAATATATAAACTTGGAGGAAGCAAAGATCACCTCCCAAAAAATCAAGGAACAGGCCCAGAAGGATGATCATAAGAAAGATTCCAGTGCAACCAAAAAGTATGTCAGAAGTCCCGATAAAAGAACGGCATCCAAGGCCCCGACCAACACTAGCACTGGAAGGTATGGCACTTACACTCCTCTGAACGCCTCCTTAACTCACATACTTCGGCAGGTCCAAACACGTACAAATCTGAAGTGGCCGAAGCCGCTAAAAAGCAATCCTAACACTAGGGACCAGAATAAGTACTGCGACTTCCATAAAGACTACGGTCATACTACCGATGAGTGCAGAGCCCTCAAATAGGAGATTGAACAACTCATTAAAAGAGGACTACTGCAAGAGTTCATCAGACAAGACGGGAGGCAAAACCCCCAAAATGACAGGCCATAGTAGAGGAGGCAAGAATAGAGGCCAGAACAGAGGGATGGACGGAATGAGCCTCAACAACAGAACAATCAGGTTATCTTTGTCCACGCTGATAGCCTAGTCATAGGGATGTCCAACCGAGCAAGAAAATGTTATGCTCGAAAAGCCAGAACAACTCCTAGCATCCTCCAAATCTCTGTTGTTGAGAAAAGACTAAAGCCAGTGCCTGAGATCCAGTTCTTAGATCAAGATCTTATAGGGGTGCACTGTCTTCACAGTGACGCCCTCGTTATCTCACTCAAAATTGTCAATTTTGAGATCCGAAGAGTCTTGGTAGATACAGGGAGCTCCGCCAATGTGTTATTCTATGAGCCCCTAAAACACATGAAGCTTAACTTCAATGACGTCAAGTCCACCGCCGCAATAATGGCTGGATTTGACGGAAATCTCAATACCCCGTTGGGGAGGATTGACCTTCCCACAACAGTAGGAAAAGGAGACGGTCAGAAGACCATAATCTCATAATACATGGTTCTGAATTCCAAGTCCCCTTACAATGTCATAATCGGAAGTCCTTAGCTCCACCAAATGGGAGCGGTCACCTCGACCCTCCACCAATGCCTGAAATATATGCACAACAATGTGGTCTATTCTATTGGAGGGTGTCAGCCAACTGCCCGAGAGTGCCACGCTCTCGCGCTTAAAGAAAAGGCTCCCAAATAGCAATCACAACACTCTCATAAAGATAGGAGCCCAGATCTTTCCCATCTTCATGAGATAGAAGCCTTCCCCTCCGAGATTGATGAACCTCTAAGCCCTAGAGGATGGGACAGCTAGAGCCAAGCCGATGAGGGATCCTATCAAGGTGCTCGTCAGCCCTAAAGGAGGAGGAAGATATTTACAAATTGGCTCAAACCTATCGCCTTCCAAGTGAGAGGAGATGGTGGAATTCTTGAAGAACAATCTCTCGGTGTTTGCTTGGGAAACTAAAGATATGGAAGGGATAGATCTCGACCTTATTACCCACAAGCTAATGACTGATCTTGACCACCCTCTTGTAAGACAGAAAATAAGGACGTTTGCTCCAGATAGTCACCTAGATCATTAATGAAGAAATGTAGAGGTTGTTGGATGCTAAAATGATAAGGGAAGTATTCTGTCCAGAATGGCTCGCCAATATTATTCTTGTCAAAAAGAAAAATGATAAATAGAGGGTCTACATGGAGTACATAGACCTCAACAAAGCCTGTCCCAGAGACAGCTTCCCTCTTCCAAGGATAGACCAACTAGTCGATGCAACAACAAGGCACGAACTCATGAGCTTTATGGACACCTACTCTAGATACAACCAGATCTAGATACCCTTCAGACTAGGAAAATATAGCTTTCATATCCGAATGAGGTCTCTATTGCTATAGGGTGATGCTGTTCGATCTGCAAAATGCTGGGGTGACATATCAACATCCGATCAACAAGAATGTTCGGCCCTCTAATCGGCAATATAATAGAAGTCTATATAGATGACATGCTGGTCAAAAGCTTACGAAAGAGTAGCCACATCCAGCACCTAAGCTAGACATTTGATATCCTGAAACAACACAGGATGAAATTAAATTCCTTGAAGTGCACCTTCGGTGTAACCGAGGGAAAGGCTTTGGGTTTTCTGGTTTCCTAGAGGGGTATTGAAGCAAACCCTACTCAGATCAAAGCCTTAATTGAGTTAGAATCACCAAAGACTAAGAAAGACATTCAGGCTCTAAATAGGAGAATTGCAGCTCTGAATCGATTTATCTCCAAATCTGCCGATTGCTTCCTACCACTATTCAAAGCCTTGAAGGGAAATAGGGCCTTGCAATGGTCCGATGAATGTGAGAAAGCCTTTCAAGAACTGAAAAAGTATCTGGCCTCCCCCGAACTCCTCTCAAAGCCAATCCAAGGGGAGAAACTGCTCCTCTATCTTGCGGTCTCTGAAAATGCTGTCAGTTTTGTACTGGTCAAGCAGGACAAGGGGGTTCAGAAGCCCGTATTCTACATAAGAAGGACACTTCTAGACACAGAGAAAAGGTACCCAAAGATCGAAAAGCTGGCCTTCGCTCTGATAATTTTCTGCCAGGAAGCTCCGACCCTATTTCTAGGCACATCCTATTGAGATCCCAACCACCTATCCATTGAAGTCAGTACTATAGAAGCCTGAAAGTCTCGGCGCGATTGGTTAAGTGGTCTGTGGAGTTGGGAGAATTCAATATATCCTACATTCCACAGACCTCCATCAAAGGGCAAGCATTGGCAGAATTTGTTACGGAGTTCACTCCATGCCCTCCATAATAAGGCACAGCTGAGTAAAAGCTCCGTTGTATGGCAGCTCTATACCGATGGATCATCCACAGACCGAGGTTCTGGTGTCTACTTGGTGTTACGGTCCCCTGAGGGCCTTGTAGTAGAAAAGGTAGTAAGCTTGGGATTCAGAGCTTCTAATAATAAAGCCGAGTACAAAACCCTTATCCTTGGGATAAAGCTAGCAATGGAGTACGAGGCCTAAAATCTCAAATTTTTCTCTGACTCCCAATTGGTGGTAAGCCACGCTCTAGGAGAATTTTCCATCAAAGATGATAGAATGCTCCGGTACTCAGAACTGGTAAATTTACTAAAGCGCTCATTCCTTGAATTTATCACTTAAAAGATCGAGAGAGGTCAGAACTCCAAGGCTGACGCCTTGGCAAACATGGCCTCCCATCTCAATCCAGAAGGAGATTCGACTCTAAAGATCTCTCACCAATCGAGTCCAAGCATCGAAGAGGTACAATTTTCCCAAATCTCCGAGTAGACTCAAAATTGGATGACTCTCATCCTCCGATATATAGGGGAAGGACTGCTCCCAGAAGATAAAAACCTGGCCCGAATGATTCAAATCAGGGAAGCTCGGTACCTAATCTTGAATGGGAAGCTCTATCGAAGATCCTACTCTCAACCCCTATTGCGGTGCCTAGCTCTAGAAGAATCTCAATATGTTCTAGTAGAGATACACGAAAGAATCTGCGACAACCATAATGGTAGCCAAACCATAGCCCACCGAGCTCTAATGCAGGGCTACTATTGGCCCAGCATGCTGAAGCAAACTAAGGAATACGCCCTAAAAATGTGACAAATGCCAACGGTTCACTCCCTACCAACACCAGCCCCACCATGAGCTCATTCCTATTGCCAGCCCATGGCCCTTTGCTTAGTGGGGAATGCACATTATAGGGCTGCTGCCAAAGGCCACTCCGAACAGAAGGTACCTTTTGGTAGCCATCGATTATTTTTTCAAGTGGGCAGAGGCCGAGCCCCAAATCACATCACAGAAGTGGAAGTAAAGGGCTCCACTTTGAGGAATATAGTTTGCAGGTTCGACATACCTCGCGTCATCATCTTAGACAATGGTACGCAGTTTGCCGAAAAAAATTTCAAGAAATTTTACGAAGACTTGCGCATTAGTCGTCACTTCGCCGTGCCAGGGCACCCCCAAGCCAACGGGCAAGTCGAGGTCACCAACCAAGCAATTTTGGATGCTCTTAAGAAGAGATTGGAGGATGCCAAAGGAAGATGGGTTGAGGAGCTTCCTGGTGTACTCTAGGCTTACAGAACTACAAGAAGAACACCAACCTCTGAAACTCAGTAACTACAAGAATATGGGTTGGAAGCAATGATTCCTATCAAAATCGGTATACCCACCTTGAGGACGGAACTTTTCGACCAAGGGGCTAATGACCAGCAACTTGCAGAAAACCTAGACCTACTTGAAGAAAAGCGAGATCAAGCCATAATCAAGATGGAGGCATACCAGCAGAGGATGGCCAATAGTTCCAAACAAGGGATAAGGCCCCTCAGTTTCTAGCTCGGGGATCTTGTCCTAAGAAGAGTGTTCCCAAACACTAAGGATCCCATCATGGAAAAACTATCGCCCAATTAGGAAGGCCCATATAGGATAACAAAGATTGTCAGACCCACCACATACTGGTTAGAAGATATAGTTGGGAAACCTATACCCAGGCCATGGAATGTAGAACACTTACGAAAATACTATCAATAAAGATTTTCTTTCTTTACTTCCCCAAAAAGTGTTCACATACAGACCCCTAAAAACCTTGCAGCCCATGCAAGAGTTATAGGTATGGTCCATCTCAATGTATAGACCTTTAAAAATCTTGCAGCCCATACAAGAGTTACAGGTCTGGTCCATCTCAACGTACAGACCTCTAAAAACCTTGCAGCCCATGCAAGAGTTACATGTCTGGTCCATCTCAACGTACAAACCCCTAACAACCTTGCAGCCCATGCAAGAGTTACAGGTCTGGTCCATCTCAACGTACAGACCCCTAACAACCTTGCAGCCCATGCAAGAGTTACAAGTCTGGTCCATCTCAACGTACATATCCTTAAAAACCTTGCAACCCATGTAAGAGTTATAGGTCTGGTCTATCTCAATGTACAGACCCCTAAAAACCTTGCAGCCCATGCAAGAGTTACAAGTTTGGTCCATCTCAACATACAGACCCCTAAAAACCTTGTAGCCTATGCAAGAGTTACAAATCTGGTCTATCTCACTGTACAGACCCCTAAAAACCTTGCAGTCCATGCAAGAGTTACAGGTCTGGTCCATCTCAATGTACAGACCCCTAAAAATCTTCGTAACTGTTACAAGAGTTATAGGTCTAGATAGTGATCAGTGATTTCTGAAGAAGGACCTTAAAAGCAACAAAGGCCTAGAGTATCTTTCAAGGAAGATTATCGGCGTTGGTTGTTGGGTGTGAATTTAGTCCTACTCTGTTATTACCAATTCTGGTGACAGAAGATTTGTTCAATTATCGTGACTGTTTAATTACAAGTCTTATTGCTCGATTATTACCAGTTCCGGTGACAGAGGTTCTGATCACCAAAAATTTGTTCAGTTACCATATAATTATAAGTTTTTCTGCTCAGAAGACAGCACTCAGCTCATGCTTATTTAAAAGTTAAAGGGAAGATCGAGATTTTAATCAATTCTCGAACATTTTTACTTGATTTAATTGCAAGCTTAAAGGCCAAAAGCCCAAGGTCATATTACAGAGCAACGATGGGTTAGAATAATACTGAAGTCTATTACAAATTTGGCACATTATTAACATCCACAACAATTCATAAAATTCACAAGTAGTGCTATTCTAAAGAGACAATCAACAAAAGTGCTTTGAAATATAAAAGTACACCAGTTCTGGAAAAAAATCAATTTCATTGTTAATTGGCAAAGGATCACATCAGATTGGAAGGTTTACAAAGAAGCAAAGTACAGAAGAAAAAATCCTAGACTACAGCTGGGCCGGATGAGGAAGAGGTCGTTCTATGTCATTGTCACTCTCTTTCTTTGGTGCAGTTGGTCCGAACGAGGAAAAGGTCATTTTGTACCATGTCGTCGTCACTCTCTTCCTTCATTCTCCTCAAATTTAGCACACTGCATCCACATTAGCTTGAGCAGGTACTTCTACTAGGGGGAAGATCAAGAGGGGTTACCTCATCATTATCATTCTAAACCTCGGCCTCAGCTAGAGGGACTTCAACATTGTCAATCCCAATCATATCAAGGTCAGGCACTTCACGAGAAGCTTTGTTCTGAAGGTATTGTACCCATACTCGATCAGCTCCTCACCCATCTCCTCAACTTCAGCCTTCATCTCTACTTCAGTCTGGACCTTGGCAGATTCGATTGTGTCTTTGGTCTTCTAAATGGAAGTAGCTTGGAAGTCGTCAAACCTCTTTGAAGGTCATCCAACTTCTAAGCAAGAGAGTCCCATTCAGACTACATGATGGACAAGGAGTTCGTCGCCTCCTTCAGCTCTCCTCAACAGTAGAGGCAGCGGATTGGGCTATTCCTAGCTGTAACCTGGTTTCATCCAGCTCAAACTGGAGATTGTCAATCATCTTCAAATCCATAAAAGATTCCATAATAGCAACAAGGCCATGCATGGTCTGCCAAAAAAAATAGAAACAAGTCAGAACAAGTAAAAGTAAAGTTTTAAAATGTAAAAAAAAAAAAAAAATAGAGCTCAAAAACTACTTTCATCTAGAAGGACAGAAGATGTGTGGAAATCTTCTCTGCATTCTGTCCCTTACATTGCTTTGGGCTAGAAGCCGAGAACTCATCGAAGACCTTCCTCACTGCTAAGTAGCCGGAATCATCAAGCACCTCAACAGTAGAAGCAGCTGCCTTCCCTTTCCCCCTTCACCTGGTCAGAACCTCAGGGGCAGGAAGAAGGGTAGGCGTTGGGGCAGAAGGCACCCTCTCATCCTCAACCAGAGTACAATTCAAGGAGCTAGAGAGGAGCCTCCTCCTCTTCACTTAAAGAGGTGAGTTAGCAGGAGAGGAAGGCTTCCCTACCATCTTATTCTTCTACCCTGGAGCCCACTTGGACATCAGAGACTTTTTTAGATTTCCAGCTTTGGTGGTCGTCAAACGAGCATCTATCAGGTTCTCTAGTGTGAAGATGACGGTGTGAGCTCTATTGCTAGTTTGAAGGAGCCGACGATACTTGTCTTGGAGATCAACCTGGAAGATTGACCTCTTCCAAGCACTTTTATCTGCACAAAAGACATAAACACAGAAGTTAGACAAGCAATAAAGAAGTAAAAATATGCAAAAGTAGAGGCAGAGTTATATAAAAGAGGAGGGGTCTCACCCTTAATCCCGGTACTCCGGGGAAATGTCGAGATCTGATCTTAGAAGTCCTCTAGCTCCCATTCTCCTCCCACAAAGAAGTACCACTTCTTCTAAGTTTTATTGGAAGTAGGCACTGAGGAGAGAGGTTTGAACCCCTTGTCAAATGACATATAAAAGAGGCCCCCGACCTTATGTACTTCAGATCCATATTGCTACGGATTAGGTCAAGGTCTACTTCGACACCGTTCAGATGTCCTAGCACTATAAACCCTAACAAATGCCTCCAACTATTGTGGTTGAGGTTGGCAGGGCAGATGTTGAACCATTTAAAGAACTGCCTAACTAAAAGAGGAAAGGGGAATCTAAGTCCCATCTCGAACCATGCGAGATAAACACAAATCTCGCCCGGACGAATGTCAGAAGGGCGATCTAAGGAGCTAGGGCTCTGCAGGTCACGTTCGAGGGGAATTCAAAAGTGGCTCTCAGGTCATCTAGCATGCCCTGAGTAATGGCGCTTTCTCCTTCCTCTCTTTGGGAAGGCCTACCAGAGGTCTTCCCTATTTTATTCCTAAGCTTAAGAAAGGCATCTACTTGCCTAAGCCCTGAACTAGAAGGGGTTAAGGAAAATGATAGCCTCGAGAGCCCAAATGGCGAATGCGCAATAAATGCCACATCAACGGTCATTTGGGAATACAAAGTGACAAGACGCGTGACTTTTCGGAAGCCCACAGCCCTAGTTACGCGTTATGCTAAACTAAGGCTTGGGAGGAGCAGCTGATACGCCATAAAGTGACAGACCAGTCTCCACATGACACGTGTACACGCAGAACAAACGAAGCTCATCCATCCAGAGCAGGATTATACATATGGGCTCCAGAGCTTCGTAACTTGGAACCCCGGGCAACCTCTGGACTCACCTTTAGTTCAGAAGGCACCGCACCCATACACAAGAGGGTTCCAAGCTAATTTCCACCTTATGCACCTTATCGAGCTAAAAATAAGAAAGTTGTACTTAACAAGAAAACTGCCATTCCTAGATAACTTCCACTTCCTATTTCCATAGAGCACAGTGTTCTACATGGTAACTGTTATTCTATGATGGCAATCAAATCCCTAATTTCACGAGGTCGAATCCTAATCAACTTAGGAGAATCAACAACCTATAAATTGGACCTAAAGGTATGCAGTTTAATTTACAGTCATTGAATTACTTTCAATTAAAGTCTTTCTTTACAATTTTATTGACTTCATCATTGGAGTGGCTACCGCTAGAGATAACCCGGTGGCCCTTTGATCTCTTTCTTTGAGTGTTCAACAAGCGACAGAGAGTAGAGCCCCTGCTGATCAAAAAGTGCAGCATTGGATACCTAGTCTGGATTAAAAGAAAGCCTCATTATCTCAATTAATTTACTTTGTGGCTTAACCATTTTAAGTGGAGATTATGACATAATTATCTCCTTGACAAATTACCTTAAGATTTGTTAAACTTAATTCATTTTTTATCTTTTTCTGATCATTGTGAAGTCAAATAAAGGTTGATGAGGTCAATAAACATCTATTCTTGTACTATCTATTGAGCAATGAAACAATGAAACAAAAGAGACTATGAATAATATGTTGGCGTGAGTTGTCATTAGAATCGATTAGAGAGATTATAGGGATGAGTCTTGAATGTAAATTCCCTGTTTTAAAGGTCACCTATTATTCTAACCGTAACATTTGTATATCCAAGAATAGGTTTCAATTATCTTCTTTATATGTATTTTTCCATCCCTGTAAAGATTACGATGAAGCTATATACAAAGTTTGTCATAATGGGCCATGCAGAGATTGTGTATGAAAAAGAAAGGCGGCAAGTCCATTCTTTCTTGTCCGGCAGCCTGTTGGGCCTAAATAATTATCCTTTTTTTTTTTCCTCTTTTTAATATATATTTTTAGATAAATTATATGAAATTTTTAACAATTATAAAAACATCTCTTGATATTTCTAAAATTATACCACTCTTTTCTATTTTTACTGACAAATTACACATGCCTGATCCCTTTCTATTCAATTTTGTTTTAAAATGCCAAAAATATTTCTTTCATATAATGTTTTTTCATTTTTTAATTGACTAGAATTTTCCAACTTTTCTTTTAAAAAAAATCATTTTATATAAAATAAATTTAAAATGAATAACTTTTATTTTTATTTTTGGTCAAGAATGTTTTTAATTAATATTCATTAAAATATTTTAAAAAATGTAAAAAAAAATAAAAGCAAAATAGATATTTTTGTCATTTTGAATAAAAAAAAGACTGGAAGGGAAGTATGTATAGTTTGTCAATGAAAATAGAGTAGAGCAGTATAATTTTAGAAACCTCAAACGAGATTTTTGCAATGGTTAGAAACCTAATTAAGAAGAGATCAATGTAATTTGCCGAATATTTTTATTTTTCTCTTTTTTGGAAGAAAGCCAGAGGAATCAACTAATTGTACTCAATGATCAAAATTTTGTTTCACAGTATTGTGTCAGTCATTAAAAAGATTGGAAACATTTTGAAAACATATTGAAAATA
The DNA here is from genome assembly GCA_008638375.1 of Nyssa sinensis. NCBI lineage: Eukaryota > Viridiplantae > Streptophyta > Magnoliopsida > Cornales > Nyssaceae > Nyssa > Nyssa sinensis. Next base: position 16,764,564 of record CM018043.1, read on the forward strand.
CAGTTAAAACGATGAAAAAAAATTAATATTTAAAAATATAAATTAAAATGTGTTAAGATAAATATTATAATTAATTAATTGTGAATGTTTTAGGGTACATGTTCATTTACACAAGAATATAATAAGCTAAAATTAAAAAAATGTAGAATTAAATTAGTCATTAATACCAAATAACTCATTACTAATTAAAAACTAATATAAAAAATTTAGAACTAATTTTTTTTATGTAATATGAAATTATTATAATTAAATATAGTATTGTAATATCCATAAAGTAGACAATTTCACACAAGTTAAGTTACATATAAAATATCGAAGGCCTTGTAGCCTAAGTAGTGCTTGCTTGCTCTTCTAGAGGAAAGGTCAAGGGTTCAATCCTTGTCAGTGTCAACGTTAAACCCCATTTTATTATGTGAGCAAAGTGGGTTGGGTTAGTAAGGTAGCTAGGTGCCTGGCCATTAGACTGGGCCTCTTATCAACCCATAGGGTCTTGGCAGCTCTTAACATATGAAAAAAAGTTACATATACAATATTAAATAAAACAAATTGTGATTTAAACCTGTTGTCCAGATATTTACCTTAGTGGGGGCTGAATAGGGTATTTTGCAAATGTTAGTAACTTTTACAATCTTAAAAATATAAAGCAATTAAAGTACAAGAAAGTAAAAGAGAGTAGGGAGAATAAATGCAAACACAAGATTTTTACGAGGTATAGAAAACTTCCGACGTCCTCAACTCAAGCATCCCCACTTGAGTTTTTCCGCTACAAGCGACCTCTCTCCAAGTGGAGACCAAACTTTTACAAAGCGAAGATCGCATCCCTCTTATCCCAAAGTGAAGACCTCATTCCTTCTATCCCAAAAAACCCCGTTTGTCTCATACACAGATAGTGTCTATCCGCAAATCTCACCTGCAATTAGATGTAAGAAGAAAGACTATCAATGCTACTCTCTTGAAGAATGGATTTAATAAAATGAAAACTCTCGTTCCACAGATTGATCGATGATAAACTCTAAATATTTAAAGATGAGTAGAACTTTTAAATCTAGATTTAGAAGTTGTTAGATCTAAAGTCAATAACAAAGATTGGAAGTTTACGTGCAAGATTTGTTAGCCATGAATGCTATATAAAACCTCTATTTATAGGCTTTTGAAAGATATAGCCATTAGGTTTCAAAAACTAGTCGTTGGCCATTTTAGATCTATTCAAGATTTGAATTCGCAATTGCCAGATCGACAAAACTAGTTGATTAGTTTCAACAATCAGTCGACTGGATCATAATCTAATCGACTAAAAGTAATCGACTTGAAAGGTCGACTAAATTTTTCATAGGCTTAGAGGTTCATTTTTGTAAAATACAATCAGTAGGACTGATTTGAGAATCAGTCAACTAATCTTAGAGTTGGTTTTGGCAGATTAGCATTTTGCCTATCTTGACCAAAGTTCTTATTTTCAAGTAACTTGATTTTTCAAGGCTTTAAAGTACATCAATGAAATTATTTGAAAAATAATTTTGTGATTGCTTTTAATTGATCACTTAAATAGAGCGCATTAAGTTCATGATCAATCAATCCTTTCAAAAACGCTAACTTCGATTTAACTTGATTTTTCAAAGCTTAAGGTACATCAATGAAATCCTTTGAAAAATCATTTTTGTGATTGATTTTAATTGATTTTTAAATAGAAATATATTAAATGCATGATCAATCAATCCTTTCAAAGTTTTCAACTTCGACTTAACTTGATTTTTCAAATATTAAGGTAAATCAATATTTCCTTTTGAGAAATCATTTTGTTAATTGATTTTAGTTGATCACTTAAATACTTAGAGTACTACGTTTTGATCAATCAATCCTAAATCACTCAAGAACCCAAAATAATAAGATTAAAGTCTTCACTTGACTTCATTTGATTCATTGGGCTTGAGTGCATCCACTTGCTTGAGTTTGACTTGATGCTTGATCTTTGAAGTGAAGTTCTTTATTTGGTTGGACCTTTCAAGTATTGGTCATCTCTATCTTAATCTAGTTGACCAATTTTCATTGTTGCTTCATCCATTATATGGTCCACTTGATTTTCAACTTGTTTCAAGATTAAACAAATACTTTTAGGTTGCTTGGTTAGATCACATTTAAGTACATCTTATAAACCTCAATTCAAGGGACTAATTATATGGTTAAATAGTCAAGAATAAATTCATTCATGAATCTTATGTTCATTACATTTGTTTATCCACGAAAGACATCCTAAAATATGTATTGTCACGACCCGAAACCCATCTTATGCGGATCTCGTATCGCAGGACAGACCCGATGGCTGTCCCTACTTTTTTCATTCATGTATCATAGTAATAATGTGCAATGTACAAAAATTTAAATAGTAAATCAGTGAAAATCTTTATTTAAACATAATATGGTTCTACATATATCAAAAGGAACCAACATCACATCACCCTTAGGTGACAAATACATGGGAGAAATTATAACATCTTCTTTATTGCATTTTCAAAATGCTCTCCTATGCTCCTTAAGCTCCTACTGTTGTTTCGCAACATTCCTTCCTGAAATAGATAAGTAAGTTTGGAATGAGCTAACGAAGCTCAGTAAGTAAATTTTCTTCTCTCTGCCATGGGTGAGGGTCAACATAGAAAGAACATAATCCGAGATGATAACATGATAGCCAATCATGAAATAGGATGCTACTATAGCCAATAAAAGAGAACACCTCAATAGTAAATAAAATGGAATGTCAACATAACCAGTAGAATAGAATATCTCAATAGTCAATGGAATGGAATATCAACATAGCCAATAAGATAGCACATCCCACATAGCCGATCGTAAGGAACTTGTGAAACTGATATGAAACCTAACTAATAAAGGCTAAGGTGGCCAAGAACACTATGATATTGATTCATAAGATACCTAATGCATAACATTATGGATGCAATTAGTATTTCTTCATAGTCTAGTGATGACTAGGATTAGATTATACACTGATTAACCATTATTGTATGCTATCATTAGATTTTCATAGTTGATTGATTATCCACACCCTTCTATACTTATTGTTAGATGTATTTGTATTGTTGAGATGAAATGAGGACACGAGTGGGTGTGCATGATAGTATTTGGATTCCAGTAGTGAAATAATGTGGTTCGACATTGAAATGTTGTGTTTGATCATAGTTTGACATCTAGTTTTGGCTTGGATTTGAAGAGATGGAGTAGGTGCATATGAGTTTTACACATAGAGATATCATGTGTTGCATGGAAAGACATTCGACTTAATTTTTGAGAAAGAGAATAAGGCCTGATAATAAGTAGGCTTCTATAATGGGGACAAAGTTTCCCTTTGGCTGCGAGTTATAAACCTACTGGGGAGGTCATTTGTTTCATTCAACTTTGTAACCCAAGAAACAACTAGATTTGCCACGTCTGGGTATTTTGAAAAAAGTGTTGGTGTAATGGCAAATGCCATTCAAGAAAGTGTGCATGCATTGACCATGTGTGTGTTGCATTTGATACATTGCATAAATGACGTTTATATGCACGAATTGTGTAGTGATTACACATTTATTGGCTTATTATACTATTGGTGTTACATTGGACATATCGCTATTGATGTTGTTTTGAAAATGAAGTGGAGGTTCATCATGCGATTGATATATATAGATGTATTTTATATTTGGATATATGTTTCCTTACTCAGTTTACGATTGGATTATATTTTATTTTATTGATTATTATATCTTTATTTATGGCTGGTGAGTAATGCTTGTTGAATGCATGTTTTGTATGCTGGACATTAGGATTTGTCTATGTAAGGCTTTGCATTAGTTTTTTGCACATTGTATGCTAGTGTGTTTTGATAAACCCTACTAAGTGTTATGACTCACCCCTACTATGCATGGGAATGGTAGGTACAAGACATGTAGATGACAGCTACAGGTGTAACTCCGATTAGAAGACAGATTTGGACATTGCATCTAGATTATTATATTTTGTTCATTTGTGTAAAATGGTTCTTGTATTCTCATTTAGATGTGGATGTATGTTGGACATGTACTATTGGGGATAGTTAGAATCAGCTCTGAATACTGTATCAATTTTGTACATTATCATTATTTTGATGGAATGATATCATATAGCTAGACCTTGTGAAACTTCATTTTAATTAATCCTGTTACGGAACTTGAATAATTATAAGTATGATAACAAAACAAAAACAACTCAAAATGACCTATTTTTAATATACTTGACAAGGTTGATTAGTCTAATTACCTTCCAGTTAGGGTTCAAATGACCTATTGTTAGGCCTTTTGAGTTAGGGTTGTAACAAAACTTTTGAAAAAGAGTTCACATCCTTGTAGACGACTCACTTATCATAGAAAGCAGAGATCAAGTTATTTCATCTTTTGAAGATGATCACAAAGAGTCAAAAGAAATTAAAATGAATATATTCTATTGCTGTTGCTGAAAACTGTTCATACAGACGATAAAGAGGATGAACTAATTAAAACACCTATTGTGCAAAAAGAAAAGAAAAGAAGATTTATTATTATTTAATTAAAGTAGGATCTAGTAATACCAATATATTTCATAAGATCTTTTGTGAAAGATGAAGGCAATAATAATTTAATCACTATTGTGAAGAAACAAGAAGTTACCATAGAAGTAATTAACGCTAAAGATGAGAATGAGCTTGAATTCACGAAGGTGATTACGAAGCTTGCAAGAAATTGAAATCGTAGTGGATAAAGAACATGATTTTTCTTGTTTCATTATCGACATATTATTGTCATCAAAACAAGAACGTAAAAATACAGCCTTCATAAAAGATATGAAATGAGAAATCTATGAGTCTTCAACGATTCTTGAAAAAATTCAATCATTATTGTTTGGTTATGGAAGAGTTTGTGGTCAAATACATCCAGTTAACTCGATGATGAGTTATTTTCAAGTGGAGGAGTTTGATGTATGACAAATATAGTACCTACCAAAAACATGGATAAATGTTTCAAAATTATTATAGGATTCTTTATTTTTCAAATTTGAACTTATTTCAAATTTGTTATTTCAGATAAAGTTTAATTTTGAAAAAATTACACTAACCTCCATTGAAATTTCAAACAATTATACTGAACTCCCCTGAAATTTTTAAAATTTGTATTGACCTCCCATACTTTATATAACAATATACAGATACCCACCTCCAGTCAAATTTTTTCTTCAAAATGAAAAAATTGCCCCTTTCATGTTTTATTTTTTTCAATTTTTTAAATTATGACCAATTTCTTTTCAATTTCCAAATAAATATTGATAAAACCTTAATTTTATTTTTTATAAAATAAAAATAATTTATTTACCTTAAATTTATTTTTATATGAAATAATAAAAAAAGTTAGAAAAATTTGGTCATAATTACAAAAATGTAAAAAAATAAAAATAAATAAAATGAGTAATTTTGTCATTTAAAAAAAAAATTGACTAGAAAGGAGTATCTATATATTGCGAGGTAAGGTTGGGGAGGTCGGTGTAATTTTAGAAATCTTAAGAGAAGTTAGTGTAATTGTCAGAAACTTTAAGAGAGGTTAGTGTAATTTTTTATTATTTTCTATTTTAGATAGGATTTTTTTTTTATTCTAGTAGGATTTGGACACCCAACAATATCTATATATATGAATGTGAGTTTCCATTAGAGATACTTTATGCTTGAAATTTGATATAATTTTTTTTTAAAAATTTATTCTCTTGTTGGGTGATTATTCCCCATTAGGTTGTGAATATTGACGTTGGTCGTATCTATCCTACAATGTTTTGTGTTGCGTTAGTTTGTGTATTGTTGAATGGAATTTTATTCTAAACTTGCAATAGTATGTGATTGGCAGTTACATTGTTTAATCAAATTTGTTGAAAATATGCAAGTAGGTGAGTTTTATTTGTCACGCCCCGAATTTCTGACCGAAACCCGAGGTGCGACTGACGGACAGAAAGTAAATAAAATAAAAGATAATTAAACAGATTTATGAATTTACGACAAGTTAACTAGAGTTCTTTAATTTTCTAAAAATTTCGGCAGCACCTCCTTTGTTTTTCGAACCTTTTCCCCCTGATAAACACAATACATCATATATATATACAACAGTCACAATTCATCCTCACTCGATGGCCACAACTCTATCAAAGTTAAATATACATCCCTACTTATACAATCCATCATGTCTACTCCTACAGTTAAACTAAAAGATCACAAATTCATTATTTATTACAATATGCAATGTCATTTCCATTCTTTTCAGAAACACACCAATCTTTTATAATATCTAAATACGCCCCAAAGGCCCAAATACTCTTCCAAATTCATTTCCTCTCATTTCTCCAAGATTTCATCAAGTCCCGCGCACCAGGAGCTTTATCTGAAACCTGTGCCCACGAATGGGTCAGCGACAACATGCTGGTATGACATAATACTAATGCAAGAAACAAAACTAAGGTCGTGACATGTGCAAGTGTACAGTTATTTCTATATGGCATTCGATGTAATGATGACAGTATATGAACAATATACAGTATGTAAGCAGTATGCGTGACACACCCATGCAACCCTATGCCCACCCATGTCTCATGATACGGTCCTTCCCCGCTGGCATGAGTACCGCCACGTATGTCTCGCTTCACGGTCCGGAACCCGTCAGGCATGCGAGTACCTAATGGCCAATTTTGGGTTTTTCACCACAGGATCTGCACCCTCATGATGCACCAGCACCTCGTGCTGACCCACACTATGCTTTCAAGAAATCACACGATGCCAATATGCCATGATTTCATCTTGCAATGATACAGTTCAAATGAAACATCCCATTCATAAGCATATGCAACATGCTGTAAATAATGCATCACATTTAAGATCAACAATAGCATTTAAATTACAAGACTTCATCTGCAAATCTACGTGTCATACTCGATCAATCCCAACACTTATGCAAATCTACATGTCGCAATATCAGCGATCCTTCTAAAACGTAAACCACATATGATGACAACTCAAGAAGTAAATCATAACACCCACAGATTCATAAAGAACACGTAAGCATATAAACAATCAAATTCTAAGTGGTTTCCTAATAGCAGTTACGCATAGAGAACGTTCGATCATCTTATCAAATACTCCTAAGCTTAACCTCATTTCTCACATTAGTAAAATATCATACCTGATAGGGTTGGTCACAACCCCACTAAGCTGCGTCCACTATGCAATCCAATCAACCCGTAAGTAACTTAGTCCTCCACTGGAATCCTATCAAGCTTATGCTTATCTCCACTCAGCCAATCTTTGGAGAATTTGCCGTCAAGCGTGAACCAAACCCTCGTGCATCCCGAGTTTGAGGTTGATCTCCAGTCCATGGCTTAGCAGTTGAAGAAAACACACCGGCAGGCTGATCGAGTCGGCCAGCCATTTTAAATCCAGTTTTATCAGCTTCTTCAACCTTTTTCCCATACTCAAATTGGATAATCGAATTACTACATACATTCCTCACCGTGCCATCATAACATATAACAACATCCCGAAGGATGGCCATTTAGTTTTGAATAAAGTTCCAGGCTCAGTCAACCCTCTAGATGAACGGACAATAACTTCTCCGCTTGAAATTGAGTAAGCCATCTTTACCTGAACAAGAGACTCAATACCCAAACTTGTAACGACTGAAGTGCCGCAACCACTTTCAAGAACCCATCTGTTGCAGAAATCTGTGACAAACTGAAATTTGTGACACACCGAACTTCCCATAGGACGCCCTCAACATCTCTCATCTTCACCAGCAGGGTCAATGAGAATTCCTCCTACTTCTTCACAGCAATCACTGGAATCCTCCAATAATTTGCAATCAAGTCTACGGTAACTGAACTGTTCGCCTTCAAGACCTCTAAATCAATTCCAATAGTCATCTGCCAGTTCCTCCCTTCAATTGACCATCAGCAAACGAGCCAATCCAACATCAAGCAATACATTGCACTCACAACCCAACAAGCTATACAAAAACACCACCTCCTGACCCAACAAAATGCGTAGGATTCCAACTTTGCATCATCAAAGCAACATATAATTTATCCCGGCTGAACTTCCTAATTCCTACTCAAGGATCTCGAGATGTAATCGGGGCAAAACAGTGATCAATACCGCTGCACAAACCAGTCCCTAATCCACCTCTGTTCTCAATTGGAAACGGCAATAGACGAAACCCCCAGACCAACATCACTACCAACATCAAATTGCGCCATCCACACGCAAATACCAGCCACAAACCGTGACATCCACACACCCAATTCTGAGTCGTATCAAAATCCATCAACCGAACTTAATTTGACCACTGTTGTTCTAAAAGTTCCAGTTCTGCAGCACTCAATGGCAACCTCTCTAACCGGCTGAATCAGTCTTCCCCTACACAACCCCTGTTCTCAACCGAAACAACAGAACAGAGGAACCCATCTCACAACTGTAACCTCAACCTCACAACTGTTCATTAAACCCCAATGATCCTCCCAACAATTTGAGACACAAAATTCCCCATTCATCTCTCCAAAATCAGCTCCCTTTTATTCAAGTTAATTTGATCAGAACCTCACCATTCTTACCCATTTAACCCGACAATAACAGCAGCATTAAAACCACTTGAAATCTCCAAATTCAGGTATATAAAATCTGCACTAAAACCATTTAAAAATTCTCAAATTCAGGTATATAAAAATCTGCTGCTTCAGATTTAAAATCAACTTGAATTCAGCCCATCAAAGTGTTGCTAGAACACTGCCGCAGCAGCTCTTTCTCTGCTGCTAAAGCACTGCTGCCTCCCCCCAATTTTCACAGCAAACCACAAAACAAACAGGGCAGTCGACCCTCAATTCTAATCACAAACCACAAGCCTTACACAAGCATCACCTCCAAACACCGACATAACCGGATCAATAAACCCAACTACGGCCATGACCGAATCAGCAATCCAATTCAGCCAACACCTGTCTTCCTTTCCGAACCAAACTGCTCCACTCTCCTGCTCTCTGCACTGCTACTGGATTCAAACAACCCAACGGACTGATTTAGCCGCAAGGATCTCGGCTTTGAAGCCCAACCGTACTGCCGTTACTCCTCCTTCTTCTTCCCGAACTGCCATATCTATATATATATATATATGTGCATCGATCTCCTCCACCATCATCGTCATCACTTGCTCATCTCACCGACCAAAACCGAGTTGGATTTAGCCGTCAAAAAAATCTGAATCCGTGAAAACACCGAGTGGACTGATGCGGTAACCGTGCGTTGTTTGGCCTTGGATCGACGGAGCGGGATCGTTGGCAACGGAGGCCAACCTAGCACGCTTGAAGACTGAGGCTACCGTCGGATTCGCCCCCTCCGATCTGCGGCTCACCGATTGCTTCGCTGCCCCTGTCGCCGTCTGATCAACGGCCTCACGCTCCTCCACCGATCGCCTCTACGTGTTGCCCCTTTCTCCTCTCTTCCTTCTTTCTCTCTTTTTCCCCCTTTTTCTCTTTTTCTCTCTTTTCTTTCCTGTTTTCACGAGACCTGCCCTCCCCTGTTTTCCATCTCTTCTCGATTTTCTTCTTCCAACAGCTACGGCTGTAGCCTACTTCTTGACTTTCCTTCCACCGTCCAATTAACCTCCATCACACACCCATGTATATAAATATATATATATATATATATTATACCATACTTTACATTTTATTTATATATACTATTACACACATTTTTATTTTATTTTATTTTATTTTATTTTATTTTTCATATATCAATTACGAATGTCAATAAAGTTGGCATAAAGCCGACCCAATATCAGTATTATTTGTTTTACCGTCTCTGGGTGTCCGTTCACGTCTTACGTCATATTTTTATTTATTTATTTTTTTTTTCAAATTTTAAATTAATTAGGAATTAAGGACATTCACATAGCATTCTTAAAAAAAAAAAGTTTATTCCAAATTTTCGAATCTTTACATTATTTGTATTGATTGATAGTTGTAGTTGTAAGCACACGTGTAAAGTTTTTTTTTATTTATTTCAAACTTAATGAAATTTTACTTGGTCAAGGGTCGAGTAGCCAAAGGTCCTGGATAAGATCATATATTACAAGGAAATCCATTTTTAAAACAATTGACTCACCAAGCCCTTCAAATATTTAAGGACTAAAATACCCTTGTATTCCTAATTAGTTCATCACAGTAGAAGATGGGGCGCATGAATGGTGCATATTGCTCAATATTTTTTTAAAGATTTCAAAATTCAATAACTTATATATTATACATCCATTTTTTTAAAAAAAAAATTATATATTTAAACTCTAAAAATCGAGATCTATAAAAAAAAAAAAAATCCATATTGCATATACAATTTTGAAGGAAAAAATAGATCTAAGACTGTAAAATTTTAACTCAGTAAAAGTGTAATATTTTTCACTTTTTTAGTGATAAACTTTGTCCTAAAGAAAGTGTAAATATTTACACTTTTCCTGAAATTGTGGAATTTTACAAATGCATAAAATGTGAGAAACTTCCCAATTGTTTTTAGATTTATATAGCTTTTGGTCACATGTTATATGTTCAGAATTGACTTTTAAAGTTGTAAAAATTTGTCTAAAAAAAGTTTGTAATTAAAGAATGGGTATTTAAAAAATTTAATAGTAAAGAAAAGTGTAAAATTTTACACAATTGAATTTTAAAAATTTTACACAGTTAAATTCAAATTTTTTTTGAACTTTATCATAATTTAATATCTTTTGAAAGGACTTAAGCCTAATAGAATCTTAAAATACTAGATATGAATTTCCTTTCTTTGTTTTTGTTTAGATACTCCACTTTTTTTTTTTTATGTTCTTACCAAAGCTCTCCATCCATTTAGGCAGTTATCACTAATAATATTATAAGTTTACTAATAATATTTTCATATGTTTAGCCAGTCAACTTATCATTTCTGCTTTGTATGGGAATGAAAATTATTTTTCTTTATAAAAATAATTAAGGCAATTTTTTAACCCATCATATATTGGAACCAATTTTTTAATTAAGGACCGAAAAATTGTTCAAAATTGTGACTGTGTGAAGGAAAGGAATGTATACGGACATAGAATTAAAAATGGATATGATGTGTTCAAGGAAACTCCATAACACTCTCCAGTAGAATACTTTCCCCACTACTTTACATAGATCTGTGGCTTTATATAGAATCGATATATGTAAATATAATAATGAATCTTTTACTTTGGTTCTTATTCATTTTACTTCCTGATATATCATAAATAGACACACCAATCACCTTAAGACACGTGTGCTTACAGAGCCGATAAACTCGGTCATATAGAGCAGTCACAGCTTTCAAGGCATTCTCATATACATATATTACAGAGCCGATAAACTCGGTCATACAGTGTAGGCGGAGCCTCCAGGGCATTCTTATGTACATATCCTCCAGACCTTATGCTCTGGGCAATATTCACTCAGTATTTCGTATGGTTCCGACCTTATGATCTTAGCAACTGCCAAGCAGGGAATAAGGAAACAGTCTTCAACACGGAAACTACTATCTATTATTATCTCTATCTTACAATACAATACTCCACAAGGTAACTACAATCTCCGATGATCAAATCCCTATATTCATGGCTCCAAATCTTAATCAACTTAGGAAGGTCACCATCAATAAATTAAACCCTAAAGGTACGCTTTATTTGAATGCTCATTCTTTGGCTTTCAATGCAGTCTTTTCAATTTAGTTTACTTACTTAAGCATCGAAGTGGCTACCGCCGGAGCCAATCCGGTGGTCCTCTGATCCCCTTTTTGAGTGTTCTTTAGGTCGCGAGCCCAGATTTATTGCGAGCCAAAAAGTGCAACATCAGTTTGGCACCGTCTGTGGGAACGACTAATCTCCAAGTGCTCTATTCACAAACTTATCTTTTTCCTCACCGAAAAACCATGGCCCCAAATCTCCGACCGCGACAGAATACTCAGAATCCACAAAGCTCTCAACGTCGGCTGCCTGCTCCACGAGCAAGGGGGCCAACGGTTGTTCCCATGTGACAAGAGATCGAATCGATCAAACGACACAACGAACTGATGCAGAAACAGTTGCTTGCCATAACTAGAACATTGGCAACGCTCACACAGAATCAAGGGACGAGTCCTCCTAACCCGCCGGTCAACATTGCTGCGGGAACACAACCTCCTATTACCACTAAGAATGAAGAGCCCCATGAGCAGGCTCCAAATAACCAGCCTGGGCACCCCTAGGGTGTTGCTCTCGTTGGCAGAGATCCACAACCGTCAGCAGCTCCAGGCTGGGGAACATCAGCCTTTGTCCCTGACGTCCATTACAGGAGCACTACTAGAGCCCCAACTCCAAGGGCTTCGGGAGCACATCCGGCACCACAAGAGCCTCATCCCCATGCAACACCAATCCCTCCAGTTCGGAACCCTCTTCCGACCGACGGACGTACTCAGCCCGACTACCCTGAAGCCGAGGCTGTGAGGCAAGGTTCATAAGATGTCAGGTTCAGAGACCCACGGAGGATAGAAGAAATTACCGAATCTATGGACCGAACAATAGCTTTGAGAGGTGCCTAGAACCCTCCAGAGCAAAACGAGTTGGCCAGGCTGCTCGGAAGACTTGCCACCCCATTCACTCACGCCATCATGTTAGAAAAAGGCCTAGAAAGTTCATGGTGCCAAAGTTCACCCTATATGATGGGACTGGAGACCCAGGAGATCATCTCTCGCACTACCAGCATACGATGGCCCTCCACGGAGCCTCTGATGCTTTTATGTGCCGAACTTTCATTACTAGCTTGAAGGGAACTGCTCTGAAATGGTTCCACTACCATCCTCCGAACTCAATTACCGGCTTCTATGAGCTCGGTAGGTAATTCCTGGACAGATTTATGACCAGCAGGAGGCTCAAAAGGGGACCAGAGTTCCTGTTAAATGTCAAGCAGACTAAAGAGGAGTCCCTCAGAGCCTACATTGCACGCTTTAATGCCGAACTCACGGAGATCACCGACTGTAGCCCAAGATTCCTTGTAGCTGCCTTAACTGTTGGACTTGCTCTCAGTGGCTTCAGAGATTGCTTGACCAAAAACCCTCCTACCGACATGGCGACATTAATGGACCGGGCCAGGAAGTACATCAACTTGGAAGAAGCCAACCGCACATCCCAGAAGGGCAAAGAGCAAAACCAGAGGGATAATTCGAAGAGGGAGGATCACAAGAAGGAGGACCACAAAAGAGACTCCAGCAAGACGAGAGCCAAGAGTCTAGAAAAGAAAACAGCACCCAGGGCTGTTTACAATTCCGAACCAAGGGAGTTCACTAACTTTACCCCTTTGAACACTACACCGAACCAAGTACTCCGGCAGATTCGAGATCGAAAAAACTTGAGGTGGCCGGAACCAATCAAAGGAGATCCCAGCCTTCAGGACCAAAGCAAGTATTGCAATTTCCATAAAGATCATGGACATACGACTAACTTATGCAGGACCCTCCGATATGAGATTGAGCAGCTCATAAAGAAAGGGCGTATTCGGGAGTTCCTTAAGCAGGACGGAAGGCAAAACCGCCAAGAAGACAAGCCTCAACAACGGCCAGACCAGAGGCCCGAGCAGAGGCAGGAGCATAGGGAAGGACGAAACGAGCCTCAGAGGCAGAACAACCATGTCATTTACGTCCTCCATGCCGACTCCCCTATTACAAGAATGTCAAACAGGGCGAGAAAAAGATATGCTTGGGAGGCCAGGGCTGCCCCAGACGTACTGCAGACCTCCAATGTTGAAAAGAGGCTCAAACTAGCACCAAAGATCCAATTCACTGAACAGGACCTAGTAGGGGTACACTGCCCTCACAGTGACGCCCTCGTCATCACGTTCAAAATCGCCAATTTCGAGATCAAGAGAGTCCTGGTCGATACTGGCAGCTCCGTTAATATATTGTTCCATTAACCACTCAAACAGATAGGGATAGACCACGACAACATCAAGCCTACTACTGCCGTGATGACAGCCTTTGATGCAATCTTAGTACCCCACTGGGAAAAGTCGACCTTCCTACTACTGTAAGAGAGGGAGAAGGGCAAAAAACCACCATCTCAGAGTACATGGTGTTGAATATGAAATCTCCCTACAATGTCATAATTGGGAGACCATGGTTGCACCAGATAGGGGCGGTCACCTCGACCCTCCATCAATGTCTGAAGTATGTTCACAATCAGAATGTTTGTTCTGTTAGAGGGTGCCAACCAACCTCTCGAGAGTGCCATGCCATTGCACTCAAAGAGAAGGCTACCAAATAAGCAATTATAGTACACTCGGGACTGTACAGATCCAGTTCTCACCCACACTCCCAAGGAGGAAGGTTGCCCATCCAACATCGAAGAACCCCTGAGCCCAAGGGGACGAGATAGCCGAGCCAAACCCATTGGCGAGCCCATCAAAGTGTTGCCATCGAGATATACGAGAAGTGTTCTACCCCAAGTGGCTAGCCAACACCGTCCTAGTCAAGAAGAAAAATGGCAAGTGGAGAGTCTGCGTTGATTATACAGACCTCAATAAGGCATGCCCCAAAGACAGCTTTCCACTGCCAAGGATAGATCAACGGTTGACGCCACCGCGGGGCACGAGCTCATGAGTTTTATGGATGCCTATTCTGGGTATAACCAAATTCAGATGTACCTTCCAGACCAGGAGATGACAGCCTTCATAACTGAACGAGGTCTCTACTGCTACAGAGTAATGCCTTTCGGTTTGAAGAACGTTAGAGCCATATACCAGCGGTTGGTGAACAAGATGTTCAGCCCACTGCTCGGCAATACCATGGAGGTATACATTGATGATATGCTGGTCAAAAGTCTGCAGAAAGGTAGTCACCTCCAGCACTTAGCCCAAACCTTTGATATCTTAAGACAGCACAAGATGAAGCTCAACCTCTCGAAATGTACCTTCGGGGTGACGAAGGGAAAATTCTTGGGATACATTGTTTCTCAGAGGGGTATCGAAGCAGACCCTACTCAGATCCAAGCTCTGATTGGACTGAAGTCACCAAAAACCAGAAAGGACATTCAAGCGCTGAATGGAAGAATCGCGGCACTCAGCAGATTTATCTCCAAATCCACTGATCGCTACCTACCTTTTTTCAAAGCTCTAAAGGGCAACAAAGCTTTACAGTGGACGGAAGAATGTGAGAAAGCTTTTCAAGAGCTGAAGGAGTATCTAGCCTCTCCAGAACTTCTGTCAAAACCAGTACAAGGGGAAAAGTTACTCTTGTACCTTGCAGTCTCTGAAAACGCGGTTAGCTCCGCACTAGTCAGACAGGACAGGGGAGTACAGAGGCCTATATTCTATGTCAGTAGGGCACTACTCGACAGAGAAAAGAGGTATCCAGAAGTGGAAAAGTTAGCCTTCGCTTTGGTGATATCAGCTCGGAAGCTTCGTCCTTATTTCCAAGCTCATCCAATTGAAATCCCAACTACCTATCTTCTGAAGTCAATATTGAGGAAGCTTAAGGTATCAGGAAGATTAGTAAAGTGGTCTGTGGATTTAGGAGAATTTGACATATCATATGTGCCGCGAAACTCCATCAAAGGGCAGGTCTTGGCCGATTTCGTTGCCGAGTTCACCCCGGCACTTCAAGGCACAGCTCATCGAAACTTCAAGAACCTGGCTGCTCTACATTGATGGATCGTCAACCGATCAGGGCTCAGGAATAGGCCTATTACTACAGTCCCCTGATGGGCTCTCGTCAGAAAAAACAGTCAGTTTGGGATTCAAAGCTGCCAACAATAAAGTAGAATATGAAGCCCTAATCCTAGGCATAAAGTTGGCTCTGGAATGCGAGGTTCAGAACCGTTAAGTTTTCCTAGACTCCCAACTGATGGTAAGCCAAGTCCTGGGAGAATTCTCCGTTAAAGATGATAGGATGTTTCGGTACTCCGAATTGGTGAACTACCTGAAGTACTCCTTCCAGACGTTCACTATCCAGAAAATTGAAAGAAGCCAGAACTGCAGAGCAGATGCTTTGGCAAACATGGCGTCCCGCCTAAAGTCTGAAGCAAACACCACAGTAAAAATCTCCTACCAGCTAGGACCCAGCATAGAGGAAGGTTGCCCAAATTGCTGAACAGCCCCAGAACTGGATGACTCCAATCCTCTAGTACCTACAATCCGGGTTCCTCCCAGAGGACAAAAACAAAGCCAAGAGAATCCGAATCAGAGCGCTTTGGTACCTGATCCTGAACAACAAACTCTACAGAAGGTTTTATTCTCAACCTTTGTTAAAATGCTTAGCTCCAGAAGAGTCACAATATGTCTTGGCTGAAATACACGAAGGTATTTACGGGAATTATAACAGGGGCAGAACGATAGCTCACCGAGCTCTGACTCAGGGCTACTACTGGCCTAGCATGCTAAGGTAGGCTAAGGAGTATGTCCAGAAGTGCGATAAATGCCAAAGATTTGCCCCATATCAACACCAGCCTTATCACAAGCTCATCCCCATTACTAACCCTTGGCCCTTGGCCCTTTGCTCAGTGGGGGATAGACATCGTGGGTCCATTACCGAAGGCCCCACCGAACAGGAAGTATCTCTTGGTAGCCATTGAGTACTTCTCTAAATGGGCCGAAGCTGAACCTCTAACACACATCACAGAGAAGGAAGTTGAGAACTTCACATAGAAGAACATTGTTTGCAGGTTCGGTATACCACGTGTGATTATATCTAACAATGGGACACAGTTCACTGGTAAAGGCTTCAAGAAATTCTGCGAAAATCTCAACATCAGGCAACACTTTACCTCTCCAGGCCATCCATAAGCAAACGGGCAAGCAGAGGTCACCAACCGAACGATCCTTGATGGATTAAAGAAAAGGTTGGAGTAGGCCAAAGGAAAGTGGGCAGAGGAACTCCCTGGAGTTCTTTGGGCCTACAGAACAACCAGAAGAACTCCCACCTCTAAAACTCCCTTCTCACTGGCCTACGGTACAGAAGCAGTAATCCCGGTTGAGATCGGTATGCCAACTCTAAGGACTGAAGCTTTCGAACAAGAATCCAATGATCAGCAGCTGATGGAAAATTTGGATTTGCTCGAAGAAAGAAGGGACCAAGCCAGCATCAGGATGGAAGCCTATCAGCAGAGAATGGTCAACAAATCCAATGTGGGGCTCAAGACGGTCAGCTTTCAAGTCGGAGACTTCGTCTTAAGAAGAGTCTTTCAAAACACCAAGGATCCCACTATGGGAAAGCTGTCACCAAACTGGGAAGGCTCCTACAGAGTGACGAAGGTTGTTAGGCCTACCACCTACTGGCTAGAAGACATGACTGGGAAGCCTATTCCTAGGCCGTGGAACGTGGAACATTTACGGAAGTATTATCAATAGAGATGTTTCTTTCTTTTTAATACCTCCATAGAATGTTCATCTTTTAATGCACAGGCCTCTAGAGCATGGTCCATCTATAATGCACAAGTCTTAGTACTTGGTCCATCTTTTAATGCACAGGCCTCCAAAGCCTGGTCCATCTATAATGCACAAGTCTTAGTACTTGGTCCATCTTTTAATACACAGGCCTCCAGAGCCTGGTCTATCTATAATGCACAAGTCTTAGTACTTGGTCCATCTTTTAATGCACAGGCCTCTAGAGCCTGGTCCATCTATAATGTACAAGTCTTAGTACTTGGTCCATCTTTTAATGTACAGGCCTCCAGAGCCTGGTCCATCTATAATGCACAGGCCTCTAGAGCCTGGTCTATCTATAATGTACAAGTCTTAGTACTTGGTCCATCTTTTAATGCACAGGCCTCCAGAGCCTGATCCATCTATAATGCCTGGTCCATCTATAATGCACAAGTCTTAGTACTTGGTCCATCTTTTAATGCACAAGCCTCTAGAGCCTGGTCCATCTATAATGTACAAGTCTTAGTACTTGGTCCATCTTTTAATACACAGGCCTCCAGAGCCTGGTCCATCTATAATGCACAAGTCGTAGTACTTGGTCCATCTTTTAATACACAGGCCTCTAGAGCCTGGTCCATCTATAATGCACAAGTCTTAGTACTTGGTCCATCTTTTAATGCACAGGCCTCTAGAGCCTGGTCCATCTATAATGTACAAGTCTTAGTACTTGGTCCATCTTTTAATGCACAGGCCTCCAGAGCCTGGTCCATCTATAATGCACAGGCCTCCAGAGCCTGGTCCATCTATAATGTACAAGTCTTAGTACTTGGTCCATCTTTTAATGCACAGGCCTCCAGAGCCTGGTCCATCTATAATGCACAGGCCTCCAGAGCCTGGTCCATCTATAATGTACAAGTCTTAGTACTTGGTCCATCTTTTAATGCACAAGCCTCCAGAGCCTGGTCCATCTATAATGCACAAGTCTTAGTACTTGGTCCATCTTTTAATGCACAATCCTCCAGAGCCTGGTCCATCTATAATGTACAAGTCTTAGTACTTGGTCCATCTTTTAATGCACAGGCCTCTAGAGCCTGGTCCATCTATAATGCACAGGCCTCCAGGGCTTGGTCCATCTATAATGCACAGGCCTCTAGAGCCTGGTCCATCTATAATGCACAAGTCTTAGTGCTTGGTCCATCTTTTAATGCACAGGCCTCCAGAGCCTGGTCCATTTATAATGCACAGGCCTTCTGAGCCTGGTCCATCTTCAATACATAAATTCTATGATCCAGTCCATCCAAAGACAGAAGTTCCAAACATCTTCATACTAAAGTTTCCTAGATCGAAATACCTCAGAGCTGATACTTAGGTTGTTTGGCTTATGTACCAACAAGCAACAAATACTACAGTACCAAGCATGCTTAAAAGTACTTTAATTCAAGACTTCAAGCTTTATACAAGTTTCTTTGAGCTACTCTTAGAACGTACAAAAAGTTAGTCATCAGAAGTGCATGAAAAGGTGTTTTAACTCCAGAAGAGCACATTCAAATACGAAGAACATCAGATCTGAGAAGAAAGAACTTAGTTTTATTGATGATTCAAAAACTTTACATCAGTACAAGAAGACTGGAACTAGAACAAGTACACAAAAGCTACAACAAAGGCATCACTACGCTTTTACAACATCATGGCTTTCTTCCTTGAATGGGAAAGGGACCCAGGTTCCAAACCTCCATTACCACTGCCGCCGGCTCCATTTGAAAGGAAGGAACCCTGAACCCCAATCTGCAGCAAAAAGCACCCAGGCCATTTCATCATCACTGTCATTGATCTCAAGACCAACAGATGATGAGGGCTCTGGGTCTCAGGAGACCTCCATTCATCTCCCTCAAAGTCGGCATGACACCCTAGCCGATTTGAGCAAGGATCTCTGCCAAGACACAAAGGGAAGGAGGCATCCCACCTTCATCTTCATCACCAATGCTCCAAGCCTCTGTTGAATCAAAGAGGGTCCACCTCCAATCGGAGAAATCTCGACCGGATGCTAAGATGGACAAGAAGATCTTTGCCTCCTCTAATCCTTCCTTGGAGACTGAATCAAAGGGAAGGTTAACTCTCGGCCATAGTTTAATCATTCCCAACTCGGACTGAAAATCGTCAATCATCTCCGGGCAAACGGTAAGCCTCTAAAAAACATTCAAATTCTCTCCGACAAGGGAACAGTATCGGAGGAAAGGTAAAAAGATGGGGCGCAACCGTACGCTCCTCTTTCATATATATAGACCCTCGAAGCCCAAAAGTCACCCAGTTGAATCGTCGCAACGGTTAAATAAAGGGTTGGCCTTGAAAACCCAAAAGACAGCTGTATAAACGAATGATGTATAAAACCATCCTTTCGGATACTTAGACGACAAGATACAAGGCTCCCCCCAGGCATACCGAATTGGTCAAGCAAACAGAGTCCGATCCACCTTTATACAAAGGCCTTCGGTCTAACATACAGACCTCTCAGTCTTGGCCATTCCGTTGATCCCTGATGGACCACGTGTATGATAAAGACCATCAGTTCGGATGTATCTCAGTCCAGGTCTGAATGACTTAAGAGGCAGAAGTCTCAATCATCAGAGTGACAGACACGAGACACCGTTTTTGCTACAAAACTTGGGTTCAGAACAAACTGCCTCAGAATTCTTCAAAATTTACTCTCAATATATGTGACACAAGATCAATGTCAGATCCCTATATATCTGATTGAAGTTGCCTTCTTATCTCATCCAAAGAGGGAGAAGCAATCAGAACTAGTCTACAATCATTATCTTATAGCAACTACAGTTCGGAAAACAACCGCTAACCGTTGAAAGCTGATCTGGAGGGCTCCAGAACAGCCTCACTTGCAGCAGTTTCTCACATCAACCACAAATTCAAAAGAAATACTACATCGGTCAACCAAACGCAAGAGAAATGGAATGAAGACATTTGAGAAAGGAAATATTGTTTCATTCAGCAAAATGGCCTGTTACACTGAAAGTTCAAAAAAAAAAAAAAAAACAACAAAAACCTAAACTAAGCATATTTCCTAAGCCTGATCATCAGAGGCAGGCTCAACGGCTAAGGAAGGATCGGTAGGAGCAGCATCACCCATCTCACTCGGGACGACAACTTCGGTGGGATCGGTAGGGAGAACGTCGACCACCTCGCTCGGAATGGCAACCTCTGGAGGGGTAACCCTTGGAGGCACAATCGAGGATATGTCGAAATCGAGAAATTTAGCAAGGAACCTAGTTCGGAAGTTGTTAAAGCCGAACATGATCAGGGTGTTAGCCATTCCTTCCAGTTCCATCTTCATCTCCATCTCATTATCCAACTTGGCCTGCTCCACTACATCCTCAAGCTTTTGATTATATTGGTACCGCATGCCGTCCATCTCCCTCTACAGCCTCTTTGCCTGCTGAACGGCAAGGTTTTTCTCTGACTCCATAAAGACCAGAAAATTCTGGGACTCCTTCAGCCTCTCTGCGGAATCGTGAGCCTCAGACTTAGTAGTACCGAGCTGAAGCCTGAGATCGTCTAGCTCAGCCAGAAGTTTGTCAACCTCCTCTGAAGGGGGAGAGACCTCCGTCAAAGCAGAAAGGGTGTGCAAGGTCTGCAGTGTACAAAACAAACAGTTCAGTACCAGCCAAAACACTTGGAAAAAAGGAAAAGAGATAAAGACCCGAAGAACTTACCTTAACCTGAAGAGAAGCCAGATCAGCAAGAAGCTTCTCCGACTTCTGGGGCCTAATTTTGGTTGAGCCTTTGGCCCAAGAGTCCCTCAGAATCTTTTTGGCCCCCTGAATGACAGCATCAGGGGCCACCGAGGATGACGCCCCCTTGCCCGCTTGTTTGGATAGGGCTAGGGGGACCACAGAAATAGGGGCAGGTGCCTCTCTCTCCCCCTCAGTGGGTTCAGGAGAGATCGAAAGCAACTGCCGCCTTTTTGTCTGGATGGGAGG
This sequence comes from Nyssa sinensis, assembly GCA_008638375.1. NCBI lineage: Eukaryota > Viridiplantae > Streptophyta > Magnoliopsida > Cornales > Nyssaceae > Nyssa > Nyssa sinensis. The sequence continues at coordinate 16,786,004 of CM018043.1, forward strand.
GTTCGCTGGGGAAGAAGCCTCCCCCTACTGCCACAGATGAAGATGGCTCGGTCTCCCACCGTGCCATCATATCCTTTGCAAGCTCCTCAACATTTCCCCTAGCAACCATCAGCTTATCACGGTTAATAATAAAGGAATGATCTCGATTGCTGAGCTGTAAAAGCTTCTTGTATTGCTCCTGAAGCGCGGGAGAAGGGGCTCGGTCTTTTCCACACGCTCCTAACTACACAAAAGATACAGAAATTAATCAGCTCGACAATTGATGTACAAAGCAAAATCAAAGCAGACACGGGAAAATTGGGCCTCACCCTTTCGCCCAGTGGTTTGAGGGAATGTTGAGAATTGGTCTTGGAAGTCCTTGTATTCCCATCCTCCTTTTATGAAAAAATACCACTTCTTCCAGGTCTTGTTTGAGGAGGGCACGGAAGTAAAGGGGTCTTGAACCCACTATCAAAAGACATATAATAAAGGCTTTCCGCCTTCATGTATTTTAGATCCATATTACTACGGATTAGGTCAAGGGACACGTCGACATTATTCATATGCCCCAACACTATGAAGCTTAACAGATATCTCCAACTATTAAGGTTCAGGTCTGCAGGGCAAAGGTTGAACCAATAAAAGAATTGTTTTACAAGGTCAGGAAGGGGGAATGTCAGTCCTATTTCAAACCAAGCCAAATAGGCACAGATTTCCCCCTCTCTAACATCGCGTGGGCGATCTAAAGGGTCCGGGACTCTAAAAGTAACGTTTGAAGGGAGATTAAATTTCTCCCACAACTCTACCAACATCTTCTCAATAATTGCACTCTCACCCTCCTTTCTATGGCTAGATCGACCAGAGGTCTCACCAGCCCTATTCGGGGGCTCATCGAATGCGTCAACTATCCTAACCCCCGGACTAGAGGGGGGGCTCTGCCAATCTGTTCTAATCATCATTAACGGAAGGAAAATTCACGAGTTGTAATTGAGGAATGGTCCTAGAAGAACTACCCGAACCAGAAGGTGACCCAAGGCCAGACATGGCGAACAAGAGAAAATAACGAAGCAAATGAAAGGGAATGTAAAAGGGGCTAAAATCAAACCTAAAATCAAGAAAGGCTATGAACACCGGATACCCTCCAACCTTCAAAATACGTCAAATGGCGGTTACAGTCTCTGATACTGTAGAAGCAAGTGCAGAAGAAAGGCATAAAAGTCCTTTCCCCCTCTTTATATACACGTTTCGAAATATGAGCCTCCCAAGACGATTCGACACCACAGTTGAAAATAATGATGGCTTCTCAAGTATTGGTTGCGCAATAAATGACCCATTAAACCGACGTCTTTTAAATGAAGAAACAAAACGTGTGACTCTTCATAAAGCCCATAACCCTAGTTAAGCCCTAGCTCCTAACTAGGGCTCAGGGGGGGAGTAGCTGATATACCACAAACAGACACACCAATCACCTTGAGACACGTATGCTTACAGAGCCGATAAACTCGGTCATACAGAGCAGGCGGAGCCTCCAGGGCATTCTTATGTACATATCCTCCAAACCTTATGCTCTGGGCAATATTCACTCAGTATTTCGTATGGTTCCGACCTTATAATCTTAGCAACTGCCAAGTAGGGAATAAGGAAACAGTCTTCAACACGGAAACTACTATCTATGATTATCTCTATCTTACGATACAATACTCCACAAGGTAACTGCAATCTCCGATGATCAAATCCCTATATTCATGACTCTGAATCCTAATCAACTTAGGAAGGCCACGATCTATAAATTAAACCCTAAAGGTACGCTTTATTTAGATGCTCATTCTTTGGCTTTCAATACAGTCTTTTCAATTCAGTTTACTTACCTAAGCATCGGAGCGGCTACCGCCGGAGCCAATCCGGGGGTCCTCTGATCCCTTTTTTGAGTGTTCTATAGGTCGCGGAGCCCAGATTTATTGCGAGTCGAAAAGTGCAGTATCACTTCCTATAAATACAATAATGAATTTGATATAAAAGAATACCATTACGAAGACCTGTCTCAGGGCCAAGGGCTGATCTGGGTAGTGGTTTCGGAGTAAGAGAGAAGATGATTAAGAGATAGAGAATGAGGGGTTGTGCGATGATTCCAGACTAGGAGAAAAGAGAATTAAGGAGAGAGTCACTAGTGTTGTGTTGGTGATAGACTTTCTGGTAGTTGTTTGGAATAGAGGAAGTGACAGTGGGCTTCTCAAGCATGAAGAAGGACGATGGCAGTGTGGGGTATAAAAAATTCATATTTTTAAAAATAGTAGGTGACAACTTATTAAAATAGATCTAAGGTTAAAAAATTACATGATTACCGTCTTTTAGCTCAAATTGAAAATTTACTTAGATTTTACAATTATTAAATATATTTATGAGAGATTTAAGACTAATTAACTCTTTTTTTATATCTTTAATAATCATATTTTTCTTATTTTCTTTGACAATTATGATAAGAGACGGTTCATAATCACGTAAAGAGGTATATTGACTTCCAGACAATGATTACGCGCCTCACAGATTCACAATCCAACTTTAACCCATTACATTTTATTTCATATAATTTATATATATTATGTGCTATACAATTTATGTGTTTAAAATCTTATCTTTACATGAATTCTTATTTTACATAAATTTTAATCATTAAATATATTATAAATCATATTGTGTTTGTTGTTTCATTTACATGTTCTTTTAATTTTTAAGTAAGTTGGAAAAATATAGTAGAATTCCTACTATCTAAAGCTACTCTTAAAACATTTTTTTTTTTTTTTTTGTATTCGCAGAAAATGCGAAATACTTATATCTGTAATTTGGAGTAAGTAATTTTGTATTACTCCAAATTACTTAATTAATGTAAACTCTATATATGTGCGTGTTAAAAATAAAACTTCTTAAAATAAATGCGTGTGTATGTATGTATATATATATATATATAGTAAAATATATATTACTCTTTGTTTTATCATAGTTATATGAATTTTTAGACACTTGGGATCTTTCGGATTAGCAGAGCTATTTTTTATAGGGATTTTTGATTAAATGTACACAAATATGTTGTTAATTAAGATGGAATTCAAACACATTCTTTTTAACCTCAAAAGTCCTTCAATATTTATGTGACTAAAATATTTTTTACGATATAAAACTTCCACCACCGTAACAGCCTCCCAAAAATGTAGTCTTGTTATAAAAAAAATTCAAATTTAAAAATTTAATAACTTACAAATTATAAATTTATTTTTATTAAAATTTATATATTTAAACTCTAAAAATTGAGATTTATCAAATAAGATACATATTATATATGAAACTTTGAGGAAAAAAAATTGCTACAAACAGTTAAATTTCAACCTAGCAAAATAGTGAAAATTCAATATTTCATTAAATAAAAAAAACACTCCTAAATACCCAAAAAATAATACTATCAAAATTCATTTACTATAAAAAAAAAAAAAAAAAGGTTTTAGTATGCTTCATGGACAATCAATTTTTAAAAAAACTTTAAATCATATAACTTTTTGAGACAAACTAGTGAAATTTTACTATCTCAAAAATATCTAAATTTCATTATTTTGCTCGTGTCCTGTCACCCATTTCATTTAATGAAATTATTTCAATTGGGTGAATATAAATTGACTCAACTTTGGGAATGGTGGAGTGAACGATTTGGGCTTGGGCTTGGGCTAGGGCTTGGGCTTGTTTACTGGATAGGTGGTTCTGGGTTTTGGATAATAAAATGAAGAGATCGGATAAGAAGATATGGGTCAAGAGTGGGTTTAATTATTAGTTGGATGGGTTGAGATGGATTAGCTTTAAATGTTTTCAAGACTTCTTCATAGTGCTGCGCTGAGGACGACGAGGCTGTAAGTCGATACCCAACAATGGAGGACGATGATCAAACTATGGTGCAATATTTGTGATAATGGTTGTAGCATTGAAGGAATTTGGTCGCATGGTGGAGATTTTTAACTCTTCTTCACCACGGTGCTGCAACTTCTTTTTTTGGATTTATGCAAACCTTCACTACAAGGGTAGTGTACCTGTGTTCACCAGTGTGTGCGACAGGAGACAGAGGAGAGGGAGTGACTGGGACTGAGTCAGTGCAAGATATTGACGCCACAAATTTGTTTTTAGCGATGCTTGCTTTTGAGTATGATCGCTATGACCCTGGTAGTGGCGTGGATGGACGACAATAGGTAGAGTGACCGGTAGGGTTGTTAATCAGAGGGCGACGATCATTGGTGCCTGTATTGGCAAGGGTTTGGAGTATTTGAAGGACCCATCATTGATGGCGCTTGACATGGTCGAATGATGAGGATGCGATGGTGGAAGAGGAGACAAGAAGGTTGACTTCACCGCCGAAGATAAGGGCTGAATACTCAGAGGTCGTGGATGGCTAAATGGTCGGAGGTCGTAAAGGCGATTGAAGAAAGAGATTCAAAAAAATAGGGATTTTGATTTGCAGATGGTGGGAACTCTCGGTGGCGGGAGTGGTTGACCTCGTAGATCGTGATGTCACCGACGGTGGACGTCTGGTGGTGGTGGTGGTTTTGATCGATGTTGTGGTGGTCTCTATGGGTGAATATGAATATTACTTTGGAATTAAAATAGTCATGTAAGAAAACAAATATGTGTCAGCTAATCAATCAAGAAATTGATGTCAAAAATACAAATGATGAGTGGAATTGTAACAGAAAGACTTGAGGCACTGTACTCAAGCTCACGTAAAGTCCATGTAAAGGACTTACTACCAATTATCCATTTTTTATAATTATAAACTAATAAAAATACCTACTTCTGTTGTGACATTTGGTTAAAATATATCTAATAATATTATACTGAGTGACCTACTATGATGATCCGAGATCAACTCATCTAGTTGAAAAAAATACGGAACCCAAAACCAAGATTCCAATTAAGGTCAAGCCCTTATTCATCTGTCACGCTAGTCGCACAACTAAACAGCCGAAAACCTATACGTTCACTGACGGACGTGTTTTATAAAAATTCATCCTACCACCACCCAAGGAAAGTTACCCAAACAATATAATTGTATTAAAAAGGGATTTGGTTATAGCTTCACAAATATATTGTTAATTAAGATAGAATTTAGTTCATTCTTTTTAACACTAAAAGCCCCTTAATATTTATATGACTAAATAGTATTTACGATATAAAATGTCACCTCTATGTCCATAGCTACTTTCGTAAGTTAAAGAAGTGTTGCAAGAAAGTTTTCTCAATTTTCAAAATTCAATCATTTGCAAATTGCAAATTCACTTTTAATAAAATTTATATATTTAGACTTTAAAAATTGTGATCTATCAAACAAGGTTCATATTACATCTAAAATTTTTAAAAATAAAAAATAAATCATACGAGTTGAAGTTTGATATAGAAATTAGGATTAAAAATAAAGAAAAGAGTAGAGAATAACAAGAGAGATTTAAGAAGAAAAAATTCTCAAGCATTAGAAAACCTTCTACCCTACATTTTATGTATTTAAACTAACATGATAGAAAAATACAATACTACCCTTAGAAACAAATAAAGGAATATTTTTCCAACACTCCCCCTCATGTTGGAGTATACAAATCAAACATGACCAGCTTGGAAGACAAATGATGAAAAGAATCTCGAGCTAATGGTTTCATGAGAATATCACCCAGCTGAATATCAGAGGGAATATAAAAAGTAAAAATCTGATTTCACACCAACAAATCATGAATTAAGTGACAATCAACCTCAATATGTTTGGTACTTTTATGAAAAATAGGATTATTAGCAATAAAGATAGGAGCTTGATTGTCACAATGCATATGCATAGGAGCAAAAAGAGGAACACCAAGATCTTGAAAAAAAAAAACGAACCCACAATATCTCTGATTCAGTATGAGCTATAGTTCGATATTCTGTCTCAGCACTAGAGCGAGTAACATTCTTCTTTTACTACGCTAGGTAACCAAATTCCCGCCAACAAAGGTACTATAACCATATGTAGATCACCAATCCGAATAATAACCAGCCCAATCAGCATCACTAAAACCAGTCAAAGAAAGAAAATTAGAAGGCTTGTACAAGAACCCTCGAAATAGAGTACTCATTAAATAAAACAAAATCTGACAAACAACAGTCAAAATGAGGTTGACGAGGAGTATGCATGTATTGACTAACCACTCCAATAGCATAAGTAATATCCGATCGAGCAGTAGAGAGATAAATGAGTTTCCCAACCAACCTGTGATAGCAACCCACATCAAGCAAATAATTCGCCTTGCTCACCATCAAGTTTAACAGTAGAATCTATAAGAATATCAACAGGTCGAACACCTAAGAGACCAGTCTCAAAAAGGAGATCAACCATATATTTCCTTTGAGATAGAGAGATGCCCTGACGGGAACAAGCAACTTCAATCCCAAGGAAATAACGAAGAACACCCAAATCTTTCATATGGAAATGCTCTTTGAGGTGTCTTTTCAAGTTGGCAATACCAATTGAATCACTCCCAGAAATAATAACATTATCTACATAGACAATCATGACAATTGTTCTAGCAGAAGAATGACAAACAAAAATAAAGTGATCAGAAGTAGAATGACAGAAACTGTATGCTTGCACAACATTATTGAATATATCAAACCAAGCACGAGGGGACTGTTTCAAACCATACAAAGCCTTTCGCAACCTATAAACAAGATGTTCATAACCAACAACAACATAGCCTAGAGGTTGAGCCGTGTAAACCTCTTATTGAAGATCACCATAGAGGAAAGCATTCTTAATATCAAACTGATATAAGGGCCAAAAATGATTAACAACAACAGAAAGTAAAATTTAAACAGGGTTACAAGAGAAAAGGTCTCAAAATAATCAACACCTTATGTTTGTGTGTATCCTTTAGCAACCAAGCGTGTCTTAAGATGTTTAACAGAGCCATCGGGAAGGTATTTAATAGAATAAACCTAGTGAGAACCTACTACTTGTTTTTTATGAGGTAAAACTATAAGTTTTCAAGTCTGATTCTTATGAAGAGCATTCATTTCCTCATCAATAGCAGGTTTCTAGTCAAAAGAAGACAAAGCCTACTTATAAGAAGAAGAAATAGAAAGAGAGGACATGTACAAACAAAAGACTGCAAACAAGATAAATTACGATTATATAACACAAAACTAGCAATAGGATGTTAAGTACAAGTTCGTTTACTACTTCTTAGTGCAACGGGTAAATCATCAATAGTAGAATCATTCGTAGGAGGGACAGGGATAGAAGGAAGCAGGAACCTCAGATGGTGAAGATGTGGCATTTGGGCTATAAGAAACAACACACCTATTACAAGATCATTGATAACCATGCAAAGAAAAACTAAAAGAGAATAAAAAGAGGAATAGATTACTCCCCCTTAGGAGGAGAGATGAGATCTGTATGTAAAGATTGACTTGAGGAAGAAATAGGTAAAAGGAGAATAGGAGGAAGAACAAATGACTCCCTTTTACGACGAGAGATGAGATTTGTATGTAAAGACTGACTTGAGGAAGAAAAGAACGAGGTAGACTCAAAGAAAGTAACATCAGCACTGACAAAATAACGAGAAGACTTAGGGCTGTAACAATGATAACCCTTTTGGGTCCTGGAGTACCCAAGAAAAATACATGTATGAGCATGAGGAGATAATTTGTCTTGGCCAGGATCAAGAATATGAACAAAGGCAACACAACCAAACACACGAGGTGTGATTTGAAATAGAGAAAATACTTGGATATGATAGAGAGAAGGAAGACTGGTGATTTAAAACAACCGATGGCATACAATGAATGAAATAACATGCAGTAAGAACAACATCATGCCAAAAACGTTTATGTACGTGCATATGGCACATCAAAGTGTGGGCAACATTTAATACATAACGATGTTTCGTTCAACAACACCATTCTGTTGAAAAGTATGAACACAACTAGTTTAATGGACAATGCCATGATCAACATAAAAAGAATTCATGACATTCTGTATATTCTAACACAGTATCAAAGAGAAGAACTTTAATCTGTTTACCAAATTGAACAAAAATTTCATTATAGAATTTAAAAAAGATATTAGGTAACTCAAATCGCTCTTTCATAAAAAATAACCATGTCATACGAGAATAATAATCCACAAAGATCACAAAATAATAGAATCAATTCAAACTAGAAGAATGGGAAGGTCCCCATATGTCTGTATAAACTACATCAAATGACTCAGATTGACGACCATGACTCCTACCCAAAAAGGAATTGGGGTGATGCTTTCCTAACTGACAAGCCTTACATTCTAAACTAGACACATGACTCAAACCATGAATAGCTAACTTGAGCTTGTCCAAACATAGATGACCCAAATAACAGTGCCATTAAAGAGGCGAGACTGTTGCACTCAAAGTAGAAGACATGAGAAAAGAATAACCATCAGAATCCAAGTAGTAAAGGCCATTCTTCTCATGCCCCTGAACCAATCATCTTCTTCGTTGCGAGGTCCTAAAATATACAAGAAGTGTGAGAAAAGGTTATGGAAGAGTTTAACACTTTAGTTAATTGACTAACGGAAAGTAAATTAAAGGGGAAACTAAGAACATAAAGGCTAGATGGCAAAGATAAGGAATGAGTAGGATGAAGAACACTTTTCCCAATAACAGGTTGAGATGACCCATTAACTAAAATAATATGATGCTTAATAGGATTTGTGGGCGCCAGCACCGAAAAAAAGGAAAGATGTGTGTCATCCCTTTTCATCGATTGAGAGCGATCTCGGCTGTTTCCTTCCTTAAAGGTAGGAAAGAACGCCTCTTATGGGAGATAAAGAAATTTAGGAGCCACCAACTTGCTTTTGGGCAAGAAACAAGCAAACCCATTACAGATTGAGTAATATATATGAAGGAAATTGAAAGCAACGGAATGAAAATTACATCACTTTAATCCTAAATATATACTAAAGGATCCCTTGGCATAGATCAAAATAAAGATAAAGCACTAAGAAATAGAAACACCAGAGAAACAAGTTCGGGGGTTAAAATACAGAGTGGGAAAGTGCTAGGCACCCACCCCACCCGATCCGAATGGATCGGCCTCGAATATTCACTTACAAGGCTATTTTGTTATGAGAAAAAATTGAAAAAAGATATGTGAGTCCAGAAAAGATAAATAACACAAGATCTAGTGTAAAGAAATAAAACAGAACAAAAAAGATAGAAGATAGATCTGACTCGAGCCCGAAAACTTTCTACGTATTCCGTTCAGAAAATAGAATTAGAGTGATAAAAGAAGCGAGATCAACTGAATCTAAAGAAAACTATTAAGGGTTTGAGAGTGTACCTTATTCAGTAGTGGTAGTCGGGCAGCACTCCGATTAGAAAAATCTGGATTGGAGGCTTCAATTGGACAGATCTCTAGCTTGTTTTTCAGTTTGGAAGGCGTCGCTTTGGTTTGCTTCTTCAAGGAGGGCTATCACTTCGGTAGGGCTTCCCCCTCGAAAGAGGGAGAGTTCTTGTAGAGAGAACTCTAGAATTTAACTAGAAGCATAAGGCTATGGAAATTTGATCTAAGGGCCTAAGATGAAACCCTAAAACGGAGGGCTGTGATCATGTTTTGAGTGATAATTATCTAATTAAATAAATAAAATATTAAATAAGAATGATTATCTTAACTAAATGAATTAATAAATAATTATGATAATGCACGAACCAATAGAATTGGTGTCTACATGCCAGAGCCAATGAGATAAAAGAGAAATTGAATTTAAATAAAAAATAAACTCTAAAATGAAAATATCTATTTCAATGTATCTCTATTTGAGGAAATATCAAGCAACCAGCTTTATGGAAATTCTAAAAGTGGAAAGTCCTAATTAAGCCTAAATAGACTATTATCACTCAAGATTACCAAATTGCCCCCAATTTGGTAGAGAATCTCTAGATTGCCACAAGACACGTGAAATTACCAAATTACCCCCAATTCGTCACTAAAGGGCTAAAGTTACCAAAATACCCTCATGTGGGTAAAATTATATAGAAATTATAAAAATGTCCCTCAAGTGACTAAGAAGTTTTATTGAGGGAAGGAGTGTGCCAAAATTACCAAAATATCTTTAGTGGACAAAAATGTGCTAAAATTATCAAAATGCCCTTCGATAGGCAAAAGAGTCCTAACAGGAGTAGGACTCTATCGGAAAAAGCCCCGCTTGGACTAGGACTCTAACAAGAGAGTCCTAACAGGAGTGAGACTCTGTTAGAAGGAGTCGTACTTAGACTCAAACTTTGTCAAGAGAGTCTTAATAGGAATAAGACTCTATCAAGAGGAGTCCTACTTAGACTGAGACTCTGGTAGAAGAGTCCTAACGCGAATAGAACTTTGTTAGGAGAAGTCCAAATGGAATTGGGACTCTGGTAGGAGGGTCCTAATAAGAATAGGACTCTGTCAAGAGAAGTCTTAATAGAACTGAGACTCTAACAGGAGAGTCCTAGCGAGAATAGGACTATGTCAAGAGGAGTCCTAATGGAACTAGGACTCTAGAAAGAGAGTCTTAGTGGGAATAGGACTCTGTCGAGTCCTAATGGGAATATGACTTAATCGGGAAGAGTCCTTCCTGAAGTAGGTTTCTTACATAATCATCAGTTTTTTACTACTTAATCAAGGGTCACAAAATGAGGTGTTTACAAAAAGCCCCTCATTGAGGGAACTTGCAAGCAAGTGAATGTTAATGCAAGAAAAAAATTACAATTATTTTAACCTTGATTGTGATTTTGATGTGGTCGAACTCATTCCTCTATGAGATTCCTATGTATCAACCTTAGGCGAATCAGACTGTCCGTAGTTCGTGACTAACGGAAATGAGTGTTGTCCTTACTAAATTTTCTCTAAAGAGATTCATCTCGATAGAACTATTGTGAGGTTACGCCTTCGAAAATGACTCCTCGGAGTTTTACTTGATAAGAAATGGGATCCTAATGAGTCTTTTATGAGGTTGTGTTCTCATAAGATGATCTTACGTCCTCAGACGTTTTACCTACAAGGAAATTTCATCTTAGTAGGTTGGTAAGAGAGAATACGATAGATAACTTACCCGAAAGGAATGCTATCTTAATAAGATGATGAAATGTTTTGCGATAGATGGCTTACCCAAAAGGAATGCTATCTTAACAAGATGGTGAATTTGCATCCTCAGACGACTTTCCTAAAAGGAATGTTATCCTAATAGGCTAATAAAATGTGTCCTCAGATGACTTTTTGAAAGGAATGATATCCTAATAGGCTGGTAAAATACATCATCAGATGACTTTCCTGAAATGAATGTTATCCTAACAAGATGATAGATTTCGTCCTCAGACGACTTTCCAAAAAGGAATGCTTATCCTAAAAGGCTGGTAAAATGCATCCTTAGACGACTTTCTTGAAAGGAATGCTATCCTAACAAGATAATGAATTTACATCCTCAAAAGACTTTACCTAAAAGGAATGCTATTTTAATAGGCTAATAAAATGCGTCCTCAAACGACTTTCTTGAAAGGAATACTATCCTAACAAGATAAATTTGCGTCCTCAGATGACTTTCCTAAAAGAAATGCTACCCTAATAAGCTAATAAAATGCTTTTTCAGTCGACTTTCCTTATGTTGTCTTAACAAGACGGTAATGAGATAGACGACTTACCTAAGAGGAATGCTATCCTAACAAGATGATGATGCGATGGACGACTTACTTGAAATAAATGCTATCATAACAGGATAGTGATGTGATGGATGACTTACCTGAGATGAATGCTATCATAACAGGATATTTTCAAAAAGGAATGTTATCCTAATAGAATTTTCATAAGATTGTGTCTTTAACGGACAGATTGCCAAGATGGATTACGTCCTCAAACGTTCGTCGAGATGGAGTACGTCCTCAGTCGTTTTGCCGAGATGGATTACGTCTTTAGACAATTTTTATCGAGATGGATCATGTCCTCAGATGGTTTTTTCTTAGATAGATTACATCCTCAGATGATGGTTTTTTCCTAGATGGATTACGTCCTTAGATGGTTTTTTCTTAGATAGATTACATCCTCAGACGATGGTTTTTTTCTAGATGGATTACGTCCTCAGACGGTATTTTCTTAGATGGATTATGTCCTCAGAAGTTTTACCTAAAAGGTAACTTCACGTTAATAGGTTGATAAAATGTGTCCTTAGACGACTGACCTGAAAAGGAAATCCATCCTAATAGGTTGATGAAATGCGTCCTTAAACGACTCACCTAAAAGGGAACTCCATCTTAATAGGTTGTTGAAATGCGTCTTCAGATGACTTATGCAAAGAGTAAAGACTCCATAGGGAACATTTGAATTATGACTCGTAGGGAGATGAATTAGGTTAACTCCACTAGAATGATGAAATTCAGTGTGACTTTATGGAGAAGAATTTGATCGAGTTTTAGACCATAAAGTCATGTTGCTCAACTCTTTTTTAGGACGGGAGAACAAGAAGTGAACTCAACTTTGAAAAGAGTTACACTCGAAGTGATATACTTAACTAATGATAGAAGTTGATGGAAATGCTTGCCTTAGATAAAGGAGAGATAAGATATGCAAGAAGCAACCTTGACCTAGATAGAGCGAAGTAGAACTCGACTAAGATAGGGTGTGGAAAGGTATTAAAAAAATCATATTAATAAAGAACTCTTGCCTCAGCCAGAGGAATGTGAAATTTACTCAACTTAGAGAAGAGTAAGGAGAATGTACTCAAGTCAGATAAGAGTGAAGGGGATGTACCCAACTTAGATAAGAGTAAAAAAATATTCTTATTGAATAAGAGAAAATGTTGTGAAACATATTTTTCCTATTTTTGAAAAGGATTTTTCATTTTAGAGAAAATTAACTTTTGGCTTAGACTCCACTAGCCACTAAATCACTGGCAATCAAGTTGGTTGCTTAGGTCAAAATAACCATTGCTTGGTTTCAAATGGTGAGGTCTCCCATCTTTAAAGATGATTGAGGAAAATCTGTTCAAGCTATGAATTGAGGATATAAAGGCTTAGGAGACTTGGTCAAGTAAAGACTTATCTTCAAGTTCATGGATAAAATCTTTTTGTCCTTCTAAATGATTTGAGAGATTCCTTTAAAAATTTTAAAATATTTGTTTTGAGCATGATTCAATTTGATCATTTAAGAAAATTATAACCATTGATTTTTATAATAGATTGTGTATTTAACTGAGCATATTGGATGAAATCATTGAATGAAAGAAATTTTGGGTGAGCCAAAGTGATGGAGACTTTACCTAAGATGTGGGAAAAGTTGTTAAGGCATGAAAAAAATATGAAATAGAACCCTTTAAATGGAAAAAAAAAAAAAAAGGTTCTTATATTGGCATGAATGAGCCCCTTGATTAAGAAAAATTGTATAATTAGGAGTATAAGTTACTATTAGAATGAACAAGGCATAAAGGAGCCCCTTGTGAATCAAGGATGAGTTACTTCATAAAATGAGAAAGTAATTTGGTGCAAATAGGCAGGTAATTAAGGAGTCCTTTGATGAGTTCCTTCAAAAAATAGGTGAAGAATGAAGAAGTAATATGGTGCAAACATGGTAAGGATGAAGCTCTTTGTTTGAAACCATTTGTTACACGACCCATCTATTTGTAAGACCCTTTGAAAGAGCTCTCAGTTGAAATGTGACAATTACTTTAAGCAAGAAAAACCTCAAGGTAGTCTTATTATTAGGGACGAAATGTAGGCTAGGGTAAGGTTTACCAAATGAAAGGTATATAAGGCCCAAAACCCCATGTTCATGGTACCAAGGCCCTTGTCCGCATCTCCTTGATGTGCATAGCTTTGATATGCATAACATTGATGTGCATGTCCTTTCTTGTACATGAGTGATTCTTAGCATGACCTTTATGATCGAGACTAAAGTAACTTCTTAGGCTGCCTATGTATCTCTTTTTTGAAGAATCAGGTCTAACGTAGTTTATTGCCTTTTTGAAGCTCTTTGAGCCATACAAGGCTTGATTGATTGATTGATTTCTTACATCCTTACTTGGAAAAAGCTTCTTTTGATCAGGCAAGATTTTCTTTTCTTTTCTTTTTGACTCTTCTTTGATAGTTATTTTTTCATTTCCTTGGTTGGAAATGTTTTCCTTCATGAGACAATGTTGTTTCTTCTCTTTGCTTTTGATTATTCTCTAATGATTATTTATCATTTCCTTGCTTAGAAATGTTTTCTTTCACATGGGACAAAGATGTTTCCTCTCTTTGCTTTTTGATTCTTCTATGATGGCATTGTGAGAGTGCACACATAGCAGGCTTTCCCCTCCAAGGTTTGGTAGATGGGTTTAAGAAAGAGAGGTTAATCACTCAGGCTCAAAAGGTTTGCAAATGGATATCTTGATATGGGTGATAGGATAGATTTGGTTTGCCAAGTGATGGCCTCCAATCCTTGAAATTGCTTGCTTTTAGGAAATAGTTATATTTTCTAGACTCACTATGTTGATGTCTGTTTAGGATCATAATCAGTATCTTCTTTGGATTTGAATCAGACAAGATACCTTTGAGACAAATGGATGAATTGGTGAACAATGAGAAAATCAAGATGATTGATGAAGTTTAATGATGCTCAGATTCAATAAATTCAATCTTATTGTGAATTTGATGACATTCATTTTCTTAAAGAATCAAGATGAATCATGCAAACATTTTGTTGAAAGTTTCCTAAGAAAATCTTTATTGAAACATGAGGAAAGATAGATAGAAATTATTCATGAAGAACAAAAGAATGATCTTTGGCTTGGAAAGTTCCTCATTCTTAATTGTGGGCTAATCTTGGTTGATCCTTGAAGGGGAGGCCCAATGGCTTATTCATCAATCAAATCTTGGATAGCATGCCTCAACATGGTGCAATGATCAGTGTAATGGCCCGCACATTGGTGGTAGGCACAATGCTTGCTCAAATTATAACTATTGGGTATTGGGTTTGGAGTGGGTTGAGGATCTAAAGGTTGGAGATGTCCTTCTTCGTAAAGCTTTTGAAAAACTTCAGCTCAATGATGTAGAGAGTTCTGAGAAAGACCTTGGTAGGCGCCTTCGAGATGAATTTGGCGGCGGTGAGGCAATTGATCTAGCAAACCAAGAGAAGGACTACTGTAGAGTTAAAGTATTGACTGTAATCTTTGAGTTATTAGGCTTGATGTTTTGTGTGGGTTTCCTCAATGATCTGTCATTGATTACATCCTTAACTTAGATTCCAGCCCCTATAAGAGCTTTGAAAGTCTCAAAGTAGCGGGCAAACAATGATTCACGGTAGATAATAAGTAAGTTTTTCTTCACCATTTGCACTTGTTCGGCTTCACTTGGCCTGTTGACCATTTGGGTAGCTTTGGCCCTCCATCGGGTGATGAAAGTTGCAAGAGTCTCCTTGGGTTTTTGCTTGGTGGTCTCAAGGTCCTTAAGTGTGATGTCCAACTCATTGTTGTACTTGTAGTGCTTAATAAAGATATTGTAGAGTTGTTCCCAATCTTTGGACATGGGCTCTTACAACTCAAAGAACCAATGGAGAGCAACCCCAGTGAGGGTTTGGTGGAACATTTGAGCCATCATTTCAGTTATAGCCCCTAGTGGTTGTATGGCCCAAACGTAGAACTTGAGATAGGTCTTTGGGCATGTGGTCCCATTGAATTGGTCTAAGTTTAGCATTTTGAACTTGTTGGGCAAATGGATATCTGAATACAAGGAGAGTTTGTGGATATCAATCATGTCATCTCCACTGTTGGATTTTCATATAAGGGCTTCCACCTTTTTCAGCCTTTTGAGAAGGGCCTCTTCATTGGTGTTGGGCTTCTCTTGAGGTTTGACTTCATTTTGGGGCCCATTTTGTTCAACTCAATTAAACTGATCACGTATGGTTGCATCTTAGGCCTCCTGATTTTATGGGAGATGATCTTAATGAGGTATAGGTGGTTGGTTATTGGGAGAATTGTTAAGCCTTGTTAGGAGTGGTGAAGGTGGTGGTAACATTTGTTATAACAATTCTTAGACTGTTTGGGAGAGCCTCTATGTTTCTTCCCTATAATCGGTCATGTCTTTTCTGATTTCAGCCAAAATCTAGGAGTAATTGATCCTGATCCACATTGACAAGGTGTAATGATTAACTTGATTTTGATGTCATGGTTTTTAAGCTCAACTGAGGGAATAAGAGCTACAATGGGGTAGGTAACCTTAATGAATTTTTTTATCACAGATGAGTGCAGAAGAGTTTGAATCCAAGCCAATAGTACAAAGAGTTTTTTTTTTCACCATTATTTCAAAACTTTGAGTACGATAAGTTCCAATTTAAGTGGAAAAGAAGATCATTTCTTAGAAAATGAAGCATGCACTTTTTTGAATTTTGAAGTCTAAATTTTAAATTTTTTCATTTTTTGAAAAAGGGTAAGGGCATAATGGCAAGGTAGACCCTAAGTCTTAAGAAAATGAACAATTTTCTTGAATAAGGAAAGCAATCCTAAAGGTTAAGAGGATGCAATCTCAAGTGAATTGATTAGACCTTACTAGAGGAGTCAAGATCAACCTTGATTGACGAAAAGAAGGATCCTAAAAAGATGTGACTTCTGAAAAGGAATTGAAAACCTGTCTCGAGTGGTTGGCATGATAGGAAGAATTGAAAAGGGGCCACAAACTGGAAGCCCGAACTTGATTCCTAAGACGACTAAAGAATTCGGATTCTGAAATCTTAGAAGTCATACCTAGCCCCTAAATTTTGGCATAATAGGGGACTTGAATGAAAGTCATTTCTAGGTTTTGAGGGAAAGATTCTCAAAGATTTGAATCCTAACAAACATAACCTAGACCTTTACTAGAATCAAATCATAAAGTATGATACTTGAATAGAAATCACGTTGATTCTAATTGTGTGATGAGAACAAACCCAAAAAGCTCATTTTAAAAGTCATTTTGTCAACCTTGGCTAGCCCCGTTTCTAAGCTAGTTATAGGTACCTATTTTCAGAAAACACCTGTATTATTAAATTTTTTTGGTGTCAAGGAAGACCCAAGAAAGTCTCATTTGTAGCCTTGTTACAGCTTGTAAAATTGGTTTTTAAGGAAAGAATCGAAGTTTTTGAAAAAATTCAGAAAATTGGAAAAAAATTTGAAGAGTAAGAGGACAACACTCTGTGTGTCAATCGGCACACAAAGAGTGTCGATCAGCATTCACCTGTGTGCCGATCGACATAAAAAGGCTTTTAACCTCTGTGTTGATCGACCAACAAAGAGGGGTATATTTTTTGACTTTGCAAATTTACGCGAAAAAGTCTGTGTGTGTCTTACCAAAATTGGGTTTCAAAGTCCTAAATCATGAATCTATGTCCGATTATATGCATGACGCTTCAATCGGGTAAAAGTTTCAAGGTTCTTCTTCTGACAAGACGTGCTATATACCTCTCACAACCACTAGATTGTAATGACTATGGTCAAACGGTACTAAATCACCTTTTTGCATACCATCCCAAGGCCACTAGAGTGTAGTGTCCCTGGTCAAACGGTATTTGATCAAGGAATAGAGGGCTATTACTGACGACACACGTCAAGTTGAGTAAGTATAAGGGGCGAGGGCTACTAACTGTCCGAGGTTTGGAGGGTATGTAGTGCAAATGCAATGTATGAAGGTGATGTGTGTGCAAGGTATTTAGATTTTAGTCATTTTTTATTCATTCATCCATAAATTCAAGCATCCATACATCAATACATCCATCAAAAAGCATAAACATCAAATAAATGTAAAACAAATAAATAAAATAGCCTTGAAGTGTATACTTCACCGAATCTAGCCCTCTTTAGCTCCTAGTGGAGTCGCCACTGTGGGCGTTAGTACCAAAAAAAAGGAAAGATGTGTATATCCCTTTTCATGGATTTAAAACGATCCCGATTGTCTCCTTCCCTAAAGGTGGGAACGAACGCCTCTTATAGGAGATAGAGAAATTTAGGAACTGCTAGCTTGTTTTTGGGTAAGAAATAAGAAAACCCTTTACAAATTGAGCAATACATATGAAGAAAATTGAAAGCAATGGAATGAAAATTACATCACTCTAATCCTAAATACATACTATAGGATCTCTTGACATGGATTAACATATAGATAAAGCACTGAAAAATAAAAACACCAAAGAAACAGGCTCAGGGGCTAAAGTATAAAGTGGGAAGGTGTTAGGCACCTGCCCCGCCCGATCAGAATGGATCGGCCTCAAATATTCACTTGCAAGATTATTTTGTCATGAGAAAAACCTGAAAAAAGCAATGTAAGTCTAGAAAATATAAATAACACAAGATCTAGTGTAAAGAAATAAAATATAACAAAAAAGACAGAAGATAGATCTGACTCAGGACCAAAGGCTTCTTACGTATCCGTTCAAAAAACAAAATCAGAGTCACGTAGTTCTTCGGTTTACCCTCTTTTATCAAAAGTGATAAAAGATACGAGATCAACTGGATCTAAAGAAAATTATTAAGGGTTTGAGAGCATACCTTATTTAGTCGTGGTAGTCGGGCAACACTTCGGTTAGGAAAATCTAGATCGGAGGCTTCAATCAGGCAGATTTTTGGGTTGTTCTTTGATTTGGGAAGCATCACTTTAGCTTGCTTCATGAAGGAAGGTGGTCACTTCGGTAGGGCTTCCCCCGAGGGAGAGTTCTTGTAGAGAGAATTCTAAAATTTAATTAAAAGCATGAGGCTATGAAAATCATCTTTTGTTCATGTCCCCTAAAACTAATGGCTTGAGGGCTCTATTTGTAGGGAGATATAGAGATTTGATCTATGGGCCTAAGATGAAACCCTAAAACAGAGGGCTAGGATCATGTCTTGAGTGATAATTAACTAATTAAATAAATAAAAATTTAAATAAGAATAATTATCCTAACTAAATGAATTAATAAATAATTATGACAATGGACAAACCAATAGAATTGGTGTCTACATGCAAGAGCCAATGAGATAAAAGAGAAATACAATTTAAATGAAAAATAAACTCAAAAATGAAAATGTCTAGGTTCAATATATCTCCATTTGAGGAAATACCAAGCAACCAAATTTATGAAAATTCTAAAAGTGGAAAGTCTTAGTTAAGCCTAAATAGACTACTATCACTCAAGATTACTAAATTGCCCCTAATTCGGTGGAGAATCTCTAGATTGCTACAAGATATGTGAAATGATCAAATTACTCTCAATTCATCACCAAAGGGCTAAAGTTACCAAAATACCCTCGTGTGGGTAAAATAACATAAAAATTACAAAAATACCCCTAAGTGACTAGGAAGTCCTACTAAGGGTAGGATTATTCCAAAATTACCAAAATATTCTTAATGGGTGAAAATGTGGTAAAATTATCAAAATGCCTTCTAGTGGGCAAAAAAGTCCTAACATGAGTGGGACTCTATCGGAAAGAGTCCCATTTAGACTGAGATTCTAACAAGAGAGTCCTAACGGGAGTGTGACTCTAGTTGGAAAGAGTCTGACTTGGACTCGAACTTTGTCAGGGGAGTTATAATGGGCATAGACTATCAAGAGGAGTCCTACTTGGACTAGGACTCTAGCGGAAGAGTCCTAATGGGAATAAGACTTTGTTAGGAGAAGTCCTAATAGAACTGGGACTCTGGCGGGAAAGTTCTAACGGAAATAGGACTCTGTCAAAAGAAGTCCTGATGGAATTGAGACTCTGTTAGGAGAGTCCTAGTAGGAATAGGACTTTGTCAAGAGGAGTCCTAATGGAACTGGGACTCTGGCAAGAGAGTCTAACGGGAATATGACTTTGTCAAGAGGAGTCCTAATGGAATTGGGACTCTGGCAAGAGAGCCCTAGTGGAAATAAAACTCTATTAAGAGGAGTCCTAATAAGAATAGGACTCAATCGGGAAGAAGGCCTAGCTAAAGTAGGTTTTTTAACATAATCATTGATTTTTTAATACTTAATCAAGGGTCATAAAATGAGGTGTTTACAGGATTCAAATCAGAAATGAGAGATGATATAACAGACATATGTGAGCTAGTTCTAGAGTCAATGACCCAAGATGAAGGCAAATGGGCTACACATACAACATTACCTGAATAAACTAAAATAACAATAAAGGAGGAAGAAGGAAGAGTAATACGTAATATTTGAACTAGCTCACCAAGTTGAGTAGTAAGTGCATCATGAGAACTTGGACGGGGAACTATAGATCCAAATGAACTAGTAGAAGCAAGCTATGACTGTGTGGGTATTGACTGTGTGGTACCATCAATAACTTGATATGCATAACCAGGCTTACCATACTTTCACCCAATAATAAGGTTCCGTGTGATTAATGCCACCACAATGATCACACTTCGTGTTACCACATTCGCTAACACGACCACTACTTCTAGAACCACCACGGGAACCCGACCTTCATGACCACCACAAAGGCAACGAGGACCATAACCACGACTACGAATGGTCAAGACTAAAGTTAAAGACTCCGATGAAGACAAAGTAGAGCCTGAAACGATAGAATTTTGTCCTAGAGATGAACGTAGCAATCAGGAATATGCATTAGCAGCAGTAGGCAAAGTCTCACAGGAAAGAATTTGATCCTTAAAGCAACGAAAGTTAGAATCTACACCAAATAATAGAGAACCAATCATAAAGTTTTCCCAATGACCTTTTTGTTACTCCAAAAAAGTAATAAAGAGATGATACTATAGTAATTGATCCAATAAATTCTTAAGAGTGTTGTAATACTCAGACAGTGGTTTTTCAAATTGTTTAGTAGTGAAAATATGCTCATATAACTCATACACTTGTAAAACATTACTCTGTTGAGAAAAGGTTTTGCAATAGAGTCCTAAATCTTTATTGAGGAGTCACAAAACTCAACCGTAGTAGCAACTTAGGAGTCCATATTATGCCAAAGCCACCCTATAACCATAGAATCCTTGACACATCCAGTATTCATATTTTAGATCACTCTTAGGTGGTGGATTATCTATCAAATATTTCAACTTGCTTTTCCCACCCAAACAGACCTTCACAACATGTGCCAAAGAAAGAAAATTTAGGCCATTCAATTTCTTCGACATAATAGACTTGGGAACATCATCATCCCTTTCCAGTGAGGGTTTCTTTCCAACCATAACTCAATCAAGGCAAAAAAAAAAAAGGTTTCCAAGGAAATAATTTTTTTTTCAAGATCTAGCAATGAGACTAACCCGATAATCTAATACACATGAAAGCTTTAACTAATGCATATAATCACTAACCCAACCATAGATACCTTTAAATGAGTCATCCATATTCAAAAACACAAATTTTGAAGTCTATAGTGCATAAAAAAACTATTTGAAAAGCCAAAAACCACCAAAAATGATTAAAAAAACCAATCAAATCTACAAGAATCATGCCAAGCAATAATCCTAGGCTCAAATCGCAACTTTCTGAAGTGGATCAATGTAACAACCTGAAAAAAAATTTTTTTTTTTATAAATAAAATTTTCAAGTTGTTATTATTAATTATTATTATTATTATCATTATTGTTATGATGGATGTGTATGTATATATATATATATATAATTTAAATTAATTGGTGTGTGTATGTGTATACATGTGAGTGTGTGTATTTAAATGTGTATATATATATATATGTATGAAATCTGATTGTGTGTGCCGTGTGGGTGGGAATGTGCAGTGAGTGATGGAGTGTAAAACACTCCAAGGGGCATGGGAGACATGGTGTGTGTAAGAGGGTGGTTGGAAGTGTGTGAGTGTAGTCTGTATGTATATGTGTGTGTGGTGGGAGTTGAGAGGAACAGGCCGATCGTGAAATTAGAGAGAGAGAGAGAGAGAGAGAGAGATAGAGAGAGAGAGAGAGAGAAAGTGAAGGCAAAGAGAGAGTGGGAACTGTGAAGAGAAGAGAGAAGAAAGGAGAAGGAGAAGCTGAGAACCAGAGGGAGAACAAGGAGGTTGAACCAAGAGAAGGAGAGAGAAACGGAGGTAAAACAACAAAACCCATTATTTTCTCTCTCTAGAAATCTCATATATACATGATCTGTTTTGTAGCCTATTGTTTAGATTTAATTGTTGGAACTTATAGACCATGAAATATGGAGAATTTAGGGACAAGAATCAACCAAAATGGTTGAGAAATGAGAGAGAAAAAGGGATGTGCAGGTCACGGCCATGGGGGGGGAGTCTAGGCTTTTCATTGTGATTGAGAGCTTCAAAATAGTGTTAAAAGGTTCCAAAAATGTTTTAGAATGGTTTGGAATTGAAAGGGGCATCAAAAACACCAAGAAAATCAAGTTTGAAAACTTGATTTTCTGAAATTCCGGCCACCGGCGCCGGAGAAGGCGACCGGAGCTTCGTCGAAAAAACGGGGGACGAAGGGGGCACTGTTCTGGGTCCGGGTCGGGTCGGGTCGGTTCGGGTCGGGTCGGGCTTGGGCTGACCCGCCCCTGCCACGTGTCGCTCACTATTTAAATTAAAAACTAAATCGGGGCGTTTGGTTACGGATATAAGAAATTAAAAATTTTAAATTAAAATAGGAACAGGGATATCCTATCCCTGTTCTGGATAAGCCCCTATTTGGTTAACCTGATTAGGGATAGTAAATTAAACTAATTTCAATTTGAACCTTGAACCTTTTGGAAATTGAACCTTGACCCTGAAACCTTTTGGAAATTGAACCTTAACCCTAAACTTTCAGAAATTACATTTTAACCCCTGAACCTTGGAGAAATCACAGTTAGGCCCACCAGAATTAAATATTAATAAAATATTAATTAAATTAATTAATTAATTAATTTAATTAATTAAATATTCTAAAATATCCCGGAGTCCAAATGGGACAAGTCATTAGTGTATTTTGACTATCTCGGCCATTCTGAGACCAATGGTGAGGTCCGTTTTACTGAGACTGGGGTCCCAAAAAATAAAAGACACGTAGCAACATATAAAATTATCAAAATACCCCTGAATTGAAATACGGTCAAATGAACTCCGAATTAGGTAAACAAATAGTGAAACTCTATTGTCTCGAGCATTCCGGACTCAACCGTGGAGTCCGATTTGTGAAAAGAGGTCACGAAATGTAAGGACCCGTGTAAAGTGCAAAATGACTGTTTTGCCCTTTTTAACCCAGGTGCCCGAATTGAATTCTAAGAAAGCCTAAACTTAGTTTCTTCGACATCCCGGACTCAATGGTGGGGTCTAAATTAGTAAAATAGAAACTTATGAATTAAAGACATAAAATTTGACGAATAGAATAAATCCAAATGACAATGAACTGAATTACTTGTTATGCTTATAGGAACGCGAAAGGGCAAGGAGAAGGTGCTCTGACCTTCAGTGTTTTCACAGTGGTCCTACCATACCTCGAGTGCACTTCTTGAGTTGAGACCGATTTACAGGTATGATATATTGTGCTAAGTAAGAAATAGAATTGAGATTAGGAATACTTGCTTTGCTGTATTGATTATTCACATGTTTGTCTGAGTGTTCACATGGTTATGTGCTACGTGCTATCTTGTTTAGTTGGATGATGATTATGGGTATATCGCATGTGTTAGTGTGGTGTGTGAATCATATGCTTTGAAGAACTATTGATGTTATGAATTGTACATTTGAAAACATGTTTTATGTATGAATGAGATGCATCATTGAGATTGCATTATGACATGATGAGATTAGAGCATATTGGCATGGTGTGATTCCTTGGACATGGCGTGGGTAAGCACTTGGTGCTTTGCATTATGAGGGTGCAGATCCTGTGGTGAAAAACCCAAAATCGGCCATTAGGTACTTGCGAGCCTGACGGATTTCGGACCGTGAAGCGAGACATAAGTGGCGGTACTCATGCCAGCGGAGAATGACCGTATCATGAGACATGTGTGGCATAGAGTTGCATGGGTGTGTCACGCATATTGCTCATATACTGTATACTGTTTATATACTGTCATCATGATATAGAATGCCATCTAGAAACAACTGTACACTTGCACATGCCACGACCTTAGTTTTGTTTCTTGCATTAGCATTATATTGTACCAGCATGTTGAGCTGACCCCTTTAGTGGGGCAAACATTTCAGATGATGTCCCAGCTGTACGAGACATAGAGACGGTCTGATTGAGGGTTATATTGGGCCCGAGGGGCGCTTTTGATATTGTGTAAGGGCATAAGCCCGAGACTGTATTTTATTTTGTATGTTGTGAACCAATGGACCAGACCTTATATATGTATCAGAACAGTGTACGGAATGTATGAGAATGTCATTATTATCTTTCATTTCTTTATTATTTTATTTCTTTTTGTCTCGTTACTCACGCCTCGGGTTCGCTGGAATTTGGGGCGTGACAATCAAACCGATAAAGTCGTAGTAAACTCGTCCAAAATCCAGATCGAAGAAAATGGGCATATTTTTTCAAAAATGATTTGTAAATAGAAAAGTATATTCAAATGACTTTAAAAAAATAGAAAAAATAACCAGAAGTATCAGTATAGACAAATGACCCAATCCATAGGGTTCTAGTCGTCAAACGTTTCTGATGTCATGCTGATGTCAGCATGACGTCAACAACTGGGAGGTGACGTCACCAGATTTTCTAGTTCTCTTTCTCTAGTTGTGTTCTTTTTGTTTGGCTCTGATACGAAGTTAAAGCTTGATGTAGAAATTATGATTAAAAGTAAAGAAAAGAGAAGAAAAAAGTAAAGAAGAACAAGAAAGATTTCAGAAGAAAAAGGTTTCAAGCATTAGAAAACATTTTACCTTGTACCTTATATATTTATACTAACATGATAGAAAAATAGAATACTACCCCTAGAAACAAATAAAGGAATACTTCTCTAACAATATGAAATAGTAAAATTCCCTCCCCAACAAAACAGTGAAATTTCACTATTTTAGGCCTTATCACAAAAAAGTGATTGATGGAAAGAATGATCAAAGAATACAAATCTAAAGACCTAATAAAATTTCATTATGTTAAGCTAACAAGCTTAACACAAAAAAAATCACTATATGGACATAAATTTCACTGACTCTGAAGTAGCGAAATTTTATTATTTTCTTATAATAGTAAAATTTTATTATTTTTAAAATATTTATGAAATTTAAATCTAAACATCATGGAGTATGAATTTAATGCTTATAATAATTTTTTGTTCGTAAATCATGTTGTTGTCAAAGAATACTTGGTGAAAAGGTGATCAAAGATGTTAAAGTACAAATCTTCACAAATACCCTTTTTCATTCTCTTGCCATATTGTTACTATTGGTCACTCTTTACTGCTACTCTCAATCCCTCATCCTTCTTTGCAGTTGCGGTGACTATGCATGGCTGTCAAAGACGAGGCTTTATAACCTGCGACAGTAGTCTTTGATTAGAGACGACGGTGATGACGATGCAATCTTTCTTATGTCGTTGTTAAGTTTTATTCTATTTGACTATTGGTAAAATATTTTATCATTCTATGGCTCCATCTACTACTCTTGTTGTGAAGGGTCCTTCCCAAAAGATAGTTAAGGAAGATTTATATTATATCCTAGTTGAATGAGGTCCCCTTCACCATGTTCGTGTGATGATAAGTGATCAAAGAGCACTACACTGGGATCTCCAGTTTTAGGGTTACAATAGAGTGATAATCAAGTTGTTGAGATCGAGTGTGAGGACTGAGATTTGTTAAAATAGGTATAAGGTGGCCGCCGATGCTTAAGAAAGTTACAGATGGAGAGAGGAAAACCTAGTTGAGATCTGAAAGAACAATAGCATGGATAACTTGCTGAAGAAGCATTGCAAAGAGAAATTCCCTACCAATATTCACACTTCCATTACTGAAAAAAAGGGTAAAATAGTTATATAAAAAATATATATCTTCTAATTCATCAACAAATGACCTGAACTCAAAAACATACATGTGGGGGTAGATTTGTGATGAAAAAACATTAAGCATTTTACCCACAAAGTCCAGATAGGGGACTTATAACTAATTATCCCTATTAATAATAGGAGTTTCAATGAAAGGTCTTGAAATATTTTCTTAACTAAGATTGGGTTCACGCATTTTTTTAACCCCCCAAGTACATCAATTATGTTATGACCAAACTACCCTTCCATGTATATTCAATCTTACTCTGCACAAACTTTTGTAACCATCTCTTGTGAATTTTTATAACACTTCAAGAAAAAAGGATTTCCAAAATTTAAAATTCAATAACTTTAAAACTAAAAATTCATTTTAAATAAAATTTATATATTTGTGCACTGAAAATCAAGATATATCAAACAATATCGATATTTCATATTGTGATTAAGAAATTTAAAATACAAAATTTTATCAGTTAATTAATCAAGACCTAATAAAGTTAGGTTCAATCAATTACGATTGTTATCTTACTTATTACTAAACCTATTCATATGAGATCGACTACTACCTAAAAAATTCTTTTGTTGAATTACTTAAACAACAAACTTAGGAATATCAAGCATTATTAAAACAAAGAGAATAATAAAGATATGAAGGGCATGAAGAATTACATGGGAAACCTCATGTGAAATAAAACTCATTACAACTTGCAAAATTTCACTAGTAAAAAGAAATGATGTACAACTCCATAAAGCGTTAACCCACAAACAGTTAACCAATCACACCAAGTTATTTACGTGTTAGTCCATTTGTTGCTTCTCGTTGTAGTCTTTAACTTTAAAGTTTTTGCATGCCTCAATACTAATCACGATCCTCATATGCACTCAATTCAGTAGTGTGCAAGCTCCATGAAATGATTGTTGTACTCTAACCATTATATGCTCCTATGTGTAGTCACCAACACTAGGTATATAGTGCCCACATGGAAAAACATTTTGCTATAAACTGATTATATGAAAAAACTATGAAACAATAGATTTCTCTGTTCTTCAAGAGGCTACGGTTCCTACTATATACACTATATCACCCTATTTATACTATATAATTCATATATCAACCTTAAACGAATTTAGAATAGGTCTTGTGCATGAAACTGATAGGTAAAAAATGAAACGACACAAATTTTGTCCACCCGTGTTCAAATAGGAACATGGCTACTGGAATTTTTCCTCCATTTTTTGATGAGATTAAACGAGATTTTTTGAAAAACAATTATTTTAGGCAATAAAATAATTTTAGAATGTTCCAAAAATCAATTTTCCCTAATTTTAGAACTATGGAAAAGGGTTTAGATTGTTTGAAGGTTTTTCTTGACTGTTGCAACTCTAAGGGTGATATTGCAATAGAACTTCTTATTGAAATCTTGGAAGGCAAACTTGACTCTTTTGAGCTTTTGGGAAACTTGAAACATAGGGTATCCTTTACCAAAGTGATTCCAAGCTTGTTGGAAAATATTAAAAAATCTATAGTGTTTGAAAGGCTTTTTGATTTTCCTAACCTGGTTAAGGATAGTGACAATGCAAGGAAAGTGATCAAAGATGCTTGGGGGGGGGGGAAGGGGGAGAAAATGGGAGCTTTGTCTAATTTACATTGAATTGTTGGCCCCTATTCCCTTATGTTGTTCCTAGTGAATTAGTGTAACGTCCCAACTCAATTCAATGGGGCGATTAAGGATAATGATGATTATGATAAGAGAACTCTCTTATTAATCATGGACAATTCTACCTAAGATTGATAGTCTATGAATGTGGAGAAAAATGTAAAATGAGAGCAATTATCTATGGATTGGGGATGATCAATTTTAAGAATATAATTTGATGGCTAATGTTGTAACTTAATAACGAATTATGATTGGCGTTAATCGAGGATTAACACTTGAATAAATTATAATAGACTTTTGTGAGATTTAAAATGTAAAATTTGGGAATTAATAAAATACTCTAAAATGCAATATGATAATTGTATAAAAGAAAAAGGGAGAAAAAAACTTAAAAGCCTCCTACAAAGTCTTGAAACCAAGACCTCAAATTTTGCTTTATCCAAAGTTCTTAAAATTATTTTAAATAAAGTTTTTTTAAAAAATTTATTTTCACTTGCGACCGGGTTTGGCCGGTTCCATCCGGGATACCCTTTTGGTTCAATTTTTTAAACTATCTCTGATTAAGCTCAAATTCACATAGGAAGTGTATTTTAACATTATAAACATATTTCTCTTCTATGGCATACTCAAATTATGCTCCTAACATATGACTTATGCCTAATGATGCATATATAGCATCCTACCGACAAATAATGCATGAATAGTGTCCTACCAGCAAAAACGAAAAATTTTTCCTGATTTTTCAGATCTCTACAGATAGTGTCGGTCACCAACCCCTAATCCGTATAGGATGGGTTTCGGGTTGTGACAATCATCTTCCTCTAGTAGTGAGATCTAGAAGATCGTATTAATTGGTCAAGTGAATGAAGTCATCCATGGCTTACCTGTCAGGATAGTTCCCACTTTACTTCTCTTGAAGGTGTAGCACTGCGTTGAAATCACCAACAAGAATCCATCTTTCATCAATGATGGTTTGGCATAGAGTTGATTTTTGAAAGTATACTCATTGTTGCCATAAATGAAGGAAATGAAGAAATGCCTATCGGAGGATAGGGGTTCCATTTTATAGGTTATAAGCTGACCAATGATCTAAATTGTTTGAACCTTGACGGTGTTAGGGTTCCAGTCAATTAGAATTCTCCCAACTTTATTGCTTTTAGCATTATGATCATAAATCTAATCATCTTTTATGTTTCTACACACAGTCCAAATTTCTTTGCCTAAGCTTTGTTTCTACTACAAAAAATATTGAGATGATTTTGGCTGAAAAGGAGCCTACAATCCTTTTGTTTTAGGGGGTCATTGATCCCCTAATATTCCATGCACCAAACTTAACCATTTGAAGGTAGGGGGTTTTGAGCTCCCTATACCCTTCTAAGCTGCCAATATGGGAGAACCATTTTCCAATTTGCTTTTCTTGTATGAGTGGTTTTTGGAGTTGAGGCTAATATAGGATTATCTTCTTCAAGGTTTGCTAGCTCAACAAAAAGGTTCTTAGATGAGGAAGCCTTAACATTGGTTGAGGTTTTTCTAGGGGGAAACAAGTTTATTTTGAATCTTAGGGACGACTATGGCTTTGTCTTTTTATGTTGGGGGGGGGGGGGGTTTCTAGTTTGGGGGGGAGGGCATTGTGGTTAGGTGAGGGGTAAAGTTTGGTTCTATTTGAGACGAGAGGAATTTCTCTCTAGAGGAGAAAAAGTTTGCACTGTTTGTGGTTGAGGGGACAAAGGTTGTCACATTTTGTGATTGCAAATCAGAATCAAGGCAATAAGGTTGGTTGGTGATGAGCCTTCTGGGTTAGACTTTTGAATCCTAGTCTTATGAGTTTTACTAGCTATAGATTTAAGATTTTTCATTTTTAGAGTTATTTGAAGGTTTCTAACTAGAACTAGATTGACCTTTAGAGTTCACTTTTCTATTCTTCATGAACCTCCTAAATCTTTTAGAAAACGCTGCTAACTACTCATTGATTTCTGACTCATTACATGAATGATCCTCTTCTTTCTTCACAAATTAGAGAGTTTTACTTTTAGACTTTCTAGGTTGTCTCGAGTTGAGCTCATGAGAGTCAACATTGAAATCTCACAAGTAGAGATATCAGAATATTGCAAACAATTTTGGGTTCTTCAATTTTCTCACCTAGGTTAAATGACTATTTTTCTCTCTAAAATTGATTTTTAGAGCAAAAAATTTATGATTTTAGAGACAATCTTATCTTCACATTATTTGAAAGGGAAAAATTGACATTTCAAATTTTTTTATGCTTTCATCATTCAATTATTTTAAGTTAGCTTCGGTCTTTAATGGCAAGGGTAATTGTTACAAAAAATTAAAAATGAAGAGGTGTAATGTAATTTTAAAAAACATAAAATTACTATTTGAGGTAAGAATCCCAATTCAATGTCTTGTTCAACATCTCTCCCTTTTTTTTCTAACGGTCTTTAATGGGAGTGGTAGCTTTTACAGAAAATTAAAAACTAAGGAGTGTAGTATAATTTTAGAACATGGGGTTACTATGAGGTAATTATCTCAATTCAGTGTCTTGTTCGTCTTGTTCATCTCTCTGGTCAGTTTACTAAACAGCAATCACGCCAAAAGACAATGAGACATGTTAAAGCCTGCTGCAACTCCAGTTTTCAACCTTTTTTCAAATCTTTCCACAGTTGGTCTGTGGAACTATAACATAAGAGAAGCTGTAAACCAAGGCCACAGCTACAAAGCCCTTTTTCTCTTTCGCCAAATGATGCAACAGGGTGTAGAACCCAACAATTTAACCTTTCCCTTTGCAGCTAAAGCATGCGGGAAACTCTCGAATCTCCGATACTCCCAAATCATTCACACCCATGTAGCAAAATTGCCATTTCAGTCCGATATATATGTACAGACAGCTTTGGTTGACATGTACGTGAAATGCAATGGCTTAGATTATGCATATGATTTGTTTGTGAAAATGCCCAAGAGGGATGTAACTTCTTGGAATTCTATGATTGTTGGGTTTGCTCAATCAGGTAGTCTTGATAGAGTTTCAATTATTTTTTACGAAATGAGGTTTGATAGGATTCGGCCCGACTCTGTCACGATAATAGGGTTAACACGGTCGATTTCTGCTACAAAGAATCTCAAATTGGTAAGTGCTGTTCATTCTTTTGGAATTCGAATTGGGATAGCTATTGATGTTTCAGTTGCTAACACATGGATTGCTGCTTATTCCAAATGTGAAGACTTGGACGCGGCAGAGATGGTATTTGATGGGATAGATGCCCATTTGAGGACAGTGATTTCCTGGAGTTCTGTGGTTGCAGGACATGCCTATTTTAGAGATTCATTTAAGGCCATTAACTTCTACCGGCAGATGCTTTATGAAGGATTTAGCCCTGATACGAGTACAATTCTTAGCTTGCTTTCATCATGTGTGTGGCCAGAAACATTATATCAAGGTAAGGTGATCCATTCACATGGGATCCAGGCGGGGTGTGATTTAGATATCTCTGTACTTAATACCCTCATTTCTATGTATTCCAAATGTGGTGATATTAATTCAGCACGATATATATTTGATAGCATGATGGACAAAACTTGTGTTTCGTGGACTGCTATGATTGGTGGGTATGCTGAGAAAGGTGATTTGGATGAAGCATTGGCCTTGTTTCACTCGATGGCAGCAATGGGTGAGAAACCTGATTTGGTCACTGTGCTTTACCTGATCTCGGGTTGTGGCCAAATGGGAGCACTTGAGATTGGGAGATGGGCTGACCTTTATGCATCTTCAAATGGGTTGAAGACTATACTGGTGTGCAATGCATTGATTGACATGTATGCAAAATGTGGAAGTATAAGAGATGCTCAGGAGATTTTTTGTACCATGCACGAGAGAACCATTGTCTCCTGGACAACCATGATTGGGGGGTGCGCTCTAAATGGAGAATTCAATAAAGCTTTGGACTATTTCTTTCTCATGGTGGACTTGGGAATCAAACCAAACCGCATAACATTCCTTGCTGTTCTTCAAGCTTGCACTCATGCAGGTTTCCTTGAGAAAGGATGGGAGTTCTTTGACATGATGATGAAAGTATATGGAATAAAACCTGGACTAGACCACTATTCCTGTATGGCTGATCTTCTTGGACGTAAAGGAAAGCTAAAAGAAGCATTGAACTTCGTTCAAAATATGCCTATAAAACCTGATACCGGGATATGGGGTGCATTGCTCAGTGCTTGCAAGAATCACCGCGATGTAGAAATTGGTGAGTACGTGGCTCATCAACTTTTTGAACTAGAACCACGGGTCTCAGCTCCATACGTGGAAATGGCCAATATATATGCATCAGCAGGAAGGTGGGATGGAGTTGCTGCAATTAGAACAATGATGAAATGCAATCAAGTGATAAAGTTTCCAGGGCAAAGCCTTGTTCAAGTGAATGGGAAGAGTTATGCATTTACAGTTCAAGATAGATGTCATCCTGAAGGCTTGTTGATATATGATACATTAGATGGCTTAGCTTTGCAGTTGAAAGAGGAAGGATATTTATCGTATTCAGAGGAACTTTTTGACCATGAATAGGTACGAGGTTTAATTTACCCTGAATGGAATGACGAGAAAGATTCTTAGCAGCATCTCGATCTTTTCTTTGTTCAGCACTTGCACAAGAAACTTTCATGCAGGTGCCAAGAAAAACAAAAAACGTAAACCAGCTTGAGAGGCTGCATCCTCATGAATTTCTTACATTGATATCTAAATCTTTACTGTGAATCAAATTTTCATGTGTAGATATAATTTTTAGAGAGAAAAGGCCAGTTTTAACACCACATTCTCTTGTTTATCTATATTTTGGGTTTTATATCTTCATTTTTTTTTTGTTTTAAATATGAATATGAATAATTGACTGGTCCATTTGAATGATTGTACAAGTTATATCGTTCGAAAATATACTTGTCAGCTGTTTAAAAATGCACCTGTCACTTGTTCCAATGGTACAGGGTGTTTGTTCATAATTTGAAAAAATGATCAAAATGGAGGAAATAATTAAATGTCCAAATGGAAACTTCCTTAATTCAATTGTAGGTTTAAATAGGCTGTCTCACCCCCAACTTTTTGTCCTTATTTTATATATTTTCCCCATTGTACAAATATCTACAAAGGTTATTTTGGTTATATATATAAATATATTAATAAATGGATCTGGACAGATTTTCACATGACAAGTGTGGACGATATCCCCAACAGATCACATATGCATCTTTTCTTTGACAAGAACAATACACTAGTAGGCTATTTCCCTGTATGTCTGACAGTCAGCCAACAAATTGAATTTCAATTATTATACCCACAATGCTTGAAATTTAGAAATTTGGGGGAGCTAAATAGCTGTATGAGTAGTATGTGTCCCGTATGTAAGTATTGTGCATATGGATAAGTTTTTTTGACTGGTACTGACAAAATATTCCTCTGTTGTCATTCTTTCTGCCAATATTTGTTTCCATAGAAGGTCATATATGGCAACTACTTGATTTTATTAATTTTAATTATACTCTTAAATTTCTTCTTATTAAGTTCGACTCTCATGAGCATTAAATCATCCGGGCTTAACTGATACAGTGGTTTGCGGGTCAGCAGGTGATTGCATGTATCGAAAGTTTG
The DNA here is from genome assembly GCA_008638375.1 of Nyssa sinensis. NCBI lineage: Eukaryota > Viridiplantae > Streptophyta > Magnoliopsida > Cornales > Nyssaceae > Nyssa > Nyssa sinensis. Next base: position 16,819,180 of record CM018043.1, read on the forward strand.
CCTTGTAGTTGCGTGTTAAATGGCCTGCGGTTGAAAGGATTCTTCTTCACCAAAAAAGTTGGAAGTCAGAGAAATGACAGGAGATTTAATGAAAATATATATTTTTTAAAATTTTACTCTTGAATTTCTTCGTATTTAGTTGAAAATCAAAGGGATGTCAGGAGATTTAAAGAAAAGAAAGAAGTGGTAGGGTCTGAAGCTGATCCAAAAAGGCACCGGAGAATTGGTTTTGCTTACCAGGTTGATGGTTTGCCAGTGCGTTTCTTCATCTATAGGCTATGAAACATGGATACTATATTTTGTCTCACGTGTTCATACCGGACACTTACGCTCTTGGATACTTGAATCATGGATGTTGATGATTAAATAAAGAAGTTCTTTAATTTTTATTTAATGGTTTTGTTATTTTAATAAGTTAATAATATTTTTGTGATTTGAGTTTTTTATGCCAATTTTAATTGAAATAACATTAGATTTTTATTATATGGTCAGATACAAAATATAAAAAAATTATATATATTCAACGTGTCCATGTCCTATTTTTTTGAAAAATAATGTGTCTATGTGTCCGTGTCGTGTCTGTGTCTCGTGTCTGTATCCGTATCCATGCTTCTTAGTCTATAGGGTTAATGGGCATGACGATTCTAAATAGTCTGGTTTGCTTGCTCTTCTTTTTGACAATTATTGTTGGTATGAATTTGGTGTTGGCGGGTGCCTCTGAAGGCCACTGAGAGGCATGAGGATTCTAAATATTTCTGTTCGTTTGCCCTTCTTTCTGACAATTCTTTTTTGCTGGTATGAATTTGGTGTTTGGATGCTTCTGTCTGATGCCAACTCAGGGATGTTTATGAGTTCTTCTCAAAAACTGAAGAAGTAGGAAAAGAAGAGACACAGAGAGATGGATCAAGAGAAGAAGGAAATACTGAGAGAAAGCTTACCTCCTGTGCGGCAATGGAGGGAGAAGCAGAGACTTGTGCAGCTGCTGCTGTGGCTGGGTAAGATGAGGGTAATTGAGTTGGAAACAGAAAAATGTAACTATTTTTTTTTTTTTATTTAGTTTGGTAACCATTTTTGTTTTGAGTTCTCCATCTCTGTTTTCAGAATTTTTGAAAAATTGGAAACAAAACATGGGCTCGTTTGATAAGATTGTTGTTTTCAATTTTTTGCTTTTGTTTTCATATTTTTGAAAACTGAAATAAAATACGTGTTTGTTGAGAGTTTTTGTTTTTATTTTTTTGAAAACGTTTTTAATTTCAGGTTAAATACTGGAAATGAAAAAAAGTAATTTCCAAATTTCTAGAAAATGAAAACTAGGGACGTGATAAATTGAAGCGGCTCTAGACTCTAATGAGGTTGGGATATCGACTCTTATTGGCCATCATTTTTGTTTTGAGTTCTCTGTGTCTGTTTTCAGAATTTTTGAAACACTGGAAACAAAACATGTTTCCAGTTTTATGTTTTCAGAATTTTTGACAACTAGAAACAAAAACATGTTAGCACTTAGTAGCAAGAGCACAAACCACTCTTTCGTTCGTCAAAACCCTAATCAGCCCAATTTCCCTCATCTTATCCAACAACAGCTTCGCAGTTCTCTGCTCCTCTCTCCATCATGCATAGCAGGTAAGCTTGATCTCTCTCTCTCTCAGTTTCTTCTTCTTGTCTTCTCTCTCTTTTCTGCACTGCACTGAACTACAGAGAAGGAAGTGCAGAGACACAGAGAGATGGATCAAGAGAAGAAGGAAAACCCGTGAGAGAGCTTACCTCCTGTGTGGCAATGCTGGGAGAAGCTGAGATTTGTGCATCTATAGTTGGAGTTGGGTAAGATAAAAAATGAAAAATTGGGCTGTAAACTGGAATAAAAAATGTTACCAAACGCGAAAACAAACAAAAAAACTGGAAGCAGAAATGGTTACCAGCTTTTTTTGTTCAGTTTGGTAACCGTTTTTGCTTTGAGTTTACTGTTTCTGTTTTCAGAATTTTGAAAACTGGAAAGAAAGACAGGTTTGTTTCCAGCACATTCCTCTCTTTTTTCTGTCAAAACCCTAATCAGCCTGATTTTCCTCATCTTACCCAACCCCAACAACAGCTTTGTAGTCTCTGCTCCTGTCTCCATTACCACACAGCAGGTAAGCTCTCTTTCCCACTCGGTTTCTTCTTCTTCTTTTTCTTCCCTTCCATCTCTCTCTTCTCTGTGCTGCACTGAACTGCAGAGAAGGATTTCTTTTTAGGGAATATAAACAGGTCGGGGTTGGGGAAGGGGAAGGGGGACCCCGCCCCGACCTTGCCTCATTGCCATCCCTACTCTTTGTCTCTCTCGGCTGGAATCCTCTCGTTATTTGCTTCTCTTTCTTCATCTTCTTCTTCTCTTTCCCGGCTCTCTAGGGCCTGGAGTCTGTGTTCTCTTCTCTTCTGTCTCTATGCATCTCACTCTGTCTCTACACCCAGCCCCTATTCTCAGCTTCTTCTTCGTCTCTGATCCTCTTTATCTCCCCGTGCCTCTGATCCTTAATTCTTCTCAACCCCGATTCTCTTTAGCTCTACTCCTTTTGCCCTTCCTAATTTGCAGGAACATATGTTTTCGATTTTAGAGGTTATTGCTTGGTGCAATGCAAATGATCAGTTTGTCAAGCGTGAGAATGCAGGTTCGCATCTGAAAGCAGCCACTTTGTGCAAAATAATTGCTAAAGGTTAGGTCTGTCTTCAGTTTATCCCTCCTAACACTTTACGTTAAGTGGGACCAACACTGGTTAATGACATTTTTCTCTGGAGTACAGAAGTCCATAACATTGTGTTTGTCATTTGGCAAAAATTGAATCTTATGTATGTGATTTGGATTATGTGTCCTAAAATTTGTTGCTGCCAAGATCTTTGATTCTTTGGGATTTTTAAGTGGCATAGATTAGCAAATTTGATTTGTTTTTTAGATTTGCAATGGGAAAGTTATCCCCAGGAGTAGTTAGCATTGCTGTTGCCCATCTCCTATGGTGTTGTTTCGTCTTTTTTCCTTATTTAGATACCTTATGAGTCAAATTAATCATTGTTGCTGTGTGCATAACTAGTGGCATAACTAGTGATCTAATTTCATTAACAGCCTATTTGATGTTCATTGTGTTGCAAGCTCTCAGTTTCTTCTAGGTGGCCTTTTATTTGAGAACCTGAGTACACCATGAAATGCTTTTCACCCTGGAAAGTTATTTACATGATTCCAATCTACCTCGCTGAATTTATTTTATAACAGCAAATGTGCTAGACTGGGTCAAGAGTGCATATAGATTTTTCTCTTTTTCATATAAGTTCAATTACTTTTTCTGCTCTTTCCTCATGCCATATTAGAATGATCCATTTTGTTGCTAATTTGAGTACACTGTTGGGAAGTAGGGATGGTTAAATTTAAAAAATTGTAAATGGTAGCATTCTTTTTCCACAAAAACATGGTTAAATTTCAAATGCTTGTTATGTATGGAAAACCTATCAACTGGTCAATGCTTCCATGAATTAGGCTTAATGTTTCTTTTTCAACAATCTAAAACCCAACATGAGCAGTGATCATATGACATTATATACCTTTTTTTTGCTAAGTATGACAGATATGAAATTTTACTTGGGATTCAGGAACATATGTAGCATTTGTCAGCTTATGACATTATACTTTCTTGCCAACATGATTAGTTAATTCATTGATTTTACTCGGAAGATTTTGTTTTTCTGACCACTTTTCATGCATTCATGAAAGCCTTTTTTTCTCCCTCTTCTTTGATTGTAATTGCAAATATAAATGATTATACTGGTGGTGAAGACGATATTGTTGAGGTTGGTGGTGAAAAACTAAACCTTGGCCCATGACACAAAAGTCCAAGGTGATTTTCATTGATTTGATGGATGAGGAAGTTCTACAAGGAAAACAGAACGGCGATGGACTTTTCAAAACCATCTTGAACTTACACGAGAGAACAGATGCGGTTACGAACTGGATGTGTATACTACTGAATAGCCCGAGGAATATGTTTAGCTAGCTGAGGGTTTATAGCGATTTTAAAGCATTTTTTGAGAGAGTCTGAAGTGGGCTCGAATTCAGTAAGAGGGATTGTCCGAAGATAATGTGTGGGGAAAACATCATAAGGTAGACAATATAAAATTTCTTTCAGTTTGATTTGATTATTGTGTGAAAAAAATAATTCTCACATTAGAGTGATGGAACATACTTTCTCATAGGCGAATGAGCATCCAAGGAAATTCTGTTAGATTGCCCCTACTATCAGAAATTATATTGAATTTATGGGGACACCACAGTATTGGTGCCCATGCTCATCCCTCAATCAAGCTTTCTCAGAATATGAAGATGAAGACTCCTTGTATGATCTAGCTGGTGATGGTAATAGCACCAACACTGCTATTGCAACCAATCTCTGGTCCATCACTCCAGAAAGCAGTCATCAGACAAAGAGGAAGACTTATTGTGCTACATATGCTGCTGCTTTTACTTCACTTGCAGAAAGTTCTAAAAGGAGGGCAGATTTTATGGATAAGAGACTACTTAGTCCTCCTCATGTGAAGAATCATGGGATGATAGCGGGCTTGAGTCTGGATTGATGTCTGATCAAGAGCATGTTTTGTTAAAAAAGTGTTTAGCTACTAATTCTCTCGAGGACATGGACAGGCAGCTTTTCTTTCTTTTCCTTTTTTCTCTGTTTTTTTTCCCCAAGAATGGTTGGTAATGGTTGTTTCTATCACTATAAATAAATGGGTCAGTTAATTCCGCATGATAGCTTATGATGATAATACCTGTATGACTGGTTAGCTACTAATTCTCTCGATCATACCTTCATTTTGATGGGTCAATTTATGCAAAACTGGTTCATATCTTTAATGTCAACAACATAGCTTATGATGAGAATACCTGTATGTCAACATCATAGCTTATGATAAGAGAATACCTGTATGATTATGTCAAAAGTGAAAGGGAATTGAATTTTGATTGATCCTTATAAAGTTGCACACATGTTAAATATTTCTTGTTTTGTATCATTGCATTTTTGAAGTGCTTCCCACAATTTTCGTTCAAAAGTACAATGTGAAACCACATATGGCTAGGTTATGCTATCGTCACTTGAAGAGGAAATATCAAGTACTAAATATTATTGTGTCTCACAAGATTATTCCAACTTGTGTTTTGGATGGCCATGAGATGGCATATCTACTTTATGCTATAGGGACTAGCATGGTGATTGATTTACCTAAAGTGATGTGTGAGATCATGTATCATTTGAGTCTTGATTATGATCCCTCTTACCTGCCTTACCCTATTTTGTGACAAAGATGATTTATAAGTTTTACACAATTTTATTATAAATAGGATGTTTTGTGTCTCACAAGAAGAACCCTGACCTTTTGAAGTATAGAGATATATTGAGAGAATTATTGCTTCAGTTTATATATATATATGTAGTTGGGCTTTCTGCTAGGTTTTGTTCTTTTTGCTTGGAGTCTATGTTGTTGGGATACATGGGAATCTCACAAATACTTGTGTCCCACACATAGTTACCACAATTCATTCTCCCTATAGCGAATTGCGAATTGGAATGTGTGATCCCAAACTTGGATTATTAGCGATTTGGAACACAAGATATAGCGTTCCAAACTAAAATATCAGAAGTCCCAAAAAATCATATATGATAAACAAAATACATACATGCATCGTTGGAATTTTATTTTATAATGGTTTGGATTTGTTGAATTTTTTTTTGATATATATATATACATACGAATATTATTACAAATATAATAAAAAAACATATCACGTTTTAAATGAGCGTATTTCATTCTAACAAAGCGATCCAAAGAAGCCTACCTCTAATGTACCACGTTTTATAACAAGTTACAATCTACGTTCCAATCCTCGTTCCACGTACCCTAACAATCCACGTTCCAAGTAACATTGGTCCCACATTGGTTGGGAAGTGAAACTTTCCTTAGTATATTAGTACACACACTATTAGGTATTGTAAAGTTGTGAAGAGTAATGGGGTAACTCTCGCGCACGCGAGACTATGAAAAGCCCAGTGGAATTCGGGCTATCCCGTCCGAAAACCAATTAATTGGGCGCATCACTTGCATTACGCTTGTGCCGGGGGGGGGGGGGGGAGGGGGGCCGGGGATGCAAATCCCTAAAATTTGAGCGTCGCGCATGTGTAGAGATTCACCATTGTTTTGCAACTTTTTATTTTCCCTCCATTCAAAATTTCCTAATTTCAATTACAGATTGTATCATTCTGTCTCTCCGCATTTATACAATTAATTAGTTATTGTAAAAACATATCATTCTGTCTCTTCGCTTAAGCCGTTGTATCATTTTGTCTCTCCGCTTAACGCGTAGCAAGAATAAGGCTTTGTCCCTTTTTTCTCTCTATCACAATCAATATAAATTGAGAGCTTCTCCTCATTGTTCAACACACCAAAAAATACGAGCTTCCTATGCTATTGTTTTGTGAGAGTATTTTGCTCCTCTGCCTAGTGAGATTATTGTTGTTCTGTGGGATATTTTTCAAATCGATTGATTAGAGTTATTCAGTGGATACATTGTTTCTGTTCCACTGCGTGTTCTGCTTTAATCCATTGTTGTGTTCGTGTTTGCTGTGTTCTTTCATTCCATTCAAGACCAGAGAACGTGAAGGGTTGTTCAATCGATCCACACATTGCGAGTGTACGTTTGTGTAGATTCTTGGTTGTTGTATCCTGGAGGGTGGAGCGCTGCTAACCTGCTACTTTGAGGTTCTTCCTTCGAGTTGCGAAATCACTCTTAAGGGCAGTGTTGACACACGTCTCAGCCGCTAAGTTTTCTTCTCTTCCATTACTTCAATTTGGTTTGGTTGATAACTTTAATTTATGTTCTTACCTTAGAATTTAAAGTAGTGATCCAAACTAGCCCTAAAATCTTTTAATATTTACAACATATATACCTAGTGTTAGGCAGTACACGTAGGTTCATATGGCAAGGCTACACACTTGCTTCCATTGTACAAAGAGTTGCACACAATTGCAGTGGTGAATCTGCAAATTGTGGATGGTACTGTGGTTGTAGAAGGCTAATCAAGAAGAAATAGACAACGAAAAGATAAAAGCAGACTAGCAGTAATCCACTAGTTTATGACAGATTAGTTGTTTGCGGGTTATATCTTTGTAGACTTGTACTATATTCATTATTAATTAGTGGATCTTTTGCAGCTGTATGGGTTTTATTTTTCGAGAGAGTTTCCGACGTAAAAATCTTCGTGTCTCGTATTTATTTTGATTACATGTTTAACTGTCATTATTATAGTTTTGATATTTGTATAAACTTGAGGTACTAGTTATTTAACAAGCGAATATTTTCAATAGTAATCTGTCTTAGATCTAAATAAGGTTATTAAATCAGCGTTCCTTATTAATTAAGTTTGTGATTTAATTAATTAAATTTGATTTAAATCTTTCCGCACTCTTGATGGCCACTAGTATCACAAGTTTTTATGTCAAACTAAAATTGCAATAATTCACACTTAATTTTTTTTTAAATAAGTAAGAGACACACTTAGAGAACTGTTGGTTCCTTATAGTCATTTCTCTTTTCTATCGTGATAACTCTTGTGCCCTCACCTTTTTGGCGTTTTGGGGCCCACTATATATAGTAATTTACAGTACTCAGTATTCCACCTCCGAAGGATGGAGGGGGTATACAACGAAAGAAAGGTCGAAGGGGTCATCTTGGGTTACCGAAGAGTCGTCTGACTGCTCGGTGACTTTGTCCCATTTGGAACTTGAACCCTCAACCTACTCTTTGGAACATGGAAGACATACCACTCAAGCTAATACTTGATATTATTTTGAAGACTTTCGATATTGGTGCAACATCTTGCATTTATAATACACCATGTTGGTTGATCTTCTATAGGCTTGGAGTTTTGCGTTATTGATGCTCCTTAGGCAATTGAATTTGTCTATGCAAATCATGCCAATTTCCCAAGGATGATTCCCTAATTGAAAAGCTTGAACCAACACTTAGTAGACAATAATTTGTTTTATTCAAGAGCCAAATCAAACTTGGTTTTCATTTGCTTAATCCAACAATTATTTATTTGCTAGAATCTTGACCTTATTCACACCATTAGTTGTCACAAGTTTGTGATGTAGTTCAAAAGTTTAAACTAACATAAACCTTAAGTACAAAAATGATTAATATGACTTTTTTTTTTTTTTATTGGTTCAAAGCCTGGGTTACACAATAGGGCATAACCCTATCCTTGCCCATAGATCCCAATGATGAAGGAATTCATCAATTCCAAGTCCCTGATATGACCACCTAAAAATTGATAATGACAAATTAAGGAAATTTTCAAGTGTTATTTTTGTGTCCCTGATATGACCACCTAACTTGGGTTAGTGTTGTGTTTTGAGGACCTATCAATCTGGGAGCAGAAATTAACTTACTTTTTGTGTCCTTACTGCTGTAACACTGGAGGTTTCCAGTTATTCTTGCATTCTAAGATAGTATCTCCAATGTATCGTCTTGACTTGTTATAATTATTACAGTTTATGTTTTACTATGATGAACTGGCATTTTCTTGTATACGAGGCATTAGATTCTACAAAAGAAACTCAGCTTGTGCACTATGCTTGTAAGATGTGAAGAGTTTTTGTTTTCAGTGCCACCAGTTGCTACATGATTTGTAAGTTTTGACTGGATTCTTGGTGTCATATGCACTGGGAAACTTATTATGCCCCTGATGATATTGCAGGGATATTGAATTTTATGATGCAATATCTGTGCCAGTGGCTATAGCCCTCACTGGCCACTTACTTCTTGGACAACCTGTAATGGTTAAACCTTCAGAAGCCGAGAAGAACCTTGCTCAATCTAATTCTTCTGGTGGTGGTTCAGCTGGTCTTGTGGGACCCTATAGAGCGGTTGATGGAAAACTGTATGCCGGGAACCTACACTTTCACATGACTGAATTTCAGCTTAAGCAGGTAACGGTGGCTAGGGATTTTGTTTTGCTTCATCATTGAGTGGTTATAATGCATACATGATTTTTGTTTCTGCTACTAATTTTGAATTTGTTATCGAAAACTCCTGGGCCCATTGTATGTGAAATAGAGAGAATTTATTTAGGATTATGGAGAAACCCTTTCCCCCCCCCCCCCCCCTCACTTTTAAGAATCATCTCTTTTTTATTCATTGAATAAAAAAAGTTTGAGTTTTATGTATCAGTTTGAAATTGACGTAGACTAAATTAACTACCCTAAAACCAGGCCTCTTCTGAGATTCAGTTAATTCGGCCATTTTTATATCTCAGGATGATCTGGGTTGATTTGGTACTGAGCTTTCAGTAGATTGATCCGTCCTAAATCAAAGTGAATCACTGATCGTAATGATCCATACTAAATCAAGCTGAATCACTAATGGTAATGACCTCATCCACCCATGCTAAATTCTTCATAGCCTGCTACTCACTGTAAAAAAAATCTAAAAATCAAAATATTAAAGGGTTTTGCCTTGCTCCATCCTAGCATTTGGTCCTTCAAATTGATTTGACCATGATTGAGTACCCCTTGGAAAGTTTACTAGAAAGGGTATTGTTGTTCCTCTACACAAGCCACAAACTAAAGTTAACAGAAGTCCCGGATCCCTAGTGGCTCAACCTCCTCTTTCAAGGCCCAGGAATATTGGTGCACTCAACAATTTTGTAAGTAGGTCTTCGTTTATGAAAGAGTTATGCTGTTAGCTTGCGCAATCCACTCCACAACACAATCTTATACTTACTGTCCACAAACCCCTTTTCTTTAACAACGAATCATTCAACTCTGGAACACAACAAACAGGCACAAGTTTAGATGAATTCTCTATCAGAAGTTTCTTATAAAGGTAGTCTTCCTTGCAGTCTACAATTAATAGGATGGTTAAATTGCAATAGGAGGAAACATTTCTACGAGATTAATTACTATATCCTGTCATTCATATTATAACTGTTTTGCGGGTTTTGCTAGGAGGTTCAAACTAAATCCTTTCCTGTATCTTTTGCGGCCAAAACTTCTATGCTCATTAACTGCATGACAGCTTGAATGTTCATTGCATTCTACTAAGACAAGCCGAGACAAGCCTATAGTTTCTATAACCAATTTCTATTTTATAGTTTTCTTTTCTTTTTTCTTTGGGAATTAGTAATTTCTATTAAGTTAGTGACATGGATTATTAATATTATAGCTACTAGATGGTTATTTGTCAAAGTGGCTTTGCAATTGGTGATATTTGAGGAAATTCACAAGAAAATATGGTGGGAGAATATTGCTCAAATGTTGAAGCTCTGCTCTACTTATTGAAGCAGTTTCACTATAGAATGCCGAGTCTTGAAGCAAAAAAGACTTTTCATCTATGGGCCCCATAATGGTCTTGTGGATCTTGCACCCTAATTGTTCTTTCTTTGGAAGCAAACTTAGCTATGAAGTAGACTAGGTCTTCTTTGGGCCTTCGGAAATATTTGAACTCTCCCTTTTAGTGTTGCAAAAGGTTATTTAGGTCTTAGATTTTAATGTTTATTGAGGGTGTCTGAGTGTCTCTAGTCTTCTTTGTTATTGTGAAGCTTTATGATTTTTAAATTTCTTGGTTGTCATCTATGTCTGGCTCAAATACCGAAGAGGGTTGGGTCGTTGTTTCTGGTTTGTTTGCAAAAATTACATGGCTTGTTTTGATTTTAGTTTCAATGAGAAAGGCTATATGAAGTATGACTTGTTGTTTATTTAGCAGAATCTTTCATGCATCAGGGAAACATTTAAAGGAAATCCAGATTTTAAAGTTCTTTTGGAATATGTTTGTTAGAATCCTGTATATGATTTTTTACATTTATCTTGTGAGAATGAGCCTATGTAAAGGCCTAACTTTGGATGCAATGAGGACACATTGTGAAGAATAAAAAACTGATTTCAATCTTTGGTTTTGAGCCTAGAAGTTGGGTTCCAAGTTATTTAGTGAATCTCCAAAATATTCTTTCCACACTCCATTTTTTTTTTTTTTGGGGGCAAGTACACACTCCATTTTTTATGCTAAAATAATTAGTTCTTTTCTATAATTCTGACCAAGGTAAAGGAAGCTTTTGTTTTTTGCCACCCGAACAATTGATTATCTACCAGGTTCTAGGTAGGATCTCCATGATTAATAACTTTAATTTGTGTTTTTTAAAAATAAACTTACATCTTTTACATGATTTTTCTGATTTTTGAAGCCTTTGGTACTGTGGAGCTTGTTCAACTACCTACTGATTCCGAGACAGGACACTGCAAAGGTTTTGGTTTTGTTCAAGTCAGTATAAACTTCAAGTTGACTGTATTAGAAACTTTCATCTGTTATCAACTGGTATTTAAATATTAAATTTTTTCATTGTTAGTAATATTTATTTGTTAATCATTCTCTCAATATTTCGCTCAACTTGAACATGCAAAGGCAGCTCAAAGTTTGAATGGAAAATTGGAGATTGCCGGTCAAACTATCAAGGTAGGCTTGCATTTGGAGCTTTGGACTTGGAAATTGCAGATTTATGAAATGATGCAATGACAATAGTTTGCCATTTCTGTTCATGCTCTACAACTATGATGGGGCATTTTTGTATGAGGGTTTATGTTAAGTTCTCTATGACTTATTTTTTTATGTTCGTCGCAGGTTTCATCTGTTACAGATCATGTTGGAGTGCAGGATTCTGGAGCAAAAACTGCAGACTTTGTTGATGATGATGGGGGTGGTTTGGTGAGTTAAATCTTGTCAGTGATACCTTGTTCATTTTATATATTCTTACTATACTATTCCCTGTAACTAGGCTATATTGTGGTGCATACATGTGGGCAATCAATTCCCAAGAACTATAGGGACTTCCCTCTTAGAAATTATTCCCACTCAACTGTAATGAATACTTTTACCCAGGATTACTTAGCAGAAGCGTGCTGATTTAATGTCTGTTGCATTGCTCAGTTAAATGCGAACCTTATTTTCTCTGTACGTGTTTAAAATGTGGGACAGACAGCCTAGAATAGCATAGTATACAACTAGTTTTAAAAATGGGGGTAGATTGTGAAACCAGAAAATTTTGATTGGAGAGAATTAAAGATCAGTGATGGTGATTGATATCTCATAAACTTAGGATGGCAAAATGGGGGTTGATTGTGAAATCAGAAAATTTTGATTGGAGAGAATTAAAGATCAGTGATGGTGATGGGCTCAATAACCTACGAATGCATCTCATAAACCTAGGATGGCAGTGAACCTCAATAACATAAGGGTGCATCACACAACCTAGGGATGACAACATGTGTTGATAGCCAGTTAATCTTCTTTGTTTTATGCTATGACCATAACTGGGTTTCATAAACTCGTTGAAGCATTCCATAATGGATAAAGAAACATTGTAGATAGGAAAAAAGATATGTTCGATACACAGATGCCTACTTGGTTCTCCACATTTGTAAAATGTTGTTTAGTCAACACCTCACATGCTGTTGAAACAGCCAGTCAGCTACAAATTATGAGATTTATATGCTTATGCATATGATCAACACAATTTGTGAACATGCTGTGGATGTTGAATTGGTCATGGATCATAATTTTCTCTCGCACGTAATGATTTCCATGGATGCCTGCACCCCCATACCTAGAATGACGGGCACTATACGGAACCCATTTCAAAGCTACACAATGGCACAATTCAAATGCAAAAGTAAGAGATTTCATAAAACCCTGAAGCAGTTAAGAGACCCTAATTTTTCCTCCTAAGCCTTTTATGCTAAATAATTACACACTTTGCATGGACAATTTTAGGAGTTCCATTTAAAAGAAATATATAGATTGAATCATTGGATGTTCATTCATGTGACATTACCTTTGTTACTGTGATATTGAGATCAAAACTGTTAGAGATCTATACAAAGATTCATATTCTTTTTATGAGCATGTGTATGTCTTAAAAAGGGCTGTAACTAGTGCCCAAGGCTCACACACTCGGTAGGATTTGGGAGAGCTGGATGATAGGTAGTTCCTTGCATTTTGTAGAGGCTTTTTCTAAGGACTCGAATCCCTGCCACTGCTCTGGGCAAACAAGACCCTGTTCATAAGCACTAGGATGATGACCTCTTTTGTGTGTGTCTAAAAGAAGTCAAATTATAAGAATGGCAACTTGGCTAGCATGCATGGCTAAACGAATGGAGAATTACTTTTTTTCTTCTTTTTTTCTTGCACGAATATCTACAAAATTGGTATTTGGCTTATTTAACATCTTTCTATATACTCTCTGAATGCTCAATCAAGAGCTTTGCTTATGCAGATGCTGGATCACAGTGGCACTGCCACAAGGTTTGTTTATGATGCCATCTCTCTTTTTTTGGCACCTAGATGACCGTGGCGTAAGCTTGATTATTATCCTTTTGGTAGTATTGCGGGGTCTCTCGGGGTGCCGGTGCTTAATGGATCAGCACCAAATCAACAAGCCGTTACCTTGCCTAACAATGGGCCAGCTGCAATTCCTGCTTTAGCTCTTCCTAGCCAAATTGTTGCGTTTGTGGCTTCAGAACCTATTGGCAACCCCATCGAGTGTTTACTTCTGAAGAATATGTTTGATCCAGCCACTGAGGTGTGTATCATTCATGGTATTTTAATATTTTTTTAATCAGTATTCACGGTATTTTAATATTAAATATTGACTTATTATTTCTCTCTCATTACCCAAATAATCTTGTGTGGAGAGTAATGATCTTTTCAACTATGTTGCAGACGGACCCAAAGTATGATTTGGATATTAAAGATGATGTGCAAGATGAATGTTCAAATTTTGGCCAGGTGAAACATATCTATGTGGACAAGTGAGTCTATTGAAGGGAGAAAAATGTCAGAGTTTTAAGAGTTTTTTTAGCCGGAAATTGTTTTATTTAGGTTTATGAATGATTAATTATTTAAGAAGGTAACATCATAAAACTGACCTATTGGGTATGAATATAACCTAGGTCAAGTTTCCAATTGAAATTATTATATCAAAATTGTAAGTATGCCCAAAAGAATAGTAATAAAGCCGAAATAATTTCTAGATGTCACCTGATCAAAAAATAATAATTTAGATGTCAGTGTTGGTTCTAGGTTAATTGCATCAAGAGCAGCATGATATACTTGTCTTTTTTTTTTTTTTATCTATCTTTTGGCATTCTAGCTTATTAGCTTGTTAATTTTTCTTCTGAAGGAGGCTCATGCAATGGCTTGCTATCATGGACTACCTTGAAGAGTCTGAATGGGTGGATAATCTTCAAGGCAAGCTAGATGAGGCGAGGCTCCAGCTAGGGACTGCCCGATCTGTTACTCTCTCATTTGAAGAGAAACTAAAGGAGTCTCTCAACTCCTTCTCTATTCTGGAGTCCTAGAAAAATGCCTTGGTCTTTGATTTAGAGGCTCTAAAGAAAGAGAAGGAAGAGTCTGATGCTGCCACTGTTTAGAAGCTTGCTGATAGCGTGCAAGCGGCGAGAGAAAAGACAGATAGAGCCCTCAGAGAAGAAGTACAGAAGTTGGGGGGAGAGTTTGCGGATCATGGGTACAAAATGATTAGAAAGAAGATCCAAAAACTCTATCCTGACCTCGATATTTTAGGAGTGGACAAGGTATCAGTTTATGACAATGATGAGGGTGGTGTTAGGCGAGAAGAACCTGTGTTGGATCCTCTCGGAATTGCTTTAGCGGAGGCTACAGATCTTGAGAAGGGGAGCACCCCTGCCGAGAGGCAGTAGTTAAGATTTTTATGTATCTTTTTTTTTTTTGGTTTTCTCCCTTGTACTCTTGCAATCATTAATAAAATCATCTTTTTGGCTTCAAAGTATGATTATCTCGCTTAACCTCTTTAACCAATCAGAAGTGTGAATTGAATCAAATAATAACATTAAGATCTGTAATGTCCACAATGGTAATAATAACATAATGATAAATGACTTAGTTCTGCAACACTTTATAATAGATATGTGGTTCTTTAGGGGTCTGAAAATGTGGTAATGTTGCATAGATAAATGGTTCAGACTTGCAATACTTGTAACAGGTACAAGATTTTTAGGGGTTTGGTGGCAACGCTGTAATAGTATACAAACCTATAACACTTATAAAGAATATAAGGTTTTTAGAGGTCTGGTGGCAATGTTGCAATAGTATATAAACCTATAACACTTGTAAATGATATAAGGTTTTTAGGGATCTGGTTTATTTAACAAACACTGAAGTAAATAAAAAATCTTGGAATTTCTTTATTGATAATACTTGTGTAGGTACTCAAAATTCCAAGGCCTTGGTACATGTCTCACAGCTAGATCTTCCAACCAATAAGTTGTAGGTCTGACAATTTTAGTTCCTTTGCAGGGTCCCTTCCAATTAAGGAAAAGTTTTTCCATAGTAAGATCCTTAGTGCTCAGGAACATTCTTCTTAGGACGAGATCTCCAAGTTTGAAATTAACAGGTTTCAGCCCATTGGTGAAGTATTTGGTCATTCTTTGTTGGTAGGCTTCAGTCCTGATCCGTACTTGTTTACGTTTCTTTTCTAGAAGATCGAGATTTTCAACTAGCTTTTGACTGTTGACTTCTTGATCAAAGAGGTTTGTCTTGAGAGTTGGCATTCTGATTTCAGTAGGAATGACTGCCTCGGTCCTATATTTGAGTGAGAATGGTGTTTTAGCTATTGGGGTTCTCCTAATAGTTTGGTAGGCCCAGAGGACTCCAGGGAGCTCTTCGACCCATTTTCCTTTGGCCTCATCCTAGTTTCCTCTTTATGGCTTCAAAAATGGTACGGTTGGTGACCTCAGCTTGCCCATTAGCCTAAAGGGTGTCCTAGAGAAGAGAAATGATGACTAGTATGGAGATCCTTACAGAATTTTTCAAACACCTTTCTTGTGAACTGCATCCTATTATCTAAAATAATAACTCTGAGGATGCCAAACCTGCACACAATGATCTTCCAAGTGAAGTTCTTTACCTTCACCTCGGTAATATGGGTCAACGGTTCTAGTTCGGCCCATTTTGAGAAGTAGTCAGTGGCGACCAATAGAAACCTTCTGTTATGAGAGGCTTTTGGCAAATGTCCCACAATGTCCATTCCTCACTAGGCAAAGGGTCAAGGACTAGCTATAGGGATGAGCTCATGTTGAGGTTGGTGTTGGTAGTGTAATAACCTGAAAATTTTTTTTTTGGAATGAAGATTTTTTTTTACTATTATTATTATTATTACATATGCGGGATGTGTGTATATGGATATATGTACGTATAAAAATATATATATATATATATATATATTTAAATATGTATGTGTATTATATATGTGTATTAAATATATATATATATATATATATATATATATAAATCTGACTATTGTGTGTATGGGTGTGTGTTCGGCTGTGAGTGTGTGGAAGCAGGCATGGGTAGTATAATATATATAATACATATATATATATATATAATTATATATGACACAAGGTCAACTTTGCATTTAATGCAAAGCTGCCTTGTGGAAAAAATAGGGTGGGAGATTGTGTGTGTAAGTGGGTGTCCAGAGGGTGAATAGTGTGCAATGAGTGTAGTGTGTATGTGTGTGTGTGTATATATATATATATATCTATATAGATGCACTAGTGTAGCATACTATCTGCATTATATATCTATATTTGTGTTGGTGTGTGAGTTTGGGAGATCAGAGGTGATGATGAGGGCAAGTCTGGTTGTAGAGAGAGAAAGATCAAAAGAGAGAGAGAGAGAGAGAGAGTGAACTGATGGGGGGAAGTTTTACCTATATGTGCACGGTTGAGTGTTGAGAAGAAAGGGAGGAAAACAGAAGGAGAGATAAGTCCTGGGAAGTGATTTTGGGATTCAGAAGAGAGAGAATGAAAGGAACCAAAGAAAGGAAAGAAGAAAAACCCGAAACAGGTATGCCATATTGTTTCTGTTTTTAAACTTTTAAAAGCATGATGTTTAGTTTTAATAGTAGGGCCACTCTAAGCTTGAAAAATGTAAGAAAATGCAAAAGAACTCAACCAAAATGGTTGGGAAATGAGAGAAGACTTTAGAGTTGTAGGTTAGGATAATTTTCGAGTTCATTGATATTTCATGCGCAAAATTATGTTTAAATGACTTATATACCATCATATGAAGTTAAGAAGAATTGTAGGATGAAGCTAGAAGCAAAACAGTGACGAAATCACTGAAAAATCAAGGTTTCCGGAATCTGGGTTGGTGGTCGGAAAGCCGATCTGGGTGTGGATGGAACCAGTGTGTTTAACACTGAAATGTGTTCTAAAAAGTTGCTTGAGGTCCTAGGGTTCATTTGAAAAAAAAATAGGGTAAATCGGACGTCGAAAACGCAAGAAAAATGAGAGGAAAACTAGCGGTCTCCGGTGAGGTGGCTGGAGAAGACAACCGGAGGGTCGGTCGTGAAGTCGGGGACGAAGGGGGGGCAACCTAGGGGCCTTGTTGGGTCTGTTGGGTTTAAAAAGGGGTTTGGACTGTTTGGGGTTTAAAGGCCTTTGGACCTGTTTTGATTCCAAATGGTTTTGGGCCGGTTTAATTAAAAAGGTTTTGGGCCAACAATTTAGAAATGAAAAGGAAAAAAAAATAAAATGGAAGAAAAGGGGTTGGGGAGTGCGGCTGTTGAGACTCGAACCTACGTGGGGCACGTGGAGGAAGGGGTGCGTGATCAGTTTGGACAAGACAATCCCGTGTCCTTTTATGCCCCCAATATATATATATATATATATATTATACTTAACCCCATTTACTTAGTTAAAATTATTTAATTAAAATAAATACTCCGAAATGGCTCAGAGTCCAAATACGACAAGTCATATATGTTTTCTTACTATCTTAGACCTCTTAAGACCAACGGTGAGGTCTATGATGCAAGACAAGGTCCCGAAAAAATAAAAGACCCGTGGAACCCTTAAAAATTACCAAAATGCCACTGAGTCAAAAACTAGTCAAACGAACTCCGATTTAAGTGAACAAATAGTGAAACTTTATTATTTCGAACATTCCGGACTCAACCGTAGAGCCTGATTTGTGAAAAGAGGTCTCAGAATGTAAGAACCCGTGAAAGTACAAAATGATTATTTTGCCGTTTTTAGCCTGAATGTTCAAATTAAATTCCGTGAAAGCCTAAACCTATTTGGTTCGACATTCCGGACTCAATGATAGAAATTATTTTAGCAAAATGGAAACTAATAAAATAAAGACATAAAATTTGATGAATAGCGTAATTCAAGTAGCAAATGAACTGAGTTGTATTTTATGATTTTAGGAACTGCGGAAAGGCAAGGAGAAGGTGGTCTGACCTTCTGCATTTTCACTATACTTCAGCTACACCACGAGTACGATTTCTTAGGGTTGAGACAACCCGTCAGGTACGATATATTATGCTAAGTAAGAAATAGAATTAAGTTTAGGAATGATTTGCATGTTGATTGAATGGATCGTATATTTAATTGTTTAATGTTAGAAAATCACATAAGGAATGTTGCTTTAAAAAGAAACCTTGAGTTGATTGTTTATGTTACTTGTGTGCTTCTTGCTGCTTCATGGAGATATGATTCATTCTATGTGTTGGGTTGTACGTGATTTATATTTTTGGGGAGTTGTTAAGATTGTGAACACATGGCTTGAGTATGTATTTTTGTTGATCATGTATTGCATACATTCATGTGGAAGAGGTTTTGTTATTCAGATGTTGTGATTGTTTTAAGTGAAATACATTGTTTAAAAGCATGCTCCATGTGTTAGTAAATTACTTCTCTAAGATTGTGTTATTGCACGATGGAATCAAGGTATATTGGCATAGTGTGATGCATTAAAAGCATAGTGTGGGTTGAGCACGTGGTGCTAAGCATGGTACTCAGCTTTCCATCGGATGTGTTCCGAAAACGAGATATGGTACTCAGCTTCCATCGGATGTGTTCTGAAAATGAGACATGGTAGTCAGCTTCCATCGGATGTGTTCCGAAAACGAGACATTGCATGGTACTCAGCTTCCATCGGATGTGTTCCGAAAATGAGACATGGACATGGCATAGAGTTGACATGATTGTGGCATAGAGTTGGCATGGTTGTGGCATAGAGTTGTGTGGGTGTTTCATGAGCATTGTCACTACATTGCATGGATAACTTGGATGTCATGTGGATTATTGCTATTACATGGTATGGATGATTTGGAAGGCATGTGGATTATTGTTATCACATTGCATGGATGATTTAGAACGCATGTAGAGATAAATGTACACTTGCACATGCCACGCCTTAAATTATATTAATGAGTTGGATGACATGTAGATTATTGCTAGTACGTTGTATGGATGATATTGAATGACATATAGAAATAACTATACACTTGCACATGCCATGCCCTTAATTTTGTTTCTTGCATTAGCATTATATTGTACCAGCAATTGAGCTGACCCATTCGTGGGACAACACATTACAGATGACGCTCCTGGCACTTGAGACTTGAGGAAGTCTTGCAGAATGGAGGAGACATGAACTTAGAATGGTTTTGGCCCTTAGGGGCATATTTTGAGATGTAAGGGCTTAAGCCCGAATGACATGTTGAATGTTTTTATTGATTGTGCTTTACATGGATGTACATTGAAGGAAACGAATGTAAGTTTTGAGTTGAATCCGTTAGATTGTTTATTATTTCATTTTTCTTTCGTCTCGTCAGTCGCGCCTCGGGTTCGTTGGAATTCGGGGTGTGACAGGTAGGAAGTCAAATGTTGGCATTTATCACACTTTTAAACATACTCCTTAGCTTGTCTCAGCATATTGGCCAATAGTAACCCTGGGTGAAAGCTTGGTGGGCAATAGGTCCTTCCACCATTATGGTTGCCGCATATCCTCCCATGTATTTCAATTAGGACGTATTGAGCCTTTTTTTGGAGCCAAGCACAATAGGAGGGGCTGCGTGTAAGATCTTTGGTAGAGTTTCTCTTTAAGGATCAAATACCAAGCCGCATTAATTCGAACCCTTCTGGCTTGATTTTTATCTTTTGGAAGCAGTCTATCCATTAAGAATTTGACAATGGGGGTCATCTAATTAAGAGATTGCTCTATAACATGGAAAGTTTGTGGCATCTCAATGCTGGGACTTGATTAGTAAGAGATTTTCACTATAGAATCCCTTTCTAGCCTTAGGTGGGAGGCCATATTTGCTAGTGCGTTAGCTCTGGAGTTTTGATTTCTTTCAATCTTCTAGATGGTGAGTTTGAGAAAAGATTTCTTTAATGACTCCACCAGCTCTGAATACCTTATCATTTTATTATCTTTGGCTGAATATTTCCCCAGGACTTGACTGACTACAAGTTGAGAGTTAGAAAAGAATTTGAAGTTTAGAGCTTAACATTCCAAAGCTGGTTTTAATCCGAGGATAAGCACTTCATATTTAGCTTCATTGTCAGAGGCTCTAAATCCTAAGCTAGCGACCTTTTCAATTATGATCCCATCAGAGGACTAAAGCATTAACCTTATTCCAAAGCCCTTGTTTGTAGAAGAACCATCCGTGTATATTAGTCAAGCTGAAGTGTCTGCAGGGATCTAAGTTTTTGAGTGCTGCCCTCTAGTGAATTCATCTATGAAATCTGCCAATGCTTAAGCTTTGATAGCAGTTTGTGAAACATAAGATATGTCAAATTCTCTCAATTCCACTGACTATTTAACCAATAGTCCAGAGATTTTCAGGTTTGTGAAGAACTTATTTCAGCAGATAAGATGTGGGGATCACGATGGGATGAGCTTGGAAGTATATCCTGAGCTTCCGAGCAGATACCAATAAGGCTAAAGCCACTTTTTCAATTTCAGAATACCTTGTTTCGGTGTCAATGAGTGTTTTGCTTGCATAGAAGATTGGCTTCTAAACCCATTTTTCCTCCCTAATTGAGGCTGAGTTGGCCGCATCTTCTAATACAACTAAATATAGGAACAGTTTTTCTCTTGGCACTGGTTTTGAAAGAAATTCAAGAGAGGCTAAGTACTCTTTAAGTTGTTGAAAGGCTTCTTCACACTTAGAGGTCCATTCCAGGGCCTTACCTCCCCTCAAAGCTTTAAAGAAAGGAAGGCACCAATTCGTGGATTTAGAGATAAACATATTCAGTAATATTATCTTGTCATTTAGCCCTTGAATATCTGTGACATCCTGACCTAATTACTATATAATTAGGAATGCTTAATAAACTTTAAGAGAGTAATAGTGTATGATTAGACGATGACAATAGTGTCGCGATGATAATTCTTATGAGAATTAAGATAGAACAAATGGATATGAAAAACAACGATGAAATTTATTAAGAAATACATAAACATTTTAGGCAAGTATCATAACTAATCTTGTTAAATTAAATCAACTACATAAAAGAGAAAATTTTAATGAACATAAAATATATTAAGAAATTTAGAAATATACAAATTAAGTATACTGAATGGATAAGACATTAAATAAAAGTGCAAAATTTCGCCAATGAAACAAAACGGAGGAAAAATAATAAGAAATGAAGTTGCCAAGTCTTGAACCCAGGACCAAAGAATAAAGGAAAACCTTTACCCAAAAAGGAAAGCCACTAGGCTATCAGCACTTTTGTTCTATAATGGCCCTAAGAAATGTATATAGCATAAAAGTATTTAGAGAAATTCAGAAAAATGAGACAAGTGGTATCACCCCATTGCACCACCACTCTAGGCAATAGAATTTCATGCAGCAAACCCTCATAATACTTATAGCAGACTTTGAGTGTGTTTGTGAGCAACCGGACATGTATGTATAGAAGTATTGTGTATTTGAGATACTCTATTGTGTATTGCGGCTAGAGAGAGAGAGAGAGAGCTACCCTCTTGGCGATCCTTATTTCCTCTTTTCTACTTCTTTTCTCCATGCTTGGTCATCTATGGTTTGCCTCTAAATCAGTTCACAAACTTATGGCATAATTTAAGATCTTATTACATGCTTGTTTGAAGCGTTACATAATTAAATCATTATTTTAGAGTTTTTTATATTCCAGTTATACTCTTCTAATAGCTTTATTAAGTTTTAAAGGCGTATTGGTCATTTTTTAGTTTGTTATCAGGTCTTATTTTCCTCAAAATAATGTCACTGATAGGTCTGGAGTGTTGAAGATATCGATTTAGGCTTTTCTGGATCTAAATTTGCATACCTATAGCTTATATTGAGCCTAGGGACATTTTTGTGATTTTATGCTTTTACGTGTCATATTTTTCGATACTTCGTTTGTTGAAATGGACTCTACTGTTGAGTCCAAATTGTCAAGGAAAGTTAGAATATTCCATCTCTGGCATTTAACTGGCTTTTGGGTTATTAGGACAAAATGGTAATTTTTTACATTTTATGTGTCTTAATTTTTTGGGATTCCATCTCACAAAACAGACATCGCCATTGAGTTCAGAACATCGAAAAAAGTCAGAATATACTACCTTTTTATTTTATTTGGGTAACAAAAACATTTTACCAAAATTAAATTATTTTATTTAATAATATACATATATATATATATATTTGTTACTATTTTAATACGAGTGCCACGGTAGCAAAGTGGTACACGCGTGGGGTGTGTCTCACATGCGAGAGGTTTGTGGGTCGAACCTGGCAAGCTGCGGCTCCTTTTTTTTTTTCTTCTGATTTTTCCCAAACAGTGGATAAGAGAATAAAACAAGAATAAGATATCCCAATCCTGCGTGGGTTATTAAATCAGGGCCTTATCCATATTGCCAAACAGTCCTAGTCCTCTTTTAAATTTTAAAACCAAATGCCCAAAACGATGAAGCTTCACTTATTCTTTTCTACAACTGAGCGGGTTCCAACCCGAACCTGAAACTCGACCCGAACTGTTCATTGTCTCCCTCATGGAGATTGTACTGTTCATCGCAAACCCTAGAAATTTAGACTTCTATTTCGTGAGTTTTTGGCTACACTTTCTTCCTATTTTCAATTCAAATATTCTTTTAGGAGTTAAAGCAAGGTTTTGGCGATGGTTATGGGGATTGAAACGACCTGAAAAGCTCAACAGAGTTTTAATGGATTCTTTGAATAATCCTTCAATTCATGCCTGTTTCACCATTAAATTTGATGATTCTTGTTCTTTCATGATCCTCTTAGCATGGAGCTTCATTTTTCGTTTAAAGATTCAAGTTTAAGGCTCTGTTTGTGGGAGTTGATTTTGAAATCGCGTTCTGCAAGTTCGATTGTCTCTCTTGTCCTTTACCCGTTTGGTCTAATTTTTTGTGTCTTAGAACCTTCGTAGTGTCTAATTTAAATCCCAATACCTCGATGCCTGTTTGGTTTTGATCAATACAAACCCAGTTCGAAGCTTCTCATTAATGACGGCCTGGTGCGATTTTCACGTTTTTAGGGTCTTTCAGACCATGTTCATCCTTTTAAGTTATTGTAAATTAACAATAAATCGCACATATGCATTCTAAGTTGTCTAAACTGAAGCTAATACAAAAATTCTTAGATAAAGAGAAAATTACCTTTTCTCACTAGCCGTTGTTCCTTCTGCCCCTCGTCAATCTTTGAATCTTTCTTCCTCTTGCTTGCATAACCCTTTAGGTTTTGGGTTCTTGCATGTACATTGCATTCTTCACCCTTTCTTCTTATTCCTTCTATTTTTTTCTCTCTCTCATCGTCCCAATAGGTCGGTTGATAAGAGAAAGGGCTGCACAAAAACTGGTCAAAAAACAGGAAAGCATGGGCGACAACTTTCAAGAATTTGTGTCACCCAGAAATCAGGAATGCTAGAAAAATAAGAACAATCAGTGAGTATTTCATGTCATTTTTAAGGTGAATTTTATTATAGATATAAATATTAAATTTTTTTATAACTGTTATGATAGATGCCTTTCATTTAATATCGTTTGAATGACTTATCGATATATATTGTCATTTCCTTTATGGCCTTGATAACAAATACATTGTACCTAATATATGTTTTGAATGATTCATCGATATCTATATTGTTTTCTTTTTTATCCAAATAAGTGTTTTGGTGAGATACTCAAAATGTTATACGGTTTCTTACTGTTCTTTGACTTGTTTTGACTAAAGACCAGATATAGAACTCTTGGATAATTGAGCTTGTTATTGATGATTATTAGTTTCGAGTATAATTTTGATGTTTTGAATGGATCACCCTTCTATGATTGGTCATTATTGAATAGATTGTGACTTTATTGAACCCTGCCCACGGGGTATATTGGTGGTGAGCCGTACAGACAGCATTATCAAACTAGTTTATTGAATATCGATCTCAGTCAGCGAGGTTCTAATTTGCTGGCCATAGAATCTTCTATGATTGGTCATTATTGAATAGATTGTGACTTTATTGAACCCTAACCACGGGGTATATTGGTGGTGAGCTACACAAAACGGCATTATCGAACTAGTCTTATCGAACATCAATCTCAGTGAGTGAGGTTCTAATTTGCTAGCTATAGAAGAGGAACTTATTGGTTTGAACTTTTATGAATATCGATATGAACCATGATTGAACTTTGAACCATCGAACTAAGAATTATTGAACTATGATTTTGATTTATCGAACTATGGCTAAGATTGAACTATGATATTGTCTATTAGGATTTGAAATTGTTTATTGAACTATGTTATTGAACTATGATTAAGATTGAACCTTGATATCGATTTTGAACCATGACTATTGTTATCAAACCATGACTCTAAACCATGACTAAGATTGAACTGTAATTGACTATTGTTATTGAGCTATATTATCGAACTATTATTATGGTTGAATTATGATATCGATTATTGAATTACGATTATGATTGAACTAAGATCTATTGAAAATGAATTTGATATTATTCGCTGATCTACTGTATTTTGATATGACGTATTCCAATTCTATATGAGTATAGATATTTTAGTATAAAACTACATAGTAGTTTTGTCCTTGGCATGTTATGGAATTCTCATGGAGCCGTCGAGCTCATTATAGATGTTTATCATGTTTTTAGGTAAGGATTAGACAGACTCATTTTCAAGTGATGCAAACTAAGTGTTTAAGGGATGAAACAAGTTCTTTTTTATAAGTCATTAACTGAAGATAGATTAGATGGTTTTTTATTTTGTGAATTAAGTTGTGTAATGTTATACTACTCAACACTGTTTGTGACATAAAAGCTATACCTTTTATAGACAATATTTAATTGATGGATTAGGTTATGTAGCTTACTTTATTAATATGAAAAAGATGTTTAAGGAAAAAGAAAAAATTTATTCTGCTGTGTTTGACTAAATAGTAATTAGAAAGGTGTTATGATCATTGAAAGGCCTTGGTGGCCAATCACGGATCCCTAATCTGTATAGGTTGGGTTCCGGGTCATAACAGTGTGGTATGAGAGCAAAGGTTAATAGTCTTTGGGAAAGACCATGTTAGGAACTTATTAGAGCCGAGGCTAATGACTCTAGGTGATTAAGAAAATGGAACTCTAGAGATCTTGGGGAAAACAAGGAAGTACATGGAATTGAAGTTAGAACTAGATTTGAAAACCCTTAGGGAGACATTGAGGAGTGAAGATTTTTATTTGAACTTTAGGGTTATTATTTCTCGAAAAAATAAGAATAGTGTTAAGTTAAAAATTTGATGGCTCCTGATGATTAGGTGATGGAGTGATGATAGAAAGTGATTATTTGAATCACTCTTGAAGTCGATTAGATTACCTATTGCTGATGATTTAAGAGTGAAGATATAGACTGAATGAAAATCTTGAAGGACTTGAGTTGTGAAGCTATTACGTGACAACTTGGTGTCAAGATGTGCCCGATTGATAACCTTATAGAGGTATGCAGTGACACAAGATGTGCCCAATTTGGACATGGATTGTGAATGTGAATAATTGTGATTGTGGAAGAATAAAAAGGGAAAGAAAGGATCACGGCAGTTACTAATATGCTATCAGGACCCTTGTTACTAGAAAGGAACGACCGCCTTATCATTTGATTAGGGGAAACTGAAAAACATGTAGTGCTACCCCATCCAACCACATCGAGGAGATTTTTGGATAGTTAGGAGACATGAATCAAGTGTGTGACATGAGAAGTTAGAGATAGTAAGTTAACAACTTGGAAGTGAAGAGTGGGACAAATAAACATTGTTAAGTTATATGGGCAATTGAGTTTTGAGGACAAAACTCCTTTAAAGAGGGCAGAATGTGACATTCTGACCTAATTACTATATAATTAGGAATGCTTAATATACTTTAAGAGAGCAATAGTGTACGATTAGATGATGACAATAGTGTTATGATGATAATTCTTGTGAGAATTAAGATAGAAGCAATAACTATGAAAAACGACAATGAAATTTATTAAGAAATACATAAACATTTTAGGCAAGTATCATAACTAATCTTGTTAAATTAAATCAACTACATAAAAGAGAAAATTTTAATGAATGTAAAATATATTAAGAAATTTAGAAATGTACAAATTAACTATACTCAATGGATAAGACATTAAATAAAAGCGCAAAATTCCGTCAATGTACCGAAAAAAGGAAAAATAGTAAGAAATGGAGTTACCAAGTCTTGAACCCAAGACCAAAGAATAAAGGAAGACCTTTACCCAAAAAGAGTAGCCACTAGGCTATTAACACTTTTTTTCTATAATGGCCCTAAGAAAAGTATATTGCATAAAAGTATTTAGAAAAATTCAGAAAAAGGTGATAGGTGGCATCACCCCATTGCACCACCATTCTAGCCAATAAAATTTCATGCAGCAAACCCTCATGATATGTATAGCAGACCTTGAGTGTGTTTGTGAGCAACCAGACGTGTGTATAGTAGTGTTGTGTATTTGAGATACTTCATTGTGTATTGCAGCTAGAGAGAGAGAGAGAGAGAGAAAGAAGGAAGAGGAAGAAAGGGTGAAGACTGTAATGCATATGCAAGAACCTAAGACCTAAAGGGTTGTGCAAGCAAGAGAAAGAAGGATTCAGAGGCTGACGAGGGGCAGAAGGAGCAACGGCCAATGAGAGAAGGTGACTTTCTCTATGTCTAAGCATTTTTTTATTAGCTTCATTTTAGACAACTTAGAATGCATATGTGTGATTTATTGTTAATTTACAATAACTTAAGAGCATGAACATGGTTTGAAAGACCCTTAAAACGTGAAAATCGCACCAAGCCACCATTAATGAGAAGCTTCGAACTAGGTCTGTATCGACCAAAACCAAATAAGCATCGAGGTATTGGGACATCGAGGTATTGGGATTTAAACTAGACACTACGAGGGTTCTAAGACACCACAAATTAGACCAAACGAGTTATGGACAAGAGAGAAAATCAAAGTTGCAGAACGCGGTTTCAAAATCAACTCCCACAAACGAGCCTTAAACTCGAATCTTTAAACGAAAAATGAAACCCCATGCTAAGAGGATCATGACAGAACAAGAACCATCAAATTTGATGGTGAAATGGGCATGAATAGAAGGATTATTTAAAGAAGCCATTAAAACTCTACCGAGCTTTTTAGCTCGTTTCAATCCCCATAACCATCGCCAAAACCTTGCTTTAACTCCCAGAATAAGATTTGAATTGAAAATAGGAAGAAAACGTAGCCAAAAACCCACGAAATAGAAGTTTAAATTTCTAGGGTTGGCAATGAACAATACAGTCTCCATAAGGGAGACGATGAACAGTTCGGGTCGAATTTTGGGTTGGGTTTCGAGTTCGGGTCGAAACCCGCCCAGCCGCAGAAAAGAATAAGTGAAGCTACGTCGTTTTGGGTATTTGGTTTTAAAATTTAAAAGAGGACTTGGACTGTTTGGCAACGCACATAATGCCCTGATTGAATAACCCAGACAGGATTGGGATATCATATCCGTATTTTATCCCCTAATCCACTATTTAGGAATTGAAAAATCAGAAAAAATAAGGGGAGTTGCAGCTCCCTAGGTTCGACCCACTGACCTCTCGCATGTGAGAGACTTGCACCCCACGCGTGTGCCACTGTGCTATCGTGGCACTTGTATTAAAATAGTAACAGAATATATATATATATATATATATTATATTTATATATATGTATATTATTAAATAAAATATTTTAATTTTGGTAAAATATTTTCGTTGCCCAAATAAAATAAAAGGGTGGTGTATTCTGACTTTTTTTTGATGTTCTAGACCTAATGGCAAGGTTCGTTTTGCGAGATGGAATCACAAAAAATTAAGACATGTAAAATATAAAAATTACCATTTTGCCCTTAATAACCCAAAAGCGAGTTAAATGCCAGAGATGGAATATTCTGACTTTTATTGATAATCCGGACTCAATAGTAAAGTCTATTTCAGCAAACAAAGTATAACAAAAATATGACACATAAAAACGTAAAATTATGAAAACGCCCATAGGCTCAATATAAGCGATAAGTATGCAAATTTAGATCTAGAAAAACCTAACCCGATTATCTTTGACACTCCAAACCTAACAATGACATCCTTTTGAGAAAAATAAGACCCGATAAAAAACAGGAAAATGACCATTACGCCTTTAAAGCTTAATAAAGCTACCAGAAGAGTATAATTGGAATATAAAGAGCTCTGAGATAATGATTTAATTACGTGACACTTCAAACAAGTATGTAATAAGATTTTGAATTATACCATAGGTTTGTGAACTGATTTAGAGGCAAACCATGGGCGACCAAGCATGGAGAAAAAAAAAGTAAAAAAATGAAGATAAGGACTGCCACGAGGGTAGAGGTCCTTAGCTGGAACCCATTCATCATCAAGACCCCCAACGTCCCAATGCGTCTGTTGATAAGAGAAAGGGTCGCACAAAGACTGGCCGAAAAATAGGAAAGCATGGGCGACAACTTCTAGGAACTTGAGTCGCTTGGAGATTATGAATGCAAGAAAAATAAGAATAATCGGTGAGTATTTCATGCCATGTTTAAAGTAGATTTTATTATAAATATAAATATTGAATTATTTTATGACTGTGATGATAGACGCCTTTCATTTAATATCGTTTGAATGACTTATCGATATATATATATATATATATTGTCATTTCTTTTATGGCCTTGATAACAAATACATTATACCTAATGTATGTTTTGAATGATTCATCGATATCTATATTGTTTTCTTTTTTATTCAAGAAAGTGTTTTCGTGAGATACAAAAATGCTATACGGTTTCTTACTATTCTTTGAATTTTTTGACTAAAGATTAGATATAGAACTCTTATTTAGATAACTGAACTTGTTATTGATGATTACTGATTTTGGATATGATTTTGATGTTTTGAATGGATCTCACTTCCATGATTGATCATTATTGAATAGAATATGACTTTATCGAACCCTACCCATGGGGTATATTGGTGGTAAACCGTATAGACGACATTATCAAACTAGTTTATCAAATATCGATCTCAGTTAGCGAGGTTCTAATTTGTTGGTCATAGAATCTGCTATGATTGGTCATTATTGAATAGATTGTAACTTTATCGAACCCTAACCACGGGGCATATTGGTGGTGAGTCATAGAGAACGGCATTATCGAACTAGTTTTATCGAATATCGATCTCAGTAAGCGAGGTTCTAATTTGCTGGCCATAGAAGAGGAACTTATTGGTTTGAACTTTTATTAATATCGAATATGAACCATGATTGAACTTTGAACCATCGAACTAAAAATTATTGAACTATGGTTTTGATTTATCGAACTATGGCTAAGATTGAACTATAATATTGTCTATTGGATTTGAAATTGAAATTGTTTATCAAACTATGTTATTGAACTATGATTAAGATTGAACCATGATATCGATTTTGAACTATGACTATTGTTATCGAGCTATGTTATTGAACTATTATTATGATTGAACTATGATATTAATTATTGAATTACGACTATGATTGAACTAAAATCTATTGAAAATGAATTTGATATTATTCTTTGATCTGTTGTATTTTGATATGGCGTATTCCAATTCTATATGAGTATAGGCATTTCAGTATAGAACTACATAGTAGTTTTGAAACCTTTGGCATGTTATGAAATTCTCACAAAGTCATCGAGCTCATTACAAATGTCTATCATGTTTTCAGGTAAGGATTAGACAAACTTGTTTTCAACTGATGCAGCCTAAGTGCATAAGGGATGAAGCGAGTTTTTTTTTACGAGTCCTTGACTGAAGATAGATTAGATGATTTTTTGATTTTGTGAATTAAGTTGCATAATGTTATATTACTCAACATTACTTTGTGACATGAAATCTATATCCTTTAGAGACAATATTTAATTGACGGATTAAGGTATGTAGCTTACTTTATGAATATAAAAAAGATGCTTAAGGAAAAGGAAAAAATTTATTTCACTGCGTTTGACTAAATGGTAATTAGAAAGGTGTTATGATCATTGAAAGGCCTTGGTGGCTGATCACGGACCCCTAATCCGCATAGGCCGGGTTTCAGGTCGTGATAATATCTTTCTTAGTTCTGGGAGATTCTAGATCAATCAAAGTCTTGATTTGGGAAGGGTCTGCTTCAATTCCCCTTTGGGAGACTAGAAACCCCAATAATTTTTTCTCTCTAATCCCGAAGGTACACTTTGGTGGGTTAAGTTTCATTCTGTGGTCTTTCAGGATGTCGAATATTTGGGATAAGTGTTGGATGTGATCAGCCTTCCAAACACTTCTGAAGAGCATATCATTGATGTAGACTTCCATTGTATCTCCGATCTAGAGGCCAAACATTTTGTTCACAAGCCTTTGATATGTTGCTCTAGCATTTTTTAAACTGAATGACTTCACTCTATAACAATAGAGACCTCGTTCTAATATGAAAGTTGTTTTCTCTTGCTCTGGAGGAAACATTTGGATCTGATTGTACCCAGAGTATGCGTCCATGAAGCTCATGAGTTTGTGACCTGTCGTGGCATCTATGAGTTGATCAATTCTAGGGAGAGGGAAGCTATCTTTAGGATAAGCTTTATTGAGGTCGGTATAGTCGATGCAGACTCTGCACTTATCATTCTTCTTCTTTGTAAGGACTATATTGGCGGGCTATTCGGGGTAGAATACCTCTCTTATCATCCTAACTGTTATAACATGAAATTTTTTTTTTATTATTTATTTTTTTTAAATATCAAGTAATTATTATTATTATTATTATTATTATTATTACTATTATTATTATTATTGTAATAGGTTATGTGGATATAGATATATATATATATATATATGTATATACACATGTATGCATGTGTTGTGTATGTATGTACATGTATATATACATGTGTAATTAAAAGATTCAAATAATGTTGTATAAATATATATATATATATATAAAATCAGATTTGTGGGCATGTGTGTGTGCCGTGTGTGTGCATGTGTTGAGTGTTACACACTCAACAAGGGATGGTGCGGCAGGTATGGTGGGTGGAGTGTTGAGGGAGAGTTCAGGGTATGGGAGGGGCAGTTCTGATGCAGTAAGGCTGGTCTTGGAGAGAGAGATATAGAGAGAGAAAGTGAAGAGAAAAAGGGAGTTAGTCTCGGTTGGAGAAGAAAAGAGAAGGAAGAAAAGATTGAGAGCAAGGGAGAGAAAGTCCTGAAGAAGCAGAAGTGACCAAGAGGAACAGAAGGAGAAGGGAAGCAAACCAAAAGGGGAAAAGCCGAAATCATTGGTAAGTGGGCTACTTCTGTTTCAATTTTTTTTAAAGCATTTTAATTGATTTAAATTGTAGGATCTTAGAGAGCATAATGTAGGGATTATTTTGCAAAAAGAATGAGAAGAAATGGTTGAGAAACTAGGGAGAAAACCCTAGTTGCAGGTTTCGGCCATGGAGGTTGAACCTTATCATTTTATGTGTGAAACTCCCTTTAAATGATCCTAAAGAAACCCTACGAAGTGCAGAAAGAGAATGGAAAAATAAAGAATGAAAAACAGTGGAAAAATAAGCGTGAAAATGGAGGAGAGTGAGTTGGCCGGAGGTTTGACCGAGAGGTTGACCCTCTATTTCGTGAGAATCCAAAGATCTAAACCCAAAACCAAGCCCGTATATGGAATCCTTGGGAAAAAATAGAAAGGACCGCATTTTAAAACCCCGAAAATCTCACCGAAGATCGGTCGCCGGCGCCGGAGAAGGCGCCGGAAACCTATTGTTGCCCTACCGGAAAATCGGGGAAGAAGATGGGGTGACCGGGTCGGGTTCCGGGTCGGATCCGGATCTGGGTCGGGCGGGGCTGGTCCGCCCCTGCCACGTGTCGGCCTACTGTTTTAAATTAAAATAAGATTTGGCCCGTTTGGTTACGAGGATAAGAAATTAGGAAATTTGGAATTAAATTGAAACAGGGATATCCTATCCCTGTTCTCGGATTAGCCTCTGTTTGGTTAACCTGATTGAGAATAGCAAATTAAACTAATTTCAATTTGAACCTTGAACCTTTTGAAAATTGAACCTTAACCCAGAACTTTCGAAAATTACAAATTGACCCCCCAACTGTTGGAAATTACACTTTGACCCACCTGATTAAATTATTAATAAAATATTAATTAAATTAATTAATTAATTAATTAATTTAATTAATTAAATATTCAAAAATATTCCGGAGTCCAAATGGGACAAGTCATTAGTGTATTTTGACTATCTCGACCATTCTGAGACCAATGGTGAGGTCCGTTTTACGAGACGGGGTCCCAAAAATTAAAAGACCCGTAGTAACCTTTAAAATTACCAAAATGCCCCTGAATTGAAACACAGTCAAACGAACTCCGAATTAGGTAAACAAATAGTGAAACTTTATTATCTCGAACATTCTGGATTCAACCGTGGAGTCCGATTTGTGAAAAGAGGTCACAAAATGTAAGGACACGTGTAAAGTGCAAAATGACTGTTTTGCCCTTTTGAACCCCGGTGTCCGAATTGAGTTCTACGAGAACCTAAACTTATTTTCTTCAACGTCCTAGAACCAATGGTAGAGCTTAATTTAGCAGAATAGAAACTTATGAATCAAAGACATAAAATTGATGAATAGCATAAATTCAAATAACAATAGACTGAGTTGTAATTTCTACTTTTAGGGACACTGACTGGACAGGAGGGGGCGATCTGATCTCCTGCATTTTCATCCGCCGGTTCAGTTACATATAGTGCACGATCTTCTTAGGGTTGTGACTGACCCTTCAGGTATGGTGTTTTGCTAGTGTTAGAAGTGAAGTTAAGTTAGGAATATTTGTAAATGACTGGAATGCTGTATATGTTTGTTTGTAATGTGTTTACCTGATTATTTGGAATCGGTTGTTTACATGTTACGTGTTACTTGTAAGTTTAATAAAGTGAAGAACATGAATTACGATATATGAACACATGAGATATGCATGTATATGAAACTGACTGGTGATTTATGTATTATTGTCTCGAGCATGCTATTTTGTGGAAACCATGTTTCATTGAGATTGCATTGGCATATTGGCATATGATGAATTCTTTGAGAACATGGCGTGGGTAAGCACGTGGTGCTTTGCATTATGAGGGTGCAGATCCTGTGGTGAAAAACGCAAAATTGGCCATTGCATTGGTACTTCGAGCCATCGGGGAGTACCCATAAACGAGACATGGGTGTGGCATAGAGTTGTGCATGGGTGTGTCACGCATAGAGTTATTCATATATATTACTGCGATGC
Organism: Nyssa sinensis; assembly: GCA_008638375.1. NCBI lineage: Eukaryota > Viridiplantae > Streptophyta > Magnoliopsida > Cornales > Nyssaceae > Nyssa > Nyssa sinensis. The sequence continues at coordinate 16,852,896 of CM018043.1, forward strand.
TTGAATGTCATTTAGAAATAAATGTACACTTTGCACATGCCACGCCTTAGCTTTATTTCTGGCATTAGCATTTCATCATACCAGCAGTTGTGCTAACCCATTCGTGGGCAACATTTTCAGATGAGGATCCTCCAGCCACGTGAGACTCAGTGATGCCCTGATAGGGCGAAGCACGTGATACATTTGTGATCCATGAGACTTGTATTTTGTTATGTAAGGGCTTAAGCCCGAATGACTGATGAACAATGTATTCGATGTTATTTTATGTATGGATGATGATGGACGCATGTTTAGTGAATTTAATTACTTTTGTCCTTTTATTTATTTTACTTTCTGTCTCGTCAGTCGCGCCTCGGGTTCGGTCAGAATTAGGGGCGTGACACTAACATCAAGCAACCTCTTGACTTCTTCATTGATAATCTTATGACGTTCTAGAGCAAACGTCCTCCTCTTTTGTCTTACGGGAGAATGATCTAGATCTGTCATTAACTTTTGAGAAATGAAGTCCGAATCTATTTCTTCCATGTCTTTTGTCTCCCAAGCGAATACAGAGAGGTTAGCTATCAAGAATTAACAATCTCTTCTTACTCTAAGGGAGACAAAGCTGAGCCAATTTGCAAATACTTTCCTTCTTCTTCAATATTGACACAAAAACAAGTTGAGAATTAAGCCTTTTTCGAAACAACTCAATAAACCAAATGAAAAAAATAATATGAGACTTAGGTTGAGTCATTTCTTGATATTTCCAGAACTAATTTATCACAATCATAGTAGGAATATAAAAATGAACTGATATTAGTAAGCCACATTTTGTAAGCATAATAATCAAACATAAGAAAGATTCCAAGATTTAAACTTTCATGTTTTTTTACAAATTCATAACTACGAAAAGTAAATAAACATAAATAACATTCCTTAATCCATTAAGTTATCAAGTGATAAGTTATCGATAAAAGCATAAAATTAATTTATTTATTTTTTTTTTCAAGTATATTATTTTAAGGTGTTTTTCTTACAATACACAAATTGATTGGAATTGCTTACATTTATAACAGAGAGGACCTATTTTCCAATGTCACTTATACCTCCTTTGCCAAACTAAGTAGGATGGTTAAAGTTAACTTCTCTTGACCACTAACATGAAGGTTTTTAAGCAATTGCTCAAACCTACTTTTAGAAATGTAAAACATGCATATATCATGTGAGTTACACCGACACATATCATTCATCATAATGCCATAGTTAAAAGAAACTTACTAGGATGAGTTATGACAATTGGATGTCAATAAAATGGGACACTTCTATTCATGTACCACAAAAGTAGTAACCTAATTAATATCCCTGAATAGGAAGACTTAAATGGTTTTACATTCATGGTGAAAAGATCCATCAATGATGTCCTTATCAAGATCATTCCTTTTTATCGTTCATCAAATCCATATTTGTATGTACATATTAAAAAATAAAAATCAATGAAAACACAATTTCAATGAGATCTCAAAATATCTTAAAGAATAAACCACTAGACTATATAATGCATATTCAATAATAAGAATGAACCATCATGAATTACATTGATATATTTTTTTCATTTATATATCTGATATACCATAAAAGAGCAAAGACCAATCAGCACTCAACTCGTATGTCTATCGTCTAGCTCACGATCGGCTAACTCAGCTCGCGCTCAACCAGTGGCTAGCGTTCGGACATCCAGGATAGGCCGAAAGATCGGAAGTGGCCGAGCATATGCCTCCAGAGCACATACATATCCGGGTAAGGATCACGGAGTTAATTACAGGGCTCCAGAGCAGCACTTTAGAGCTCATCACCGCCTTAGCGGCTGCCGAGCAAGGAATAAGGAAACAGTCTTCGACATGGAAACTGCTATACATGTTCATCTCTATCTATGGTGCAATATCCAACAAGGAAACTACTATCTCCGATGATCGAATCCCTACTTTCATGGCTCCAAATTCTAATCAACTTAGGAAAGCCACGACCTATAAATTAAACCCTAAAGGTACGCTTTATTTTCATGCTCATTCTTTGGCTTTCAATACAGTCTTTTCAATTCAGTTTACTTACTTAAGCATCGGAGCGGCTACCGCCGGAGCCAATTCGGTGGTCCTCTGATCCCCTCTTTTGAGTGTTCTACAAGTCTTGGAGCCCAGATTTATTGCAAGCCGAAAAGTGCAGCATCAGTTTGGCGCCGTCTGTGGGAATCGACTAATCTCCAAGTGCTCTATTCACAAACTAATCTTTTTCCTCACCGAAAAACCATGGCCCCGAATCTCCGATCGAGACAGAATGCTCAAAACCCACAAAGCTCTCAACGTCGGCCGCCTGTTCCACGAGCAAGAGGGCCGACGGTTGATCCCATGCAACAAGAGATCGAATCAATCAAACGACACAACGAACTGGTACAAGAACAACTACTTGCCATATCTAGAACTCTGGCAATGCTCACACAGAATCAAGGGACGAGTCCTCCTAACCCGCCGGTCAATGTTGCTGAAAGAACGCAACCCCATATAACCATTGAAAATGAAGAACCTCATGAGCAGGCTCCAAATAACCAGCCTAGGCACCCCTAGGGTGTCGCTCACGTTGGCAGAGATCCACAACCGTCGGTAGCCCTAGGCTGGGGAACATCAGCCTTCATCCCTAACGTCCACTACCGAAGCACTACTAGAACCCCAACTCCAAAGGCTTTAGGAGCACATCCGGCGCCACAAGAGCCTCATCCAACACCAATCTCACCAGTTCGGAACCTTCCTCCGTCCGAGGGACGTACTCAGCCCGACTACCCTGAAGCCGAGGCTGTAAGACAAGGTTCACAAGAGGTCCGGTTCAGAGACCCACAGAGGGTCGAAGAAATTGCCGAATCTATGGACCGAACAATAGCTTTGAGAGGTGCCCAGAACCCTCCAGAGCAGGATGAGTTGGCCAGGCTGCTCGGAAGACTTGCCACCCCGTTCACTCATGCCATCATGTCAGAAGAAAGGCCCAGGAAGTTCATGGTGCCAAAGTTCACCTTGTACGATGGGACTGGAGACCCAGGAGGTCACCTATCGCACTACCAGCATACAATGGGCCTCCACGGAGCCTCTGATGCTTTTATGTACCGAACTTTCATTACCAGCTTGAAGGGAACTGTTCTGAAATGGTTCCACCACCTCCCTCTGAACTTAATTACCGGCTTCTATGAGCTCGGTAGGCAATTCCTGGACAGATTTATGACCAGCAGAAGGCTCAGAAGGGGACTAGAATTCCTATTAAATGTCAAGCAGACTAAGAAGGAGTCCCTCAGAGCCTACATTGCGCGCTTTAATGCCGAACTCACAGAAATCACCGACTGCAGCCCAAGATTCCTTGTAGCTGCCTTAACTGCTGGACTTGCTCACGGTGGCTTCAGAGATTCCTTGACCAAAAGCCCTCCTGCCGACATGGCAGCATTAATGGACTGGGCTAGGAAGTACATCAACTTGGAAGAAGCCAACGAGGACCACAGAGACCCTAGTAAGAAGAGAGCCAGGAGTCCAGAAAAGAGAACGGCACCCAAAGCCGTCTACAATTCCGAACCAAGGGAGTTCATTAATTTTACCCTTCTGAACACTACACCGAATCAGGTACTTCGGCAGATCCGAGATCGAGAAAACCTAAGATGGCCAGAACCCATCAAAGGGGATCCCAGCCTTCGGGACACAGGTAAATATTGTAATTTCCACAAAGATCATGGGCATACGACTAACTCATGCAGGTCTCTTAGATATGAGATTGAGCAACTCATAAAGAAAGGACGTCTCTAGGAGTTCCTTAAGCAGGACGGGAGGCAACATCCCCATGAATACAAGCCTCAGCAGCAGATAGAGCAGAGGCCTGAGCAAAGACAAGAGCAGAGGGAAGTTCGAAACGAGCCTCAAAGGTAGAACAACCATGTCATCTATGTCCTCCATGCAGACTCCCCTATTACAGGAATGTCTAACAAGGCAAGGAAGAGGTATGCACGGGAGGCCAGGGCTTCCCCAGACATATTACAGATCTCCAACGTTGAAAAGAGGCTCAGACCAGCACCGGAGATCCAATTCAGTGAACAGGACCTGGCAGGGGTGCATTGCCCTCACAGTGATGCCCTCGTCATCACTCTCAAAATTTCCAACTTCGAGATCAGAAGAGTCCTGATTGACACCGGCAGCTCCGTCAATATACTGTTCCATGAGCCACTCAAACAGATGGGAATGGACCACGACAGCATCAAGTCAACCACTACCGTAATGGCAGCGTTTGACGGTAATCTCAGTACCCCATTAGGAAGGATCGACTTACCCACCACTGTAGGGGAAGGTGAAGGGCAGAAAACCACCATCTCAGAGTACATGGTGTTGAATATGAAATCTCCCTACAATGTTATAATTGGGAGACCATGGTTGCACCAGATAGGGGCAGTCACCTCGACCCTCCATCAATGTCTAAAATATGTTCACAACCAAAATATTTATTCTGTCAGAGGGTGCCAGCCAACTTCTCGAGAGTGCCATGCCATTGCACTCAAGGAGAAAACTGTCAAATAACAACTACAGTACACCCAGGACTGTGCAGATCCAGTTCTCTCCCACACTCCCGAGCAGGAAAGTTGCCCTTCCAGAATCGAAGAACCCCTAAGCCCAAGGGGACGGGACAGCAGGGCTGTTTGGCGAGCTTGTCAAAGTATTGGTCAGTTCAGAATCAGAGAGGCGTTATTTGTACATCGGCCCAGACCTGGCACGCGCTGAGCAAGAGAAAATAATCAAGTTTCTAAACGACAACCTCTCTATGTTTGCGTGGGAGACCAAAGACATGGAGGGTATAGATCCCAATCTGATAACTCACAAACTAATGGTGGATCCAGATCACCCACCAGTGAGACAAAAAAGAAGGCCGCTAGCCCCAGAGCGGCATTAGATCATAAACGAAGAAGTCCAGAGGCTGCTTGAAGCCAAAATGATACGTGAAGTGTTCTACCCCGAGTGGCTAGCCAACACCGTCCTGGTCAAGAAGAAAAATGGCAAGTGGAGGGTCTGCGTTGATTATACAGACCTCAATAAGGCGTGCCCCAAAGACAACTTTCCACTACCAAGGATAGACCAACTGGTTGACGCTACTGTAGGGCACGAACTCATGAGTTTTATGGATGCCTATTCTGGGTATAACCAAATTCAAATGTACCCTCCAGACCAGGAGAAGACAGCCTTCATAACCGAACGAGGTCTCTACTGCTACAGAGTAATGCCTTTCGGTTTGAAGAACGCCGAAGCCACATACCAGCGGTTGGTGAACAAGATGTTCAGCCCGCTGCTCGGCAATACCATGGAGGTATACATTGATGATATGCTGGTCAAAAGTCTGCAAAAAGGTAATCACCTCCAGTATTTAGCCCAGACCTTCGATATCCTAAGACAGCACAAGATGAAGCTCAATCCCTCGAAATGTACCTTCGGGGTGACGAAGGAAAAATTCTTGGGATACATTGTTTCTCAGAGAGGTATCGAAGCAGACCCCACTCAGATCCAAGCTCTGATTGGACTGAAGTCACCGAAAACCAGAAAAGACATTCAGGCGCTGAATGGCAGAATCGCGGCACTAAGCAGATTTATCTCCAAATCCACTGATTGCTGCCTACCTTTCTTCAAAGCTCTAAAGGGCAACAAAGCTTTACAGTGGACAGAAGAATGTGAGAAAGCTTTTCAAGAACTGAAAGAGTATCTTGCCTCTCCAGAACTTCTATCAAAACTAGTACAGGGGGAAAAGCTACTCTTGTACCTTGTAGTCTTTGAAAACGCGGTCAGCTCCGCATTAGTCAGACAGGACAGGGGAGTACAGAGGCCCATATTCTACGTCAGTAGGGCACTACTCGACACAGAAAAGAGATATCCAGAAGTGGAAAAGCTAGCCTTTGCTTTGGTGATATTAGCTCGGAAGCTCCGACCTTATTTCCAAGCTTATCCAATTGAATCCCAACTGCCTATCCTCTGAATTCAATATTGAGGAAGCCTGAGGTGTTTGGAAGATTAGTGAAGTAGTCTGTGGAGCTAGGGGAATTTGACATATCATATGTGCCACAAAACTCCATCAAAGGGCAGGCCTTGGCTAATTTCGTTGCCGAGTTCACCCCGGCACTTCAAGACAAGGCACAGCTTATCGAAACTATAGGAACTTGGTTGCTCTATATCGATGGATCGTCAACCGATCAGGGCTCAGGAGTAGGCCTGGTATTACAGTCCCCTGATGGGCTCTCGTCAGAAAAAGCAGTCAGTTTAGGATTCAAAGCTTCCAATAATGAAGCAGAATATGAAGCCCTAATCCTAGGCATGAAGTTGGCTCTGGAATGCGAGGTTCAGAACCTTAAAGTCTTCTCAGACTCCCAATTGGTGGTAAGCCAAGTCCTGGGAGAATTCTCCATTAAAGATGATAGGATGCTTCGGTACTCCGAACTGGTGAACCACTTGAAGCACTCCTTCCAGACGTTCACTATCTAGAAAATAGAAAGAAGCCAGAACTGCAGAGCAGATGCTTTGGCAAACATGGCGTCCCGCCTAAAGTCAGAAGGGAACTCCACAGTAAAAATCTCCTACCAGCCAAGACCCAGCATAGAGGAAGCCCAAGTTGCCCAAATTACTAAACAACCCCAGAACTGGATGACCCCAATCCTCCAGTACCTAGAATCCGGCTCCTCCTAGAAGACAAAAATAAAGCCAGGAGAATCCGAATCAGAGCGGCTCGGTACCTAATCCTGAACAACAAGCTTTACAGAAGGTCTTATTCTCAACTTCTGTTAAAATGCTTAGCTCTAGAAGAATCACAATATGTCTTGGCTGAAATACACAAGGGTATTTGCGGGAATCATAATGGGGGCAGAACGATAGCTCACCGAGCTCTAACTTAGGGCTATTACTGGCCTAGCATGCTAAAGCAAGCTAAGGAGTATGTCCAGAAGTGCGACAAATGCCAAAGATTTGCCCCATATCAACATCGGCCTCATCAGGAGCTCATCCTGATTACTAGTCCTTGGCCCTTTGCTCAGTAAGGGATGGACATCGTGGGTCCATTACCCAAGGCCCCACCAAACAGGAAGTATTTTTTGGTAGCCATTGACTACTTCTCCAAATGGGCCGAAGCTGAACCTCTAACATACATCACAGAGAAGGAAGTTGAAAACTTCACTTAGAAAAACATTGTATGCAGGTTCGGTATACCACGTGTGATCATCTCTGACAATGGGACGCAGTTCACTGGTAAAGGCTTCAAGAAATTCTGTGAGAATCTCAACATTAGGCAACACTTTGCTTCTCTAGGCCATCCACAAGCAAATGGGCAAGCAGAGGTCACCAACCAAACGTTCCTTGATGGATTAAAGAAAAGGTTGGAGCAGGCCAAAGGAAAGTGGGCAGAGGAACTCCCTGGGGTTCTTTGGGCCTATAGAACAACTAGAAGAACTCCCACTTCTGAAACTCCCTTCTCACTGGCCTATGGTACAGAAGCAGTAATCCCGGTTGAGATCGGTATGCCAACTTTAAGAACTGAAGCCTTCGAACAAGAATCTAATGATCAGCAACTGATAGAAAATTTGGATTTACTTGAGGAAAAAAAGGGATCAAGCCAGCGTCAGGATGGAAGCCTATCAGCAGAGAATGGTCAATAAATCCAAGGTGGGGCTCAAGACGGTCAGCTTTCAAGTTGGAGACTTTGTCTTAAGGAGAGCTTTTCCGAACATCAAGGATCCTACCATGGGAAAGTTGTCACCCAACTGGGAAGGCCCTTACAGAGTGACAAAGGTTGTTAGGCCTACCACCTACTGGTTGGAGGACATGACTGGGAAGCTTATTCCTAGGCCTTGGAATGTAGAGCATTTACGGAAGTATTATCAATAAAGATGTTTCTTTCTTTTTTATACCTCCATAAAATGTTTGTCTCTAATGCACAGGCTTTCAGTGCCTGGTCCATCTAATGCACAGGCCTCTAGAGCCTGGTCCATCTACAATGCACAAGCCTTAGTGCTTGGTCCATCTTTTAATGCACAGGCCTTTCCGAGCCTGGTCCATCTATAATGCACAAGCCTTAGAGCTTGGTCCATCTTTTAAATGCACACGCCTTAGTGCTTGGTCCATTATAATGCACAAGCCTTAGTGCTTGGTCCATCTTTTAATGCACAGGCCTTCTGAGCCTAGTCCATCTATAATGCACGGGCCTTCCGAGCCTGGTCCATCTATAATGCACAAGCCTTAGAGCTTGGTCTATCTTTTAAATGCACAAGCCTTAGTGCTTGGTCCATCTTTTAATGCACAGGCCTTCCGAGCCTGGTCTATCTATAATGCACAAGCCTTAGTGCTTTGGTCCATCTTTTAATGCACAGGCCTTCCGAGCCTGGTCCATCTATAATGCACAAGCCTTAGAGCTTGGTCCATCTTTTAATGCACAGGCCTCCAAAGCCTGGTCCATCTCTAATGCACAAGCCTCCAGAGCCTGGTCCATCTACAATGCACAGGCCTTCAGAGCCTGGTCCATCTATAATGCACAGGCCTTCCGAGCCTGGTCCATCTTCAATATGCAAACTCTATGATCCATTCCGTCCAAAGGCGGAAGTTCCAAGCATCTTTAACCAAAGTCCAACTATTATCTACACAAGTTTCCCAGATCGGAATACCTTAAAGCTGATACTTAGATTATTTGGCTTGTGTATCAACAAGCAACGAATACTACAGTACCGAGTAGGCTAAAAGTACTTTGGTTCAAGGCTTCAAGTTTTATACAAGTTTCTTTGATCTACTCTTAGAGCATACAGAAGAGTTATTCATTAAGAAGTGCACAAGAAGGTGTTTTAACTCCGAAAAGGGCACATCCAAACACAAAGAACATCAGAATTGAGGAAAAATAATTCAATTTTATTGATGAGTCATAAAACTTACATCAGTACAAGAAGACTGGAAATAAAACAAGCACAGAAAAACTACAACAAAGACATCACTGCAGAAGCTACAATAAAGACATCACTACGCTCTGCAACATCATGGCTTTCTTCCTCGGATGGGAAAAGGGCCCAAGTTCCAACCTCCATTACCGCCGCCGTCAGCTTCCATTTGAAAGGAAGGAACCTTGAACCCCAATCTGCATCAAGAAGCACCCAGGCCATTTCATCATCACTGTCACTGATCTCAATACCAACAGATGATGAAGGCTTTGGGTTTCAAAGGACCTCCATTCTCCAACTTCGTTTCCCTTCAAATTCGGCATGACACCCCAACTGGCTTGAGCAAGGGTCTCTGCCAAGACACAAAGGGAAGGAGGCATCCTACCTTCGTCTTCATCACCAATGCTCCAAGCCTCGGTTGAATCAAGGAGGGTCCACCTCCAATCGAAGAAATCTCGACCGGATGCCAAAATGGACAAGAGGACTTGTGCCTCCTCTAATCCTTCCTTGGAAACTGAATCAAGGGGAAGGTTAACTCTCGGCCACAGTTTAATCATTCCTAACTCGGACTGAGAATCGTTAATCATCTCCGGGCGAATAGCAAGTTTTCGACAACATCTAAATTCTCTCCAACGAGGGAACAATTTGGGAACAAGAAGATTGGGACGCAACCGTACACCCCCTTTCTCATATATATATAAACCCTTGAAGTCCAAAAGCCACCCAACTAGACCGTCGCAACGATTAAAAGAAAGGTTGGCCTCGAAAACCCAAACGACAACCGTATAAATAAACGATGAATTAAACCTGCCTTTTGGAATACCAAAAGACAAGGTGCAGAGTCTTCCTATACTAACAACCGCAGTTCGGTACTGAAACTTCTGAAATGATTAAATAAGCAAAGTCTAGTATACAGGCTTCCTATTCGATATATAGACTTCCCAGTCTTATCTATTCCTTGACAGGCCATACATATAACAAAGACCAACAGCTCTGATATATTCCAATCCTAGGGGCTCAGAAAACAAGGAGTTTCGATCATCAAATGATGGGCACAAGCTACCTAGTTATTTTCACAAGTCTTTGGTTTAGAACAATCTGCTTCAGAATTCTGCAGAGTTTGCTTCCACTCTATGTAATACAAGATCAATATCGGATTCCTGTTCATCTGATTATGTTTGCTTTCTTATCTTATTATGATGAGACAGTCAAAATTAATCTACATTCACTGTTTTATTACAAGTGCTGAAGCTCGGGAGGCAACTGTTAAACTATTGGAAATCTGATCTGACGTGCAATGGGCTCAGAAACAGCTATACTCACAACAAATTTCGCAAAAAGCAAGAACACAAGAAGGATCTGAAGAAAATTCAACTTTATTGATCGAAAGGTATTTATTACATCAAAAAGATGGCAAAACAAAATAGTAAAGCTGATAAAGCCTCAAGCCTTATCGGAAGGGCCAAGATCCTCTACCGAAGGAAGGTTAGTAGTCACGGCCTCTTTGCTCGGACCAGCACTAGATGAAGCGGCTCTAGGAGCAACAATTGACGACATGTCAAAAGCTGGAAACTTAGCCAGAAATCTAGATCGGAAGCTCTCAAAACCGAACCGGATCAAGTTCGTCCCCTATCTTATCAACTTTCCTCTCTCAATTCCGTCTCAGTCTCAGTCTTGGCATGATCAACTGCCTCCTGAACCTTCTGATCAAAGGTGTTTCGAAGGTCGACCAACTCCCTCTGAAACCCTGCAACCTGCCGAGCATAGATGTCCCTTTCAGACTCCGCCACGGCAAGGTTAGTGCTGGTTTCCTTCAGATTCTCCTCGGCAGCATGAACCTTGGACTGAGCCGTTCCAAGCTCCAGCCTCACTTCATCCAGCTCGGCCTTTAGCTTGTCAGCCTCCTCAAGGCTCAGAGGAGTCACCATCAGAGCAGCTAAACTATGCATGCTCTGCACAACACAAGGCAGACAAGTTAGGCCGAACAAGTAAGCAAGCAAGAAAAGACAAGAAAAAGCTTCAGAGGTTACCTTCATTTGGAGATTCATCATCTCATTCATCAGCTTTGCAGGGTTATCCCCCCCTGTATCGATGAGGGCCTTGGGACCATATTTGGTCAAAGGCCTTTTTGGCAATCTGGTAGTCCGGCTCATCAGATGGCTCGAACGGTACATCAGACACCTTCCCCTTCCTAGCCCGTTTACTCGGAACGGAAGGGGCAGGAGGAACGACCGAGACCGGAACAACAGGTTTGGCCTCCTTCTCAGCTTCGGTAGGAGGTGGCTCGGGAAAGCCAGAAATTCAACCTCCTCATTTTTACTTGAAGAGGAGGCTCAGGCTCAACTTGGGAGGAAGCCTCCCCCGCCACTTAGGGCCTCCGCCTCTGCCCATCTCGATGTCAGCCTTTTCTTAAGCTCATCAGCACAAGCGGCCATCAAGTTCTCCGGGGTAACAATGACGGTGTGAGCCAGGTTGGAAGTCGAAAGGAACACGCAGTACTGATCTTGGAGCTCGTTTGTAAACTCGGACTTCCTCCAAGCGCTCCTGACTGCACATAAACAAGAAGTAAGACGTCAATTCATCAGCTCGGAAGACATAACTAAGCTAAAGCAACCTAAGGAAATAAGCCTCACCCTTATGACCTCGTAATGCGAGAGAATATCGAGACATTATCTCTGAAGTCTTCATGCTCCCATCCTCCTTCAACAAAGAAGTACCACTTCTTCCATGTTTTATTAGAAGTGGGTACAGAGGAAAGAGGTCGGAACCCTTTCTCAAAAGACATGTAAAAAAGGCCTTCTACCTTTTTATACTTCAGATCCATATTGCTACAGATCAGATCTACGGAAACATCTACACTATTTTTGTGCCCTAACACTACAAACCCTAAAAGTTGCTGCCAGCTATTGAGATTAAGATCGGCTAGGACAGAGCTTGTACCAACAAAAGAACTGCCTAACCAAATCAGGCAACGGAAGCCTCAAACCCATTTCAAACCAAGCAAGATAAACACATATCTCCCTGGCTTCAACATTATGGGGACGATCCATTGGGCCTGGTACTCTGCAAGTAACATTTGGGGGAAAATTATACTTCACCCTCTACTCGTCCAACAAGCTTTGGGTAACAGCACTTTCGCCCTCTTCTCTATGGGAAGACTTGCCAGAGGTCTCCCCAGCCCTATCTCGGGGCTCTATGAATGCATCGACTATCCTAGTCTTAGGATTGTGAGAAGGCTCAACAAACCTCTCCCCAACATCTTCAGTGGCAAGACCACTTACATTCTCTAAATGAGGCGGCATAGCCATCTCTGAGGGATTTCCTACCCCCTCATTAGCATTTGAAGATTCAAGAGGAGTAGACATTACTCTCAAACTTAAAGATGAAGAAGCAAAAGAAGAGGAAGATCAGTCGAACCTGTTCTAGACCAGAGCCTCAAATAACCTAGTATTCTTCGAAGTCGCACAAACAAACAATGGCAGACAAGATCTTCTGGCACAGTGAAAATGATGAGGGAAAAGGTCATTTCAAATCTCTCCTTGTATTTATAAGCGCAGTATCAGAAGGGACCCCCCAAGCCCAAACGCCATGACGGTTCGGTACAATGATGGCTTCGAGAAACCCAACCATCGGATCAATACAATGATGGCCTTGAAAAAACCCAATCTTCGGCTGCGCAATAAATGACGCACCAACAGTCGCCTTGAAAGGCGAACAGACAAGATACATGACTCTCCGAAAAGGCCTAGCCCTAGTTGCTCGTTAACATCAAACTAGGACTTGAGGGGGGGGGAGTAACTGATATACCATAAAAGAGCAAAGACCAATCAGCACTCAACTCATATGTCTATAGTCCAGCTCACGATCGGCTAACTCAGCTTGCGCTCAACCAGTGGTTAGCGCTCGGACATCCAAGATAGGCCGAAAGATCGGAAGTGGCCGAGCATATGCCTCTAGAGCACATACATATCCGAGTAAGGATCACGGAGTTAATTACAGGGCTCTAGAGCTCATCACCACCTTAGCGGCTACCGAGCAGGGAATAAGGAAATAGTTTTCGACATGGAAACTGCTATACATGTTCATTTCTATCTATGGTGCAATATCCAACAAGAAAACTACTATCTCCAGTGATCGAATCCCTACTTTCATGGCTCCAAACTCTAATCAACTTAGGAAAGCCACGGCCTATAAATTAAACCCTAAAGGTACGCTTTATTTTCATGCTCATTCTTTGGCTTTCAATACAGTCTTTTCAATTCAGTTTACTTATTTAAGCATCGGAGCGGCTACCGCTGGAGCCAATCCGGTGGTCCTCTGATCCCCTCTTTTGAGTGTTCTACAGGTCTTGGAACCCAGATTTATTGCGAGCCGAAAAGTGCAGCATCAATATCCTTTCAACATATTTTTCTTACGATACACAAATTAATGGAAATTACATGCATTATGGATAAAGAGATGACCAATTTTTCAACATTAATTTTATCCCACTTTCATCAAAATGAAATAGTTATACTTCATTTGGAAGTTCTGGAGAGGAAAAAAAAAAGAAATTGTTACCCTGATACTTAACTTAGAAGGGGTGAATAAGATATTTTGCAAATATTGACAACTTTTATAAATTTTAAAAATGAATGCAAGACATATACAAGCATGTGAAAAAGTAAAGAGAAAGAGAGCAAACATATCAATTTTTATGTGGTTTGGAAACCTTCCTACGTCGTCGACCTAAGTATTCTTGAATTTTTTTACTATCTTGATCTTCTTATAGGTGGAGGTCAATCATTTACGTCAAGAGCTCCTAACTCTTTTGTCCAGCTAAAATATCTCATTTTGTCTCACACAAGAATAGCACTTACTGATAAATCTCATCGTAATGAGAAGATACAAAGTTTGTTTACCAAAAAACATTCTCTTCAAGAGTAGATTGGTACAATAAATGCCCACTCTCCATAAATTGATCAAGTGTAAGTATAAGTTCAGAGTATTTAAAATGAGTAAAAGTTAAAATAGAAGCGAAAAAGAGAAAAAACAGAAAAGAAAGTATTCATTTTTATCTAGTTTGAATGTTTAGGAGAGAAATGAGAAGAAAGTCATTATATCTTACTTGAATAGTTAGTAGAATAGAAAAGAAAAGAAAGTATACTGCTTGAGTTATTAAGAAAATAAATTAAGAATAAGCCATGCAAGAATCCAACAAAAAAATTCCATCACACCACTGGAGACTTTTCTTACAATTGGTCTTATGTATAACTTCTCTAGATTCACCATTAACATGAATTCACTGCTTTTCATTTCAAACGGCATTATGAAATAATTCCCTGACCTGCACTTTTAGAATTTATGCATTTTTCAATTTTTGTAGAATGAATACTTTCACTAAAAAGGCTTATTATTGTGCTTTCTAGTTTCTAGAACACATTGCTAACTAAAATGATATTATTAGTAAGACTAACGATATTGCATGATATTTCCAAAGTGCATTATTGGCAATATAAGATCACATTGTGTATGTGATTACAAAACAACATAACTAAAACAATTACTTTGATAAAGAGAAGTCACTAGGCCACTTAAAACACAACAAAACTAAAATAAAAATAAAAATTAGCCATATAAATAAGGTAAACCAACTCCACATGGTGTATTACACATAACAAGATTTCATAAGATTACTTATAGCTGGGAGTAAGAATCCTGAAGCAGATCATCAAAAAAAAGTCGTGAAGCAGATATCATATAAAGCTTTATTATCAAGGGTTAAAAAATCTTCTCACAAAAAGTAAGTAGCAGGATGATTCAACAATGTCTTGAGGTTCATTCAGAGTTCTATACAAAAACATAACAATACCAAAAGTTTCATCCAAGTCATTATTCATAACAAGTCTCCACTTGTTGAGCTAACCATAACAACCATAACTAGTAGAAAAGTTCTAATACATATGATCTAATAGACACCAGAATAATTAAGGATTTGAATCACCATACATCATATCCATCCAAAGTTCCTTGCGCATTTCAAGTGCACAACCAAAAAAGCCTTTCAAGTCTCAAGGATTCCAAATGAGCTATAAGTAAGATTTGCAAAGTAAATTACTACCAATTCCAATTTCCTCTAGTAGATCATATACTTCTTTCTTCGATATTACACGTGGTTGAGATTTTTCCATGATAAAATTTCCCTCTCGAATTTACTCATTCCCTTCTCTAATAGTCCCCACGACATTGTTAATCACTTCTTTAATGATTTGAACCTCTTCACCATCAGACTTTGTTTCCTTTTACCATTCGATTTGTTTTCATTTTGAGAAGGATCACATAACTGTAAACGATAAGGGGTATCAAGAGACATCAAGAAGTCACTATTATTCTCATAATTCATATTAGGAAAGCTCTCTAATGTCACCTCATTTTGGGTCATCATGTGATTGATACCATCAATAGCTTCCATGAAGTCTCTAGTTGTTGAGTTTGTCCACCTTTTGTATTTCTCTTTGGCTGTTTCAATATAAGCACCCATTGCTTGATCCTTTTTAAAAAGTTGCACCAACTTATCATAGTTGTAAATAGATGTTGTCATCCATTTCTTTGCATTAGGGTTTGCCTATGAAAAGAAATAACAAATCATTATTTATTCATATATAATATACATATAACATACATAATTTAATTTACATAATAGTGTAGAAACAAAGTTGTATAAGTGGTTGCCATACTTCAAGCTCTACTGTCCATAATCTAGTCAAAAGACTCTAAGCAAAATTACTTGAACTAGTTTTAAACAAGTCATAACACTCATTGAAATGAGTTTTTAAGGTTTTCAAGCGGTTCTTCAATTTCGGTTTGTTAAAATCCTTTCCTAGTTTACCAGTTAATTTTCGAACAACATTATCATATGTCCATTGCTGTGAACACTCCATTAACCTTGTTTTCTATGATTTGTTGATTCAAGAATGCATCAATAAGGGCTGTCATTCATTTGAGTTGTCCATTTTTCTCTTTGATTTGATGTGTTCCCATCGATATTCTTTGATTTGCTTCCCTTCTCCATGATTAATAACTACATATTAACACAATTACAAGAAAGTAATGTAAAAGTAAAAAATAATATTACAATATATAGTAAAAAATAATATTATAATATATATATATATATATATATATAAAACAACACTAAATTTGATGAGTCAAATATAAAGAAATAACAATTGAAAACACAAACATATAACAACTAGTTAATTTAATTAAAATTTAAGAAACGAATGTTTCAAAACAAAAACATATAACAACCAGTTAATTTAATTAAGAATAAGCAAATGTTTCAAACTTATTCATTTCGAATATAGTCAGTCCACATAGATATTGCTATGTTATCCCTTATGTAACCTCTTCGAGTAACATCTTGCCCATCATCTACTGAACCAAAAGTATCATCATCGGGCACAGGTCTACGTTATCCCTTATGTAACCTCCTCAAGCAGGATCTTACCCATCATCTACTGAACCAAAAGTATCCTCACTGGGCACATGTTGATTTAAAATTTCTTCAACTTCAGCAATAAGTCCTTCATCTAGATCTTCACTCATAAGAAATTTATTTAAATTGCAACATGCTAAAATAATCTCTGTTTGTGTGTTAACTGAGTATGTGGGCTCAAGAGTGCTCGTTATTATTGGAAATCTTTTCTTTCAAAATTCCAAATGCTCTTTCAATTGCATTCCACAAGGATGCATGTTAGAAGATTAAAAATCTCTCGAGGTACTCTTTCAAGCGATAATGCACACCTCTATAAGGCGTGATAAGTGTTAAGCAGTCCACAAAACCACCCTCAACAGATCCCTGTAAACCAGCCATAACAGTTTCTATTAGAAAATAGTTGAGCTGTCACAACCTAACTAATAGAGTGAGGTTTGTTAGAGAGAGAGTTATGGTCCTCACGTGGTCTGTTAGGGCACATGAAGTGTATATAAATACAGGTTGTTGAAGCAAGACTTGTATATAGAGATCTGAAACAGAAAGTGAAATAGAATAAAAATTGCTTTCTTCTTTTTCTGCAATCTCTGTTTTTCAGTTCTTTCATGGTATCAAAGCCATAAAAGAGACCAGCGTCTCATCATCAATGGCTTCTCAAGCTTCTCCAACAGATCAGCCCTCATCCTAGTGCCATTGCAACTTCAGCTTCCACGTCTCACCCTCAGACTCCAATCTATTTGCTATCAAACATCTGCAATCTCATAACCGTGAGACTTGACTCAACAAATTATGTGTCATGGAAGTTCCAGTTCACATCAATCCTCAAAGCACATTCACTGATTGAGTTTGTAGATGAAAGTCTTGATTGTCCAGAAATGTTCCTGCGAAATGAGAGAGGGGAATTAACAGCAGAAATGAATCCAAATCACAAAAGTTGGATTGCACAGGATCAGGCACTCATGACCTTAATCAATGCAACCTTGTCTCCAACAGCTCTTGCTCACATAATTGGCCTTAATTCTACAAGAGAGGTATGGCTTGCACTTGAGAGGAGATTTTCTTCATTGTCAAGAGCTAATATCCTGCAACTCAAAACTGAGTTGCAGTCAATATCCAAAGGCAACAGTTCCATTGACAGCTACATACAGAAGATCAAAGAGATCAGAGACAAACTGCACTCTATCTCAGTGAAAATAGAAGATGAAGATTTGTTAATTTGTACCTTGAATGGTCTTCCACAAAACTATGATGCCTTTGCAACCTCCATCAGAACCAGATCTGATCCCATCACCTTTGAAGAATTCCATGTCTTGCTGAAAGCAGAAGAAAACTCAAAGGAACGTCACAGCAAACAGAATCAAAATACCTTCATCCCTACTGCCATGGCAGTCTCACACGGAAGGTCTCAGTTTTCTCCTCAAAATTACAGAGGAAATTCAACCAACTACAGAGGTAGAAACAGAGGGAGATTAGGCAACAGAAATGGCAATAGCAGCAGGTTCAACTACCAAGGTAGGTCCTATAGTCCTACATCCTCTGCTCAAAACTATTCCTCCTCTGGCCTCCATTCTTTTCTCAATACTATGACAGATCAGTAAATTCCTCAATAAATTCCATCAGTCAGAAGCCAAACACCTATCAACTCTCTCCACAACCTTGCCAAATCTGCTATAGAACCAATCACACAACTGCAGACTGCTATCATAGACTAAACCCCACCTATCAAGCCAAATTTCCCTCTCCTCAACTGGCAGTAATGGCAGCCTCCTTTGGATCCAATCAGAACACCTCCAACATTTGGCTCACAGATTCTGGTGCCACCAATCACATCACCAATGATATCTCTAATCTCAGCATCTCTGAGGACTATACAGGTGAAGATTCAGTCTCTATTGGAAATGGCAAAGGTCTCCAAATCTCTCACACAGGTTCTTCATCCTTACAAACCCTTGTACATTCCTTTAACCTAACTAATGTTCTCTGTGTCCCTTAAAATTGCTACTAATCTTCTCTCAGTCCATAAACTTTGCTTAGAACATAATTGCAAATGCATTTTTGATGCTAACATGCTTCAGATCCAAGATATTCCAACTGGGAGGATGTTGTACTAGGGCAATAGTCACAATGGCCTATATCCAATCAAGACTCTATCAAAGTCACACCTCAACACTCCAATCAAACAAGTTTTTCCCTCTGTCAACCAGTCTGTTACTGCTAGGGTATTGCCATCCACAACTGTTGACAGCAAACACAACCTTGGAAAGGTTCCACACTCAATTACTCCTTCCACTTTTCCCTTCAGCAAATCTTAGAAAGGTTGTCAACTACAAACTGTGGCATCAAAGATTAGGACACCCTTCCAATTCTATATTACATAGATTACTGTCTCAACATTTTGATTTTCAGTCAATACCTAAAGACTCTAATAGCATTTGTGAATTTTGTTTGTATGGAAAAATGACACAACTTCCCTATTCTCAGTCTCTGTCCATTTCTACTACACCCCTAGCACTCATACACAGTGACCTTTGGGGCCCTGCACCACATAAATCACTGCATAACTTTCAATACTTCATTTTTTTCATTGATGACTTTACAAAATTCTCTTGGATTTATCCATTATCTCACAAATCTGAAGCATACCCAACCTTTTACAAATTTAAAGCTTATGCTGAAAACACCTTTAACCACAAAATTAAAGTGTTTAGGACAGATGGAGGTGGAGAATTTAATGGGACTGCATTTGAAAATCTGCACTCCACCCATGGCATTCATCACCAAAAGTCTTGCCCACACACACCCCAACAAAATGGGGTGGCAGAGAAGAAAAATAGACATATTGTTGAAATAGCTCTTACACTACTCTCCCAAGCTAACTTCCCTCCAAGCTTCTGGTATCATGCCTTCTCAACTGCCATCTTCCTTATCAATAGGTTACCAAGTCCCAACATCTCTAATCAGTCCCCTGATTATCTTCTTCATCACCATCATCCACCTTACTCTTCTATGAAAACTTTTGGTTGTGGCTGTTATCCTTTAATAACTCCTTACAACAAAAATAAACTTCAGCCCAAGACAACCAAGTGCATTTTTCTAGGCTATCCTTTAAATTACAAAGGCTACTTGTGTTTTGACCCACTCACTAACAGGTTCTACACTTTCAGGAATGTTATCTTTGATGAACAGTCCTTCCCAGCCTCTCACATGCACATCTCCTTAGGTACATTCTCTTACACCTATGACCTTTCCTTTTAGTCCACCTCAACTCATTCCACACCATCCTGTTCAAGGACAACACACCCCACTTTTCAGTCCTCCACATTGCCTTAGGCCCAAAATCCTCACCTTCCATCTCCTTGTCCCCCACTACCCATCACTCCCTCTTACTCATCCTCTATATCAATACAAAACTCCACCACAACCTCAGTCTCCCCTGCACCTTGTTCAGACCACCCAACACATCAAAATCCTACTCAGCTCACCTGCTCTCCTCCCTTAGATACCCACCTATCTCCCCTCATCACTAATCACCATCCAATGCAAACTAGATCAAAATCTGGGATTACCAAAAAGAAGGCCCTCACTACCTCTGTTCCTCCACCACAGTCTCCTTCCACTCCTACACAGCCTCAAACCTTTACCATTGCAAATAAGTCACCACAGTGGAGACAAGCCATGGCTGAAGAATTTTCAACCCTACAAGAGCAAGGAACATGGACCTTAGTTCCTCTTCCACCCAACAAAAACCTAGTTGGCTACAAGTGGGTTTTCAGAATAAAGTATAATACTGATGGCAGTATAGCAAGATACAAGGTAAGGCTTGTAGCCAAAGGCTTCCACCAAGAACCAGGTCTTGACTATGAAGAAACATTCAGTCCTGTAGTCAAGCACACCACAGTGAGGTTAATCTTAACATTGGCAGTCCAAAACAGTTGGCCCCTTAAGCAACTAGATGTCAAAAATGCTTTCCTACATGGAACCCTTCAAGAGGAAGTCTATATGCATCAACCCCAAGGTTTCACAGACCCCACTGCCCCTCAACTTGTTTGCAAGTTACACAAATCTCTCTATGGCCTCAAACAAGCCCCTAAAGCTTGGTTTGAAAAATTCACCTCTCAAATTCTCAAATTTCAATTCATTCAATCCAAAGCTGACCCTAGTCTCTTTGTTCGACAAACTTCCACCTCTATCACTATCCTTTTACTACATGTTGATGACATCATCCTAATTGGCAGTGATATTACGTATGTGCAAACTCTCATTCAAAAACTCAGCCACTTATTTGATATGAAAGACCTAGGGAATCTGCACTATTTTTTAGGGCTTGAGATCACTCATACTCCCACTGGTCTACATATGTCTCAAGAGAAGTATCTCAATGATCTTCTCCTTAAAACAAACATGTCAGCTTGCAAACCATGCAAAACTCCTTGCACTATTGCCCAAAGACTCTCTAAAACTGATGGTCTCCCTCTCTCTGACCCCACCACCTATAGAAGCATTGTTGGAGCACTGCAGTACCTTACCTTTACTAGACCTGACATTGCTTTCTCAGTCAATTATGTCTGTCAGTTCATGCAGTGCCCTACTGACACTCACTTTGTGGCAGTAAAGAGAATCTTAAGGTACCTCAAAGGCTCTCCCTCCCTTGGCCTTCACTACACTCCCTCTTCTACTTCTCTGTCTGCCTATGTAGATGCAGATTGGGTAGGGGATCCCTCTGACAGAAGGTCTACCACAGGCTACATCCTCTTCCTTGGTCATAATCCAATCACTTGGACAGCAAAGAAACAACCCACAGTTGCCAGGTCTTCAACAGAGGTAGAATATAAAGCTTTAGCCATGGCTGCTGCTGAACTAGCTTGGGTCAGACAACTATTTTGTGATCTTCACCACCCCATCAACACCATTCATCTCCTTTGGTGTGATAACATTTCTGCCATAGCACTAGCCTCCAACCCTGTATTCCATGCCAGGTCCAAACATATAGAAGTAAACTATCACTATGTAAGAGAGCAGGTGACCAGGAAAGCACTTTTTGTCCATTATGTCTGTACTCAAGACCAATTGGCTGACATCTTCACCAAAGGTCTTACTTCACCAAGATTTCTCTTCTTTCACACCAAACTGTTGGTTGAGAGACCCACCACCAGTTTGCAGGGGGATGTTAAGCAGTCCACAAAACCACCCTCAGCAGATCCCTGTAAACCAACCATAACAGTTTCTGTTAGAAAATAGCTGAGCTGTCACAACCTAACTAACAGAGTGAGGTTTGTTAGAGAGAGAGGTGTGATCCTCATGTGGTCTGTTAGGGCACATGAGGTGTATATAAATACAGGTTGTTGAAGCAAGACTTGTATATAGAGATCTGAAACAGAAAGTGAAATAGAATAAAAATTGCTTTCTTCTTTTTCTGCAATCTCTGTTTTTCAGTTCTTTCAATAAGTCCACTACATAACATATATCACGCATCAACAATATAATATTTACATATTAAAAAAACAATTATTCAATTATTCATCACATGGGAATAATTATGAATATTATTAAAAAATTGCCTTAAGGTATTTTCAATTCATCTTCCCTAGCCAATGCATTTTTTATTATTCTTGAATCAGATTCAGTCCCTTCCCATCATTTTGTATTGGAACCAATACATTTTGTATTGGATAATCTTTCCTGACCGATATTTTGGTGCATCCGTATTCAAAACTTTGACACTAACATGTTTTCCATTAATTTGCCCCAATACAATCTTGAAATAAATGTGTTTCATTAAAAACTTATTAATAGACTAATTTTAAAATTGAGAAAGATAATTTGTTTAAAATGATAAGTACCTTGAAATATAGGTAAAAACTACTATTGTTAAGTATTTTTGGAGATACTTGTGAACACCATCAGGTTGTTGTAAAAATTTGTCTTCTAATTAATGCTATTGTTGCTTTCAAGACTCCATGAAAATGACTACTTATTGTCTCACCTGAGTGACGAAAGAAGAATGAAATTGTTCAATTCTTGACATTGTGAGACAATATATGAAGAAACTAAGCAACTTGCTCTTCTACTGTTGCTTTTTGCGTGTCCAAATTCATAGTGGCATTTCCAGGGATGAATTAAAGTTTGTGCTATTTTTTTTCTAATTGGGGATTGTTAGGAATTTTTTTCTAATTAACCTTTTATAGGTACTTTGTTTAACGACAACTATTTGGCTATTCAATGGGATTAACCCTTTCCTCTTATGCATACAATATGAAGCCAACATTACAAGCTTACAAAATATAAAAGAAAGTACATAAACCCAAGTCGGGGGGGGGGGGGGGGGTTGTGTTTGATGCCAAAAAGTAATTATTAACAGGAATGAGTTGAGAAAAGATAAGTTAAATTTTATCTCTCTTCCAAAAGATAAGTTCAGAACATGATAATAAAGTATATACATCAGCTTAGAATTCTATTGCTTACTGGAAAGTTGTTTGCTTCGGAATAAAAAAGTAGCAATTGGTGCATATATACTCACATATGTGCGAGACCCGTCATCATGATGTCTTGGAAGGAAATATTTTTTCAAATCATAATATTTCAAGCATCGCTAGTTGACTCCTCCTTGTCGACGACCAGAATTATTCTATTATTACTCACTACTAATAATGAAATCAATGGTGCAGAGTCAAAAATAGATTCTGACCAATCTTATTTTTTTCCTAGTCCCAATTGGACATCAACTCTGATTGATCAAGCTTTTCCCCATTCTTCATCAAAGAAGCCAGATTTGCTAGTCGATAGATTCACACGAGAAAGACTTACTTTTGATACCAATGAAGGTATATGTACACAATATGTACACAAACACACGTGCAACTAAATATTATCCTTGTGTGCACAAATACATGTGCCATAAATCACTATTTTTATTATTTTGCCCCGCCCACATTTACAAATATGGCAGACTTTTCAAATTTTGGTTCCAAATTTTGAATCTTAAAAGAATGTGGCAATGCATCATAGGCTTCCATGTACAATCAATGATACACCATCATATATATTATTTGATATTCAAAATTTAGGGACGAATTTGAGAAGGATTGAATTATTGATATTGTTAACCAATTTTGATGGACGGAGTGCTATGTGTAATAGGGCCCAGTTTTGATCAAAAGTGGCCCTGGCTGGATGGACTTGGGCCTCGAGTAGATCAGCGACCGAGACCGAGTTAAGGGGGCGGTCTGGGCGGCGATAGGGCCGCTACCTGAATTCATCCCCTACTACATTTTGCTTTTGAGTCACTGCCCTTATTCGTTGGGTTGAGCAGACGCAAAGTAGCGCGAGCCTTTCGGAGCGCAAACTCAGAATCTGAAATAGAAAACCCAACACCAAAAGAAGACATTGATAAATTGATAAGTATTAGAAAAAGAAAGGTCACGGCCAGATATTTTCATTTGCTTCCGCCTCGCGCTGAGGAATAACGGTAACACCAAAACGCTAACCTAACTCGAGTTTTTTTTTTTTTTTTGGGTGTTGTTGTTGTTGTTGGTTGATTTGGATCTGTTTTTTCGATTATGTTGTTCGATTTTTATTTGTTGTTTCTCAACTGTTCAGTTTGACTTTTTTGCAACTCCAGTTTGGTAAAGAAAAAGAAACCCTCTTTTACTTTGTTTTATTCCGTAGTATATGTGTTCTTTGATTTTTGATAGAGGATTTGGTAAAACCACAGATGGATCGGTACCAGAGGGTGGAGAAGCCAAGGGCCGAAACTCCTATAAACGAGAATGAGATTCGGATTACAACTCAAGGCAGGCTGCGGAACTACATTACCTATGCTACCACTCTTCTCCAGGTTCCCTTTTTCAATCTATCCATCTTTCTCTAGTATATTGAAATATGCTTTTTATTGCCCAGTTTAGGGTTGAAATAGAGAGGTGAATTAAATAGGATAAGTGAAGGTCTTCTTGTGTTATAGTGAATAAACTTCTTAGATGAAGAGAGAAGGGCTGCAACTCAACTGTATGGTGAAACTGACTTCTAGATTTATTTGTTTTAATTTTATATTGAAGATCTTAGTTTGCTTAGCCAGTAAGGTATGTTGGTGGTGTAAGCAACTACTGGGGTTTGAGACTCCAAAGAAGCTTGAATCTTTCATCCCCGCCCCTCTAGCCAATTCCCATAAATATATATGGCTTGAATATATATATATATATATATATACATATATATATATATATATAAATAAAATTTTTTAGCCAGAAAACTATACCTTCAGAAGATGTTACTGAACTCCTGTCATACTATGTTATTCAAACTTCCAAAATCAAGTTTATTGCTATACTTGAAACAGGATAGGATGCCAATAGATGAATTATCTGTTGTCCTTTGCCTTAGCCTGCAGTATTTTATTGGGAATATGTAGAAGGAAAGAACTTTTAAGTTTCAGCATTTACTTGCAATCTCCTTTAGTTTGGTGTGGACTGTGCCTGTGGCATAAACATATTGAGAAAGGAAGAAAGGGGGAGGGGGGGTCAGTTTTTCCATTCTCTTTTCAAGTGGATAGAGTTGGAAAGAATCAAAATTACGACACGTGGAGAGTATTTTTATTTGCCATTCAACCCTTGTTTTTAGTTTTGGGAAAATATTTTAAAATTGAAACAAAAGGCAAAAAATTGTTTACATTTATTTCACTTGTTTGGCTTTTCCCTTTACTTCCTAGTTCTTGAGCAAGTGTAATCATAAAATGGTAGTGATTTGCAAATCCATTTATTTACAAAAAGCAATTGTTAGTAAGTTGGGACCGTGAGATTATTATAAACTTACTTTCATGGTAAACATTCCAAGTCACCAATGATTTCTCTACCGGAGCTGTTCTTACCTTCGCACCATTTTAAATATATTATATATTTATTGCACTACTTATATCTGTTTGATTTTTGTAGGAGAAAGGGTCTGATGAAATTGTCCTTAAAGCTATGGGTAGAGCAATTAATAAGACTGTGATGATTGCTGAACTAATCAAGGTGGGATGGTGCTGATATGCTGATATAATACCCTCACACAAGGATCAAAATTTCGTTTCTTTTCCATCGAAAAGGCCAAAACGTTTTCGTTTCTCAGGAAACCGAAACGAAACGAAACACTAGTAGAATATCAAAATTCACATGTTTCTATGGAAACAATATTGTTTCCGTGGAAATATATCGAATCAGAAGAAACATTTCTTTTGTATCAACAATAATTCTAAAAGTTAGTAAAAGATAATATCAATTTATTTTTCAAGGATTAAGACTCAAAATTATAAGAAGATATTTCTATTATTTTTTCTAAAATAATAGAAAAGTAGTAGGGAAAATAAAGCATAGAAAACAACTATTTTAATACTAAGTTACTAATTATAATAGGTTTAAATTGTTATTTGTTTTACTTTTTATTTTATATGTAACTTGGGTCAAATTATCTAATTCGTGGATATCACATAGTATATATCTATTATGCATGGTATTGTATTTAATTATAATAATTTTATATATTTTAAAATATATAATTTTTTTATAAGAAAACTGAGAATTTCATTAACAACTCGAGAAGGGCAAAAAATAAAAGGAGATATATTTTAAAATATATAATAATTTTATATTATATAAAAAATTAGCTCTAATTTTTTATATTATTTTTTAATTAATAAAGAATTATTTGTTATTAATAACTAATTTGCATTTATGTTTTTTTTTTTCAATTTCATCCTAGTAATTAGTGTGGATGGATATGTTCCTTAAAACATTTACAATTAATTAATTATATTATTTATTTTTGCACATTCGTCTCAATTTGTGAATCTATGCCTCTTCAAAGATCTTCTTATGCCATTATTGTCATCTACATGATAAAAAAGTTAAGAAAGATTGTATTTCACACTGTACAATGAAAAACCAAGTAGTTAGTCCTTAGTTTTTTAATTTAAATTAGTATCATTTATCATGAATATGATGTATATGCCTTAAATATGCACAAATATTCAATAAATAGGCTTATTTGTATAAATAAATAAATTTTAAGTTATGTTTCTATATGTTTTCAATTTTTTTTCCGTTTCCATTATGTTTCCGAAACGTTTTCGTTTCTGGACAAACCAAAACTATACATCGAAACGATATTTTGATCCTTGCCCTCACGTCTTCCACACTTGGCTTCATATGTGCATATGACCTTTTATTCATAAGTTCATTTTATTTTTCTCCTTTTAGAGGAGGATTGTTGGTCTCCATCAGAATACATCAATTGAATCAACTGATATAACTGACATGTGGGAGCCGTTAGAAGAAGGTCTTCTTCCGTAAGAAACAATAAACTCTTTTATGTTACTGAGTTAGTGCAAAATGCCTAATTAGTGTAGATATACCAAGATGATCAATTTTTTGTTCTGTTGCAGCCTAGAAACTACTCGCCATGTTTCAATGATCACAATTACTTTGTCAAAGAAAGAGCTTGATACAACCTCCACCGGGTAAAAGAATGAGGATTGAGTCTCTTTTTAAGTTATTAGAGAACCTTTTTTTTTGCGATGCAACATATATGATTACTATTTAACTCTGGAGTGTTTTCATCAATAGCTAATCATCGGGATGAATGATTGTAGATCAAATTTTTATGTTTAAGTATTATTTATTCTAAACTTGTGGTTAAGCTGCACTAATTGATATTTTTTATTGGGAGATTAGCTTGTTGATAATATTTTTCCATCCATTATTTCATTTTGTTAGCCAAAATCTTTGCTTACTAGATGTCCATCTCCATCATCTGTAAACTCGAGGGCTTATTCATTAAGATAATATATAATTAAGTTAAGAAGTTTGTTATGACTCATCTTAATGAGATAAGGCAAATATTGGCACCCTTTTCTGATATAGCTTAGTTTGATCTACGGGCAGATTAAAAAATATAGGATCGCAGCAGCAGATCTGTTGGAAGTTGCAGAGATATTTCTTACATCAATGAAATTTTATATCTTCTGAATTGCTGTCCATGCCAATTATCATTATTGTTGCTTGGCAAGATGACAAGATCCTGTCCACCTAGCGTAGTGGCACGGTTTCAAGTCTTGGGAATCAACCTATGCAAAATGCTGATAAGACTGACTACCATTCACCTTTCCCAGATTCTGTTGTGTGCGGGAACCTTGTGCATTGGGTACGGTCTTATAGAAAATTCTCATCTTAAGTGGAGCCATTTGGGAAATTTTGCAGTCATTTTGTAAAAAATGTCAAAATTTTGAACCTTTTTAATTCAAGGAAACTTAAAATTTATCACAAACCAAGAAAGTTATTGTGATACTCCTATCTCACATCGGTTGGGTAAGAGTAGTTTGATTGGTACATAAGACAACACAAGCCTTGCTACTACTAACTTGGCTTAAGCATTTTGGGTCATGTGGTTCGCCCTTCCTTTCAAGTTATTGGGTAGCAGGCTTGTGGCGTTACAATTATTTTTCTTATTGTCGCTATTTTAGATTCAAATGCCACTAGATAGTGCAATGGGACGTCCAAAGCACTCCTAGAGCATTGACCCAGAATTTTTTTTTTCTTCTTGAGCATGCCATGAGCACAGTTCTTGTTATTCTATACAGGGACATGGTTAACTTGTGAATTCCAAGACTCTTCTTAGATTACCGATGTCTGTTGTCAGATTTTGATATGATCAATGATTTTGTTTAAATGTCTTCCTTGGGTTAAGAGAGGACTAATTCGCATTGAACTTTACGAAAGGTATTACTGTCTACTGATTAGATCTTTTGTATTTTCTTATGAACTTCTTGTTTTCTGTCTTGATATGATTCACTGGATGGTATCCCGGGGTTGGCTACATCGTCCTATTCTTTTACCATTAGATGTATATAGGACGCATGTCTACTGTTAAGTCACTGAGTCATTATGTCATTTCTCACTTTGTCCCTTTGTACTTCTGGCTTGAAAACTGAACTGGAGTGGACAGGGTGCTGGAGCCTTTTAACATGTCCTGGTTCCTAGTTTTTAGAGACCCTAGTGGACAGGGTGTTGGTGTGTGAAAGTAGGAGCCCATGCGCTGTCCCAGCTTTACTCAAGGATGGTTTGTGGAGGATGTGTTTGTGGACTAGTCGTGCAATTAACGAGATTACAATGAAGTACCAATTCCTAATTCCTCGCTTGGAAGATATGCTTGTTGGATCAAATATGTTTTCTAAATAGATTTGAGGAGTGGGTATCGCCAAATTCGGAAGAAGCAACATTTTCTCCAAACTCTAGTAAGATTAATGCCCTTTTGATTGGCCAAAGCTTTGAATATGAGAGTAGAGAATTGGGAATTATAGATGCATTGGTTGGTAGGAGTGAAGTATAGGTTTAACATGTGGAGTTTTGAAGTTGTCCACCCAAAATTCGACAAGTCTTGAAAGATTTTGAATAATTGATTTATGATGAGCTACCGCAAGGTTTACTACTAATGAGGAGTATTCAATATGTCGTGGATCTACTGCTAGGTGCAGCCTTACCAAACTTTCCAGCTTATAGAATGCCACTTGCACAACAGGCTAAAATGCAAAAACAAGTAGAGGAGTTAATTACCAAGGGCTTGGTGTGTGAAAGCAGGAGCCCATGCGCTGTCCCAGCTTTTCTCACTCAAAAAGGATGGTTTGTGGATAGTCGTGCCATTAACAAGATTACAATGAAGTACCAATTCCTAATACATCGCTTGGAAGATATGCTCGTTGGATCAAATATGTTTTCTAAAATAGATTTGAGGAGTGCTTATCACCAAATTCGGACGCGAAGCGATGATAAGTGGAGGAGTGCCTTCAAGGTTACGGATGGACTCTATGAATTGTTAGTGATGCCATTCAGGACTATCCAATGCACCAAACACATTTATGTGGGTCATGATCATGGTACTCAAACCTTCATTGGGAATAACTTTTGTTGTTTTTTTTTTTTTATAACATATTGATATTTAGTCGAACTAGAGTAGAAGTTTTAACTCCTTTGCGTTAAGTTATGGAGGTTCTTGTAAAGAGGAACTCTATGTGAACATAAATAATTTATTTTTCTTATGCTACAAAGTTTTATTTTTTGACTTTGTATTTTCAGCCGATGGCTTGAAACCCAACCTAAGAAAATACGAGCTATCAAGGAGTGGCCAATACCACAATCTATGGTAGAGTTCCGTGGATTTCATGGATTAGCTTCATTCTACGGGAGATTTATTCGGAGTTTTAGCTCTACTATGAGTCCAATCATTGAATGCTTGAAGAGAGCTACTTTTGACTGGTCAAAATTGGAGCAAAAGGCCTTTGAACAAAAAAAACAAATGATGATAGAGTCTCCCGTGGTCGTGCTACTAGATTTTGAGAAACTTTTTATAGGAGAATATGATGCATCACATGTGGGAATAGGGGCACTTCTTAGTCAAGAAGGGAGTATGGTGGAATTGTTTAGTGAGACGCTGATATTCCACCTACGATAATTGGGATTTTATGCATTGGTTCAAGTGATATGGTATCAAGAGTTCGTGGTTTATTTAGATCATCAAGCATGGAGGTACTTGAATTCTCAGAAGAAACTGAATCTGCGCCATGCCAAGTGGAGTTCTTACCTTCAAGAATTCACTTTTTCTCTTAAATACAAGGCTGGTGAGTGCAACAAAGTTGTTGATGCCTTGAGTAGGCAATCTTTGCTTAAGATAATAATGACTACTCACTTGATAGGGTTTGAAGCATTGCCAAATCAATATTTCAGCATTGCTTAAGATAATATAAGACAGAGTTAACTTATCAAAAAATATAAGACAGATCTATATTTAAGCTCTATAATAGCTGAAATACAATGACCAGCAGGACGGAAGATGCTGCCATACAGGATGCTCGAGGGGTACTAGGTTAAGGAAACCAGCTGTGCATTCCAAAAGGATCATTGCATGAGAAAATTATTAGAGACCTTCATGGCAATGGGTTGGGAGGACATTTTGGTTGGGATAAGACAATGACAATAGTGGCTGACCACTATTATTGGCCAAAGATGTACAAAAGATGTGAAGAGGCTACTTAAAGATGCCACAAATGCCAATTTGGAAAAGGGAGTTCACAAAACACAGGTTTGTATACTCCATTACCAACACCAGACGTTCCTTGGGTTCACATTAGCATGGATTTTGTTTTGGTGGATCGTGTCTTTAAAATGGCACATTTCATTCCAAGTTCTAGGACTGTAGATGCTACACATGTAGCAGATTTATTCTTTAAAGAAGTGGTAAGACTGCATGATGTTTCAACCTCTATTGTTTTTGGTAGGGATATTGTTCACGGGACACTTTTGGAGGACCTTATGGCGAAAACTAAGGACTGAGATGCCTTGTTGGAAGCTACGTGAAGACATGTGATTCTGTTATACTGCAAGTTGAATTTGCCTACAATAATTCAGTAAATAGGACTACAAAGAAGATACCCTTTGAAGTGGCTTATGGCCTCAAACCTTAGCTTGTTCTTGATCTAGTCTCACTACCACAAGAGGCTTGAGTGAGCTATGATGGGTAGGCTTTTGTACATCATATGATTCATATCAAAAAGGTTCATGAAGAAGTGAAGGTTGCAATTAATACAAGTAATGAATCATATGCAACAACACCCAACCAACATCGGCTAGCTAACAACTTTGAAGAATGTGATATGGCATTAGTGCATTTGCGGCGAGACAGATTTCCCAAAGTCACCTATCATAAGTTGAAGTTGAGGAAATTTGGGCAAGGTGCTGAAGAAAATTAGCTCAAACGCCTATATGCTAGAGCTGCCACCGAACTTGCAAATTAGCCCAATCATTAATGTCTTTGATTTGTAATTGTTTGAGGGATTCGATGGAGACTTGGCCTTATCCTGAATTTCAGGTTAAACAACTTCGTTAGGTGCAACCGGATGTGGTTGAAGATGTGTTGGTTGTCAAGGCGATTGAATTAATGGAGAGGGAACCAGTACAAACAATTCTTAGTGAAGTGGACTTGGCAAACTTGCAAGTGAAAACACATGGATAGGTGAAAAAGAGCTGAAGGGAATTGCTCTAGGCATATGCAGAAGTTATGGAGATTTTCCTGCCAAACTTGAGCTTTTTGCAACCCATAGGGGGTTGATGCAGGAGCATCCTAGGGACAATTAGTTTTTTTTTTTTTTGTTTTAATTAAGTCTTTTGTGCGTTTTATGTTATTTTATAGATGGTAGTAATGCTCTTAGTTTTTTTTAATTAGTCCTGTGGCAGTCATGTGAGTTCTTAATTATCTTGAAAAGGTAGGATTAAAGAGTTGATAATTTAATCAAGGGTCAGGATGCCAGGGCTGTTGTAACCTTAGTATAAATAAATTGTATTCAGTCTTTTTGAGAATTATTCCAGAAATCAGATCCCAGAGTTATTCTTGGGCCTTTTTTTCCCTAGAAACTCAACTTTCCTCATTCCTACTTTGATCGTATTTGCCTTCCATCGCTATTTCTATTATTGAATTGTTGTGTTTTATTAGTCTGAGCTTCCTGCTGCATCATTATTACCTTCTGCTGGATCAGTTGGTTTCATATGGTTCATATAGTGGAAGTATTTGATCTCTTTGCACTACTTTTCTAAATATTTAATCAGTAAACCACATTTCTCCCTTTTATTGTCCCCTTATATTGTGACATCTAATTGGTCAAACAGTGGAACCTACTAACTTGCGAACTACCCATGCCATCATGAATTTCGATCCAGTTCTCAAAACATTTCGTCCAGCTGGAACTAATTATCCTTTCTTCTGGTGTAGTGATTGGCCACCATTGTGACATTTGAGTTTTCTGTGGGATGATGCAAGCTTGTTCTTTGAGTTAACTTACTGCTTTACTCTGATCAGTTTCATCAATGCTATTCTTTCGTTATGGCTTATGGGGTACTGTTTTCAGGTTTTGCAATGAGAATCACATAACCTCAGTTTCATAGTCAGTATTATTATTGCTAATGACCCTCACCAACATTATAGGTATAATTGCAAAGTTAAAACAATTTGCATAAGGTATATTTCTCAACAATGAGATGCTGAAATTCTTGTTTTGGGGCTCCTAACCTTGCATCAGTATTCATCAAGCTTTCTGCAATCCATTGGGAAAATAGAAAATTATTTAATGGTAGTCATTTTCTTGGTTTCGAAAGGCATATATTGTCTGCTGTGAGATCCTTGCCAGCAGACGAGAGTTTCTTATTGTGTTACCTGTGATATTTCTCTTGGGGGTTCTGTCTTCTATAGATCATTTTTCTTATTTTGGGATAATAAAATACAGGGAGTGGTACTAATTAAAAAAATAAAATAAAATAAAAAGTAGAGATTTAACTTGTGGTCTTAAGGATCTTCTTTGGGCTGGTGGTTTTTGGGATTCAGTAATGGTTACAGGATTGTAGTATGATTGAATAATGTTGACTATCCTTAGCTTTCATAATCGGCTACAGTCTGGAATCCATTGTCTTCATCTCGTTCTGATTTTGTCAGTTGAATAAGTTGTTTTAACTTTATCTAATTAATTGCTCAACAGGATCGACCTTACTTTACTCTGAAGCATAAAACCTTTCACGCATATTACTTTTAGGGATGCTTTGACCCTCAACTTTCATAAATTCCTGTTAATGGGTTCAAATTTTGGAGGTACTGAAGTTCACTTGATGTTGGATTATAAGGCTGAAGTTCCCAAGGGCTCGACTGATGCGTTCCTGATCCCTTTTGAGTTTGAGTAGCTGTTTTGGGTAGTAACTTATTGTATGCTCATTTATTTCCCATATTTGCTAATTGATCAATTCTTCTAGGGATTCTTAGTCTCGAGTTCAGTGTAGAAGTGATCTAATGCCATAAAATTATGCAATTTGCATAGTTGGTGGAGATTTTAAAAAACTTCTCACTTGTACGTTACTATTAGTCGTCGTTGGAAAGTGGACTTTAACTTTTTTTTATCAAAGAACAAAAGGATGGATTTAGTTGTTTTCCAGTGTGGGGCAACATATTTGTCTTGTGGGTTAGAGTTAGACTGAAAATTCCTAATTCCAACGTTACTGTAAGTATTTTAAATGGTTTATCTTGGGAGCCTAAGTTTCAGTTTTTGGCAAGTCTCTCCTAACTTCTTTGAGAATGTAGTATATCTCAATGTTATGACATAGGATCTAAGTTCCATGATACAGTTGAGCCACCATTTGAAGTAGTGTTGTCAATGGCAAGTGCTTGGTCGTCTAGGGTGAGGCGATCTTTAGTCTAAGTGCCTTAACATGTTCCAGGCCAGGCCTCAAAGAGGCTACACTTAAGCAATCGCCTTAGGCAAGGTGAGAGACGACTAGGCAATAACTTTTTTAATTTTTCGTATTTCACTTTTATGTTCTTTTTGTTTATAATGATTTATGTACTTATTTAACAATTCTGTAATAGGTATGTCAGTCTGAAGGAGCATAGTTTTTGTCTAAAAGTATTATCATCCAATCTATTATATTGATACAAGTATTATTATCTAACATAATAACATTAGTATAAAACTGATCTAATAAACATTTAAATTATTTGAGTTATTCTAAAAATACAAACTTTTGAGGAAAGTAGCTCTTTCAACAAATAAAAAATTATGAAAAGGGATTGACATTGCACAAAAATCAACAAATTGTTGTCATGCTTCACAAAATCTGGCCGTGCGCACGATAAAACCTCTTCCCTTTATCAACCAGATTGACCACTTATAGGTGAAGTTTTCACAACATAGGCCTGACTCTTGAGAATCATTTTAGAAATCTATGAAATTGGCTATCATGTCTTCTAGATTATTTGGACCAGCAAGTTCACAAAAATTTCTTATATGTAAGAGTTAGATTTTTTTGATCAGTAAATGCAAAGTATATAAACAAGGCGCCCGAGGGAGGTGCACCCGAATTTAAAAGAAGGGAAGAGGCTACAATAATTGATGCTTTAAATCTCTCAAAAAATCCAAGAAGCTATGTAGATACATTGGCCTATCTTCTTTTAGTCCAAAATACATACAAAAAATTTTCATTAAGCTTTCACATGAAGGATTCCTCAAAAATTCTCGTGTTTCTCTCTCTCCAAAGGCACCAAAGAAGACAAAGAGGAGCAATCCTCCAAGCTTGCCGAATGTCCTTCCTAACTTGGGTACCCCTCCAACTAAACAAAACTGTCCCGATCTGAGGACGGCATAACCCAACTGAACCCAAAGAGAGACAACACCATACCCCAAATATCCCTAGCCACCTTGCAATGTAAAAGAAGATGATCAGCCGATTCTTGATCAATCTTGCACATACAACATCTACTAAGCATTTGAAAACCCCATCTTCCGCAGATTGTCCATCGTGAGAATTGCACCCCAAGCCACAGACCAATAGAAGAACGCCACTTTTTTGGGAATCTTGGAATTCCAAATAAGCTGCTATGGGAAAGCCACAATCTTCTTTCCCATCACTAGCCCTCTTTTGTCGACTCACTTTCGGGACAATGTGGGCCTTATCACCTTAAGGGGGGCTTTCGCCTTTAACTATACTGATTTGAAGAGTTATTTCCTTTATTTATTTAATGGTGTGTACGTATTAGTGCTTTTAAAACTAAAGAAATCAGTACAGTATTAGGATCTTGAAGCATTAGAATGCATTTGGTCTATTTGAATTCTTCATGGTCAAGATGTCTTTATTAAATTTTGATTATAACCACTTTGAACTGATGATACCTTTTCTGTTCTAATGTAATGCAATGCAGATACCAACCCCCTATCCCAGCTGATCAAGTTAAACCTTTGGATGACTTTGAATATGAAGGAGGTGAAACTATGGTTTCTTGTTTATGCTTGTGAAGACCTTAGTTACTACCTTTATGAATAAGCTACATTAATATGCTTTAATCTCCTATTATTCAGAGGGCTCACCCAACCGGCAAGGCAGGGTACATGGTGGTGGAGGAAGGGCTAGGGGTAGAGGTATTGCTCTCCTTGCTTGGACCACATTGTTTAAAATGGATTTTCATATACTTTCCATGGCAAGTTGCATGCTGCAGGTTCTGCATGGTGACATATTTTCCTGCACTATATGTTATAAGATGTGAAAGGTGGTTTTTTGAAGTATGAGAGAAGATATTGCTTCTGATGATGTGAAATTTTTACTGTGCTCTATAGTCTTTGACTAGTATTTAAAGCTTCTGATTGATTCATAATTTCTCTTGTTATTGTGCGAGCAGGAAATTACAATGGGGTGGGAGACTGGGATGGTGGTCGTGGATCTGGTAACAGAGGTCGAGGCCGTGGGAGAAATCGTGAGTTTCGGGGACAAGGAAGGGGTTATGGTGGTGGAGATATGCAACGTGAGGCAGGTGTTTTTAATGACTATGATGAATCAGAAGCAGCACTTGCCCAAGGCCATGGTAAGCTTTAGGTCCAAAAGGGATGTCAATTTGACCCAAAATGTCGTCCCCATGCCTACCCCTTTGGGATGCGTTTGGGGAGTAAGTAAATGAGTTCGCTGCTGGTTTGGCAAGAATCATGCACAGCCTGATCAAATTCGGGCTATGATTGGGATTTAGTGATCAGAACCCCTCCTGCCCCAATTATTTCTTTGTTTTAAGTGAATGAAAGTTTTACAAAAGTCAAAAAGTGGCTTCCCGTATCAGAAAACCACAAGAAGCCTTACATATTGTGTCATGGGATTGAGATATATAAAGGCTAGTAGAGTCACTTCAATTACTGATGTGGGATGGCCTTAGTTTTATGTTTAGACTGCCAATGATATGTTGTTGTTTTACAACAAATGAGGTTAACTCTTAGTGCCCGTTTGGGTTGTTCAGATCTTGGAAAATTGATTCCGGAAAAATCAGTTTGTTAATTGGATATTTGATAAAAATTGTTTAAAAGTGATTATGGAATTTGAGTTTCCTTATTTTTCCTTTATTTAATAAATAATTTATATATAAAATATTATATATTATTAATCAATTATAATTATAATATATAAATAAATTATAATTAATTAAGATGAAATATATAAGTATATTAAACATTATATATATATATTTTTAAATTTATTATATATATTATATGTTTAAAAATTAAAGACAAATGTGTAAATTCACATTTTGGCAATGGGCCCCACCAATAAACTCAAACATGCTGTAATGCCAAACACCCGATTATATTGCATAAGTGATTACCGAGGCCAAGATGCAAAACTGGGGGGGGGGGGGGGGGAGACGCCCTCCCAAGACAAGCTCTTAACTAGGTTTCATCCCACATCGGAAGTCTTGTAAAAGATGTCTTCACTTTGTTTTGTCCCATTCAGAAGTCTACCCGACTTGGGTACTATTTTACACTAATTAAAAGACAAGCAACCTCCTCACAAACCTGGGATATGGGTGCATGTTTGCCATTTGTAAAGAACTGTTTGGTAAATAACCCAAATACGTAGTAAATTTTTTCTTAAAAAAGATTAAAATAAGTAACCCATTGGGGATAACGGCCTTGCCCAGCATTTTTATTATTATTTACCCTGCCCGTAATGTCATCATTGTCATGGGTTTGGGGATTTTTTTTTTTCTCAAGGTGGGTTTGGGAACTGGGGGTGCCCCGTCTCATACTTGCCTTATTGACATGCCTAAGGATCAGTGAACTTTACTCCTTTTCCTTTCTTTAAATTAGTTATTGAAAGTTATATTTGATGCTTAAGTTTGAATTGGTACTTCTAAATAATGTCTTCCCTAGATATGTTTGGAACTGTCACGTTCTCATGTTACTGCTGCTGTTAATGATGTATCACTTATGCTATATGATGTGAAAGGGGGTTTCTTGTGCTATAGGAGCAGATATTGCTTCTGATGCTTCTAAATGTATCCTGTGCTCTATAATCTGTGACTACTAATTAAAGCTGTTGACAGATTGATGATCTCTGCCATGTTATTATGTGAGCAGGAAATTACAATAGGGTGGGAGACTGGGATGGTGGTCGTGGATATGGTAGCAGAGGTCGAGGCCGTGGGAGAAACCGTGCGTTTCGGGGACGAGGAAGGGGATATGGTGGTGGGAATATGCAACATGAGGCAGGTGTTTTTAATGACTATGATGAATCAGAAGCAGCACCTGCCCAAGGCCATGGTAAACTTTAGGATCATCGGACTGTACTCCTTTTTTTCTGTCTTTAAATTAGTTATAGAAAGTTAAGTCTGATTCTTGTTGCAATCGGTACTTCTGAAGAATGTGTTCCCTAGATATGTTTGGAACTATTATGCCATCATGTCACTGCTGCTGTTAACAATGTGTTAGTATTTTATATGATGTGAACGGGTGTTTCTTGCACTATAGGAGCAGATATTGATTCTGATGCTGCTAAATGTATCCTGTGCTCTATAATCTCTGACTACTAATTAAAGCTGTTGACTGATTGATGATCTCCCCCATGTTACTGTGTGATTAGGAAATTACAATGCGGTGGGAGACTGGGATGGTGGTCGTGGATATGGTAGCAGAGGTCGAGGCCGTGGGAGAAATCATGGGTTTTGGGGACGAGGAAGGGGATATGGTGGTGGGGATATGCAACATGAAGCAGTTGTTTTTAATGGCTATGGTGAATCAGAGGAAGCACCTACCCAAGGCCGTGGTAAGCTTTGGGACCAGTGAACTGCACTCCTTTGTTTCTTTAAATTAATTACAGTAAGTTGTATTTGATGCTTAAGTTGCAGTGGTTACTTATCAAGAATTTGTTACCTAGATATGTTTGGGACTATCATGCAACATTTTACTGCTTCTGTTAACAATGCACATGTCAGATGATGTGAAAGGGGGTTTCTTGCACTATAGGGGCAGATATTGCTTCTGATGATGCTAAATTTATACCTTGTTTTATAATCTCTGAATAGTAGTTAAAGCTGTGACTGATTCGTAATCTCTTTTGTTATTTTGTGAGCAGGAAATTACAATGGGGTGAGAGACTGGGATGGTGGTCGTGGATACGGTAGCAGAGGTCGAGGCCGTGCGAGAAATCATGGGTTTCGGGGACGAGGGAGGGGATATGGTGGTGGAGATATGCAACATGAGGCAGGTGTTTTTAATGACTATGATGAATCAGAAGCAGCACCTGCCCAAGGCCATGGTAAGCTATAAGACCACCAAACTGTACTCCTTTTTCTTTCTTTAAATTGTTGTAGAAAGTTACATTTGATGGTTAAGTTGCCATTAGCACTTCTGATGAATGTGTTCCCTTGATTTGTTTGGTTCTATCTTGCCATCATCTTAAGTCTGCTGTTAATAAGGTGTTAGTGTGTGGTATGATGTGAAAGGAGGTTTCTTGCACTGTAGGAGCAGATTTTGCTTTGATGATCCTGAATTTATACTCTGCTCTAAAATTTGTGACAACAACTCAAGGCTGCTGACTGATTCATGATCTCATGTTCTTGTGTGTTTAGGAAATTACAATGGGGTGGGAGACTGGGATGGTGGTCGTGGATATGGTAGAGGTCGAGGACGTGGGAGAAATCGTGGGTTTCGCGGACGAGGAAGGGGATATGGTGGCGGATATATGCAACATGAGGCAGGTGTTTTTAATGACTACGATGAATCAGAAGCAGCACCTGCCCAAGGCCATGGTAAGCTTTAGGACTGGTGAACTGTACCTTTTTTTTTTCCTTTAAATTAGTTATAGAAAGTTATATTTGATGTTTCAGTTGCAATAGGTAATAAAGAATGTGTTCCCTAGATATGTTTGGAACTATCATACCATCATGTTACTGCTGCTGTTAACAATGCGGGTAGTGTGTTTTACAATCTGAAAGTTTGCTTTTAATGGCCAGAGTAATAGCAGCTGCGGTAGGACCAGTAAATAAACTGATATACCTGCATATACCATTTACAGTTATTATAAATTATGCATAATGGAATTTGTTTTTGAGAACACCCCCTAAATTGCTAAAGGGATCTACATTCATAGAATGAGACTACTATATCACCCTTAAACACTTATAAACTCATCTTTAATCGTTTTTAGTTGCCTTTATTAAAGTGGAGCCCCTTGGCTGTAGAGTGCAAATTACCTCAATATATATATATATATATATTTTTTTTTTTGGATAATTACAGTATTATTATTCAAGCACACCCAAGGAGGGCGAACCCCTATACAAAAGGAGACACCTCAAGCTATATTTGGCTAGTGTCACGGGCTGGGTCTCCAACCCAAAAGACTAGCTTGTTAGGTGGAGGTACCTCACCCACTTATAAGCTTTAGGACACCCTATTGCCTATTCAATGTAGGACTTTGTGACATTCTTTCCCACCTGAATACGCGATGCACTTGTCGTAAGCAGATTACCCTACTACTTGTCCACCCTACAGGCAAGTAGACTTGTTATCGGCGCAAACACCCTTTGGTGCGGGCACTTGGTGTGACATTGGATAAGCGTTTGACAAGGGTCTCCAACCCAAAAGACTGACTAGTTAGGTGGAGGTACTGCATCCGCTTATAAGCCTTAAGACATCACAATGCCTATCTGATGTGGGATTCCATAACAGCTAGCGTGATAGGATATATGTTAGCCATATACAGTTTTTGGGGTAATACCCATAGCCTGTTAGATGCCATACTTATGGTGCCCCTTAGTGCTTTAACCTAGGAGGCTAGCACACCTAGTTGGTTCAACTAGTGAATAAATTGGAATTCAATTTGTAGATTTTACTATTTAGAGCAAAATCCATGTCACCTCGTAGTTTGACTTGGTCAAACTTGTGAATTTGAGTTCGAATTAAACTTAGAATCATGCTTGGCCATTTCCATGTTAATTCCAGTGTGTTGTGTTTGGATGTGCTATTTTGGTTTTAAAGCTATGTTTGGATGCATTGTACCTTGTTCACACCTGTCCCCATATCAATCCTCGGACATCAAGTGAGACATTGAGAGTTAAGCGTTTTTACTCGGAAAAAAATTGCAGTAGTGTCATTGAAGAGAGTTGAACCTACCAACAAATTGAAGACAAGCTAGGAAGCACCAACATGTCCTAGAGGTCTCAATGTCGGTGTTTGACATGTTTGGGACACGGACACGTTCCAAACACGTGTCCGACACGTTGAAATTGAGTATTTGAATTTTTTTTATTTTTAAAAATTTTGAACACGCTCCCGATACGGTGGGTCACGCCAAATAGAGAAAAAGATGAGTATTAAAAAAAATTGATTAAGCTTGAAGAATCTCAGTCCTGAAGGCAAAGAAAGAAAGAGAAGGGAAAGTGTTGGAGTGGCTTACCTGAGATCACGACGGCAACATCCAAGTACGTCCTCCCCCTCATTCTTCTTCCATCTCTCTCTACAATCTCCCTCTTCTCTCTCTCACAGTTGATGCCGCGATCTCTCTTCTCTTTCTTCTCCTAGGTTCTCGCTCTTTCTTCACCTGCGATCTCTCTTCTCTCTCTCGTTCTTGGTTCTTCCCACACAATCTCTCCTCTCTTTTTCTCCTCGACTCTTCTTTCCCCTCCCTCTCTCTTTTTCTCCTCGACTCTTCTTTCCCCTCCCTCTCTCTTTTTCTCCTCAACTCTTCTTTCCCACGCAGGCTTATCGAGATCACGATGGTGACACCCATGTACGTCCTCCTCCTCATTCTTCTTCCATCTCTCTCTGCAATCTCCCTCTTCTCTCTCTCACAATTGATGCCGCGATCTCTCTTCTCTTTCTTTCTTCTCCTAGGTTTTCACTCTTTCTTCTCCCGCGATCTCTCCTCTCTCTCGTTCTTGGTTCGTCCCACGCAATCTCTTCTCTCTTTTTCTCCTCGACTCTTCTTTCCCCTCCCCCTTTCGATGCGTCCCCTTCCCACTTTTTGGTTTTGCAAACCCATCCCCCTCCCTCTTATAACATTATTAAATTTTAAAAATTGATTAAATCTTTTTCTTATAACATTTATTAAATTTATTAAATTGGTTTAATAATTAATTTGTGAAAATAATAAATATTTTTCATTTTTGGTGTTACTTTGATATTTATTATTTGTTGGATCAAATAATAATAATTATTATAATTTATATATTTAATTTTTTTATTTGTAAACTTTACTAATATAGTTATTTGTATCACTTAATTAGTTAAGAACTTTATATTAATTTTTAGTAAATCAACTTAATGAAACATTCCATAAACTTGTTTTTTATCATTAATATTAATTTTGACAAGTAGTCTTAAAATCGATTGAAATAATATTAGAATTGAATTACTTGATCATATATATATATATATAATAAATATATATTATTTAGCATGTCTCTAATGTGTTCATGTTCTACTTTTTCAAAAAATCTTGTGTTGTGTCGTGTCGTGTTGTATCCATGTTTGTGCTTCTTAGCGTGGTAGGCTAAAGCAACTTTGTTTTCTCGATCTTTCTATATATATATATGTCAGATTTATTATATCTGTACTAGATAAAAAAGTTGACTCTTTTGGACGATATGCTTTTTTAGAAGTCACTACTCTACATGACCTAGGCTTTAATCACTTTGGTCTTTCAAGTAGACTTTTAAAGAGTATAATACTTGGGCAAGGTGAGATAATAACTCACTTTGGAAGTCATCTTTTGTCAACATAAGTATTGGATTGTTTTATATATATATATATATATATATATATATTTATTAATAAATCAACTGTTATTTCTTTTGTGATAGGTAAACCCCCCCCCTCTCTCTCTCACACACACACCACTTTGCCCCTTGAGAGGACTTGAATCCTTAACCTATCATATGGGGGAGGTGGAAGAGGTACTAACCAAGTTAGAGCTTGTTGGTCATTAATAAATCAACTGTTGGATTGAATACTTTGCCATTCATGTTACGCATCCAAAAACTAAGGTGATCTGTGATTGAGAGTTGTACCATCAACACCGCCCTTCTTTTCTTTTTTTTCAAGTATGACAAACACACCCTGGTCTGAATTGAGACTTGAACTTTGCACCTCACCCATATAGTGTTGTCAGAAATATCACTCAAGTTAGACTCTAAATTAGAATTCTATGTTAACATTTTTTTTTTCTTTTGGAGAAGTACTATATTAACATTTTGGTAGAGAAATGTAAGTTTATTGATTGGGCACTGTATTTGATGAAATTGATGTTGGTGTGTATGGCGAGCGCGAGAAAGGTATTTTCACACTAGGTGTAAGTTGATCCTTATGTTACATGGATCCGGGTACGATGTAGGTATGTTTTTGAGTGTACTAGCTTCATCCAATCTCCTAACCTAAAGACACAGTACAAAGCTAAATATGTATAATTTTTAGTATTCTTTTATTTCCTAATGTAAATGGTGTTTCTATATATATGTATACAAGTGTGTGTGTGTGTGTGTATATATATATATACATATATTTATATACTTATATATATATAAGTATATATATATGTATATGAGTATATAAATATATATATATATATATATATAAGTGGCCCTTAGGGTAGGAGTTGATGTTAGGAATATAATCGTAACCAGGATTGGTGAGACCCGAAAGCAAATAAGAAAATAAAAAAGAATTTAACATTACACCCACACACAAGAAAGAGAAAGATTTACGTGGTTCACTCCAGAATAGGGTTACGTCCACAATTGCTACGGTTTTACTATGATCTGAAAGAGTTATTAATTACAATGAGATGCAGCTCTTCAACTATAAATACATAGTATTAGGGCAACATGGCAATAATGTGAAATACCAAAAGTTGGGTCTGCGGACGAGGGGCTATTCTCCATTACTTATCAGGATCCACACTACCCCCAATATTTGAACCCCTGGTACCTTGGGGATAACATAAAATGTTCAACTTGGGCACTTATTTCATTTTCAAGCGACCATGTTAAAAAAAAAAAAAAAGCATAATAGGAGAGCTAGCAAACTTGAATTACTGAACATGGTTGCCAAGTGCAATTCCACCTAGACTTGTCGAACATGTATCCCATACGCAGATGTGATGTGTGTCCATTAGGGGTACTTCAAGCATCTGGAAGAGTCCATGTAACATAGGTTGATCCTGACAATAATTACACTCTATTTATTTATTTCATGAAAGGGTGCTCTTTCTTTAGTAAACAGGATATTATAGTTTCTATATGTGGTCTCTTATTTACTTAAATACTTCATTATTTGACTGGTATTTTTTTCTCCCAAATTTATTGTCCTTAAATATTGGCCAAAAAACATAATTCAGAATCTGCATGTTTTGTATGTATAGTATTTGTATATTATAATGTAATCAAGAATCAGGACAGAATGTATAGCTATGATATGTATCATTTTCTTATATAAATTGTATCATATCATTCATATTCTATTTTGTCTTGTAAGCATTGTACAACTGTGAGTCTGTGACCAGCATAGTTGAATGCCTGCCAATTATCAGATGATACTCAATTGATTGTTCATATTATAGAACAACCTGCAATCAGTAATGAGTGCACAAAATAAAAAAAATAAAAACATTTGTAACCGGTGCTTTCGCCTGCTTACCCCTTTTCTTCAAGGATGGCGGTTCTAAAATATTTCTTGAGCCATTTTTTTTGTATCTTTTTCACTTCATAGTTTTAACCCTAATTTAATGTTTGCACACACCTTGTATCTGATTCTGATAGTTCCAGATCTTGATCTTCAGATGCATAAATTAGAGAAGGCCAAAATTGCA
The DNA here is from genome assembly GCA_008638375.1 of Nyssa sinensis. Lineage (NCBI taxonomy): Eukaryota > Viridiplantae > Streptophyta > Magnoliopsida > Cornales > Nyssaceae > Nyssa > Nyssa sinensis. The sequence goes on from CM018043.1 coordinate 16,896,991, forward strand.
GATATACACATTTTTCATAGTTGTTAATTGTTAATAGATGTGTAAGAGATAATGGAGGCACATTGAATGTATCCAAGAAAAACATGTCTTGCAGTTTGTTTGCGGCTCCAGACCTTGAAGGATTGCTCTGCACCATTGGAGCTCATTAGAAACTATGATATTATTATTGTTGTTGTCATTTACTTTATTACAACTTTTCATTAGCTGTGAAAATGAAAATTGTATTAATACATGTTGTGTGAATTTTGCAGGTCGTGGCCGTGGAAGGGGAAGGGGCCCTGGGCGTGGTCGTAATTTCAGAGCAGACGGACTGGTTCAACCAGTAGCAGCTTGAGCAATAGATGGTGCCGAGGTAGTGTGTATGGTTTGAAGTTGGAAAAGATCATAGTGATGCCTGCTCTGCCTTTGTGTGAATTCCCGAACTTCTTGAATGTTTTTGGGCATTGTCTCAGTTTTTAAAATGTAAATTGTTAAGCCTCGGTGCACACAGCTATGTTTTTGTAGGTAGCTAAGTAGGAGCTAGGAATATTTCCTGTGTTGCTGACCAAGTTTTACATACCCCACAAGAGCTTGTAAAATCTCTTTTCTTTTTTCCTTTTTTTTTTTTTAACGGGAATAAAGAGCAGTACATTCATTTATTCTTACCTATATAAGTTCCCTATGTGGCTGTATCTCACCCCCGTTGTGTGTGAGAGACAGTTGCCTTCTATTTACAAGGGCACAAGTCACCTGCATTATCCTGCCTGCAGTATGCATCTTTTTGGGGTTTCAGGGAGTGTCCTTCCGGAATCCGGGTCTTCCCAAATCGTAGTGAATAGACGATATAAATTCTAAGAGATTTTAGGTGTGCCTCTAGGCCATGTAATTTCTATTTGTGGAGGAGAGTTAGAGGAAGTCCTTTTATCTTTCTTCTTTTGTGTTCTTCGTTTTGGTCAGATAGATCCTCCTACCTCACTTGAGGCGTAGAAAACTTGAAAATTAGTTAGCTTGTTGAGCGTTGAAGGGTAGCTTTTTGCTTGACGGCTTGAAATGTGTACTTGATATTTTCGAAAAATCAGATTTTTTTTTTTTAATTACTAGTATGTCATTCCTGGATTTATAGAATGTTTGGCTCGAAAGTTTTTTTCTCAATTGCATTAAAACATAAAGAAGAGTCGAGCTAGCATAATTCTCATTTTTCTTGCTGAATCTCCTTTCACCCGCAGAAATAACCGTAGGGAACTGTTTGACTGTTGCACTAAACGTAAGGCTTATGATCAGAATTGCTTTTTCTGCTCTCTACATTTCAGGAATAGAGTTGTGTGGCTCTTAATAGGTGTAGATACACAAGGACAGATCTTTCATGCTGACTGTCACTACCTAAAACCCATTCTATGCAAATTAGGGATCCGTGACTGGGTCTGCGGCTCGTGGGCCGTTCCATGCCAAAAGGATCTTAAACACTGTACAAATTTTAATAAGCACGTGTTACGGTCAATAGTAAATCTAGTATCATTATTAGCTTTTCATTATACATGCCAAAATGTAAGTGTTTGAAATACAAATCCTTAAAATACAAAACAAAAAGGACCGGGGTGTTATGGGAGTAATCAAGATTTCATAGTATTCATTTTATCATAAACTCGCCAAAAGGGATACCAGAGACTCGTCGGCGTTTTAGTCCACCTGAACCCCGAGGGTCCTTCCAAATCTTGCTGTCTTAAAAAAAATATATATAATAGAGGTGAGTTAACAAATCTCAGTAAATTTCTAGCTTTGCCATGGATCAGGATTAGTCCACAAGAATAATAGAAGAGAAAGATAACAGATAGCCAGTCACCAAAATAGAGCAATAATGATTCGAGGGTCCAAAAAGGCATGTCTCAATTTGATACAAGAGTGATGACAATCATCTAAAATGGGACCTAGCCTATCATGATGAGTCGCTGCCACAACAATATGTCAACCAATCAAAAGTATATCATGCTTGCAAATAATATAATCATTCACTGGGTACAGAATATGATCATCCAATAAATGCCAAAAATATCAATAGTGAGTGAGTTCTAACAAAACAGATGCGTAAACAAATCGGGGCCTAGGCATACCCCCAAAACGCACATTCAAGTTCAGCCCCTCTATCTCGGCTAACTGAGTTGCGTAAGAGCTTTGTCATCTCAAGTCCCTAAAGGACACAAATGATCCCAGAGGGTCCAGAACGCCATCTGTGAGTGGACTGGTATTGTGACTAAGCAAAACCCCAAGCACATACAAAATGTCATGGTCATCATATACCACAGTGGAATATACAATCGTGTGAATCAATCAAATACCAACAAGATGATATATCACAAAATCATGACATGACATATATGATGGTATAAATATGCTCAAGTATTAGTGAATCAAGATCACAAAATGATATAGGCAAACAATTCCATCCGACGTACTAGCACAAAATCACAAGTCGATTGGCATCAAATCGAAGCTATCAAGTTCATTAGGTAAGAAGTAGAGTACAAATTTGAAAGCATATGAAAATAAATGTGACATGGCTAAGAATAACCCATATTAAAGCATAGGAGTTACTTACCTCAAAAATAATTTTCAGCAGTTCTATTTAATCTCTAATTTTCTTCTCCTTCCCTTTAGAGGTCCCTATAAATCAGAAATTAAGTCATTAATGACCCATTTTTAATCATCTAGGTCGATGCTAATATTCGTGATTTACTTAACTCTCTCGGTATTATTTAGTATATTTTTAAGGTTGTTAAATTTATACATTGGCCTTCAGAATATTTTATTTGGGTAAATAGACTTCCACCGTTGAGTCCAGGACGTCTAACAAAATAACACTAGGCTTTTGCTGCTTCTTATTTAGCTTCGGGTACCTCTAAGGGTAAAATGGTAATTTCATATTTTATGACTTAATTTTTTGAAATCCCGGTTCACAAAATGGATCTCACCATTAGGTCCAGAATGCCCAACATAGTCTAAATACACTATTCACAAATAGATCGGCATCGAATTATTTAAAAAAACACACTGACATAAAACGTCGTCGTTCCACTTACTACACTAACCCATTAGGTTTTAAATTTTAAATGTTACATGGTCTAAACTGTGTCGTGTGGAAAAGATTGTTTTAAACGGATGCCGTTTGAATTTCCCTATTCATCTTCGTCCCCAACCCTCTCACGATTGTTGCCCTAATTCCTGGTTTTCATATTTTCCAATTTCGTGTATTTGAGGGTTGTTTTGCTCTCTGATTTTGGGTGGTGTAGGCTACTGAAGGTCTGGGCAAGGGTTTGGCATTCATTTGAGAGGCTCGAATCGAGTTCTAGGGGCAGTGGTGAGTTGGGTGGTCTCAGTCTGCAACTGGCTCACAAATGGTCAATTGTTACCCAATTCTCATGGGGTTTCTTGGGTTAGGGTCTGTTCACCATGGGGTTCAAGCCTTCATTTTTAAAACCAAGTTTTGGGATGATTTGTGGGGTTGAGCTTCAAAACCCGAGACCTAAAACCTCCAAATTTTGGGTCACAGAATAGGGATTTTAAAATCCTCATGAGGTCTGTTTTGAGTCTAGAGTGGAGAAATTTAATTTCCCTTCAGTCGTCACAGGTCTGTTGCATAAGAGGTCTGTTAATGGCTGCCATGCATAGCTTAGGGCTTTTCAAGCCCATTGACCCCTCCTTAATTTAGCTATGACAATCCTAAATGTTGCAGTATTTCATGCATGCAGTTATAAGGCTTAATCAAGCCAAAACAGTACACAAAGTTTCAGAAAAAGAAGAAAGAAAAATCAAACCTTAGTGCTATATACCTTTAATCGTTCCTTCTCTTCACTTGGCTAACGGTGAGGTCCTCAACATGGCAATTTAGTTCTGTTTATGCACTCCCCAGTCCCCTCCTTCTTTGTACACCTCCAAGTAGGCACACACATATATATACACACACCTTTCACTCACACACATCCCTCACACACTCACACGCACTCATGGTTTATCACCCTCACAAGTCATTCACTGTCAGCTCACACAAGATTTCTATCTCTATCTCTGTGTAGTGTGGTGTGGTTGAATGGCCTGTGCGTGTGTGTGTATATATATATATATACATATATATATATAGACATAGATTCAACTCATTGCTCTAGCCTGCCCTCACTGTTTCACCCACCTATAGTACACTTAGCATGCTGCTCATGCATGACTGCATCTATGGTTAGGTTGGCCTTGTGGTCTGCAGCAGCCATCATGCTGTGTTTATATATATAATATTTTATAATTGTTTTATGTTGATTGTGTTCTAAAGTGTTCTTTTTATGTACATATATATATATATATATATATTTCATGTGTAAGATATAACACAAAATTGGTTGGTAGCCCAATGGTTATTTTTTTGGGTAACAAGATGCTTGCCTCACTTGGTCAATGGTTCAAAACCCATCCATTGCATTTTTTGGTATTTTTTTCCATGTTTTGCCTTAAGGCTTGTTTGGCTATTAGGAAATCTATGTTTTAGCTTTTTACTTTTTATCTCTCTTTTTATTTCTCTCTTTTTTTATAATATTAAAATCTAGCTATGACGACTAAATCAACACATTAAATTCTGAAAAATACATCATTATATTAATTAATTGATAAAATAAGTTCGGGGTATCGCATTCTTCCCCTCTCAAAAGAAGTTCGTCCTCAAACTTAGCGCATCTCACACTACGAAAAGGTGTGGGTACTTAGCATGTACTTCATCCTCTCACTCCCAAGTGACTTCCACTATTTAGATGATTCCTCTATAAAACCTTTACTAGCGGAATTGTCTTGTTCAGCAAAACTTGCTCCTGACGATCCAAGATCTGCACTGGCTGTTCAACATACGTTAGATCCTCTTGGACCTCCAGCGGCTCATGTTCAACCACTTGGTTCGGATCGTGCAAATACTTCCTCAACATAAAAACATGAAAGATGTTGTGCACGTATGCCAATTCTTCTGGTAAGGCAAACTGGTATGCCACTGGCCCGATTCGTTTCATGGCCTTAAAGGGTCTAATGTAGCGTGGCCCTAGCTTTCCTTTCTTCCCAAATCTTACTACGCCCTTCATGGGCAACACTTTCAAGAACACAAAATCGCCCACTTCAAATTCCAGCTCCCTTCTTCGAACATCAGCATAACTCTTTTGGCGGTTTGAGTTGCCAATAGATGTTATCTGATCAGCTGGATTTTTTCAGTTGTTAATTTGTTCCACTATTTCTAGGACGGAAAACTTTCTTTCCCCTACTTCTGTCCAACATACTAGAGATCGACACTTTCTGCCGTACAGTGCCTCATATGGTGCCATACCAATGCTGGATTCATAACTGTTGTTGTATGTGAATTCCACTAGGGGTAGTTGCTCCTCCCAACTTCCCTTGAAATTCATAACACAAAAACATAGCATGTCCTCCAACATTTGAATTGTTCTCTCAGACTGTCCATTCGTCTCTAGGGTGGTAGGCGGTACTGAGACTGAGTTGTGTGCCCATTGCCTTTTGTAAACTCCTCCAAAATTGGGACGCGAACCTTGGGTCTCGATCAGATACTATAGAAATTGGGATGCCATGTAGTCGAACAATCTCTAGAATGTAGAGCGCCGCCAAACGTTCCAGTGTCTGAGTCGTCTTAGTTGTAAGGAAGTGCGTTGTCTTAGTCAATCTATCCACAATCACCCAAATAAAATCATTCTCCCTACGACGTCTTGGGTAACCCTGACACAAAATCCATGGTAATGTGCTCCCATTTCCACTCGGGTATTGGAAGCGATTGTAGAAGTCCACCCAGCTTTTGATATTCGACTTTGACTTGTTGACATTTAATACATCGTGCTATAAACTCAGTTATGTCCCTCTTCATTCCTGACCACCAGTAGGTATTTCGGACATCATGGTACATTTTCGTGTTTTCGGGATGTATAGCGAACTTCGAGTTAATGAGCCTCATCAAGGATCTCCTTTCTAATCTTGGGTACATCTGGCACACAAATTCTGTCTTGAAAGTATAACACCCCATCCCGGACATTAAATTCCGGATTCTTGCCTGTTTCAACATCTACTCGATATTTGGTTAGCTTTTCATCTCTAGTCTGCAGCTACTTAATCTTATCAACAATTGTCAGTCCGACTGTCACGCTAGCTAGCACTGCTCTGGAGTTTGGCAGAACCACCTCTATCTCCATCATTTCTATCTCCTTTAACAACTCCGACTGTGTAGTCAACAGGCAAGCAAGGCTCCTTGATAACTTTCGGCTGAGAGCATTTGCTATAACATTGGCCTTCCTTGGGTGATATTGGATGCTGAGCTCATAATCTTTAATCAGTTCTAACCATCGGCGTTGTCTCATATTGAGCTCTTTCTGCGTAAAAAGATACTTGAGGATTTTGTGATCTGTGAAGATCTCACATGTTGCCCCATAAAGATAGTGTCTCCAGATCTTCAACGCAAACACTACTGTCGCTAGCTCAAGATCGTGAGTCAAGTAGTTCTTCTCATGGGGTCTCAACTGCCTCGAAGCATAGGCTACTACTTGGTCTTTCTACATCAGTACACATCCTAAGCCCTTGTGTGATGCGTCATTGTAAATTACGAAGCCCTCAATCCCATCTGGTACTGTCAAAATCAGAGCTGATACCAGACGGTTCTTCAATTCTTAGAAGCTCCTTTCTCTTTCTTCGGTCCATACAAATGGGTTATTCTTCTTCGTCAGTTGGGTAATCGGCGCAGCTATCATTGAGAAATCCTGTACAAATCGTCTGTAGTAGTCGGCTAGTCCCATGAAGCTACGGACCTCGGTGACACTAGTTGGTTGGGGCCAATTAACAATGGTCTTTATCTTCTGTGAATCTACTGAAATCCCATCCTTAGTAATCACATGCCCTAGAAATGATATGCTAGGAAGCCAGAACTCACATTTCTTCAACTTTGCATATAGTTTTTGCTCCCTTAGCTTTTGCAAGACTTTCCGTAGATGTACATCGTGTTCTTCTAAACTCTTAGAATAAACTAAGATGTTATCAATAAACACGATCACAAAGTCATCCAAATACGGCTTGAAGACCCTATTCATCGAATTTATGAATGCAACTAGGGCATTTGTCACCCCAAATGGCATCACAAGGAACTCATAGTGCCCGTATCGGGTCTTGAATCTTGTTTTCTGCACATCGTTTGGCTTAACCTTGAGCTGGTGATACCCCGATTTGAGGTCTATCTTGGAAAAGATCTGTGCCCCTCTCAACTGGTCGAACAAGTCGTCTACCCTTGGCAGTAGGTATTTGTTCTTGATGGTGACCTTATTTAGCTCACGATAATCAATACACAATCGCATGGTCCCATCTTTCTTTTTGACAAATAGCACTGGGGCACCCCACGGTGACGAGCTGGGCCACATGAATCCTTTGTCAAGCAATTCTTGTAAGTACAACTTTAATTCTTTCAGCTTAGTCTGACACTATTCTGTACGGAGTTTTGGACACTAGTGTTGTGCCTAGAATCATATCAATACAAAACTCAATCTCTCGGTCAACAGGCATGCCAAGCAGGTCATCTAGAAATACATCAGGGAACTCTCGGGCAACTGGGATCTGGTCAAGAATGGGCTCCTATGTGCGAGTATCAATAATACTGCACAAAAATCCATGGCATCCCTTATAGAACAAACGTCTGGCTTGGATGGAAGAGACAAAATAGGGCGGGGTGACTACTCCCGTCCCCTCAAAAAGGATACTCTGTTGCCCTGGACCCTGTATATGAACTTTCTTAGCTAAGCAATCAATGGTGGCACGATTCGCGGTCAACAAATCCATCCCAAGAATTACATCAAATTCGCAGATCTCTAAGGGTATCAAGTCTGCCACAAACTGAGCACCCGTAATCTCAATCTCACAAGATCTATACATAACATTCCTAAGTAACGACTCCCCCGATGGCATAGTAACAATCAGTAAATAACCTAGGGGCTTGGCTTTTATATTCAGTTTATCAGAAAATGCTGGCGATATAAATGAGTGCGTGGATCCAGTATCAAATAAAATGTGTGTAGGCTGAGAAAAAACTGTAATAGTACCTACAACTATAGAGGTAGTGGCCTGAACATCCCCAGGTGTGATAGAGAAAACTCTCCCCGGTCGCTTGCTGCACAGTCCTGGGTCCCTTATTCCTCTATTGGGGTCTCGTTACAAAAGCTGACGCAGGTTGGTGTAGTACTGACCACTGACTTGCCGCTCCTAGGACAGTCCTTCTTGAAGTGTCTCATCTGTCCACAATTGAAGTAGGCCTTGGTATTGCAATAGCACAGTCCTCTGTGAAATCCCTGGCAAGTGGGGCATTTAGGTGCGCCCCCTATCTTGAGACTTGGCCCTCCTTTGATTAGGCCCTGCACTGGTGCTGCGTGATCCACTGTTAATCTTGAATGTCGATGATCCTTGCCCTCTATTCTTATTGTTCCTAGACCTCTGATTTTCCCGTCTCCTTGCAAACTCCTCACCACTCTGTTCTATAATCTTGGAAGTCGTCACTACCTCATCATAGGTGGCAAGCCGATGGGGCCGAATCCTGTCTTTAATGGCCCATCTGAGACCCTCTCAAATTTGCAGGGCTTTCATGTCCTTAGTGTTCACAACATTTGGGGTGAACCTAGCCAATTCAGTCTAACTTGGCCTCAGTTCTATTCAACTGACATGCTCCCCTGTTAGAGGACCATAAACTCGGTAATTTTCTAATTTCAGACTTCTCAGTGGAAAATACTTATGATTAAAGATTTCGATGAATCGTTGCCAATCCATATTGGGCTCTCGAGCTTCTTCCAATAGCCACCATTTGTGCGCAGCCCCCTTGAACATATAAGTGGCGTAAGCCACCTTTTGGGTCTCTATACATGTCAGAATACGAAAAATCTTATGCATTTCTTCGCATCCATTCCTCTACTGCGGTGGATCCCCTATGCCATCGAAGGTAGGCGGTTTCATATTCTGAAACCGTTTATAAAGGTAGGTTAGATCCTCTTCATGTCTGGGCCTGTCTCCTTAAGCTGGGGGAGGATTCTGTTGTGTTGTCCTGTTCGTTTGAGCTTGGATCATAGGCAGTGCCTCCACTACTCAATTCAGTATTTGCTCCATTCGGTCTAGCCTCTCTCTATCAGACTCCATTGTCATACTTGCAAGGTATGCACCATATACTACAAAAAGGACAATTCACGAAGCTTAATTAATTAATTGATCTCTAGACTTATGACCCTTAAACTTGAGTAAGTCGTAATACTTTAGTCTTAATCTCCCATGGACCACTAGAACCATATGCTCTGATAACAACTCTATCACGACCCAAAACCCACCCTATACGGATTAGGGGTCCGTGACCTGGGTCTGCGGCCCGTGGGCCATTCCCTTGCCAAAAGGATCTTAAACATTGTACAAAATTTAATAAGCACATGTTATAGTCAATAGTAAATCTAGTACCATTATCAGCTTTTCATTATACATGCCAAAATGTAAGTGTTTGAAATACAGATCCTTAAAATAAAAAACAATCAGGACCAGTGGTGTCATGGGAGTAATCAAGACTTCACAGTATTCATTTTATCATAAAACTTGCCAAAAGGGATACTAGAGACTTGTCGGCATTCTAGTTCGCCTGAAACCCTTGAGGATCCTCCCAAATCTTGTTGTCCTGAAAAAAAAATAATATAATAGGGGTGAGCAAACGAAGCTCAGTAAGTAAATTTATAGCTTTTGCCATGGATTAGGGTTAGTCCACAAGAATAATAGAAGAGAAAGATAATAGATAGCCAGTCACCAAAATAGAGCAATAATGACCCGAAGGTCCAAAAAGGCATGTCCCAATATGATACAAGGAAGTGATGACAATCATCTAAAATGGGACCTAGCCTATCATGATGAGTCATTGCCACAACAATACATCAACCAATCAAAAGTATATCATGCTTGCAAATAATATAATCATTCACTAGGCACAGAATATGATCATCCAACAAATGCCAAAAATATCAATAGCGAGTTCTAACAAAACAAATGCGTAAAGAAACCAGGGCCCAGGCATATCCCCCAAAACGCACATTCAGGTTCGCCCCTCTATCTTGGCTAACTGAATCGCGTAAGAGCTCTTTCATCTCAAGTCCTTAAAGGACACAAATGACCCTAAAGGGTCTAGAACGCCATCTGTGAGTGGACGAGCATTGTAACTAAGCACAACCCCAAGCACATACAAAATGTCATGATCATCATATACCACACGGAATATACAATCGTGTGAATCAATCAAATACCAACAAGATGATATATCACAAAATCATGACATGACATATATGATGGTATAAATATGCTCAAGTATTAGTGAATCAAGATCACAAAATGATATAGGCAAATAATTCAATCCGATGTACTAGCACAAAATCACAAGTCGATTGGCATTAAATCGGAGGTATCAAGTTCATTAGGTAGGAAGTAGAGTACAAATTTGGCAACATATGAAAATAAATGTGACTTGGCTAAGAATGACCGATATTAAAGCATATGAGTTACTTACCTCAAAAATAGTTTTTAGCAGTTCTATTTAATCTCAAATTTTTTTCTCCTTCCTTTTAAAGGTCCCTATAAATTAGAAATTAAGTCGTTAATGACCCATTTTAATCTCAAATTCATGGCTTACACCTGTAACCAAACAGATCGGCATCGAATTATTTAAAAAAACACACGGACATAAAACGCCATCATTCCACTTACTACACTAACCCAAAATGACATAGCTTAGGTTTTAAATTTTAAATGTTACATGGTATAAATGGTGTCGTGTGGCAAAGACCATTTTAAACGGTGCCGTTTGAATTTTCCTATTCATTTTCATCCCCAACCCCCTCACGACTGTTGCCCTAATTCCTGGTTTTCATCTTTTCCAATTTCGTGCATTTGAGGGTTGTTTTGCTTTTTGATTTTGGGTGGTGTAGGCTACTAAAGGTCTGGGCAAGGGTTTGGCATTCATTTGAGAGCTCGAATCGAGTTCTAGGGGCAGTGGAGGATTGGGTGTTCTCGGTCTGCAACTAGCTCACAAATGGTCAATTGTTACCCAATTCGCATGGGATTTCTTGGGTTAGGGTCTGTTCACCATGGGGTTCAAGCCTTCATTTTTAAAACCAAGTTTTGGGATGGTTTGTGGGGTTGAGCTTCAAAACCCGAGACCTGAAACCTCCAAATTTTGGGGCTTCCTCTAGGCTTTGGGGTTACAGAATAGGGTTTTTGAAACCCTCATGAGGTTTTGAGTCCAGCGTGGAGAAAGTTAATTTCCCTTCGGTCGTTACAGGTCTGTTGCATGAGAGGTCTATTAATGGTTGCCATGCATAGCTTAGGGCTTTTCAAGCCCCTTAACCCTCCTCAGTTGACCTATAACAGTCCTAAATGTTGCAATATCTCATGCATGCAGTTATAAGGCTCAATCAAGCCAAACAGTACACAAAATTTCAGAAAATGAAAAAATCAAAATCAAAACCTTAGTGCTATATACCTTTAATCGTTCCTTCTCTTCACTTGGCTCACGGTGACATCCTCAACATGGCGGTTCAGTTCTATTTATGCACTCCCCAATCCCCTCCTTCTTTGTACACCTCCAAGTTGGCACACACATATATACACACACACACCTTTCACTCACACACATCCCTCACACACTCACATGAACTCATGGTTTCTCACCCTCATAAGTCACTTACTCTCAGCTTACACAAGATTTCTATCTCTATCTCTATGTAGTGTGGTGTGGTTGAATGGCATGTGCGTGTGTGTGTATATATATACATATATATAGACATAGATTCAACTCATTGCTCTGGCTTGCCCTCACTGTTTCACCTACCCATGGTATACCTACCATGCTGCATATAGCAGCTCATGCATGAGTGCATCTATGGTTAGGTTGGCCTTGTGGTCTGCAGCAGCCATCATGCCGTGTATATATATATATATATATATATATATATAATTATTTTATTTTAATTGTGTGTTCTAGAGTGTTCTTTTTATGTACATATATATATATATATTTCATGTGTAGTACATAACACAAAATTGGTTGGTAGCCCAATGGTTATTTTTTTGGATAACAAGATGCTTGCCTCACTTGGTCAAGGGTTCAAAACCCATCCATTACATTTTTCGGTATTTTTGCCATGTTTTACCTTAAGGCTTGTTTGGCTATTGGAAATCTATGTTTCAACTTTTTACTTTTTATCTCTCTTTTTATTTCTCTTTTTATTTGTAATATTAAAATCTAGCTATGACAACTAAATCAACACATTAAATTTCAAAAAATACATCATTATATTAATTAATCGATAAAATAAGTTCGGGGTATTACACTGACTCTTCTATTTTTATTTTTAAAAGTAACTTAGAAGAAGTATGAAGTGCAACAGGGATAATAAATAAATAACTCTGAAAGATGAACAATGTGGCCGGTGATATATAGCTTTTGAGTTGATTTTAAGGTCTGTAGGTTGTCTTGCCCAAAAAATGCGTTTTAGCAAAAGCACCTATGCGAAGATAAGTCCTTGTATTTTGGTTTTGATTAGAAGTTACACACAGGATGCACACGTGTCAGGACACCCACTTCTATTTTCCTATCAAAAAATAAAAAGTGGACTTTATAAAGAAGTCATGTTCTTGAATACCTAGTCCATCAAAACAAAACCAACCAATTTGTCAGCATGAATATATACCCATTGTTCTTGAAATTCGTGTGAATTTTATAAATACTTAATCTAGTATGAAATCTGAGATCTGAGTGTGTAGTTGTTTACTTAATTGAATAAGTTTTTTTTTAAACATAATATGGACTATTTGAGTGATAAAATTGCTTTTGGGTATTTAATGTAATATGTGGTGTGTGTGTTTTGCATTTTCTTGACACGTTTAAATTGATATCCTTGGGAATACAACTATTAAATTTTTTTACCTTGATAGATATATAGTTTGATATATTCTCTTTATGAATGCTCAAAAAAGGAGAGAAGCAAAAAAATTTGTATTATAAATCTCAATTTCTAGTGGTTTTTTGTTCAAATGAAAATTGTGATCTTTTAAACATAATAAACTGCAAATGTCCGAGTGGAGTAATTAGCTTCGTTCGAATGAACATAAGAGATGGGTCTGAATGAAAGAGTCAATTGTGCTCAATGCATGAAGCAAAATGCTAATATAAGCAAACCAAGGATCATTTTTGAAAATTCATCTCATTTGATTCACTTTTAAAGTCCCTTTTAAGTTTTTGTGCCTTCTTAGCATTCTTTTGAATCTCCTCGAGCGTTCTTTCTAGTCCAAATATACTTTTTTTTCCTCATTTCACCATAATCTTCTCATACAGTCTACTTCTAGTATTTCTTGTGGCTAGAGGAAGGCCTAATGATCGAGTAAGTCCGCGGATGGACACTAAACACGTACCACCAGAGGTTTGGATCACTCGAGCTATACAATACATTCATTTGCAACGTGAAGTATAGGTTGATCACTATAAAGCGCCAGTTTGACCTTACTACTTTCATGAGTGATCAACGGTTTATCCTGTGGTTTAGAAAGCACGAATGGGCAAACTATCTAGCAATATTTGGCACAGTGAGGGAGGATATTGTCAAATCCTATTATAGAGGCATTGCTGGTTATGATGTGTGCTTGTGCACATGCACACACATCATAGTTTCTTATGGTAGGGATCGAAAAATGGAGACCACTCCAACTCTCATGGTCGAGATGTTTGGTTTACCTAGGCACCAGGAGGTACCACCCAAGGTATTTCCTTACTTTTCTAAGTCTTTAAAGGACATTGCCTTTTACTTGCCATAAAAGGCTGATATCACATTAGTTGACCTCACCCGAGCTACCTAGTTGGACAAATTAGGTTGTTATATAGTTTTGTGTCTGACTTTATCTTCTCTCGGAGTCATTTCATACATCTCACTGCATAAATGACATAACTTATTTATATCATTACGTCTAGCATAGTCATTGACCTTCATTCCCTTATATATTGGTTCATGTTCGACATTACATGCATTAGACGTAGGGTCAGCTTAGGATTTCCTATTCTCATCACTATGATCCTTTATAACCCCTATAGTCTTACTTTTATAGGGAGTAAGCTTACCCAGATGTTACATATCACCAATACTTCTCTAACTTGTAGCTTAGGTAAGTTACATAGACTAACACATTGAGGTGATAAGTAGTGGCCCCCATATTCGACTACTGCCTCTACTAATTAGGATAGTATGTCTACGTCAAGACCATTTTCATCATCAACTCATATGTTTACAGCACAGACCTTGCAAACTGGTTGTGATCAACTATTCGCTAACATGTGATCTTTGCAATAGTACATTGATGGTTGTTTCACTACACTTGATGATTAGTTGTATGACACACATGATCAAATTGATGGATTACACAACTTTTTAGTTTGATTTGCAGAGCGCTTTCTAGCATAGTCATTGACTTTTATTCCCTTATATATTGGTTCATGTACGACATTACATGCATTAGACATAGGGTCAGCTTAGGATTTCCTATTCTCATCACTATGATCCTTTATGACCACTATAGTCTTACTTTTATAGGGAGTAAGCTTACCTAGATGTTACATATCACCAATACTTCTCTAACTTGTAGCTTAGGTAAGTTACACAGATTAACACAATTGAGGTGATAAGTAGTGGCCCCCATATTCATCTACTGCCTCTACTAATTAGGATAATATGTCTACGTCAAGACCATTTTCATCATCAACTCATATGTTTACAGCACAGACCTGGCAGACTGGTTGTGATCAGCTATTCGCTAAGATGTGATCTTTAAAACAGTACACTTGATGATTAGTTATATGACATACACGATCAAATTGATGGATTACACAACTTTTTAGTTTGATTTGTAGAGTGCTTTCTATGATCCTTTTGGAAACACTGACATGAGAACAATAACAAATGGTTCAAATATAAAGTAGAATGACACTATTGAGCAGACTCAGTCTTAGGATAGTTCTCATTAGTAGTCTTAGTGTATGTTTGGATTAGATACATTTATGTTTATTTCTTTATCTTGATTGTTTCTAAATCCTTTACACATTTTGTTGATATATATATATATATATATATATATATATATGACCAATTTGGTTTCATTCATATTAGTTATCTCATATATCTTATTGTCTTGTTTGATTATTTACTTGACATATGTGCTTCTTGATATATGATTGTTATGTCTCGTATTAACTACCTAATTATGATCCATATAGTTATCTCTCTTTATATGATTACCTTTGCCACTTATGGCAAAAGGAAAAGATACTATAAATTTGATTAAATCTACTTTATTTGAGGGGGAGTATTATTTTTCTATTAAAGGGAATATTATCTTTATCTTTATTTACTTCTCTTGATTGCATTGATATTTGTTTATTATCATAACACAGATTCTACTCATGCTATGTTTGTTTAGTGGTGTTGCATATATCGTCACTTATAGATTTTGAGTCTTGGGGGTTATTATTGGTCACATCTATTTTAGTAATCTTAGTTGATTTCAGGTTTGGAAAAATATAATTGGTTCAGTATTGTAAATTTATTTTTATGTTTTGTCATAGAATTTTCAAATAGAGATTGTGAGAAAAAATTGTATTAGAATTATTGTGAAAGCTTTTTCTTCAGTTTATGTGTTTGTAATTCATTCCAAATATTCTTTTTTGAGTTTGTAATTGTTAGGTTAGGTTAAGTCTCATTGCCAATATAGTTAGTCAATCGGTTCCTTGAAAACATGATCGAGACAAACTTAAATTACAACTATATATATATATATATATATATATATATATGTACTTCTGAAGAAGAGGAATATTGACAACATCTCATTATATAGGCTAATTATTTTTTGTTATAGGCTTAAAAGATGCATAAATATGTCTAAGTTTGTTCCAATCATACTTGTTGATTTTAAACTCAGAATTAAAACAAAATTACAAAATCAGTACCTAAACCGTTTGAACGTAGCTCTAGTTCATTCGAATGAAAAACGTCTGAACGAAACATAAAAGTTTGCTCGAATATGTGTCTAAGTTTGAAGAATCTGATCAGGTTGCCTATTTCAAATTGAATTATGTTTAGGTTAATATATATACATTAGCCTGCAATTTTCTTTGTACGAGAGAGCTGATGAGTACTTATGCACTTCTTGAATCCTTATAATTAGATTAATTATGCTAGACTTTGGATTCAATATAGTTCCTGCTTCACAGAAGTAATTGTTAAGGCATTTGCTAAGAAAGATCTTAGGACACTACTACATGGCTTATGTGGGTCTACAAGCAGTCTGATCATGGTTGAAGTGAGTTGTGAAGTAGTACGACTAAGGAGTTAACGTAATTAGTGGATAAGAATAAAATGTAAAGGACTATATGAAGGATTGACTAACTGTGTAAGTCTACCAGGCAGTATAGTAGATTAGTTGTCAGTAATATATATGTTATTACTTATGATACATTTTCTAGCAATGGTAGATTTCATTTCCCATGAGGCTTTCCACATAAGATCTAGTGTCTCTCTTGCTTGGATGTGTTTGTTATTATTGTACTTTTTATTTTGATTTATTTAATCACTTGACCATATATTTGATAGGAGTCTAAATTTAAATATTATTTGAACACTTGGTTGAATCACTTAAGTTCATGATTCTTATCTAATCAATTTAGGTTGATTAATTAGAAAAATTATTTGGGACTAGTTGCGAAATTCTACGGAGTAGTTAATTGATTAAATTAATTTTTAGTTAATTAATTATAGGGGCATTCGATGATAGGTCATTCACAAGTACTTAATTAAACTAAGGTCCAACCCAAAACATTCTAAACCCAAGATGTCCCCCTCTATATAAAAACACGTTCAAACCCTTTTCACTACCCAATTTTGACTACCACGTCATCATCATTGTTTTGTTGAGCTCCAAAATTAAATAACTTACAATATATAAATCTATTTTTATAAAAATTATATATTTAAACTTTATAAATCAAGATTTATCAAATAAGATCTATATTGATTATGAAATTATGAAGAAAAAAAAATTCAGTATTTATACGATATAATCAATCCATAGAATAGAGAATTTTTTTTGGACAAAGAAATATGTTTATCCACTTTAAACAAAGAAAAATTATTACTTAAATTTTAATAATGCATAAAAAATTCTTTGCTCTTTAGGAAAATGGTGATATTCCAACATTGATAAAACCTAAAAAAAAAAAAAAACACAACTAAAAAAAATTCAAAAAATCGGCAATAGTGAAATTTCCCTTTTCAATCACAAATCTTTTCGTTGCAGACAGGGTTTTATACATCAAACACACTTCTAAACGATCAAAACATCAGCCAAAACACAATTTTGATGCTTCTTAAACATGATTTAACATGTCAAACATCGCAGGGCCGAATTAGATAACATTGCAATGCCTCAGAAGATTTAGATTGACTACAAATGGCGGCAAAAAGGAAGAAAATCTACGTTGATGAAAGTAACCCACGTTAAGCTTGAGTTCTTTGTTAAAGTAATACTGTGAATCATGCCCTAATGTCGGTGGCCACTGTTAATAACCTGATCAGCTCCACTGTCTAGCAAATTTAACATCGCTGACGACATAGAGACAACGATGTTGACAAATCAACCAAAGATTTTAATGGGCTTCACATTGGGCTTCTTGACCTCTTATCTTGGCATCGTCACAGTCAGCACATTGTTCTCTATTATCACTTCGACCTGATCTACCTTAACATTTTCGACAGCCTAAAACTCCTCGTGAACCTCCTACTGCTAAGATCCACGTGATGCCAAATGTCACTCTTACACTCTTGCTCGTCAGAACTTCGATCGTGAAAGGGATTTGCTTCAACTGGTGACGAACAAAGGGGAAGACCTTCAATCATCAATGAATGGTCTTCAATCAGTGACAAACAACCTTCAATCGGAGACAAACACTCTTCATACTTTGTTGATGGTGATGACGGAATTGAAGAGATTGCAGCCAGTTGACAATGAGGGATGTCGACGATTGATGAAACCATTGGAGGGGGTGCTGAAGGCAAATGCGAATGTGTGCATAATGTTCATGGTATTTGATTTTGGCTTCATTCGCAATCTGGAAAAGAAATATAAAACAGGAAAAAAGGGGAATGTTTTCATTAAGAAAAGAAATAATGATGTCATATCAGTAATATTATCCCTAAGCTAAAAAAAAATCAAGGAATTTTAGGTTATATAACGTTTTGCCTTAGCCTTAGCTTATAGATACTTATTTTGAGAGATCGTCTAATAATTAATTTATAATTATAATCTTAAAGCGCCTCACGAAAACATTATAATCATGGTTTAAGGAGAAATTCAAGAAAAAAAACAATTAGTTGGAAGATTTTCAACAAACAGATTCAACATTGTTTGTAACCAGATTCTTTTATATTTAATAATACTATTGTCAAATGGACTTTCAAGCACAATATAAAATCGGCAAGAAATAAAAATTAAGATTAAGATTAAGAGTAATTGTATACAAACATAATTTTTACATTATTCTATTAATTCAAGACAAAGGAACCCTCACGCTTACTATTTTAAAAAATGTTGTCTCACTAAATAGAATGGTAAATTACATTGACCTCTCCTGAAATTTCTGAATATTACACTGACATCCCTTGCTTTACCTGACAATATACAAATACTCTCCTCCAGTTAATTTTTTTCTTCAACATGACAAAACTACCCATTTCATGGTTTTTTTTCAATTTTTTAAATTTTGACCATTTTTTTTTCATTTTTCAAATAAATATTGATAAAAACCTTAAATTTATTTTTATATAAAATAAAAATAAGTTATTTACCTTAAATTTATTTTTAAATAAAATAATAAAAAAATATTTTTAAAAAGGTTTTAAAAAGTTGGTCAAAATTGAGAATTGTAAAAATAAATAAATATAAGAGTAGTTTGTTATTTTGAAGAAAAAGTTGACTGGATGAGGTATTTTAATATTGTCAAGTAAAATAGAAAAAATCAGTATAATTTTAAAAATATCAAGGGAGGTCAATGTAATTTACCCTAAATAGATTTACATATAAAATGATATGATTAAGACATTTTTATATAGGCCTCCTTATTTTATATGAAAATATTGTAACTTTTTTTACTTGTATAGCATTACTTGAAACATATATGTGCCAAACTTGACAAAAGCCTTAAAATAGAAAGAGTTAGGAAGGGATGGAGGAGCCGTTTAAGGAAATGAGCTCACAACAGGCAGTCTTAGTAAAATAGAAGTCAAAATTATAAACATAACGCAAGAAAGTACTTTGAAGTTATTGTATTGGTAGATGTGTGTGTGTATAAAAATATATATAGGATATTGATTGGTTTTTGTAAAAACAAATACATTTCTTAATTTTCCCAAGTTAGAGCTTATTAATGGTGTCGTGGTTAGTTTTAAGGCTATCAATGAATTGAAACTTGATTTGAATTCAATTCAAATCCGAATATGGTGTAACAAATTATATTTGATCTTACTATTCAATCTGAATTCGATATGATCCATTAGTGATCCAATCCAATTATATATAACATTAAGTTTTATATATTATATAACAATTATATTTTCTAAATTTATATAATACATTTCATTATAAATTGTTGGAATACATGGGTATCTCATAATACTTGTATCCCACATCGGTTAGGAAGTGAGACTTTCCTTAATATATTAGTACATACCTAATTAGGCTTTATAAAGTTGGGTAGAGTGATGGGGTGAGTCTCGCTGCACACTGAGACCATGGGAAGTCCAGTGGAATTCGGACTACTTCCGTCCGAAAACCAATTAACCGGGCGCGTCACCCGCATTGCACCTGCGCAAAGGGGTGCAAATTCTTGAATTCAAGTTTTGCGCATGTGCGTGATTGGAAACTTTATTTTCTTACCAATTTTTTATTGTCAAACTTTCTAATACTGATTTATATTTGACTTCCATATTTGATTGTCAAACCTTCCTGCACAATATTGATTTGCTTCCATATTATATTGGTCAACTATTTTACCAATTGACATAATCAATTTCAATTGATGTCAATTATCGTTACCATTGTTTGGGGGCAGCAAATTTGGCACCTTCCTTTGAAGTTCTCCCTCACAACTAGTATAAATAAGGGGCCTGTATTCATTGTTTTACACACAATATTCGAGCTTCCAAAGCATTGTTCTTCTTTCAATTAGTTTGTTCCTTTGTCGAAGTTCTTGTGCACTTGTTTGTTTTGGTTTCTTCAGGTGAACTATTTTGGTTCGTCTTCATTACTGCTCCATTGACGTTCTGCAACTGTTCATTTAAGTGTTTCAGTTGTTTCGTTCCAATGCTGTTTTTTTTTTTTTTTTTCATTCATCAACAACTAGAGAATTGTGAAGGAGTGTTCGTTTAGCCCAAAGCACTTGCGAGTGTATGCTTGCTAGGACCGGTTGTTATATCTTGGAGGGTGGAGCACCGCCAACCTGCTACACCGAGGTTCAACCACCAAAAGGCAAAATCACTCTTAAGGGTAGTGTTCTCACACGCCTCAGTCACTAAGTTGTTCTCTCCCTTTTCTTAACTCATATTCTGGTTTGTGGTTAATAGCTTTATTAATATGTTCATTTCCTTTAGTTTAAAAGTAGTGTTCAAATAAGCCCTTAAAATATTTTAATTTTTTACAATAATCTTAAGAGTGATTTTCTTTTAAAAAGGACACTTCTTTGATCACCACTAAACTCATTCCTGACACCTCAATGATTGATTCATTTAATGGGTCATTCTTTAGGCATTGACAAGAACGAATTTATCCTGCCTTAGATATGATAAACATGTCTGAATACTTGATAAAACCTAAACCCGTTGAAAGGGACTGAAAAGAAAGAAGTAGTAAATTGGGAAAGAGGAAACAAAATTTGTAGGCACTACTATACTCAGCACACTTTCAAGTGAATTGTTTGACATTTATTTCACCTTTAAAACTGCCACTGAAATTTGGGAAAACCTAATAAAAAAACATGTAGTTGAAGATGCTGGAACACAAAAATATGCAGTAGGAAATTTCTTAAACTTTCAAATGGTTGAGGATAGAGATGTATTATCTCAAATCCATGATTACCATAAACGAGTTTGAAGATGTATTGACCTACCCGACGCATTCGTGACAGGATGCCTAATTGAGAAATTGCTCGAATCTTTTTAAGATTACAAGAATAAAATGAAACATTAAGGAAATAACTTAAACTTGAAAATGTTATTGTGCACATTCGAATTGAAGAAAATAATCGACTTAGGGACAAAGCTAAAAAAGTCAAGGAAGTTTCTTCCAAGGCAAATCTAATGGACAATAAACCCAACAACACTAGGTTCAAAAATAGGCCCAACAACAACAACAATAGACCCAATAAAAAAACCCAAACTTGATCACATAAATAAAGCTTCAAACTCGTCATTCAAAAAGAAAGGGAAGTTGTTTCATTTGTGGGAAGCTTGGGCATCATGCCAACCAATGCAGACTTAGGAGGAGGAATAACAATCCTACCCAAGCTAACTTGGTTGAGGCAGATGACATAATTGCGGCAGGTCATTTTTGAAGTGAACTATGGTAACTAATCCGAAGGATTGGGTGGTAGACTTTGGGGCTACCAGGCATATCTGTGGGAACAGAAGTGTCTTTATCCTCCTACACTTTTGTCGGGAAATGGGGAGAACACATCTATATGGGCGACTCAAGGCCTTTGCCAGTCATTGGCAAAGGGAAAGTTCTTCTCAAGTTGACTTCTGGAAAAATCCTTTCGCTTAAGGATTTGCTGCATGCTCGAAACATCAAGTGGAACCTTGTGTTTGTCTCTCTACTTGGGAAGGTTAAGGTGAATACCGTGTTTAAATCAAACAAAATTATTCTAACTAAAAATAGAATGTTTATGGGAAAAAGGGTATTGTAATCAAGGGTCTATTTGTACTGAATATTCAAGAAGTTATTAATGAGAATGCATCTAGTTCTTCTGCTTACTTGATTTATTCTATTGATATGTGACATGTTACATTAGGACATGTTAATCATTCCTATATAAAGAAAATGAAAGATATTGGAATGATATTTAATATATCCTATTCCAATACTAAAAAATGTGAAGTATGTGTAGAATGTAAATCAACAAAGAACATGCAAATCAGTACAAAGAGAGTTTGAATTACTAAATCTAATACTATAGTGACTTAGGGAAATTTATAAACAAACTATGATTAGAGAAGGAAAGAAATATTACATAATATTTATAGATGGTTTCTCTATATATACTAAGATATACTTACTTAGAAACAAAGATGAAGTAGAAGAAATGTTTCTCAGATATAAAGCAGAAGTTGAAAATCAACTTAACAAGAAAATCAAAAGATTGAGAACTAATAGGGGAGGTGAATATGAATCAAGTCCCTTTAATGAATATTGTGAAAAACATGAAATAATACATGAAACAACTCCTCCATATTCACCTAAATCTAAGTAAAGTAGTAGAAAAGAAAAATAGAACACTAAAAGCAATGATGACCTCAATGTTAGTTAGTTCTGGCGTACCCCTTAACCTGTGGGGGGAGGCTATCCTTTTGCTTGTCATATACAAAATAGAATACTTCATAAGAAAACTGGAATAACCCCCTATGAATTATGAAAAGGTCATGTACCTAACCTTAAATACCTAAAAGTGTGGGGGTGTTTGGCTAAAGTCCTCTTACCAGAACCTAAAAAGAGAAAATTAAGACCTAAAACATTTAACTGTATGTTCATAAGATATGCCTAAAATAGTTCTGCATATAGATTCTTACTAATCAAATGGAGAATAACTTAATGGAAGCCAATACTATAGTAGAAATCAAGAATGCAGATTTGTTTGAAAATATTTTTTCCTTATGAGAAATAATATGAAAAAACTTGATGTGCCTCGAAAGGCACAAGAATCTGAAACTAATGAGGACACTAAAATTGAACCAAGAAGAAGTAAAAGAGATAGAAAAGAAACTAACTTCGGAGACGACTTCTATACTTTCTTAATTGATAATGACCTTAAAACTTATAATGAGACCATAACCTCACCCAATACACCTTATTGGAAGGAGGCACTCAATAACGAATTGGAATTAAAACTCTATAATCACACATGGGAATTAGTGAACTTACATCCTGGTGCAAAAATCTTAGGGTGTAAATGGATATTTAAAAGGAAACTAAAACCTGATGGGTCAATCGATAAATATAAGGCTAAGACTTGTAACAAAAAGGTTATAAGCAAAATAAGAATATAAACTTCTTTGATAACTTTGCTCCTGTAACTTGGATCTCTTCTATTAGAGTCCTAATAGCTCTTGCCTCTATTTATAATCTTCTTATTCATCAAATGGATGCTAAGACTTCATTTCTAAATGGAGAATTAGAAGAAGGGATTCATATGGACCAACCTGAAGGGTATATAGTTACTAGAGAAGAACATAAGGTATGCAAACCAATTAAATCCTTATATGGATTAAAACAAGTTCTCAAACAATGGCATGGGAAATTTGATAGTGTGTTAATGTCAAATGGCTTCTCAATCAATGAATCTGATAAATGTATATATAGCAAATCTATAGAAAACACATGTATCATCATTTGCTTATATGTTGATGATATGATCATATTTGGGACTTGTTTAAAGATAGTAAATATGACTAAAAGATTCCTAGCATCAAAATTTGATATAAAAAATATGGGTGAAGCAGATGTAATTCTAGGAATAAAAATAACTAGAAATCTTAATGGTATTATGCTCTCTCAAGAGCATTACACTAAAAGAATGCTAAGAAAATTTGAACACTATGATGTGAAACTTGTATTTACCCCTATATGAGGCTAATACATAATTTAAGAAAAATAAAAGAGAAGGTGTATCTTAATCTGAATCTGCAAAAATCATTGGTAACTTAATGTATCTAATGATTAATACTAGACCTGATATTGCATATGTTGTAAGTAGATTAAGTAGATACACTCAGAGTCCTAATAAAGACCATTAGATAGCTATAACTAGATGTACTTAAATATCTCAGACGTACACTTGACCATGGCTTGATGTATAGTGGATTTTCTGCTGTATTTGAGGGGTACAACGATGCTAATTGGATCTTTGATTCTGATGAGATAAAATCTACTAGTAGATATGTGTTTACCCTTGTTGTAGATTTAGTGTCTTGGAAATCTTCCGAACAGACTTGCATAGCGCAGTCCACTATGGAGTTTGAGTTTATTGCTATAGAGAAGGCGGGTTCTGAGGCTGAGTGGCTTAAAAACCTATTAGTAGATATCCCTATATCGATGAGCGACCAATACCGTCTGTGTCGATGCATTATGATAACCAAGCTGCAATGGCCCAAACTCAAAATAAAACTTATAATGGTAAAAACAAGAATATATGCCTAAGGAATAATATTGTAAGGCAGCTCTTTGAGACTGGGGTGATATCCCTAGATTTTGTGGGGTCAGAGATGAACTTGACAGATATTCTGACAAAACCACTATGTAGAACGCTAGTGAGTGAAACATCAAGGGGGGTGGGACTTATGTCGATAACAAAGGTCAATAGTGATGGAAACCCAACCTACATGAATGGTGATCCCAAGAGTAGGTTTATATGGGTACTAACAAGTCACTAGGTGGCCTGGTGGTACATTATCATATTTTATATCTCAAGAGTCCCTCCCTATGGTGTAGATAATGTAAGACTGTTGAGTAATGCTCTTAGTTAATGTCATCAACCTGCTTAGAACAAATCCTTCATTTGAGGAGACAATGTGGGTGGTAAGTTGACTGACTTACAATAAAGAAATATCGGTTCATAAAAATTTATAAATTTCACCAAGTTTCTATAGGTCACGACTTTCTAATCCGAGGGCTGGTTCATAGTCCAAAAGACACCAGTTCTGATGCATCGTATTCTTAGGATTCTTTGGTCATTCTCTTGTCATTATTTTGATCTTCTTCACTATTCTTTGAATCTCTTACAATTATTTGTTGCCCAAATATTTTGAGATATGTGGGAGATTGTTGGGATACATGGGTATCTCATAATACTTGTGTCCCACATCGGTAGGAAGTGAGACTTTCCTTAATATATTAGTACACACCCTACTGGACTTTGTAAAATTGTGTAAAGTGATGAGGTGACTCACGCACACACGAGATCGTGGGAAGCCCAATGAAATTCGAGCTACTCCATCCGGAAACCAATTAATCGGGACGCGTCACTTGTATTACGGCTACGCAGGGGGGTGCAAATCCCCAAATTCAAGCCTCGCGCATGTGTGTGATTGGAAACTTTATTTTCTTACCAATTTTTTATTGTCAAACTTTTTAATATTGATTTATATTTAACTTCCATATTTGACTGTCAAACCTTCCTACACAATATTGATTTGCTTCCATATTATATTGGTCAACCACTTTACCAATCAAAAGAATCAATTTCAATTGTTATCAATTAGCCTGTTACCATTGTTTGGGGTCGCAAATTTGTAGCTTCCTTTAAAGTTCTCCCTCACAACCAACAAAAATAGGGGCTTGTATTTATTGTTTTACATACAATATTCGAGCTTTCAGAGCATAGTTCTTCTTTCAAATAGTATGTTCCTTGCTGAAGTGCTCGTGCACTGTTTGCTTTGGTTCCTTCGGCAACCTGTTTTGGTTCGTCTTCATTATTGCTCCATTGACATTTCTGCCACTATTCATTTGAGTTCTTCAATTGTTTCGTTTCATTGCTGCTTTCTTTTCAATTCGTCAACAACTAGAGAATTGTGAAGGAGTGTTCGTTTAGGTCCAAAGCACTTGTGAGTGTATGCTTGCTAGGACCGACTGTTTATCTTGAAGGGTGGACTGCCGCTAACCTGTTACACCGAGGTTCAACCTCCGAATGGCGAAATCACTCTTAAGGGCAGTGTTCTCACATGTCTTAGCTACTAAGTTGTTCTCTCCATTTTCTTAACTCATATTTTGATTTGTGATTAATAGCTTTATTAATCTGTTCTTGCCTTTAGTTTAAAAATAGTGTTCAAACAAGTCTTTAAAATCTTTTAATTTTTTATAACATAAATTATACAAGGCTTTGTTAATTTAACTAGCCAAACAGAATTTTATCTCTATATCTTAAAAAATGAATCAAAGACACGCAAACATCTCATATCTTAATTTATCTAGTCAACCCTAGTAATTGTTCAACAAAAATAAAAATATAATCTGCTCCCTAAACAAACAGGGCAGAGCGATGGATTGGAAAAGAAAAAGCTGATGAGTCGTCCAAAATAGAACTGTTCGACTATAAATCACTTATGATAGACTCATATATCCTATTAAAAAAAAAAAAAAATTGCTCCCTCAACAAACAAGTATGGATTAGAAAAAGCAAAAGAGGTGAGATTGTAATGCGAAAAATTATTTCATGAGACTGTCACATTATATCATTGTGTAATATCCTCTTACAAACTTTTAAATTTTTCTAAAATTAAGAGAGAATTTATTCTCATAAATCATGAAAAAAATTAATTTTTATGAAATGCCGTTACAAAATGACGTTTGGGAATGTTAGACAATTGTGACCATACAACATTAAATTACTACATATGTATCTAACTCCAACATGAGAAGTCCAAAGCGTGGGTTTTGGTGCTGCTTGCCCTATCCTTCATATGTACGAGAAGAGGTGTATTTGATAATTGGTACTGCAGTATAGCAATTAATGTCGTTGTGCTATTCTTTGAACTTTCACAATTATAATGTGATTCTTATGTTTTGTTTCCTGTTGGAACCTCTCTTTTGTTCCAAGTACATTTATTTACCCCATATATATGTCAAGATTCATAGCCTCTTTTGCCAAGCAACCAGGGTCCAAGGACACCCTTCCCCCCTAGCCATTTTTAATAAGCAACTTGCAGGGAGATGCAGTCCAAGGACAACCATCCCCCTCAGCCATTTTTAAGAAGCATCCCCCTCAGCCATCTCTCTCTCTCTCTCTCTCTCTCTCTCTCTCTCTCTCTGATGAATCTAAAGAAACTTTTGAGATGAAATAAAAAATAGAGAAAAATACTAAAAAACTCTTAAAATAATATTTTCAATCTAAAAAATTTATTGTATATTTTTTCTATCTAAAAGATCCAAAAAATAAACTTTTAATACAAAAAAATCTAATTATTAACTTCTATCTTAATACCATTAGAAAATATTATTAATTAGACCAAAATAACTTTCAAGATGCATTTTAAAAAATACTAAATAATAGATAAAACAAATTCTTCAATCCAAAAAAAAAAAAAAACATTACATTTTTTATTTATCTAAAATACCTAAAAATTAAATTTTACTTTATAAAATGTTATATTTTTTGGGATTGAAAAATTTATTTTATATATTTTTTAATCTTTTTTTCTAAAATGTATTTTGAAAGTCATTTTAGCATAATCAGTTATATTTTTTAACAGTGTTAAGATGGAAGTTAACAATTGAACTTTTTTGTATTAAAAGTTTCTTTTTTAGACTTTTTAGATAGAAAAAATGTATTATAAATTTTTTGGATTGAAAATTTTATTTTGGAAACTTAACAGTGTTAAGATGGACGTTAACAATTGAACTTTTTTGTATTAAAAGTTTCTTTTTTGGACTTTTTAGATAGAAAAAATATATTATAAATTTTTTGGAATGAAAAATTTATTTTGGAGACTTTTGTAGTATTTTTTCCTAAAAAATAATAATACAAAAGACACTTGATGTTTCCTTTCCAAAGTATGTCCTAATGATGTAGTACAAAAACGTGAAAGGATGAATACGATCAACATAAATATCCTTAAGGGGGGACAATTCCAATAAAGAACAATTAACCAAACAAAAGAGAATAAGTTTTCTAAAATTCATAATTATATTATTATTGATAAAAAAATTACATAATAAAGAAATGTTATATTATATTTATATAGTTAAAATACTACTATTTTGAGTAGAAAATCATAACTCATATTCTTCTACTAATCCTAATAAAATAAAGAGTAGTATTTTGAATAAAAAATAATAAAGATAACATATATTTTATCTATAATAACCAATTTGAGATAAGCTCAGATTTGAAAAATTAAAAAATCCTATAATAACTTTAAAACATATATCCATGTCTTTAGTGTATCATATTTGTCTAAATTAGACTCTCCCACTTGGAAATAAATCGTCATCGAGTTAATTGGATGCACTCAACCTCGAATCCGTTCATAACCCCGCAATAACAATTGAATTTTTTCAAGAACAATTGAAGAATCAAAAAATTCTTCTTTCGTATCTTCTATGAAATTTGTAATTTTAGGCTCTTGTTTTGATGACAATAATATGTCCGTAATGAAACAAGGAAAATTATTTTCTATATCCACTACAATTTCAATCTTCACATAGTCATCAAAATAATCTTGTGATACTTCATATTCATTCTCATCTATAGTGTTGATTATACCCACGGGAATGTCTTCTTCTTCGGCAAAAAAAAAAAAAACTTGTGAAATCTATAGGTACTATTATATTCACACTTTGATCTATTAATTATGAACTTCCTTTTTTTTCTTCCTCCTTGTAATCATCTTAAAGAAATGAAATAACTTGATGTACACTTTTCATGACAAGAGACTTTTCTACAGGGATATAGATTTCTTTCGATAGTTCAATATTTGCAACTTTATCAAATAAAGTCTCCTTAGAAAATTTAGATTTTTCTTGTGTCTTTCCCTTGAAGTTACAAACAAGTTTGAAGTTTCTTGCTTATGTTGAGCATTATATTCTAGCACTCTTAACATAATTTCAACTTGGCATATATTTATCTTCTCCCTTCTCCACAACAGAATTTGTTGTCTTGATATAAATACGATCATTGAAAGATGGTATATTACTCTTCATATGAGAATTCTAAAAATTTTGATCTTTGTAGTGTCTTTTCTGATGCATGTAACTTCTCAATCTTATACAAAAATTTTTAGAATTCTCATATGCATGATCTTTGTAGTGTCTTTTCTGCACATGCCTTTGATTTCTTCTTACAAGTTTACAAATCTTGTAATCCTTATCTTCTTTAGAATTTGAATCTTCTCCATAAGCCGGGTTGCTTTCGGGGACGTCATTCTAGTACGAATTTATCAATAGATTGGCCTTAAGAAAATCCTCTGGTGTGGTTCCTATCAACTGGATGGTCTTTATTGGCATTAAGATTGAGTCTCATCAGTATCTCGCGAATTGCACCAAGTTATTGCCTATGTTCGTCAATCACAACTCATATAACCCATGCACCATAACTAAAATCAATGTGATTTGTGTTTGCATCTATGGCGTTTTCCATCTAGATAGACAAATTCACACTCTGATACCAATTGACACAGCATAAAAACGTGAAACGATGAATATAACCAACAGCAATATCTACAATGATGGATAAATTTAAATTTTGAAAATTAAAAAATCGGATAATAAATCTAAAACATATATATATATATATATATTTAGAGTATGTCCTACATCACCTAATCTATTTGTGATCGCATTTATGGAAAAATACCCACGAGCAAAAGCATATTTTGATTCGAAGAATTTAGCTTCATTTGTCACAACTCAAGCCCTCATAACTTCGGACTACACACTTTGTAAAGATTATCCACAAATTTTCTGGTGTCTCTCTCCCTTTTTTGTCGTCTAAGTAAAAGATAAAGTGAAGATTTCACACCACAAGTCTTAGAAAGGGTTCATTTGGGGGAGAGATTGGGACGGGAAACGTGAGAAACCATGTTCCTGCACAAAGGAAGTTTCAACCTGCTTCTTGCGGGAACTTTTTCGACCACAGCCTTGCTCCAAACAGCCTTTGAAGCTAGTTTATCCTTGGTAATTGCCTTTTTTTGAAGAAAAAAAATAAATAAAGAAAAAAGAAAACTAAGCCTGCAATACAGAATTTTGGATCATTATTTATTTATTTTTTTTTAATGACGAAACAACAATAAATTACTACATAGCACGTATCTAATAAGTACGAGTCCAAGGAGTGCTTGAGCTGCTTGTCCTCCATGTAGCTTTATTTTAGTACTGCAGTTTACATCATTGTACCATCTTTGTAACTTTCATTTTTAATGGGATTCTTATGTTATTTTGCCTTTTTGAGGCTCTGTATTTCCTCCATTTATGATCAAATTTCGAAGCCATTTTCAAGAAGCAGCCAATGCCACAGACAAACTTTCCACTTGCACATATAAGTTTACCACATTTAAATCTTTTCGGATGTCACAGTAGGGAAAGTCTCGTATACTAAATTAGTCATTTATTTATAATATGAAAGTTTGTTTTTAGTCCCTCGGGTAAGTCTGTATTTAAATTAAAATAATATTGGGCTTATTTAAAAATTTTATCAAAAATATTTATTTTGATGAGTTGGTAATATTTTATTACTCGGATATCACAATATTCGGTCAATATTGTACTATCAGTTCATGAAAATAAAATTTTTTGATAAAATATGAAGATGAAATTAACATTACTCTTTAAATTAAGGAACTCTATTTTCTAGTCCCTCACCTCTCAGCAACCTATGTTAGGGTAATGACTTTTTTGTGAAATCCCTTTTCTATTCTCACTCTTTTAACTCTCAAGTGATATCAAACTAAAAGAAAAACACTTTAATAACTAAGAAATATATCTCTAAAAATCAAAATCTCAAAGCAAAAATCATCACCACCCTCGTCACAATATTGTAACCTAAAAGTTGCATTTTATCATCAAAGCAATGGAAGTAAATGTGAAATATAGAATATATCTTTGTATTCTATATTTATTGTATATATTTTAGGAAATAGTTTTTAGAGTTTTGTATATATTTTAAGATATATTCTATATTTCACAGTAAATATCTCATTTTCCGAACAAAAGAAAGTTATTCAAATCTCTTCACAGAACTTACACAAATGTTCTCAAAATTATTATGTACCAAGTTATTAACATGTAATAACCTGAAATTTTTTTTTTTAATATAAATAAAATTTTCAAGTTATTATTATTAATATTATTATTATTATAATTATTATTATAGTGAGTTGTGTGAATATATGTGTACATGTATGCATGTGATAGATAGGTATCTATGTATGTATGTGTAAGTGTGTATTAAAAATTGTTAAATTATATGTGTATGTATATATATATATATATATGTGTGTGTCAGGTGTGTGCCGTGTGTGTGTGTATGTATTGAGTGTGGCATACTCAAGAGAGCATGCTTGAGGTGGTGTATGGCAGTGGGTGTGTAAGGGGTTAGGTGAGTGCATGAGTAGGATTTTGTGTGTATAAGTGAGTGAAGAGAGTGGGGAGGAGCAAATCTGTCGTGGGATTTTAGAGAGAGAGAGAGAAGTGTAGAGAGAGAAAGTGAAAGGAAAGAGAGGGAGTGATGTGTGTGTTCTTTGGTTTTTGAAAGAGAAGCAGAAAGAGGGAAGCTAAGGAGGCCAAAGGGGAGAACAGAGGCAAAGCAAGATGAGAGAAGCACCATCACAGGGTTGGGAACCCATAACCGTAAGCTTTCTCTCTCTAGAAAAATCTCTCAAATATCCAACTTGTTTTGTAGCCTATTGTTTAGATTTAATTGTTGGGACTTATAGTGCATGAAATATGGAGAATTTAGAGACAAGAATCAACCAAAATGGTTGAGAAATGAGAGAGAAAAAGGGAGTAACAGGTCACGGCCATGGGGGAGAAATCCAGGTCTTTCATCACGATTGGGAGGTTCAAAATGGTGTTAAAACGTTCCAAAAATGTTTTAGAATGATTTGGAATTGAAAGAGGCTTCGAAAACACCAAGAAAATCAAGTTTGAAAACTTGATTTTCTGTAAATTCCGGCCACCGGCGCTGGAGAAGGCGACCGGAGCTTCGCCGGAAAAACGGGGGGGGGAGAAGATACTGTTCCGGGTCGGGCTTGGGCCGGTCCGCCCCTGCCACGTGTCGCGCTGAGGTTTTAAATTAAAAACCTAATTGGGGCTGTTTGGCAACAGGGTTAAGAAATTGAAATTGAAATTGGATTGGGAATAGGGATATCCTATCCCAGTTTTAACCTTGTTCACTATTTGGTTATCCGAATATGGGATAAGGGTTTTCAAATTACAAAATTGCCCCTGAGCTTTCTGAAAATTACCATTCTGTCCTGTACTTTTTCAATAATTCTGATTTGACCCCTCAGATTTCAAAAATTACACTTTAACCCCTAATCTTTGGAGAAATTACACTTTGACCCACCTGAATTAAAATAATAATAAAATATTAATTAAATTAATTAATTAATTTAATTAATTAAATATTCAAGAATATTCCGGAGTCCAAATGGGACAAGTCATTAGTGTATTTTAACTATCTCGGCCATTCTGAGGCCAATGGTGAGGTCCGTTTTACGAGACAGGGTCCCAAAAAATAAAAGACACGTAGCAACATATAAAATTACCAAAATACCCCTGAATTGAAATACAGTCAAATGAACTCCGAATTTGGTAAACAAATAGTGAAACTTTATTATCTCGAGCATTCCGGACTCAATCGTGGAGTCCGATTTGTGAAAAGAGGTCACGAAATGTAAGGACCCGTGTAAAGTGCAAAATGACTGTTTTGCCCTTTTTAACCCAGGTGCCCGAATTGAATTCTACGAAAGCCTAAACTTAGTTTCTTCGACGTCCCGGACTCAATAGTGGAGTCTAAATTAGCAAAATAGAAACTTATGAATTAAAGACATAAAATTTGACGAATAGAATAAATCCAAATGACAATGAACTGAATTACCTGTTATGCTTATAGGAACGCGAAAGGGCGAGGAGAAGGTGCTCTGACCTTCAGTATTTTCACAGTGATCCTACCATACCTCGAGTGCACTTCTTGAGTTGAGACCGATTTACAGGTACGATATATTGTGCTAAGTAAGAAATAGAATGGAGATTAGGAATACTTGATTTGCTGCCTTGATTGTTCACTTGTTGCTTGAATGTTACATGCTTATGTGTTCCATGCTATCTTGCTGATGTTGGGTGATGATGTGAGAGATGATTATGTGTATATTGAATGTGTTAGTGTAGTATGTGAACTACATGCTTGGAGAACTGTTGACATTATGAAGTATGTAATTGAAAGCATATTTTATGTATGAATGAGATGCATCATTGAGATTGCATTATGATATGATGAGATCGGAGCATATTGGCATAGTGTGATTCCTTGGACATGGCGTGGGTAAGCACTTGGTGCTTTGCATTATGAGGGTGCAGATCCTGTGGTGAAAAACTCAAAATCGGCTATTAGGTACTTGCGAGCCTGACGGATTCCGGACCGTGAAGCGAGACATAAGTGGCGGTACTCATGCCAGCGGAGAATGACCGTATCATGAGACATGGGTGGCATAGAGTTGCATGGGTGTGTCACGCATATTGCTCATATACTGTATACTGTTTATATACTGTCATCATGATATCGAATGCCATATAGAAATAACTGTACACTTGCACATGCCACGACCTTAGTTTTGTTTCTTGCATTAGCATTATATTGTACCAGTATGTTGAGCTGACCCCTTTAGTGGGGCAAACATTTCAGATGATGTCCCAGCTGTACGAGACATAGAGACAGTCTGATTGAGGATTATGTTGGGCCCAAGGGGCGCTTTTGATATTGTGTAAGGGCATAAGCCCGAGACTGTATTTTATCTTGTATGTTGTGAACCAATGGACCAGACCTTATATATGTATTAGAACAATGTACGGAATGTATGAGAATGTCATTATTATCTTTCATTTCTTTATTATTTTATTTCTTTTTGTCTCGTTACTCACACCTCGGGTTCGCTAGAATTTGGGGCGTGACAACGTGGTATCAGAGCTTAGGTTTGAATACCTAGAGACCGTGGGGTGTTGTTAAAACACCATGAGACCCTAGAGTAGAAGTGATGACTTAGTGTGAACTGTTAGTAACATGCGATAGGACTTTATGTGCTATGTGATCATATGTCCTGATGCATGACTTATTGAGATTATGTGCTGATTGATGCTATATTTGGAGGCATGACATGTGTGATGTGTGAAAAAACTTGTTAAGTGTATATATCATGACTTTCTACGAGAGCTGGGCTACCCAGATGGGGTAGGGATAGGCCCAGAGGTGCTGCCCAGCCCAGAGGTACTGCCCAGCCTCGTCGTGGCAGACCTAGAGCTGTTGCCCCTATACCCGATATAGTTGAGGAGGTTGCTGCCCCAGCTAACACGCCTGAGCATAGTGCAGCTGAGGAGGATATTGCTCCCGCCCCTGCCCCTATTCCTGCTCCCGCTCCAGCACAGGAGGTAGAGCAGATGGTTGGCGCCAGAGATATGGCGGCCCTTTTGCAGGAGTGTCTCCGTACCATGATGGAGGCGCGGACCACTGGCGGTGAGACCAGGGATACCTTCGTGATGAAGGTGTTCCAAAGGATGAGACCACCCACCTTTGCTGGACAGCCGGACCCACTTATTGCAGAGGAGTGGTTGAGACAGATTGCTCGGATTTTGGATTCACAGGCAATCACTGAGCCCCACCTGAGGATCAGATGTGCTACTTTTCAGTTTACAGACCTGGCTAGTCAGTGGTGGGAGGTGGCTGCTGACAGACTACATCGGTTTGGTGAGGGATGGGATGCGTTTGTGGCCATGTTCAATGACCACTACTTTCCTTTATCTGCCAGAGTTGGGTTTAGGGAGGAGTTCGAGACACTTCTTCAGAGGGACATGACAGTGGCCCAGTATGAGTCACGGTTTACTGCTTTGGGGAGATTTGCCCCGCACATTATTGGACAGGAGGATCTGAGGGTGTACAATTTCCTCAAGGGGTTGAAGACCTCTATCAGGGACAGATTGGCTGGCCATATTATAGAGACATACGAGGAGGCAGTGATCAGGGCCTCCAAGGTGGAGAGAGAGCTGGCCGATCTTAGAGGGATCAGAGAGACTAGAGCACAGGGCAGGGCACCCACAGTACAGACCTCTGCACCTGCCCCGACATATAGACAGCTGAAGAGGTACCGAGCCAGTACTTCTTCCTCACAGCCACCAGCAGGACCCCTTCCTTCGGTAGCTCCCCGTCCTGCCTTGCCATCTACTCCTAGGGGAGGAGGGTCGCAGCGACCTAGCACATGTTATACCTGCGGGCAGCCTGGCCATAGGAGGGCCGACTGTCCCTTGAGGGGACCCAGCAGTGCACAGGGTGTCGGATCCAGTCGAGGGTCATTTCCACTACCTCTACCGGCACCGAGTCAGAGGGCCCCGCCGGTTTGTTTCACTTGTCAGTAGCCTGGCCATGTTAGGGCCAACTGCCCTCAAGGGCAGACTTCGCAGAGTGCGCCGAGGTCACATTATTATCAGCATACACAAGTGCCTCTGCCACAGCCACAGTCAGTTCAGGGACTCCCAGCGCCCTATCATCATCCTACACCCTCCGCGCAGAGCGTCAGAGCTCCAGCGCCTAGGAGAGGAGGCCAGCAGACACAGAGAGGGGGAGGCAGACAGGGCCAGACCATACAGGGCCGAGTCTACGCAATAGCCACCTCGGAGACCTCTGCTGCCGGACCATCAGTAGTCCGAGGTACATTTCTCATATCTAGTTCATGGGCCAGTGTGTTGATAGATTCAGGAGCATCACATTCATTCATTTCTACTGCACTTGCCATGTCATTGGGTCTGGATATAGCTTGGTTGGACCCCCCGTTGTATGTTGGTACGCCAGTTGGGGGTGTTGTAGTACTGACGAGGATCTGTAGAGATTGCTCGATAGAGATAGCTGATCGTATTCTCCACTTTGATCTTATTGTACTTGATATGTCTGGGTTTGATGTGATTCTGGGGATGGATTGGTTGTTCACCTATCGGGCGAGTATAGACTGCTACAGGGGGAGGGTGACTGTATGCACTCCGAAGGGAGACTGCTTTTATTTCACAGGGGATCGGGGGGAGTTCTTGGTTCCACTAGTGCGTGATTCTAGGAGCTGGGGAGGCCACAGTTATATGTTGGCTAGTCTGATTGCGGGTGATTTTGAGGCTGCAGAGATTGTGTTACCCCCAGTCGTGGATGAGTTCCCCGACGTCTTCCCGAGTGACTTGACTTGTCTACCCCCTAAACGAGAGATCGAGTTCACTATAGAGCTCATTCCTGGTACTACACCCATTTCCATACCACCTTACCGCATGGCTCCAGCTGAGTTGAGAGAGCTGAGGGAGCAGTTGACTGATCTATAGCGGAAGGGGTTTATACGTCTTAGTACTTCTCCGTGGGGTGCCTCGGCACTGTTCGCGAAGAAGAAAGACAGGACACTACGACTGTGTGTAGATTACAGGAGGCTGAACCGGGTTACTATCAAGAATAAGTACCCGTTGCCGAGGATCGACGATTTATTTGATCAGCTGAGAGGTTCGAGATGCTTCTCGAAGATTGATCTTAGATCGGGTTACCACCAGTTGAGGGTCAGGGAGGAGGACATAGCGAAGACAGCCTTCCGCACTCGCTATGGTCACTATGAGTTTGTGGTCATGCCCTTTGGAGTGACGAATGCCCCAGCGGCATTCATGGACTTGATGCACCGCATTTTCAGTCCTTACTTGGATCAGTTCGTCGTGGTATTCGTAGATGACATCTTAGTGTATTCACCTGCTGAGGATGTGCATGCCTATCATTTGAGGACTGTACTGTAGATTTTGAGAGAGCATCGGCTATTTGCCAAGTTCTCGAAGTGTGAGTTCTAGCTTCGAGAGGTACAGTTCTTGGGACATGTAGTATCTAGTGGAAGGGTATCTGTGGATCCCTCCAAGATTGAGGCTGTCATGAGCTGGGAGAGACCGAGCAGTGTATTTGAGATTCGGAGTTTTCTGGGGTTAGCCGGATACTACCGACGATTTGTGGAGGGTTTCTCCCGTCTTACCGCGCCGATGACTCGTCTGATGCGCAAGGGCATCAAATTCTTATGGACAGATGACTGTGAGCAGTCTTTTCAGGAGCTGAAGAGGAGATTGACTTCAGCACCTGTTTTGATCATACCTGAGAGGGGAGTGGGCTATGCTGTGTACTGTGATGCTTTCCGAGAGGGATTAGGTTGTGTATTGATGCAGGATGGCAGAGTGGTAGCCTATGGTTCTCGCCAGTTGAAGAACCATGAGCGGAACTACCCCACACATGACTTGGAGTTAGCTGCCGTCATTTTTGCACTGAAGAGTTGGCGACACTACTTATACGGGGAGAGATTCGAGGTATTCTCTGACCACAAGAGCCTCAGGTATATCTTCACGCAGAAGGACCTGAACCTGAGGCAGAGGAGGTGGATGGAGTACATGGAGGATTATGATTTTGACCTTCAGTACCACCCAAGGAGGGCCAATGTGGTGGCTGATGCACTCAGCAGGAGGTCGAGGGGTACTATTGCCAGTATTGCCATCAGGGAGTGGGAGATGATGGGGGATATTGGCAAGTTCGATCTAGATATTGCTGAGTTTGAGGGACAGGCCACTCTGTTCAGCTTGTGTGCACAGCCCACCCTTTTGACTAGAGTGATAGAGGCACAGCTAGTGGATGTTGAGGCAGATCAGATCAGAGTACGGATTGCTAGTCCCGAGGGATTTGCGGGATGGACGGTGCATTCTGACCTTAGTCTGAGGTATTTGGGTAGAGTTTTTGTCCCAGAGTCTCTCAGGGCTGAGGTCCTTAGGGATTTCCACCACTCACGTCTAGCAGTGCACCCAAGGGGCACTAAGATGTATCACGATCTGCGCCGTCAGTATTGGTGGGCGGGGATGAAGAGAGATGTGGCGCAGTTCGTGTCGAGATGTCTCACGTGCCAGCAGGTGAAGGCTGAGCACCAGAGACCTGGGGGATTGTTGCAGCCATTGCCAGTGGCCGAGTGGAAGTGGGAGCACGTTACTATGGATTTCGTGATGGGTCTTCCTAGGTCACCGAGGGGCCATGATGCAGTTTGGGTTATCGTGGACAGGCTGACGAATTCTGCTCACTTTTTGCCGATCAGAGTGACTGATTCATCAGATGCCCTCAGTAGATTGTATATTCGAGAGATCGTACGACTACATGGGGTGCCGGTATCCATTGTTTCAGATAGGGACCCACGTTTCACTGCCCGATTTTGGCAGAGTCTCCAGACAGCCTTAGGGACACAGCTCCAGTTTAGTACTGCCTTTCACCCCCAGACAGATGGCCAGTCAGAGCGTACCATTCAGATCCTCGAGGACATGCTTAGGGCTTGTGTCATGGATTTCAGGGGTAGTTGGGAGGATCACCTTGCCTTGGTCGAGTTTTCCTACAACAACAGCTATCAGTCCAGTATTGAGATGGCACCATTTGAGGCGTTGTATGGTAGACCGTGCCATTCCCCAGTGTGTTGGACTGAGGTAGGAGAGACAGCTGCCTTGGGACCCGATATAGTCCGTGAGACCACGGACAAGATACAGGTGATCAGGTAGCGCTTGTTGACAGCCCAGAGTCGCCAGAGGAGCTATGCAGATAGGAGGCGGCGGCCCTTGGCATTTGAGGTGGGGGACCATGTGTTCCTCAAGGTGTCTCCCAGACGGGGCTTGAGGAGATTTGGACGTGTTGGGAAGCTGTCGCCACGATTTATTGGCCCCTTTGAGATTCTTGGGAGAGTTGGTGAGGTGGCTTATAAGCTAGCCTTACCACCACAGCTATCTGGGGTTCACGACGTCTTCCATGTATCGATGCTGAGGAAGTACCATCCCGACCCCTCACATGTACTCGATTGGGTAGATCTTCAGCTAGAGGGGGACGCTTCTTATGACCAGAGACCTGTGGAGATATTGGACTCGAGGGACCAGGTTTTGCGAGGCAGGACCATCCCTTTGGTCAAGGTTCGTTGGAACCATCATGGGGTCGAGGAGGCTACTTGGGAGCGTGAGGCCGAGGTCCGTGCTAGATACCCCGATTTGTTTGATTAGTGATGTATTTTCTTTTGTTTTATGTTATTTTAAATTTCGGGACGAAATTTCTGTAAGGAGAGAAGGATGTAATAACCTGAAATTTTTTTTTTTTTTTATATAAATAAAATTTTCAAGTTATTATTATTAATATTATTATTATTATAATTATTATTATAGTGAGTTGTGTGAATATATGTGTACATGTATGCATGTGATAGATAGGTATCTATGTATGTATGTGTAAGTGTGTATTAAAAATTGTTAAATTATATGTGTATGTATATATATATATATATATATGTGTCAGGTGTGTGCCGTGTGTGTGTGTATGTATTGAGTGTGGCATACTCAAGAGAGCATGCTTGAGGTGGTGTATGGCAGTGGGTGTGTAAGGGGTTAGGTGAGTGCATGAGTAGGATTTTGTGTGTATAAGTGAGTGAAGAGAGTGGGGAAGAGCAGATCTGTCGTGGGATTTTAGAGAGAGAGAGAGAGAGAAGTGTAGAGAGAGAAAGTGAAAGGAAAGAGAGGGAGTGATGTGTGTGTGCTCTGGTTTTTGAAAGAGAAGCAGAAAGAGGGAAGCTAAGGAAGCCAAAGGGGAGAACAGAGGCAAAGCAAGAGGAGAGAAGCACCATCACAGGGTTGGAAACCCATAACTGTAAGCTTTCTCTCTCTAGAAAAATCTCTCAAATATCCAACTTGTTTTGTAGCCTATTGTTTAGATTTAATTGTTGGGACTTATAGTGCATGAAATATGGAGAATTTAGAGACAAGAATCAACCAAAATGGTTGAGAAATGAGAGAGAAAAAGGGAGTAACAGGTCACGGCCATTGGGGAGAAATCCAGGTCTTTCATCACGATTGGGAGGTTCAAAATGGTGTTAAAACGTTCCAAAAATGTTTTAGAATGATTTGGAATTGAAAGAGGCTTCGAAAACACCAAGAAAATCAAGTTTGAAAACTTGATTTTCTGTAAATTCCGGCCACCGGCGCTGGAGAAGGCGACCGGAGCTTCGCCGGAAAAACGGGGGGGGGGGAAGATACTGTTCCGGGCCTGGGTCGGGTCGGTTCGGGTCGGGTCGGGCTTGGGCCGGTCCGCCCCTGCCACGTGTCGCGCTGAGGTTTTAAATTAAAAACCTAATTGGGGCTGTTTGGCAACAGGGTTAAGAAATTGAAATTAAAATTGGATTGGGAATAGGGATATCCTATCCCAGTTTTAACCTTGTTCACTGTTTGGTTATCCGAATATGGGATAAGGGTTTTCAAATTACAAAATTGCCCCTGAGCTTTCTGAAAATTACCATTCTGTCCTGTACTTTTTCAATAATTCTGATTTGACCCCTCAGATTTCAAAAATTACACTTTAACCCCTAATCTTTGGAGAAATTACACTTTGACCCACCTGAATTAAAATAATAATAAAATATTAATTAAATTAATTAATTAATTTAATTAATTTAATTAATTAAATATTCAAGAATATCCCGGAGTCCAAATTGGACAAGTCATTAGTGTATTTTGACTATCTCGGTCATTCTGAGGCCAATGGTGAGGTCCGTTTTACGAGACGGGATCCCAAAAAATAAAAGACACGTAGCAACATATAAAATTACCAAAATACCCCTGAATTGAAATACAGTCAAATGAACTCCGAATTTGGTAAACAAATAGTGAAACTTTATTATCTCGAGCGTTCCGGACTCAACCGTGGAGTCCGATTTATGAAAAGAGGTCACGAAATGTAAGGACCCGTGTAAAGTGCAAAATGACTGTTTTGCCCTTTTTAACCCAGGTGCCCGAATTGAATTCTACGAAATCCTAAACTTAGTTTCTTCGACGTCCCGGACTCAATAGTGGAGTCTAAATTAGCAAAATAGAAACTTATGAATTAAAGACATAAAATTTGACGAATAGAATAAATCCAAATGACAATGAACTGAATTACCTGTTATGCTTATAGGAACGCGAAAGGGCAAGGAGAAGGTGCTCTGACCTTCAGTATTTTCACAGTGATCCTACCATACCTCGAGTGCACTTCTTGAGTTGAGACCGATTTACAGGTACGATATATTGTGCTAAGTAAGAAATAGAATGGAGATTAGGAATACTTGATTTGCTGCCTTGATTGTTCACTTGTTGCTTGAATGTTACATGCTTATGTGTTCCATGCTATCTTGCTGATGTTGGGTGATGATGTGGGAGATGATTATGTGTATATTGAATGTGTTAGTGTAGTATGTGAACTACATGCTTGGAGAACTGTTGACATTATGAAGTATGTAATTGAAAGCATGTTTTATGTATGAATGAGATGCATCATTGAGATTGCATTATGATATGATGAGATCGGAGCATATTGGCATAGTGTGATTCCTTGGACATGGCGTGGGTAAGCACTTGGTGCTTTGCATTATGAGGGTGCAGATCCTGTGGTGAAAAACCCAAAATCGGCCATTAGGTACTTGCGAGCCTGACGGATTCCGGACCGTGAAGCGAGACATAAGTGGCGGTACTCATACCAGCGGAGAATGACCGTATCATGAGACATGGGTGGCATAGAGTTGCATGGGTGTGTCACGCATATTGCTCATATACTGTATACTGTTTATATACTGTCATCATGATATCGAATGCCATATAGAAATAACTGTA
Organism: Nyssa sinensis; assembly: GCA_008638375.1. Lineage (NCBI taxonomy): Eukaryota > Viridiplantae > Streptophyta > Magnoliopsida > Cornales > Nyssaceae > Nyssa > Nyssa sinensis. The sequence goes on from CM018043.1 coordinate 16,938,748, forward strand.
CACTTGCACATGCCACGACCTTAGTTTTGTTTCTTGCAATAGCATTATATTGTACCAGCATGTTGAGCTGACCCCTTTAGTGGGGCAAACATTTCAGATGATGTCCCAGCTGTACGAGACATAGAGACGGTCTGATTGAGGATTATGTTGGGCCCAAGGGGCGCTTTTGATATTGTGTAAGGGCATAAGCCCGAGATTGTATTTTATCTTGTATGTTGTGAACCAATGGACCAGACCTTATATATGTATCAGAACAATGTACGGAATGTATGAGAATATCATTATTATCTTTCATTTCTTTATTATTTTATTTCTTTTTGTCTCGTTACTCACGCCTCGGGTTCGCTGAAATTTGGGGCGTGACATAACATCTCATCACACAACCAATGACGGAATCAGAAAAAATAAATTAGGAAAAAATAAATTAGAGCGGGGTTAAAAAAATTTTGAAGAAAATTTTAGAAAAAGTTTTGGAGTAGGTTAAAATTTTGAGGTAAAAAATGAGAGAAATGATGGGTAAATAATACGTTGGGCAAAAATTGTGAGGTGGGTTATAATTTTGGATGAGAATAAAAAAAATAACTAAAAAGAATTAGGTTAGATATAAATTTTGGAATGGACTAATTTAAAAATGGTCAAGATTTTACATGTATAATGAAAAAAATAAAAGTAAAGGAAAAATAAAAAAAAATAAAAAAGACAAGTAATATGATATTTATATAACTATCTTGAATACTTTGTTAATTTACTTAAGTTTATAATTTTTGTCTATTTAATTGAGTTAATTATTAAAAAATTAATTTATAAGTATTTGCGTTATTCTATGAATAAATTAATTGATTATATATATAGATAGATATAGTTTCACCATCCAAACTAGAGGTGTCAATTGGATCAGGCAGGTTTGAGCATGACACATTAACAAGCAGTACGGCATGATGGTTAATGGGTCGGGTTTGGCACGACACGGCATATTGGATCGTGCTGGGTCGGCCTTCCCAAGCATGTGACAAGGGCACGACACAGTCCCGCACGGTATGTTAGGTTCGATTTATTTCTTATTTTATTATTATTTATTATTATTATATAAATATATTCAAGCAAGATATTATAATAATTTTGAAAAAAAAATACAAATATAAATAAAATATTATAATAACAAATAATAAAGTAAAAAATAATAATATTAAATTAACAAATAACAAAGTAAAAAATATAAAAGTTAAATAAAATGTTATAATTACTAATAAAAAATAAAAAATAATAATATTATGTAATTAGAATAATAAAAAATATAATAGTTAAAAAAATCATGATCTATATTAATCATTAAAAACAAAAGAGTGAAAAAAAAAAGATAGGCCCACGAGCCAGTCCACCATGGGCTGGGCCAACAGGATAGACTGAACTAGGCCCGACATAACTTGCATGGTAAGTTGAGCCAATACGGGCAGACCCGTTAGCCCAAATGACCTGGCTAAAACGGGTCAGGCCGCCCGGCCGTTTGACACCTTTAAGCCAAAAGTCTTTCTCCCTCTTTCTCTTAAAAAATGAATCAAAGACATGCAAGCATTTCATATCTTAATTTTCTAGTCAACCCGTTATTGATATAAGAATAAATTCGCCCCCTAAACAAACAGGTCATCGTGAGTGATGGAGTGGAAAAGCAAAACCGATATGCCGTCCAATATAGAAAGAAGACCCAAACCAACTCCAACTCAACGAGTTGGGTTAGCTCAATTTTAATGAAAAATTGGGTTGATTTGGTAGGACCGATTAAATTGATTAAATTTAAAATTCTGGGTCTTGCCCAAAAAATCTGTTTTTTCATTATTATTTATTTTATAAAAAGACTCTGGACACTGTTCTTAAAAGAAACAAAATAAAAAATTTCAATTGTCAGTTTGAGTCGGCTTCCTTGAATTTTTAAATCGAAATCAAATAGAAATCATATGTATATCAACTCAAATCAATCCGAATATTCTGGAGATGGGTCTAATTGGTTTTATCTGTCATTCAATTCGATTGTAGTTCTAAATTTTACTCTTAACCCAACCCATCCCATCCACCGTCCCTCTTAGCCATTTTTAAGAATCAACCAAGGACAGCCACTTCTCTCCTATGAAAAGAATCTGTAAAATTTCCTTTTCTATTCTCAATCTTAATTGATATTAAGCAAGAAAAAAATATCTAAAAAAAAAAACTCAAAGCAAAAGCTTCATGCCATCACCCCATTTACATCAAATTCAAAATATTATTACCTAGAAGTTCTGCATTTCAATCATAAACCATCAAAAGAAAGCAAAAGGATTAAAGTTTCTCAATTTCCCCCACAAAAGAACCTCTTTACACGACTTATTGATTGGCCTTTTAAGTTCTGCATTTCATTCATAAACCATCAAAAGAGAGTAAAAAGATTGAACTTTCTCAATTTCCCCTACAAAACAAAGTTATTCATACCTATTTACAAAACTTATTGATTAGCCTTCTAAAACCCAGTTAGGGTTTTTTCAAGATTTAATCTTCTTTCCATGTATTACATTCAGTGGCTTCGACACCATGTATATATAATCAATCGATCGATACCTCCGTTTCTTCACCCTGAAACTCTCTTCTTCTTTTTGAATCTTGGCTGAAGTGACTTCGCTTTGGTTCTGATCATTCTCTCTATCCATTTTCTTGTTCTTGTTCTTGTTCTTGTTGCTGCTGTTGTTGCTGCTTCCATTATCTTCTCCGCTTAGCTGCATAAGCTGCTCGGCCGCGGCTGCCATTTCCGAGTCTGTGAAGTCCTTTTGAGGTTTGCTTTTACATACAAATGATGATGCTTCCGCCATTGAAATACAGAAGAAGATGCTAAAAAACTCTCTCCTCCCTCTATGTTTTCCCCCTCTAATCTCTTTACCCTGTGATGTTGGACGGTTTTGCTTTATGGGTTTTGGCGTAGAGCGCGTTTTGAGGTCCGTGTTGTATGAGCTTTGAGAGAGAAGTTGCAGCGTTGGTGCAAAGAAGATGGCAGGAAGAAGTATATAGCTTTATATATATATATATAATAACATTCACTGATTCTATATTTCCTGTTCTACTTTAATATAAAGCTTACAGGGTCTGTAGTCCGTTGGATACATCAACCGTTACGCCATTGACTTTTTGATGCCTGGGTCTTTAATCCAACGGCTGAAACGCGTTTTTGTTGTTCCTTGTGTTTGTAGCTCTCTTTAAGGAGATGGCTTGACAATGACATTTTGAACCTCATACTGTTGGAATTTAGCACTGGGTGAATGGGTCTGATCTGGTGTTCCTTCGTTAGAATGTTTTAATCGTAGCTCCATTTTTATTGGGACCCACCAATGAGGTCCACAACCTTCTCTTAAGTATGATCATGGGTCATGATCATACATTGATACAGCAAATCTCCCTGGTAGGAGTGATACATTAGGTTGACTAAGTCTGGATGACGCCCAAACTTGTTACAAAATTGAATTTTCATCCTTTTTTTTCTGAAGTTTTCCACAAACAAACAGGATAATTTTGATAAAGATAAATATTTCACGGTCTTATAATTCATTTTTATTTTATTTGTCTTTAAAGAATAAAGTTCATCAATGAGTCTCGTGACTCAGACCAGATAAATTCATATGTGAAACATTTATCATTACTTGTATAATTTTAGAATCCGGTAGGTATAGGTGAAAAACAAAATTAAACTTGTTTTAATCTTGAATTTTCATTTCTTTTTTCTTTCATTAACAAGGCAATTATGGATTCACTTGTACTAGTGGTAAACAAGATTGTCAAAAAAAATGTTTTAGAGATACTACACTATAATGATATGTCATTGCCATGAGAATTTTGTTTAGAAGGTAACAAATTTTCTTGTGATCCAAATACAAGCTCAATATGAAACATGGAAGTCATATGATGAATATCAATTTTCTATTGCCAAACATGACCTGGCTGGTCAGCTTCAAAGTCTTTTGTACCTCTGGCCTGAATTTGACCTAGGGCGCCCAGGGCAAGGCCAAGTGCAAATTGATATTTCGCAGCTGATCTTACAATTAGATTTTGAATGGCAACTATAGTTTATTTTAATGAGAGCAAACTTTGGTATAATAGTAAAATTGTTTTATTTTGATACAGAGATCACATGTTTGAGTTTTCGATGACGAGAGTTTTGTATATTAGTTTAACCTACAATTTATTTTAAGAGTAATGTTACATTTCAATACACAGATTTTTTTTCCGAAAAAAAAAAAAAGTAATGCTACAATTCATAAAAATATATTCCAAATTTTTATCTCAAATAACGTAGTATTAAATTACTGACAATATTTTAAATTATGTAATTAATATGATTTTGTCATGTCAACGCTACATCATTTGAAATAGAAATTTATCAAGCATAACATTTTTCTTATTTTAATGAAATGTTTTCTGCCAAAATTTTCATTTCCAAAGGGATTTATTTGAAAAATAATGTAAGCGGCCAAACTTGTAAATAACATGCCAATGTTTTGAAAATAGAAAAACGTGGTGGGTCAATTTTTTTTTTGGAAAAAAAAAATACATATATATATATGTATATATATATATATATTTCGTTATAATCAATAACTTTTTTGCATTTTCAATTTCTATTTTCAGTTTTTTGAAAATGTGAAAAGTAAAGATGATGAATATTGAAATAACACAACCATTTTGGAGACATTATATATTTAATTAATACAGGAAACATTTTATACAATTTCCTCTGGCTAAGAATTTTTTGCAATGCAGAATGTTTCCCAAACACATTATTTGTGTTTTTTTTTTCTCATTCTTATTGTTTTGGGAAGCATAAAATTATTTTGACAAAAAAAAATAACTACGGGCAAGCCCTGAGTTAATACAGTACACTGTTATGTAAGTGACTTCTAATCTGATTTTCAATTAATAGTACTAAGAATTAGATAATATATCATTTGTAGATATACAATATACTATTACATATATAACTTTTAATCTGACTACCGATTCAATGACCGTAAGAGTTGGATGTATAGTATACTGTTGCAAGTCATGACTTTCAATCAAAGTAACCACTGAATAATTATGCACATAGTCATACGGATTCTTTGACCAGTCAGAAATAATCTATTCCCTTCCCCTCTACATACAGTCAAATAAGTATTGGAATTGACTTAAAAGATCAACTATAATCAAGAGAATTTTGTTGATTGCAAGTTTACTCACAATTTCACATTTTGACCTCTGTCTATTTGAAGCTTCTTGATATCTTACTTTAACTTGTATAAACATATTCTTTAACTCAACAACCCCTTTAGTATACAAGAACCTACAGATGGGGGAGTATACACACAAACACACACTGACACACATATTATGTTTCATACGTCCTTAAGGCCTTATTAATTTTTTTCCTTCTTTTTGGTATTGTTCTACTTTTATCCTATCTTTCCAAAGGGTCAAAAATTTTATCATGAGTGCATGTTGTATTTACACGTCTTTGCATGTTATTTTAATACATAATGTAACTATTAGATTAAGACTAATACTACTGTAAACTCGAGTTCATATAAAATATATTATTTTAACTATTAGATGATCTTGAATTTGAGAAATAGTTAAAACAAATTTATGGTTCCTTAGTCAATTCAAATATAAGGATGTTATATATATATATATATATATATATATATATGTCATTACTTTACCATTGTGTTATAAGCCCTTTGACAGTTTATCATAAATCAAGTATAGTGTACTATAATCATATTGATATTATATTGGTGCCCTGCTTTAGGCAAAATTGTCCCTAGTGTATAACATAATATGTCACATAATAGGTGTCAACCAAAACTTGGTCATATGAATTTTAAAATTAAAACATAACCAAAATTATGGTCATGTATGACCAGCTGACCAGGTCAGGCTTATGCCTGAAATTTCTTGTATTATCTTTATCTTTATCTCTTTCTAGAGTCTACACCACATGGGAGGACAAAGCAAAGTATTCTGTCACCTTTTACTAACTCCCTCTATCGGTGCTTGTGCTCATAATAGTGTATCATTACATTTTCAAAATTTTACTCTTTTGACATTCACAGGAGAGTTTATTCATCCAAAATAAATAAATAATAAGAGTTTGATGCATAGTTAGAGGTATTTCTCATTCCTCTGTCTATTCATTAGAGTCCAAAGCTATTTTAATTATAAGTGTTGACAAAACATATTAATGGGTTTAGAATCAGAAACATGTAACTCTCTCTCATCGTTATCTATATGAATATGTATGTGTTTGTGTGTGTATTTATTAGCATATTGCTGCAGCATTGCCCAATTTAAACTTCTGAACATCTACAAATCTAAATCCCACTGTGGAATTTTGTCATATAAATGTCTTCCCACTTGGTAATGTCAAAACTGAAATGGAGTACTCTTGCCTTCATCAGGATTCTTACGAGTTTATGGGCAGGAAAAGAACTGCCTGCCATTGTACAGCCTTCGATTATATAATACACACAGCACAAACACATCTACACACTAAATTCCAATTTTTTTAAATTAATTATTAAAAAGTTCTTTAAAATTAATGTGTACAGTCTAAGTTCTAAGGTCAAATAATTTAATCCTAAAAGTTCTTGTATTCTTAAATTAATTAAATTCTGATTAAAAGTAGTAATGTGAAAATGTGATATTTTTGTTAATGACTAAATTAACCCCACTTTCTTATATTTTCCTAGTCGCATGGAGGGAATCTACTTCACCAAGATAGATTGGAGAGCACCACTACCACCAAGCTGTGACCTTGGACCACCACTGCCATTGCCTAGTCAACACCACACCTTGCCTCTCTTGCGGCGACGCCGACGATTGTTTTCCAACACCGGCAACTGGTTCCGTTGGAAATTACCCAATCGAAAAATCACTGTTGCAACCTCTCACTAATCGAAAATCATCTGTGCAATTCAGCTCTATGATTCACCAAGCTGCCGAGCTCCAATCTCCGACGAGAAATAGCAATCCCATCCACCGGGGCCCTAAGGAAGATGATGACTAGATCAGCAATGTCTATGGTGTTGACTATTAGAATCAGTGGAATAACATAAAAGAGACAAGAAATAAAAAGAAAGAGAAAGAGAGAAAAGAGAGAGAAGAGAAAACCCAAACGACTACATTGTATTAAACTGAATTCATTGCAAAACCTAAACAAGAGAGCTTATATAGGAGGGTACTGAGGTTGTACATGGAAAGTGTAAATAAAGGAAATAAGTCATAAAATCCTAATCTTACTAGAATTACACAATACTAGGAAATAACTCTAACACAATACTATATATGTAACCCTAATATACTTCTAACACCCCCTCTCAAACTCAAGATGGGAGGCAAACCAACTTGAGTTTGCAAACAAAACGCAAGGAAATGCGGAACTAGAATTGAAGGCAGCGCATGGAAGCGCAAATGATGATGTTTGTTGGCAGGGAACAACCTGTAACTGTGGGCTGGAATTGGGGCTGCTACTGTGGCTGTGACTGAGACGGAACCGCAGCTTGCTGAGGCGGAACTAAAGCTGCGGTTGAGAGACGGTGGAACAGACTACGATGATGACTGAACTATTTGGGGACATTGATAGAGGGAAAAGCAGCGGTGGAGATTGAATGAAAGAAAAGCAAGGAGTAACAAATGAGTAAAACAAAGAGCAGAAGTGAAACAAAGAAGGAGAAGAAGCGAAACAGCGTGGACCAGAGGAGAAAACAGAAAAGAGTGCAGGGCAGAGGAGAAAATAGAAAAGAATCAGCGACTAGAGAGTAGAGCAGAGCCCAGCCTCAGATTTATAACTAGATCTTGAGAGGGAAAAACTAGAAGCAGTAGAACTTGGAAGCCGAAGATGTATAGGAAAGGCAAGAAGAGAAGAGGAAGAGTAAGAACAGAAATAGAGCGAACAGGTTTGGGGTCTCAGAACAGGTGAGAGATCAAACATGATGTGCATAAGCAGATAAATGACAGACGATTGACATGGCGGATGAATGTTAGAGAAGCAGAGGAATCAAATACAACGGCGCGCGTTGTTTGGTGAAGTTGGAAGCAGAAGATGAACAAGGAGAAAGCAAAGAGGGGACGTTGCGGCTTGGAAGAAAGAAATAGAGAAAGGAAGCAACAGTGGAAAGCAAACAGAAAAGAGGCGGTTAGCTGAAACAGAAAAAAAAAAAAAAAAAAAGAGAACGGCTAAAGGAGAGGAATCGACGCAGCAGCTAGGCAAAGAAAGACAAAATAAAGAAAATAGAAAAAAAAAAACAAGCGATGCGACTGAGTGTAAAAGGAAGAGAAGAAAGAATTAACAGTTAACACAGGGAGAATAGATCAACACAAAAACTAGAGTAACAGGCGCGGCTGGAGTACAGCAGGTGGGGAAAAAAAAGAAGAAAAAACGCAAGAAGAGCAGCGGCGCAGCATGGAGATCAGGCGGCAGGAAACAGAAGAAAAAAAAAAAAGAAAGCTTGTGGCAGAAGAAGACAAAGCAGAGGAAGCAGGTTGCGGCAGGCAGGAATTTGGAAAAAAAAAAATAGCAGAAAGAAAAAGAAGTCAAAGCTTGCGGCTGGGCAAAAGAAAAAGGAAAAAAAAAAAAACAGAAAAAGAAAGAAAGAAAAGAAGATAAGGAGAAGCGGCGTAGAGCAGGCTGGGAAATTAGGAAAAAGACAAGGAGGTCGGCTGAGAAAAAAAAAAGCTGAGAGAAAAAAGCAAGGGCTGTGCGGCTGGAGAAGCAGTTGGCTTGGAGCTGCTGCAGAACGGCTTGGAGGCGCTGCGCTGGAGACGGCTGACAAGAGAAAAAAAAAAAGAAGGAACAGAGCAGCAGCATGGAGAAGCAGTCGGCTTAACAGGAAATGAGCGGCGGCTGGGCAGTTGCGGCAGAAAGCGGAAAAAGTAGAAGAAAATCAGAGGAAAGAAGACTCTAATACCGTGTTAGAATCGATAGAATAATATAAAAGAGACAAGAAATAAAAAAAAAAAAAAAAGAGAAAAAAAAAAGAAGAGCAAATCCAAACGACTACATTGTATTAAACTGAACTTATTACGAAAACTAAACAAGAGAGCTCCTTATATAGGAGGATACTGAGGTTATACATGTAAAGTGTAAATAAAGAAATAAGCCATAAAATCCTAATCTTACTAGAATTACACAATACTAAGAAATAACACTAACACAATATTATATATGTAATTCTAATATACTTCTAACATTGACGGTCCTGTAGTTGCGCTACTCTGCTAAAATTTTCTGACCATACAAACGTTGAGATGACAGAGATTAGAGTAAAGTCTATTAGGGCTGCTCATAGATTTAGGCCCTTTTTTTCTGCCTCAAATGGCAGACCTTGGGTTTAATTCTAGCTGCATGAAGGAAGCCTAGGCTGAGACCAGTATATCCCGAAGAGCCGGAGCAGACATGTTGTCTACGTTTAGTTCATTGTTGACCTTGTTTCTTGCTTTAATGGTATACTATTATATATAGAAGAAATTGGATGCACCTGTTGAAGAGCTCATGCCTTTCTTGAATCTGCTAATCTTTGATGGCCAATCCCCTTTATATTGTTGTTGCAGAAGCTAATGCCTCATATACTTTGGAGTCAGTTGTCTGATGCAAAAAGTAGAGCATTCAGAAACCATGTACAACATGAAGTAAAATAGTTTCAATGGGTTAGAAGTCACCCATAGTTAAATTGATGAACACAGAAAGATCTCAGCCCAAAAATACGAGTTTTTTTTACCAGATTTTCAATTTATTTTTTTTGTTTTATCATTGGTAAAGTATTACAATTTTTCTAAGAAATAAAAATTGTTTAATGCATTGTTAAAAATATGTATAATAATTTTTTTGTTGAAAAAATTTCTCAGATTTTTCTGCCCGGGACAGAGAATGTTCTCTGTTATGGGACAAAGAATGTTCTTGGTCTTGGTTATATGGACAGGGAATTTTTGTATTAAAAAATAAGAATTTTTTTGACATAATTTTTTATACAATATAGATCTTGTTTGATATATCTTAATTTTTAGAATTTAAATATATGATTTTTATAAAAAAAAAAATAGATTTATATATTACAAGTTATTTGATTTTGAAGTTTCTAAAACAAAAGATGATGATGTGGCAGTGGATGGGACACAGAAATGGGATTAAGTAGATATTGTTCCGTGTATTTCACATAGGGGTATTTTTGTCAACGAAATAGGTAAGGACTTTTGGGGTTAATAATACTTTGGTTGGACCTTAGGCTAATTTAACACTTTATAAGAAAATAGGCCTTTCGCAGCTTTTCACATTCGCCGCTAAAGGGTTTAAAAACCGCCACTAATTACATTTGCGGCGTTTTCTCTTTTTTACGCCAATGCCTCGGTCCTAATTTTGTTGCAGTACTTCAAGAAATGCTGCAAATTATTTGTGGCGTTTTTAGTGGCGAATTGAATTGCCGTTAAAACAAAAAGTGTCGTTTGACGAATATGGGTATAAATGACGCATTTAGTGGCATTTTTCTAATTGTCATTAATTTGGTGGCACTTTCGAAACCACCTCTAATAGATAACATTTGTGGCTATTGTATAAACGCCGCTAAAGCCTTTTTCTTAGTGGCATTTGACAAATGACACAATTCTGAAAGTTTTTGTGACCATTTTACAATTGCCGTAAAAACAGTTTTGGCGTTTATCGTTTTTGACAATTATTTTACCACCGCTAAAATGTGGCAAAAAATTCACATTCTACAACTGCCGCTAAACATTTAATTTTGTAACAATTCTTTAAACGCCGCAAAATATTTTGTGGCTTTTTTCTTTTGTGTAATTTTTTATATGGAGAAAAAATCTGCTGTTAATATACTCCTAATCAACGATCACTTTTTAAAATGATTTTAAACTATTCCTGCAAAATTTTAAACGCATTCACTAATTAAGTGCACTAAACACTCAATACATTAATCCATACATAAAAAGTCTTATACCAAAACTCATTCATTTATATAAAACCAAATTAAAATCTCACTTGACGATTCACATTAATTTATTCTTCCATTTTTTTATCTCACCCAACATCTTATCTAACTTTTCTTTCGTATGCTCAAATTCTCTCATATTCTTATCATTCTGTTTGCGAGCAAATAAAGCAGATGCGGTGGGACCTAAGCCGTAAGTCCTTACACAACCATGCCTTTCTGTCCCATGATATTGGAGAAAACCTCCTCATAAAAATCTAATGATTGTGAAGATTCTGGTACCTGTGAAAGTTGTTCGTTGAACTTTTCCTGAAAAATTTTCATAGTTAGTAAATATAATAAATAATAGACATTATTTTCATACAAATATAACATTTTTCTATGTGCATAATATGTATTAAACATACAATTGTATCAGTTGATGCCTGGTCAACTATTTGACCATTTTTATTGGTATGTGTTTGAATAAACATAGTAATTCGATCTAGTTCCTTCCCAATAGCTTTCTTCAACTACATTAAAAGATAATGTAAAAATTTGTATTAAATTAAATATGTATAAGTACACAATATAATAACTTAAAATTCCCTTACAACTTAGTATTTTATTTTACCTTATCCCGAATACAGCAATGGCCCATTCTTCCAGTTTAGTGGCTCATCTTATGCTTAGTACGATTAGATTTTTAAGAAAATTTGTCAATAAATTGTGTAAGATTGATAAATAAAAAAATTATAGATAACTAGTATTTATAAGTTTCATACCCTTGCAGATTGAGAGCCCCAATGTTGGACTAGATATTCGCACTGATTTTCTATTACCCTATTTAGACGATGCGCAAGGCGCTCTTCATCAATGTCAAATGCATCATAGAAATCTTTTTTCAAGCGACATTTCTAGTCCCTCTATTTCTTGGCAAGGAATTTCATGTAGTTGGATTTAAATGTATCTTCTACTCCAATATTTTCTTGTATTAAAAAAATTACATATGTAAGCATCATATAAATAAAATAAAAGGGTTCTAAACTATCATTATTATATGTTCTTATAGTTCTTATACCTTCACATTATCAAAAATACGATTCTTAAATTCTTTCGGCACATTTCTCCGATCTTTATACGTTAGGGGTAATCTTAGTCCGCTTCTAGCTATAATACCCAATTATGTTTGAAGAGTTGTTGCCGCCTTGTCTCCAATTGGGAGCAATAGCTTATCTAACTCGACATTCAATACATGCCTGGTACCACATGAAGGATTTGCTTGAGAAAGTCCTCGAGATTGAGAACAATTAGTAAAAGGTACTAAACTTGGACTTGATCAATGTTAAAAATTACATAAATATGGCTCCTCTTTAATCTAGGAAAATGCATGAAATTTGAATTAAAAATAACACATGTTAATATAGAAGTATATGCATACCTGCAGAAGTGCCTGACGGAGATTATGGTAATGTATGAATTGGTGATGACGGGAGTGGTGGTGGTCGAGGAGGCTTGGTTTGGGGTTGGGGTTGATTGGTGGTGGGGCGTGGGTTTATTGATTTTTTCCAAATATGTTATCTTCCATGGCCTCATGTTAAAAAAATCTGTAACATTAGATAGAACTTAAACAACCATTAAAAAGAAGTTAATAATTCAAATAATCATTAAGTGATAAAAAAAAAATAGCTATATGTGTTGGAAAAAAAATTACACATACACACACTATAATAAGTTCATTCAAGAATAAAATGTTGAATATTGAAAACAAAATAAAATGATATTATAAAATTGCTAATGTCACTCTCAATGTCAACATCATCATCACTCTCAGTGTCAACATCACCATCTTCAATAATATTTACATCAACTGTTGCTCTGTCGACACCACGCATAACCCATACAAAATCGTCATCATTTGTGAATGTATTATCATCCAAATGCTGACCATTATATGGTTCCACTTATGGTTCTGTCATATGCTCTTTCGCAAGCACATCAAACACGTCTCTAGGTGTCATAATCATAACAATATGTCAATCTTTCTCCAATAAATCTTGCACATACCAGACTTGTTGTGCTTGTGACGTAAGAATGAAAGGTTCATCTCCCAATCGATTTTCTTTGTACAACAAATGTTTGAAGTTAACTAATGTGAACCTGAACTCATTTTTCTTCCTGCATTGTTATCAATTCAATCACATTTAAATAACATAAATTTAAGATCATTTTTGTATCGAAGTTCAATAATGTCTGTTAAAACTCTATAGAAACTGGCATCCCCTTCACTTGGTTTTCTATCTCTTGCACTTGCAAAACTAGTCGTACTTGCATTCAACAAATTTCCACTATTTTGAGTTTTTCTTTTATTCACGTTTTTTTTGTTCAAAATCTGAACCCATTGATTACATATCCCGTATATCTCCTTCCCCACTGGTCAGGACCCGCAGATAATATTTCAACTTTAGGTGATATTTGTGCATTACTTGTTTGTCTCAATTGCTTAACCTACATTTTTTTTGTAAAAACAAAATTAGCATGATATGTCTGGCATACAAATTTAATTATGTATGAATATATCTACTTATATGATCCATAAACCAAATGTGAAATGTTTCACTGTGAATACGAAAAATTTGGTGCTCTCCTGCATGAGGCTTCTCATTCCTAAGTAATGTAACGTGTTTCCTATCAAGTTAATGTGTCAATAAAGATTTACTCATATTATAATTCAGTCATATTTTTATGAAATACAAGTGAGAGGTGACTTACTCTCGAAATGAAGTGATTGCATCGAAGTTCATTAGCACATATCGATGTGCTTGAGCCTATGTGATGTCATTAAGGAGAAATTGTTTTTCATTCCCTAATCCCCGACCAGACTTGTTATTTCCATCATAATTCCTAATTGGGCGGTTGGACTTAGTTTCAACATCCTCTAAATGCCTTTCACAAAAATTCATGCATTCTTCTACTAAATACCCTTCAGCAATCGAGCCCTCGGGATGAGCTCGATTACGTTCATATAACTTTATTGTAAGTATAACTTTAATGTAAGTAGAAACCTAAAAGCACAATAAAAATTAAAAATCTTAAAAACATTATACAATTTATAAAATTCAGTACAGGAAATATAAAATTAAAAACATTAAACATATACCTTTCAATGGTGTACATCCATCGATATTGCATCGGTCCGGCAATTAGTTGCCTCCTCAGCTAAATGGATGGGTAAATGCTCCATAATATCAAAGAAGGATGGTGAAATATTTTCTCAAGATGACAGAGTATGATTGCAATATGATATTGAAGAGTTTGAAACTCTCTTGTAGTCATAACTTTAAAACACAACTGTCTGAAAAAATTGCATAATTCAATTACTGCCTGACTCGTATTCTTCGGCAATGATTTTTGCACTGTCAGGGGAAGTAATTGTTGTATCAAAGTATGACAGTCGTGGCTCTTAAGACCATAAATTATATGATCTTTCAAATTCACACGCAGTGAAATATTCGATGCATAACCATTTGGAACCTTAACATTCTTTAGCACTTTACAAAAAATATCTTTGTGTTGTTTGTCCATTGTGAAGCATGCAGCAGGTATATACACTTTGTCATTCCTTCCTTATTGGGGGTGCAACATTTTTCGAATACCCATAGCTTCAAGATCATACCGAGCCTTCAAATTATTCTTTATTTTCCTAACAACACCTAATAGTGTCCATAATATATTGCCGCACACATTTCTTTCAATATGCATAACCTCAAATTGTGGCAGATTAGATTATACTCCCAGTATGGTAATTGAAAGAATATGCTCTTCTTTTTCCATTGTTTCTTCCAATTCAAATGATTTTTATCATATGTAATTTTTCTCATTTTCCTCTTTTTTATTCTTTTCTTTCTTTTAGGTTGCTCAACTTTTTCATATTTTGTTACCATACAATGTAACTGTTGTAATATCTTAGTCCTAGATAATCGTTTGGGTTGAACTTGCATCTCTCGCATGCCATCAAAAGATACTCTATCCTTTCAAAATTTATGGTTTGGCTTTAAAAATCTTCAATGACCCATATAACAAAACTTACTACAATGAAACAACCATTCAGATCGAGTGTCTTTGTTGCAACAAGGACATGCATATCTACCTTTAGTGCTCCATCCCAACAAGTTTGCATATGCTAGGAATTCATTTATTATCCATAATAATGCTGCATACATGTGAAACATCTGATTTATCGATGCATCATAAGTGAGTACACCATCCTACCCATAATTCATTCAGTTCTTCAATCAACAATTGTAAATTCACATCAATGTTATTACCAGGAGAACTATGCCCATCAATTAGCACAGATAAGATAAAAAATGGTTGCTTCATGCACGTCTATGGTGGTAAGTTGTATGTCATTTACACAACAGGCCACTGTGCTATGAGCAATGGTCATTGTCCTAAATGGATTAAATCCATCAAGCTGCTAGCCCAAGTCTAACATTACGACTGTCAGATACAAACACTGGGTTTTGCTCATCAAATTTCTTTCAGGCAATGGGAATTAGCTAGGATGCCTTAATACAACATCATCGATGCGTCCCTCTGCATGCCATTTCATGAGAGAAGTAGTTTTTGATGACATAAATAACTTTTTAAGCCTCGACTTCAAAGGAAAATACCTAACTTGTTTCGTAGCAACCTTTCTAGTTTCAGCAACATATCTAGATGCATGACAATTTTTACATTCTTTCTTATCCTTCTCCTCATTTTTATATATCAAACAATCATTACGACATGCATCAAACTTTTCATAAGTGAAGCCAAGGTTATTAATAATCTTCTTAGCCTCATAAAATGACTTTGGTAATGTTACAACATTAGGAAAAGCTTCTTTCAACAACTCTAACACCATCGTAAATGACTTGTGAGACAAAAAACACATCACTTTTATAACCATCAACCGGACAAGAAACGAAAGTGTTGTAAACTTATTGTAACCTGGATATAGTTCGCACTCCACATCTTTTAGAAGTTTAAAATATGTCTCAGTTTCTATATCAAGACCTTATATAGTTTGACTTGGCTCATCGTCAACAACATCATCCATGTTAAGAATCTCAAATGCATCATGTATCATTCCAATCATGTCATCACACATACTCAATTCTAAATTTGGTCTCCTCGTCGCATCATTATCACGTCCATCAGTGCATAAACGTTCACCGTGATAAATCCTATTTTTATAATTTCGAAGAAACCCATTTACAATTATATGCTCGTATGTAACTTTTTCTTGAACAAGTTTGATACTTTGACACTTCTTACATGGACAATATATTTCTGACCCAGGAAGCTTATTAGCCATTGCAAAATTGAGAAATTCGTTGGCCCCTTTGACATATGATTCATTTAACCTATATTCCAAATTGATCCAACTCTTATCCGTAGGTTTGTTCATCAACTATTATCACCTAAAGTATAACAAATATATACTTAATCAACAAAAAATAAAAGAATTTGTTATCACTAAAATCAAATATAAAATATTTAATTCTTATTTGTAATGCATACATGATGAATCCTATTTCCTTCAACTCCATTCTAATAAGTGAGGCGTTCTTATCCCATTCAAGAATGCACAATCCAGATTGTATTCAATAGCTTTTACTTCTCTCCATATCAAAAAAAATTTCGCTGCATCTCCCCTTAGTTCTCCAAGTACATGACTTATATTAGTCACATGCACTTTGAGCTTGTCAATTATAATGTGTGTGTAACTAATCTATGTATGTACCCAGAGAATAATAAGGATGCCTGGCGAATTTTTTTTAATACAGAACAAAGTAGAAGCTACTGACTAAAATGCAGATGGTGCATTCCCAAACTATCCAAATTGGGACAATTCAAGAATCGTTTATAGACAAAAAATTTTATCACCAAGAGTACATAGTAGTTGTTAACTTTAATTAATTCTATCACAAAATAATAATTCATAATTAACAACTACTAAGTACTACAAAAGTGATAGTAGCATTGCATGTCTGCCATTGATTCTTGAACTGGTCTAAGGTTTAATGAATGTATAAATACATCAATTAAAAATTATACAATAAAATAAAAAACCAACCATCAACAAAAATTATATATACATCAATTATCTTAGTTCATGGATTGTAGAGTTTATTTTGGATGAATTAGGTACATTCATGGTTAAAATATGTTTCTCATATATTTGGTTCAATTATTTGAATTTATAATAGAAATTCTTTTCTATCTTTTTTTTCACTCATTCCACATGTGAATGGATTACACATATGTTCGATAAATCATTATGCCTATGAAAATAATAATTCTCTTATAATATCATTTTGAAATCCATTTATTTTTAAAATTCATGTCTATAAGCTTAATATCATTTTGTAATTATATAAAAAAATTAAGGTAGTATTTAATAACATTTTTACTTCCTTTTTTATTTTTTTTTAAAAATAAGCAAAAAACTAAAAGTAATAGTTGATTATTTTTATTTTTGGGAGATTACTTTGTGAAATGTTTTTTATTTCTACTTTTTGTTTATAAAAAAAAAAAATTGAAAAAGTTATTTTTTTTACTTCATAAATATACTTAAAGAAAAGTTTTATCAAACGATGCCATGAGTTCTCCTAGGATTTAATTTTGATACCATGTTTGTGCTACGTTAGATGTTATATTGGCATGTTTACACATGTTTGGAAACTAAGGTTTACTTGATTTGATTTGGTAGCATGATTTAATTGACTTTTTAGTTTTGACCATGCATTAGGGCTTGATTTTGTGTTTGGTTGGTTTTATGTAATCAGTGGTTTGTTTATATTAGATTCCATACACCAAACATGTTTTCAAAAGTAAGACAACTTTCTATTTTTGATTTATTTATTTGAACGAATTTCCTAAATTTTTCAAGACCATGAATGGGATTTATGTCAATGTGGGATTAGTAGTGTTGCTTATATATATATATATATATATATATATATATATATATATAACTTTCTGATGTCACTTAATTCTACTTGTAGTCAAAATTTTGGTGAATGAATCTCATCCAAGTGGGAAATCGTTTATAGCACATCGCAGAATTTTCATATGTTCTATTCAATTAGAGACTCTGTGTCTTGGTTTTGCAGGGATCCGGCGGAATCACAATTAAGAAGACTGGTACGATTAAATATTATATATATATATATATATATATTCATATAGGTATAGTTTTAGATTATTTGTTCAATTCGTTTGGTTCTAAAGAAAGGGTGGAAAAGAGAAGAAAAGATAATTATGTAGAGTTGCAAAGAACAATTTAATCTAATAACAACATCATAATCACCCATTCAAAGAAAGGAAAAAAAAGAAAAAAAAATAATACTTAAGTGTGAAAACCCATTTGTCACCTCTAAAGTCTCAAGATTGTCATCTTGGGATTTGTGATGACAAAGGGGTAATTTCAGGTGGGTATTTGAAAGGAATTGTTTTCATAAATTGCTTCCATTTAAAAGAGGGGAAGAGAGCGAAACCCTGCATTTTATGAGTATACATGCAGACAATTATAATCCTAATATATATGAATTTGAATTTTCAAAACATAACATTAATGATTGAAACGTGAAACCCTATAATAGAGAAAAACATTGTTGCTGAAGAGAGCACGATATATAACACCGTCTCAAATACAAAATTTTATACATACATCAACTCGGACAAATTAATGGATCACAAACTGCAAAAACTAGAATATACGGACGAATCTATGGGGTTGGCTGTTGGCGAGGGGAAGAGAGGGATACCTTTGATGGTCTGAACTGTAGTCCCGGTAAAGCAACCTCGACCTTGCAGTAAAATCAGCGTTAGATATTGCGACATTCCCGTTCTAGTGGTGGTGTTGGTTGCAACGTGAAGAGAGGGGCAGATGAAAGTTTAGGAGATATTTTGGGTTTTGAAGTTGTCTTTTGATGTGTACATGAAAGAGGCAAGTTCACGTGTGTTAGTGTATAACACATTGATCAGGAAGGAATTCCTAATCGTGATGTTTTGGTTCTTTCACATTTTTTTATAAAATGTATTTAAACATTTAATGGCAATTACAATAACACGCCGCTACTTAGCGACACTTAATCAAAATCGCCGCTAATTAGCGGCGCCATTAGCGACAGTTACTGAAAAATGCCATTTTTTTTTAATTAAAACAACTTCATCTTTCATAAATAAGTTACAGCAGTTATTTTAAAATGTTGCTGAATAGTGGCAGTTATTTTCAATTGCCACTAATTCGTGGCGGTTTGTTAGAAGCGCCACTAAGAATTCGCCGTGAAATGCCTATTTTCTTGTAGTGATAATTTTTTATACAATATAAATCTTGTTTGATATATCTCGATTTTTAGAATCTAAATATATAATTTTTATAAAAAAATAGATTTATATATTACAAGTTATTTGATTTTGAAGTTTTTAAAACAAAAGATGATGATGTAGCAGTGGATGGGTTACAAAAATAGGATTAAGTAGATATTGTTCCGTGTATTTCACAAAGGGGTATTTTTGACAACGAAATAGGTAAGGACTTTTGGGATTAATAATACTTTGGTTGGACCGTAGGCTAATTTAACACTTTACATGGAAAGTATTAGTAAATCTCTCATTTTTTTTGTTAGAAAGAAATGATGTGATGTTATAATTTATATCAATCAATTCAATTCCATTACAACTAAATCAACCAATTTAGAAGACATAACCCAATACAAGAGCCTCTCCAATTTATTTTCTAATGACCGAAAAAAAAAAAAAATTCAGTTACACCAAGTTTCTTTTTTACTAAGCAATGCTATACATTTTTTTAAAAAAAAATCATAGAATTAAAATCCCAAATAATAGATCAGTACTATACTGGATAAATATCCCATCATTTCCATGATATATACTCAGTACACCTCTGCCTACTTATTCTGTAAACTTTTCTAAGCCTGAGTTTTGATAGGTTTGCTGAATCTGGTAGCTTAAAGAAAGCACAATTATGTGAAGGGTTTTTTTTTTTTTTTTCTTTTTTTTATGGATCGTTTAGTAGATATTCTGAGTCAGCTTACGTGTATTAAACTAAGTCCTTTCTGTGACCAGGGACAAGGCCAAGATTTGAATTTAGGAGGGGCAAATTTTTTGTTAGATATTTAATCCAAAATTTAAAAATTAAAAGAAGTACAAAAACCTAATATTGATTGATAATCTTTTTAATTAGTGATTAAGTTTATTGATATATATGAATTTATCAATTAGATAAGGGGTTAAAGTGAAAGAGACTCATAAAAAAAACGTTAAGACTATATGAAAAAAATTCAAAAAATCAATAAGTTTCAATCATGGGTTAAAATGAAATGGAAAGAAAGATAAAATATGAAATATTTTAGACTTGGGGGATGCAAATTAAGAAGGTATCTGTGAAAAAAAATTGAAAAGGATATAAAAAATTGTAAATAAATAAAAAATTGTAAATAAATAAAAAATTTGAGTCCCAGCCTAGTCTCATCCATGCCTGTAATACCCAGACTTACTTTTTAAGTTATTTCTGTCCATCCTACCCAAACCCACTTTTTAAGCTCTATCTGTCAATGATCAGCGCAGAATAGATTCAAACTCAAAACACTTGAATTTTATTTTCAATATTTTTATCATTCGATCGCACTCCCAAATGATAACTATGTGAAGTTTTGCCAATGCTAAAACTAAATGTTTTGTGTTTTTAAAAATTTAAATTTATTAGAAAATAAAATAATTCAAAATACATATACAGTAAACTCTCTTATAATTAATAGACTTGAGAGATGAAAAATTTACTAATTATTAAAATTATTAATTATAAATTTTCATATATTTTTATTAATAAAAACTTATTTCATACATGTATGTGAATTTTGATACAAAAAGAGACTTCATATTCAACTTTTTTTTTTACAGTATTTCGATTTTTTTTTACAGTATTTCAATATTTCATAAAAAAAAATATATATAATATTCAACTTGTGACATATAAAAATTCATAATATCCTTTTGAACTAAAGAAGTTATGCTTCTATGCTTACTCATGTCATAATTTTTTTTACTTACAATATATTTAACTCTAATTTGAATAGAATTTATAAATATAATTACCAAAACATATCGTAAATAGGATATATACAAGTACATGTATAATTATTTTATCTTTCAAATAATTAATATTATAAAGATTTTTTTTAAAAAAAATAATAGAATTATTAATTATCTACCATGAAATCAAGTCGATTCTTTAAAATCTTATTAATTATTAGAGATTATTTACTTATTAAATATTAATTATAATAGGACTAAGTGTATCTTTTAAATTCTAATTATTTTTATTCTTGAAAGTTAAAAAAAAAAAGTAAACTACACCTACATTCCTTGAATTTTTTGACAATTACCGATAGTCTTCCTCTAATTCTTCTTTACTCTCTCTAGCTTCTTTTTACATATATGAAACTACTGGGGGCTTGAAGAAGCAAAGGAATAAAAAAAAAAACCAAAAAATATTCAATTCAAAAAGATTTATCACCGAAGGGATACAGTTCTAGGACGGTAGCGATGGGGCTTTTTGGCTCCACCAATTGTTGGGGCTAATTTCTCTCTCCCACACATTTACTTCTCTGTCCTCTCCCTCGACGATTTTGATTGGCAATGTGGTGACGATTTTATGAGTCTATTTCCATGGTGGTGAGGGTTAGGAGGCAGTGGTGCAAGTAGAGTGGCAGTGTAGCTGGTGGGGGAGTGGTGGTAGTGATAGGGGAGGGGATTGTGGTGGTGGTGTTGTGAAGTGGCAACAGCCGGGAGGGTGTGGAATTTACCACAAAAAAAAAAAATGTGTAAAAAATGAAAGCACCATGCACGTGTTGTGTAAGATATTGTTGGGAAAAAATTAAAAAGAGAAAAATGTGTGGCTGCTGGGATTCGAGCCCAGGTCTCCACGGCCACAACGTGGAATTCTTACCACTAAACTACAGCCACTAGATGATTAATTCTAGTCAGTACTATGTATTAACTAGCTAACTCAACAACATGGATCATAAATATAGAATAATACCCATAACATTGAAAGAATAAAATTATAAAATCTATGTCTATTTTTGAAATCGCCTGTCTATGAGGGCAGAATTACAACCGAGACTTTGTAGCCCCTATTTTGATATAATTTGAAAAAAAAAAATTCCGTACTTTTTTCTCTAAACTTTAGAAGAAAAAAAAAAATGTAATGCATGGTTCAGTTATTGAGCCTAACATATTCGAGGTTGATCAAACTCAGTCTTAAAAAATTGTAATGATATCATTTTATGTGTAAAACATAATTAAAAATGGGTGGGGAGAGTGAATAAGCTAATTTGAGTTTGAGCATGGTTTTTCTTCATTTTGAGCTAAAATAAAAGTGAGACAAACATTATTTAAGATGGGTTCACATAAAAATATGTTCTCTTCAATAAGTAGATTAAGAAAATATATTGAGTTACTCAAAATTATTAAAAAGTGAATGAGAAATTGACTTCAAATATTGCCACTTGAATATAGTAACAAAGTTTGTAAAAAGCTTGTCCTGTACATTAGTTGGATACAATGCTTTAAGTAAATATATATACAATTTCCATGAAGTGGGATTTGGGTCCCAAGGCACACTCCACTTTGGTAGAAGGGAGAAGACTTAATCCATGATGGGTTCACCACATGTGTGCTACCGAATCAGATCGGATTGGATTGGGTTGAGCTTGGGTTGTTATATATATATATATATATATATATATCTTTATTTATTTATATTTGTAAAAAAAATTATTTAATATTTTATTTAATTTTTTTAAAAAAACATTACCGTGTTAACATTCTCAAAACGCTACCGTATTAAATATGACTATTAGCATTGTTGTATTCACCAAAGTGGCACATCAATTCGAACTGAAGCATTATATCCATTCGCCATGAATAGAGGTGATTTTCAACTTCGTGTCTGTGTATATTAAACAATCACGAAGTGGTCTATCATCTAAGTTTTGCATTCAAAAACTAGTATTCACATAGATTAAAAAAAGAGAGTAAAAACACTGAGTTGGTAAGTACTTTTTTTATGCAAAACCATTATTATATGTATTATGAAATATAGTTGTCAAATCAACTTGTGTGCACGAATTCTATATTAAAGACATAATGTCAAATACTAGCCGTGGTCAATCAATTATGTTTTTTTCCAATTTTGCATAGTACCGTAAGTTTTAGTATATTCAATTTGATTTATAAAATCTTCGGTTTACAGTATTTTGTTTTTCAAATCTAAGTTTGTATTTGCAAATTCTGTTTCACAAAATAGTTTTATGCTTCGGTTTTAATTGTCTCTATTTTGTGAAATTCTATTTTTCATGAAATAATTTTCGTTCTTGTTTTTAGTTATTGTTTTGTTGAAGTACAATTAGTTCATTTATACCAACAAAACCAAAATGAAGTAAGGAGGCTAGTTGGAGAGAGAGAACGAGAGAGGTGGAAGTGGGAGTTTTGGTTTGTATTTCTTATATAATCTTGTTTACATTAATAAAAAAAATCACTAATAAAAAAAAACTAAAATTCAAATACTTCTCTTCATATAAGGGTGGGACTATTCCCATTCCAGTATCTCTATATTTTTTTCACTTACACTGCCACTCAACGTCTCTATTATGCGGAGTGCAAAATATAAATGAAAATTTATTTTTGGTAATCCAGCTATTTAGCATATAATATTCATGATTTAAAGTGTTTTTAATACTACATCCAAGATGATGTCTGATCTACTGTGACACTGGTTTGGCAATGTGGTTGGGGCAAACCTATTGAGCCAAACCCCATATGAAAATATTCTTGGCCCTTAGTTTTTTTTTCTTGGGCAAATTAATTTTGAAGTAAGTCAGTTAATGTAATTCCAGAAATGGTCAAGTTATATTAAATTGAGAAAAATTATGCCAAATCCCAAACATGTGTTTTCTTTAAGACTTTACAATGCATCCAGTACTCTTATGTTTTATATAAAGAATTTTTTTACGTATAGTGTTATTATGTAAACGCAAACTCCATGCATATATATATGTGTGTGTGTGTGTTGTGAATTTGAATTAATAGGAAAAAGAACATCATGAGCTTCTTTATCTGGTGGTGCGAAAACAACTATCTGCAATCCTTGGCTTTCAAAAGCATTCTTCAAAAAGCAAAGGCTTTAATTTCTGTGCTTTCTGTTTAAGCCAAACAGCTAGAGACACCATATGACTTTCACATTAGCTTGGTTTATATATCCTTGTCTAGCGAGTCATTTCTTGACCTTAATTGCATGAAAACAATTAATTGCATTAATGGCTTCCATGTGGGATGTTTGATCAATGACAGTTTTGAAATCATCATATTCTCCTATGCCTTTTGGACTACGCATGCTATAATTGTAATATTGTAACTACATCTTTAATCACAGCCCTCTCCTCTCCCTGACCAGCTCTATAAATTCATTGCATAGCTTCAAGTTTCCTTCATCTGTCTCTTTGTGTATCTCTCTCTTTTTTCCATCTCCATGGCAACCATATCATGGCTCTTGAAAGTGCTTCTCTTGCTTGCAATCACATGTTTGATTGCAGATGATGCAACTGCAACTAGGGAACTGCTGCCTATACAACCAGGATTCAACCTCACTCTGAGACTTGAAACTAGTGGCGGATTAGTGGATTGCTGGAACGCGCTTACGGAGTTAAAATCATGCTCCAATGAGATTGTTCTGTTCTTCATAAATGGCCAAACTGATATTGGTCCTGCCTGTTGCCAAGCCGTCAGAATGATCACCCAGCATTGCTGGCCTGCCATGCTGACTTCCCTTGGTTTCACAGCTGAGGAAGGCAACATACTGAATGGCTACTGTGACTCATTTGGTCCTGCTGCTAGTCCTTCAGTGCAACCTGCGCCCATGGGTTAATTTCAAGTCATTTTCTTGCTATATATAGTTGGAGTGTCTAAGAGTTTGTCTTGTCAGTGTCTGGTTTGGCTTTGGCTTTGGTTTGGTTATGTTTTTATGTGTTTGGCTTGAGTTCCTGACTATCAGGTTGTTTGTTGGTGTCTGCCAATGGTGTTATGTGTGCATATGAATATGGCTCATGATGGGTAGTGTTGTCTGCTATATATGGTTATGTGCCTTGTGATGGGCAGTGATGACACATATATTGAAATAAATATTTGGAATTTAGCTAATTCTGATCTTTATGTAATGCGATGATCGTAGCCTTCTGACTGAACTCAAACTGATATCGTGAACTCAACAGATATATATATATATATATATATATATATAGACACACACACACACATATACACACAATTAAATTATGGAGTGAAGGTTTTTTGGGAGCAATACTATTAAATCCCAATATGGTCCAGATCATTACACATAACAACTGAAATTGGATGGCAAAACAATTAAACCACAAAGGACTGATCACTGTTGGGGAAATTTGGATTGCAAATTTTAAGTTCTTGTGAATGAATGTGTAGTAGTTATGCTGTTTGGTATTTGGTTGACTGAATACTCCAATGACAGGTTCCACCGGCCAGCCCCATAAGCAGTGAACCCACCTTTGTGATCCTACCGCGGTACCCACCATGAAAATCAACCTACCCATTGACTCCACCGCTGGGAGAGGGCGGGACAAAAATGAGTTATGAGATTTGTTTTCTATATTGAATATTAAAACAGGCAGATATTGTCCTCACAAAGCACGGATCCATTCCAAAAGTACTATGTTACCTTGGTGGCAAAGAAATGTGGGTGTATAGGGGGGGTCTGGGGTTCATTTCTTACATTAGCCAAAAAAAAATTCCATGAATTAAATGGGGCAATGCTTAAAGTATCTCTTTGAAAGCATGAGGATAAAACTTCCTAGGTTTAGATTTATAAGCCTCTGGATGGGCGAAATACAGCTAATACTTGCATTGCTTATATGATTTGAATTTTCAATCACATAAAATTGGGGAAGAATTCAGAGTGGAAATTGAAACATGGTTTATATTTGGCCAATATATATATATTTGGGAGGGTAGACCTCAGATGATGATTAGGAACTTAATAGGGTACACTTCCTTTCCACGGCAATCTCAAAAATTTTGTACTTACCTGCTCAATTTGTTTACAAACATTTTACACCAAAAGATATATTTTTCACCTAAACTTTTTACATAAAAAGTTAATTTTTCGTCTTATTTTCTGATTTTTTTGAAGGGTATTAATTTTCGATATGACATGAACATGACTTAGACTAGTAGGTTGGGTTCAGTTAAGTACAAATGGATTAGTATTATAGACGGGTTGACAATCTAAAATAATTACTAAACTAGTTGTATTTTCTATTTTAGTTATGTCAACTTATTTAATACGGTACGGTTCAACACGTTAGAGGTTGTAATTCGATGATCATAGCCATCTAACTGAACTCAAATAGATATAGTGAACTCAACATATATATATATATATATATATACACACACACACACACAAAAATTATGGAGTGAATGTTTTTTCAGAGCCACACTATTAAGTCTCAATATGGTTCAGATCATTACATATAACAACTAAAACTGGACACCAAAATAATTAAACCATAAAGGACTGTTCACTGTTGGGAAATTTGGATTGCAAATTGCAAGTTCTTGTGAATGTGGAATAGTTATATATATATATATATATATATTATTTATTTATTTTTTTGGTAATTGGTTGACTGATTACTTCATGGACACAAGAGTTTCCTATAGGAAAAGATAGATGTTCCACCCTCCTTTCTCCAAAACTGGGGTCTAGTATCAATGGATCTTGTGAGCGATGAATCCATCTTTGTAAGAGAGATACGACAACTCTTTAACAAAGATGGGTCCATTGATAAGTCTCATTGTAGGAAAGGATAAATCTTTTATAAAGATGGGTCCAGCACTCACGATGCTCATCATAATCCATGGAACCATTTATGCAAGAGAGAGATATGATAAAGATGTTAATGTTGCACTTCCCGATCAGTGGGGCTTCCGCTCTTCGTCTTCTGTTAAGAACTCAAAATAAGATCAGAGGGCCACCAAGTTGGCTCTGGTGGTAGTCGTTCCGATAATGAAGTTAGTAAAAAACTAAAAGAAAGACTGTAATTCAAAGTAATTAAAAAAGCGTACGTAATTGAAAAGCGTACCTAAGGTTTAATTTATAGGCTACAGATCTCCTAAGTTGAGTAGGATTTCGAGCCGTAAAGGTAGGGATTTGATGATATCCGAAAATGGAAATTACCATTTAGGACTCTGTTTCTTTCTTTCGAGATCGGTAGAGCATATGAGGCGATGATCAACTTAGGACCCTTTTAAGTGCGTGCCCAGTATTTCTTGCTCTCGATGAAAGACTAAAGATCTTACGGTGTTCTAAGCAAAAAAGCTTTGAACTTTCTTTAACCGTCTTGTTCTGGATAGTAGAGCTCCCTTTGGTCTATATGCATAAGTGTTACATACACATGTCATGCTGGGACTGGTCTTATCATTTTGTGGTATATCAGTTACTCCCTCTCCCATCGAGCCTCAGTTTAGTGAATCGCATAACTGAGAGGGTTTCTGAAGAGTCGCATGTCATATCCACGCGTTGTACCGCTTCACTTTTAGTGGCAGCCGTTGATGTGATATTTATTACATTAGCCGTCGATTGGGCTTTCGAGGTCATCATCCCTCAACCGCTGCAACGATTTCAGAATCGTGGGCCCCCATCACTTCAAACTTTTATAAAAGGGGAAGGGATATGTGTGCACCATTTCCCTTCATCATTTTCATTGCATTCGATACATCGCCATACATTGAGAGAAATAGAGTGAGAAGATCTCCGTCATAAGAAGCCCTTTCTCCGATTAGGTTCGGTTTACTTCGATCGTTCTTCTCATTTCTGTTTTTCTTCTCCTCTTTTTCTTTACTTCCACTATGTCGGCCTCAGACGCCATGTCAGGCATAGGTTACGGCACAGAAAGCTCTTCTGAGATGACTGTGTCGTCGCAATTTCAAATCATAGGTAGCAATTCATCTAAGGACTTAGAAAATAGGATAGTTGAATATCAGTCCCTTAGTCTTGAACTTAGGATTGTAGAAGCTTTCATTGAACCTAGGAATGTAGCGGGGGAGACCTCGGGCAAGCCTTCCCAAATGGAGGAGGGAGAAAGCACCATCACTCAGGGCATGTTAGGTGCTCTAAGGGCTGCTTTCGACTTCCCCCAAAATGTAACTTGTAGGGTGTCTGGACCGTTAGATCCCCCATCCAACATAGGTCGAGGCGAAATTTGTGTCTATCTCGAGTGGTTCGAGATTGGACTTAGGTTTCCTCTCCTCTCTTTGATTAGAGATTTTTTTAAATGGTTCAACATCTGTCCTGCCGACTTTAACATCAATAGTTGGAGGCACCTGTTAGGGTTTATAGTTTTTGGACATTTGAATGGTGTCGAAGTGGACCTTCACACTACAAGAAAAAGGATAATTAGCGACACACTCGTGCATCGCTAAAAGCGTCGCAAATAATGGCGTCGCTAATAGTATTAGCGACACACATTCCTTTGTGTGTTGCTAATGGTGACTTTTAGCGATGCCTAGTGTGCGTCGCTAATAATTGGGTACTCGCGTCGCAAAAATCACACAAAGATGCAGTGTGCATCGCTGAAAACCACTATTAGCGACGCACACTGGGCGTCGCTAAAAGGCACCATTAGCGATGCACAAAGGAATGTGCGTCGCTAATGGTCATTTTTAGCGACGCTCAGGTGGGCATCGCTAATAGTGGTTTTCAGCGATGCCCCCTCTGAGCGTCGCTAATGGTGCCTTTTAGCGACGCCCAGTGTGCGTCGCTAATAATTTTTTTTTTTTAAAAAAAAAAAACTATATTTGCTTTGTTTTATTTATTGTTTTATTCCTGTTTAAACCTGTATCAATCATCCATCCATCCTGATATACAATAAAATCCAAGCATTCTGAAATGAATATATTAAAAAAGAAAAATACATTCATATATATATATATATATATTAAACTAATTATGTACATTTATAAAAGTACAATTTAACATTAAATAGAAAAATTTAAAATTGTCTCCAAAAATGTAAATACAGATGTCCATGAAAAGAAAAAAAAAAAAAATAAAAATAACAAGTTCCGATGCAAAAGATAAAGATGATGCACAAATAATCACGATCAATTTGAAATAAATATCAAATGATATATATTAGAACAATTATTAAAATATGAACATAGAATGTGAAAAGTTTTTTTTTTTTTTTTGCATGCATAAATAGTAAGAATGGCATAAAGTAGAATAAGTCTATTTTATTTTACTGTGAGGTGTGTGATGGGTTTTTAGTGTAGCTAGGTCGATATCCGACATTTTGGACTGTCAAAACCCCGAAATGGGCCTTTTTGGAGCTGAAACTTGCATAAGTTTCAAACCGGGCATCCGAACCGAGTGTCATACGTTCGTGCAAGTTTATTTTATAATTTGTGAGGTGTGTGAATGGGGTTTCGGTATAGTTAGGCCGATATCCGGCATTTTGGTTTGTTAAAACCCCAAGATAGGCCTTTTTGGAGCTGAAAATTGCATAAATTTCAAACTGGGCATCCGAACCGAGTACCGCTAGTTTGTACAAGTATATTTTATCATTTGTGAGGTGTGTGATTGGGTTTCGGTTTAGTTAGGCCGATATCCGGCATTTTGGTCTGTCAAAACCCCAAAATAGGCCTTTTTGGAGCTGAAACTTGCATAAGTTTCAAACCGGGCATCCGAACTGAGTGCCGTAAGTTAGTGCAAGTTTATTTTATCATTTGTGAGGTGTGTGATGGGGTTTCAATGTAGTTAGGAATGATATCTGTCACGCCCCGAATTCCTACAAACCCGAGGCGCAACTAACGAGACAGAAAATAAAATAAATAAAAGGACAAATGTAAATAAATCCACTAAACAAGCATCCATTCCCATCAATACATAAAATAATACAAGTACATCTCACAACTGCATTGTTCATAGGTCATTCGAGCTTAAGCCCTAATATTACAAAATATAAGTCCCATGGACTAAAATATGCCAAGTGCTTCACCCTATCGAAGTATCATAGATTCTCAAGTGGCTGGAGTATCCTCATCTGAAAAATGTTGCCCACGAATGGGTCAGCTCAACTGCTGGTATGATGAAGTGCTAATGCAAGAAATAAAGCTAAGGCGTGGCATGTGCAAAGTGTACATTTATATCTAAATGACATTCAAAGTATCGTAGTAATATATGAATAGTATGCATGACGCACCCATGCACAACTCTATGCCACACCCATGTCTTGTTTACGGGTACTCCCTGATGGCACGGAGTGTCAATGCAATGGCCAATCTTGGGTTTTTCACCACAGGATCTACACCCTCATAATGCAAAGCACCACGTGCTCAACCCACGCCATGTTCTCAAAGGATTCATCATATGCCAATATGCCAATGCAATCTCAATGAAACATAATTTCCACAATATAGCATGCTCGAGACAATAATACATAAATCACCAGCTGATTCCACATGTAAGCATATCTCATATAATCACTTAAACACATGTCATGATTCACGTTCATCATTCAATAAATTTTCATAAAGTACAAGTAACATGTAAGCATGTGAACAACCAACTCCAAATCATCAAGTGAACACATTCCAAATAAACACATAAGTCATTCAGTCATTCACAGAACATTCCTAACTTAACTTCATTTCTAACATTAGCAAAACACCATACCTGACGGGTCGGTCTCAACCCTAGAAGATCGTGCACGATACGTAACTGAACTGGTCAATGAAAATGCAGGAGATCAGATCGCTCTCTCCTGTCCTGTCAGTGTCCCTAAAAGCATAAATTACAACTCAGTCTACTGTCATTTGAATTTATGCTATTCATCAAATTTTATGTCTTTTAATTCATAGGTTTCTATTTTGCTAAATTAAACTCTACCATTGAGTCTAGGACGTCGAAAAAAATAAGTTTAGGTTTTCGTAGAACTCAATTTGGACATCTGGGTTCAAAAGGGCAAAACAGTCATTTTGCACTTTTCACGGGTCCTTACATTTTGTGACCTCTTTTCACAAATTGGACTCCACGGTTGAGTTCGGAATGCTCGAGATAATAAAGTTTCACTATTTTTTTACTTAATTCGGAGTTCGTTTGACTATTTTAATTCAGGGTTATTTTGGTAATTTTAAAGGTTACTACGGGTCTTTTATTTTTTGGGACCCCGTCTCGTAAAACAGACCTTACCATTGGTCTCAGAATGGTCGAGATAGTCAAAATACACTAATGACTTGTCCCATTTGGACTCCGGATTATTTTAGAATATTTATATAATTAAATTAATTTAATTAACTAATTAATTAATTAATTTAATTAATATTTTATTCAGGGGGGTCAGATCATAATTTTCCTAAAGTTCAGGGGTCAAAGTGGAATTTCAAAAAGTTCTAGGGTTAAAGTCAATTTCTAAAAATTCAGGAGTTAAATTGAAATTCCCAAATCTCTTATCCTTAATTCGGATAGCCAAACAGTGGCTAATCCAAAACAGGGATAAGATATCCCTGTTGCCCAATTAAATTCTAATTTTAATTTTATAACCCTGTAACCAAACAACCCCTAACCCATTTTAATTTAAAACATCATGGTGACACGTGGCAGGGGCGGTTCGGCCCAAGCCCGAACCCGAACCGGACCCGACCCGGCCACCCCCCTTCTTCCCCGTCTTTCCGGTGATGCAGCAGTAGGGTTCCGGCGCCTTCTCCGGCGCCGGTGAGATTTTTCCGGCGACTTTTCAAGGTTTTGAAAACGCCGTTTTCTAAAGTTTTTCATGTAGATTTCATTCCCACCCTTCATTTTTGGTTTGGACCAATAGATCATCACGAAATAGGGCTCAAAGCTCTATGGCCGAATCTCCGGCCAACTTTAAATTTCTGATTTCATGCTTATTTCCCTACTGTTTTTCATCCTTTCTTTTTAATTTAGTTTTCTGCACTTTAGAGGATTATATCCCTATCATTTAAATGGAGTTTTAAGTGTAAAATCTAGTGGAACCTAGATTATCCACCGAACCTGCAACTAGGATTTTCTCCCTGTTTTCTTAACCGTTTTCTATCATTCTTTTTGCATTTAAAAGCTAAAATCATGCTTAAGATGACCCTAGCTTTAGATCAAGCTATCATGCTTTAAATCATAAAAACAGAAACAAACCCACTTACCTATAATTTATGTTTTTCTCTTTGTGCAGGTCTCTCCTCTCACTTCTGTTCCTCTTGATCCACTTCTGCCTTTCCCTTTTCAATCCCTTCCTTCTATTTTCCTCTTTAACTCACGGATGTATACACATATATATTGAACACTCCCTAACCGACTTCTTTCTCTCTCTTCTTTCTCTCTCTATTCCTCTCCACTTGCAGCCTTTCTTGACCCAACTTTCTCTCTGCTCAGCCTCCCTGCTTTCTTCCCCTCATGCAGCTTTGCATTTAATGCAAAGCTGCCCTATACACCTATATATATATATATATATATATATATCAATCATCACACACACTAGACACACACACCACTCCACCGACACCACACACACACACACGGTCTGTCACACACACAGTGCACACCTGCACTGTTATATACATACATATACCTATACACATATACATGTTCACACATTACCTCACACATATACACACCATATATACATAACACACCCATCATCCCTTTCATTTTAATCTTTTTAATAATAATACTAATATTAATAATAACAATACTAATAATAATAATAATAATAACCACCAAATTTTTATACAAAAAAAATAAAAAATTTGAGGTTATTACATCCTTCCCTCCTTAAAGAAATTTCGTCCCAAAATTTAAAATAACATAAAAGAAAAGAAAATACATCACTGATCACACAACTCGGGGTACCTAGCTCGAACCTCGGCCTCACGCTCCCAAGTAGCCTCATCGACCACATGATGGTTCCAACGAACCTTGACCAAAGGGATGGTCCTACCTCGCAAAACCTGGTCCCTCGAGTCCAATATCTCCACGGGCCTCTGGTCATAAGAAGCGTCGCTCTCTAGCTGAAGATCTACCCAATCTAACACATGGGAGGGGTCGGGATGGTACTTCCTCAGCATCGACACCTGAAAGACATCATGAACTCCAGATAGCTGCGGTGGTAATGCCAGCTTATAAGCCACCTCACCAATTCTGCCAAGAATCTCAAAGGGGCCTATATAAATCGTGGCGACAGCTTCCCACCGCGCCCAAATCTCCTCAAACCTCGTCTGGGAGATACCTTGAGGAACACATGGTCCCCCACCTTCAAATGACAAGGGTCGCTGCTTCCTATCTGCATAATTCCTCTGGACTGTCAACAAGTGCTGCCTGATCACTTGTATCTTGTCTGTGGTCTCACGGACTATACCGGGTCCCCAAACAATTGTCTCCCCTACCCCAGTCCAACACACTGGTGAACGACACGGCCTAACGTACAACGCTTCGGATGGTGCCATCTCAATACTGGACTGCTAGCTACGGTTGTAGGCAAACTCTGCCTAAAACAAGGTGATCCTCTCAGCTACCCCTGAAGTCCATAACGCAGTCTCTAAGCATGTCTTCTAGGATCTGAATGGTACGCCCTGACTGACCATCAGTCTAGGGATGAAAGGTAGTACTAACTTAGCTAAGTCCCTAAGGCTGTCTAGGGCTCTGCCAAAACCGGGCAGTGAAACATGGGTCCCTGCCTAAAACAGTGGATACTGGAACCCCATGTAGTCGTACAATCTCTCGACATAGTAATAAAAGATCGATGCAAAATGTATTGTAACATGTAGACGTGTAGCCTTACCTATGGATCACTCACCTCAATAATTTAACACAATAAAAGTAAAGGAAACTTCTCACTGTTCACAAAGATACCCCAAGGTCCTTTCACACATGCGATGTCATCTAACCCATCTCAAATTAATCCATGAAATCACCTAGTGATTTATCCCAATGGCATAAATACACATCATCTGTACCACAATGCAATCTATCATCCAGTATTTTCTAAGTACCCTAGTTACCCACAAGATATCCACGGTACAATCTAAAAGTAAAGCTATCATCTCCCACCTTAATCTATATATAACCGAGACTAAGTGTCATGTACTGATGAGGACTAGCCTATCCATTTCACGTACGCATATGTCGACTGGGTATACAAATGTAGACAGTGTAGTTTATGTACTCTAATCATGAATCTTAAGCCAATATACCAAGGTTCAGAAGAATAAAACATTAGTGATACTCTTCACCAATTTCCCTTACGAACATGTATCAATTTTCACACACATGTATCAACGCACACATATAAACATGTTTAAGCATTCTTTTATACATGCATTAATAACAACCAGTTTGTATGAAAAAAAAAATCATAATCGCAGTACTATAACGGTCACTAAACTAGCATGCTTATATAGAGTAAACGTACAACATTTAATAGCTAACACGTAGCTTACCACATCAGCACTCAGTATAAAATTTCATTCCAGGAATACACATATACATAAATAAGTACATAATCCGTTGTACAGGTAACCAGGCATGTTCCCAACCTTACGGATATTCAGGCTCATAACCTATCTCAAAGACAACAAGCATACAATCTACTATTTAACCTCATTCGTTATACTGTATAAAGGCAAGCATTAAATCCTAGATCATCAATAACCAAGCATACCACACATTGTACAATTTCACAAACTAAGGTAACAAGCACTCATCTAATCATGTAATCCAAACCAACCCAATTCAACTTAAAGTCTAACCCCTCTTAACCCACAATAAAGTCAACCTAAAAGGATCTACGGACACCCCATGAAATAAAGAAAACATCTCCCTCAGGAGTACACACTGTCTCTCTTCCCCTGTAGTAGCCTATACTCGTCTAAAGTGTAAACAACCGATCCATCTCCAACATAATATCAATACTAGACGCATCAAATAAGATGAAGAATCCAAATAAGGCATGCAGGTCAGCTACCTCTATCGAGTAATCTCTACAGATTCTCGTTAGCATCACTCTACCCCTAACGTCATGTCAACATAGTAAATATGAATGAATGAGATGCACTATAGTCTATCAATATGCTAGTCCATAAACTAAACACAAAAATGTACCTCAAGGCTCTGAAGGTCCAAAAGAATAGGTGACTCTAGGCTGGCTACTGCATAACGCCACTCTGAGTGGTCTGGTCCTGCCTACCACCCCTCTGACTGAGAGTCCTGACACTCAATGCTGTAGGTGCATGCTGAAAATACGGTGCCAGGAGGTCCCTGACCCAATAGTGGCCGTGGCAGAGGCACTTGGGTATACGGATAGTAATGTGGCTCCTCTAAGTCCTAGGGAAATCGGCTTCCGAGGACAATTGGCCATAACATGGCCAGCCTGGTGGCATACAAAACAAAGTCGTGGAGTCCCCCGTCCTTGACTCTGTACTGGTGACGGAAATGACTCCTGACTAGCCCCGATCCTCTGTCTCAAACTAGGGTCCCTCAAAGGACAAGTGACCATATTGTGGCCAGGCTGTCTACAATAAAAACAAATAATAGTCCCTTGGGATGTGGATGTGGATATGGATGTGGAAGAAGCACCAGTCCGGAACCTCTTTAATGGTCTCCTACCAATGCGAGTCTGGGCGGGTATAGATATCTATGCAGAAGAAGCACGAGCTCGAGACCTCTTCGATGGTCTCTTACCAGTGTATATCGGGGTAGACCTAGGGATCTGTGCTGGAGTCGCCCCGCTCTAGGTCTGGGGCTCTCTAACTCCTCTAAGCTCAGCCAACTCTCTCTCAGCCCTGACAGCTCTCGTCACTACCTCCTGTATAAGTGTGAAGACATTCCTGCATAATGGTCGCTATATCCCTTAGGACCACTAATCTGCCCTACCTCCACTAGAGCAGGTGTAAAAGAGACGACCTCCTCAACTGCACCATCTGCAGAAGCAGCAGCTCGGGGCCAACTATGCCATGGTGGTACAGTGGTCCTAGGCTCATCGTGTCTAGGTGGTATAAGTCTGGGAGTAGCTTGTCTCGGTCGCATGTCTACAAGTTCAAAGAGAAGAAAAATTAATACCCCATTTTTTTTTTTCCATTAGACACTTGTGTTAAAAGAACATTAAGTAGGTACTTGTCAACAGTTCACAATTTCGAAGTAACAACCACAATATGTCATGACACACTTGCCTAATCCATACCTACATAATTAATGTCAATCATCACCACCTGTTGGTTACACTAAACAATTTACACCGAGTTCTAACATAGCCCTCTATTAAGAAGGATTTTATCTAAACAATGTAACACACACATACTTAAACCTTGCTAGTGTTCAATTAACTTACAAATGTTCAACTCCCAGTGAATACTATCCAAAACAATACATCTCTCCACAACCAGGGTTTAACACAAGAATATCTTTAAAAATCTAAAGATAAACACTCTAAGTATCCATCTATACACAAAAGCTCCACAAGTCCAAATCCTTATTCTAGTATTTTAAGGTTTGATGTGTCTTTTATTATCTCTTACTTTTATAGCTAGGTGATAACCCTTCATGGATCACAGCTCCTTTCATTATTGGCTGATGCGGTGCCACCCATTAACTGTAACTCAAGACCTGAGACCAATCCAGTCTGTATAAATATCATAGTCATAGTACTGTAATCCCTGAAAATTGGTTACTAACCTAGCACACTCATACAGAATCCACAAACAACGGTCAACCAGGTAAACAACTAGGTTCACAACCTGTCTCCTAAGTAACTAGGCATAATATCTACCGCTAAGCATACAACCTACACCTCAACTAACTAGGCATACGGCCTATCCCACAAAATATACAACCTATTACATAGACCTTAGTTTCTAACCTTAGTCACGTTCTTGTCAACGACTAGCATTTAACAGGCGGTACATGTCACAGGTCATAATATATACTTAACAATTTTCTCACACTTTATACATGTCATGCTTCTCACTGCATTAAATCACATAATCATACGTCGTAACATAGCATCTAGTAACATGTGATCACAACAATCATGCTTCAAATGCACATATAATCACATAACACACAAAATCCTATCGCATGCCACTAACAGTTCACTCTAAGTCTCATTCTTTTCTCTAGGGTCTCATGGTATTAAACAACACCCCACAATCTCTATGTATTTGAACCTATGCTCTGATACCACGTTGTCACGCCCCGAATTCCTACAAACCCGAGGCACGACTGATGAGACAGAAAATAAAATAAATAAAAGGACTAATGTAAATAAATCCACTAAACAAGCATCCATTCCCATCAATACATAAAATAACACAAGTACATCTTACAATTGCAATGTTCAAAGGTCATTCGGGCTTAAGCCCTTACATTACAAAATATAAGTCCCATGGACTAAAATATGCCAAGTGCTTCACCCTATCGAAGTATCATAGAGTCTCAAGTGGCTGGAGTATACTCATCTGAAAAATGTTGCCCACGAATGGGTCAGCTCAACTGCTGGTATGATGAAGTGCTAATGCAAGAAATAAAGCTAAGGCGTGGCATGTAAAAAGTGTACATTTATATCTAAATGACATTCAAAGCATCGCAGTAATATATGAATAGTATGCATGACGCACCCATGCACAACTCTATGCCACACCCATGTCTTGTTTACGGGTACTCCCCGATGGCACGGAGTACCAATGCAATGGCCAATTTTGGGTTTTTCACCACAGGATCTACACCCTTATAATGCAAAGCACCACGTGCTCAACCCACGCCATGTTCTCAAAGGATTCATCATATGCCAATATGCCAATGCAATCTCAATGAAACATAATTTCCACAATATAGCATGCTCGAGACAATAATACATAAATTACCAGCTGATTCCACATGTAAGCATATCTCATATAATCACTTAAACACATGTCATGATTCACGTTCATCATTCAATAAATTTTCATAAAGTACAAGTAACATGTAAGCATGTGAACAACCAACTCCAAATCATCAAGTGAACACATTCCAAATAAACACGTAAGTCATTCCAGTCATTCACAGAACATTCCTAATTTAACTTCATTTCTAACATTAGCAAAACACCATACCTGACGGGTCGGTCTCAACCCTAGAAGATCATGCACGATACGTAACTGAACTGGTCAATGAAAATGCAGGAGATCAGATCGCCCTCTCCTGTCCTGTTAGTGTCCCTAAAAGTATAAATTACAACTCAGTCTACTGTCATTTAAATTTATGCTATTCATCAAATTTTATTTCTTTTAATTCATAGGTTTCTATTCTGCTAAATTAAACTCTACCATTGAGTCTAGGACGTCGAAAAAAATAAGTTTAAGTTTTCGTAGAACTCAATTCGGACATCTGGGTTCAAAAAGGCAAAACAGTCATTTTGCACTTTTCACGGGTCCTTACATTTTGTGACCTCTTTTCACAAATTGGACTCCACGGTTGAGTCCGGAATGCTCGAGATAATAAAGTTTCACTATTTGTTTACTTAATTCGGAGTTCGTTTGACTATACTTTAATTCAGGGGTATTTTAGTAATTTTAAAGGTTACTACGGGTCTTTTATTTTTTGGGACCCTGTCTCATAAAACAGACCTCACCATTGGTCTCAGAATGGTCGAGATAGTCAAAATACACTAATGACTTGTCCCATTTGGACTCCGGATTATTTTAGAATATTTAAATAATTTAATTAATTTAATTAACTAATTAATTTAATTAATATTTTATTCAGGGGGGCCAGATCATAATTTTCCTAAAGTTCAGGGGTCAAAGTGGAATTTCAAAAAGTTCTGGGGTTAAAGTCAATTTCTAAAAATCTAGGGGTTAAATTGAAATTCCCAAATCTCTTATCCTTAATTCGGATAGCCAAACAGTGGCTAATCCAAAACAGGGATAAGATATCTCTGTTGCCCAATTAAATTCTAATTTTAATTTTATAACCCTGTAACCAAACAACCCCTAACACATTTTAATTTAAAACATCATAGTGACACGTGGCAGGGGCGGTTCGGCCCAAGCCCGACCCGAACCGGACCCGACCCGGCCACCCTCCTTCTTCCCCGTCTTTTCGGTGATGCAGCAGTAGGGTTCCGGCGCCTTCTCCGACGCCGGCGAGATTTTTCCGGCGACTTTTCAAGGTTTTAAAAACGCCGTTTTCTAGAGTTTTTCATGTAGATTTCATTCCCACCCTTCGTTTTTGGTTTGGACCAATAGATCATCACGAAATAGGGCTGAAAGCTCCATGGCCGAATCTCCGGCCAACTTTAAATTTCTGATTTCATGCTTATTTCTCTACTGTTTTTCATCCTTTCTTTTTCATTTAGTTTTCTGCACTTTAGAGGATTATATCCCTATCATTTAAATGGAGTTTTAAATGTAAAATCTGTGGAACCTAGATTATCCACCGAACCTGCAACTAGGATTTTCTCCCTGTTTTCTTAACTGTTTTTTATCATTCTTTTTGCATTTAAAAGCTAAAGTCATGCTTAAGAGGACCCTAGCTTTAGATCAAGCTATCATGCTTTAAATCATAAAAACAGAAACAAACCCACTTACCTATAATTTCTGTTTTCTCTTTGTGCA
Organism: Nyssa sinensis; assembly: GCA_008638375.1. NCBI lineage: Eukaryota > Viridiplantae > Streptophyta > Magnoliopsida > Cornales > Nyssaceae > Nyssa > Nyssa sinensis. The sequence continues at coordinate 16,978,482 of CM018043.1, forward strand.
GGTCTCTCCTCTCACTTCTGTTCCTCTTGATCCACTTCTGCCTTTCCCTTTTCAATCCCTTCCTTCTATTTTCCTCTTTAACTCACGGATGTATACACATATATATTGAACACTCCCTAACCGACTTCTTTCTCTCTCTATTCCTTTCCACTTGCAGCCTTCCTTGACCCAACTTTCTCTCTGCTCAGCCTCCCTGCTTTCTTCCCCTCATGCAGCTTTGCATTTAATGCAAAGCTGCCCTATACACCTATATATATATATATATATATATATATCAATCATCACACACACTAGACACACACACCACTCCACCGACACCACACACACACACACGGTCTGTCACACACACAGTGCACACCTGCACTATTATATACATACATATACCTATACACATATACATGTTCACACATTACCTCACACATATACACACCATATATACATAACACACCCATCATCCCTTTCATTTTAATCTTTTTAATAATAATACTAATATTAATAATAACAATAATAATAATAATAATAATAATAATAACAATAATAACCACCAAATTTTTATACAAAAAAAAAATTGAGGTTATTACAATATCTGTATTTTGGTCCGTCAAAACCCTAAAATGGGTCTTTTTGGAGCTGAAACTTGCATAAGTTTCAAACCGAGCATCCAAACCGAGTGCCATAAGTTTGTGCAAGTTTATTTTATCATTTTTGCGGTGTTTGATGAGGTTTTGCTATAGGTAGGTCGATATCCGGCATTTTGGTCTGTCAAAAACCCAAAATGGGCCTTTTTAGAGCTGAAACTTGCATAAGTTTCAAATCGGGCATCCGAACCGAGTGCCGTAAGTTCGTACAAGTTTATTTTATCATTTGTGAGGTGTGTGATGGGGTTCTGGTGTAGGTTGGTCAATATCCGGCATTTTGGTCTGTCAAAATCTCAAAATGGGCCTTTTTAGAGCTAAAACTTGCATAAGTTTCAAACCGGGCATCCAAACCGAGTGCCGTAAGTTCTTATAAGTTTATTTTAAGCTCTGTGGTCTTGAAGATCTTAGGATGCGTGCCAATTTTAGCTAGAATTTTAAAGCACAGCTCATGGAAGAGATCTTCATGCCTACCATTTCCTTCTTTCTAAAGATTCTACAATTTCTTTCATTCCAAATGTGATACTGTTAAGAAAAGAGGTGTAGAAGGATTTTTCTTTGCAAATATCACTGCTCAAAATTTTTGGGACATGATTGAAAATTTTATTATTCAACACTCAATTTATACTTTTGGGCCATGATGAAAATTTTATTGGTACAGGTTGGGAAATTTTTTATAAAAGAAAACTTAGTAAAAACTAAGTGATTATTAGAAAGTATTGAACTCAAATAAATTTTTTATTTAAATTTTTGTAAAAATTTAATTCGCCACCAAAGATGGCCCAAGACATAACTAAGATTGTACAACTTATGTGTCATCTAAATCTTTACTCATCAACATGTACAATTATGTTATTAGAATGTGGAGTTGATAAGGATGCTTATAACTAGATGATGCATGCTTGGTGTTGTCAAACATTTTCGTGCTATTGAATGTTAGAGGAAAAGGAGTGTTAGTTTCTTATCTAATTTGTGGATATATATATATATATATATATAGGGAGCTATTTTCATTCCCCATGTTATATTGGCACTCCCCTAATAGAGACATTAAAAGAGGAGTGCAATTGAACAAATAATATCATTTTGAAGTTGGAAACTATAAAGGAATCTCAAGGTAATGTGACTAGTGAAGCAGTTTAGATTGAGAGAATTCAAAAAAAGGGAAGTATGGGGGGCAGTATCATTGTTTTTTTTTTTTTCAGTTATTTTTTTCTTTTACTACACATTTTTGTGAAAATTCTATTTATATATAGTAAACATGCACCTCTTTAGTGCAGAACCATAACATTTTAATTGGAATCACGCTTCAGATTCTACGTATACGACTAGATAGTTATAGAAAGTCATAGAAGATTCTTCCAAATTCTGGAAAGACTAGAATACCTCAAATTCTAGAGTTCAAGTCACTCTAACACACCTTGCACCTTAGTCTCCAATTCACGTAATCCTAAGGTTATCTTCTCCTTTTATCAACCTTAGGACCGTAGACTACATGCCGCTATAGTTTAAGCTATCATTACTTTGTATGCCCTTCCTTTGTTTAGGCTGTAATATTGCATAATCGCCTACAACCTATACAAGGAAATAAGATTAAAAAAAAAAAATCATAAATGAGTTTCTTTCTTTCTTTTACCATTTTCTTTTCCCTTCTCCCACCTTTTTTCTTTTTCCAACATTGTTTGACAGAACAAAGCAAACCCTCAAGGATATATTTATCACCTTTTTTTTTTTTTTTGTTGTTCTAAACCCCAAAGATGGATACAGAACTAGTGACAAAAAAGAGATGAAAACTCATATTTCCATATCCAATATTTGTTGACAAAAAAGGTTCAAAATAGTATAATTATCATATATAAAAGTAATCAAATTACCAAGGCCCCTTGTCTAATTATCCTTCATTTTCATAATTATTTGATTATAAAAATAAAAAGAATATTTTGCATTAAAAAAACAAATAGAACAAAATTAATGCAAAGGCTGTCGAAAGAATTCCCTAATTATTAATATCAAAAGTGATTTTATTCTTTAAAAATTGGTGGTGGATAAAACTCTGGATTAGGACCAATCTTCAAGCTTTGATAAGCCATAGCTATCATACAAATGGTGTTGTACGTTGGAATACTGCCCATTGCTTCTTCTTTTTCCCCTCCTCTGAGATAAGGAAATGCACTTTAAAACAAAAACAAACCAATATGAAGAAGTTGCTCTCTTAATTAAGTTCATCAAATAGAATAGAATAGAATGTCTCTCTTCTCTCTCTCTCTCTCTCTCTCTCTCTCTCTCTCTCTCTCTCTCTCTTCGTGCTTTCATTTTATATATATATATATATATATATATATATATAGCTTTCACAGAAACTATTTGGGCTTTATGAACACTCCACTCCACTTCTTTTTTTTTTATTCATGAGTGGAATCCATAACACAGCAATTCGATGGCCCAATTTCGAAAAACAAAATACTTTTTTTTGCAGAAAACTTTAAATGACCATAACTTTGTGCTCGGTTGTCCGTTTTAGGCAATTTTTTTTTTTTTTTGAATTTGGGTATTTTTTCGAGATCTAGGCAATGCAAACGTCGTAGGAGGTTTGGGTCCTTCGTTTTTCCCAATTCGGCCTCTTTTGGTCCTAATTTTAGATTTTCTTCTGTTTTTGTCTCTTTTGGTAGGATAATCAAGTCATATCATCTCATCTATAGAAATTAATCCAATGAGACCACGCTTCTGAGCTCACTTAATAGACACATGAGTCTCCCTACTGTTTCAGGTTCGAGTCTTTGTGTTAGACATAGCAATTAATTTCTTTTATTATAATTATTATGTAAGTATTATAGATTTTTTTTCTCTTAATTTTACTAAATTTTAGTCTTAGTTCAGGTGGATTTTTATTTTTAATTTAAGCCCCAACTTTCATTAACCAAACCATTATTGAAGTAAACACTTATGACTCGCAAATATAATATGGCTGCTCTAATAAAGTTAGAATTTCAATGTAGAGAAGGTTTTCCTACAATCTCTTATCAACCAAACATGCTATAAATACAAATCAATAACACAAACAACAACAAAAGCAAAAAATCAAAAATCTCAAAAAATTACAAACCTGCTTCAGGACTTGCAACGTTAATTGTCACCTGATTGACAAAACAATGCAACATCCCTGTATGCCAGAAAAATAAAAAAGAAAAAATTCTGAAACTCAATATAAGAAGACAATAAAAATGCTCAAAGAAATGGAATAACTCTTTTCCTTCTTTCCATTTTCTCTTTTTCTTATTTTGAATAAATTTAAAAATTTTGTGGAACCTAATCTTCAGAGATAGCAAATAAAAAATTTTGAAATTAAAAAATTTCAGCATCAGGCCTAAAAATAGAAATAGAAATACCGTTTCAAAGAGATTCAAACACTCTTGGTTGTCCTCAAAATCTACTTTTGTCCAATCAGTTCCATCTGATTCATACTCTTGAAAAAAAAATAAACAAGTTTTGACATAAACATTCTTAATATTTAGTTTTCCAAGAGAACTTTAGGGAGCTTCAAGAAAGATGTGGAGAAGAAAACATGTATCAACCTAACAGAGAGAGAGAGAGTTACCATCGTCGCCAGATGGGCCGTTTGCCGTCGTTGGATCCCTAGTCGTGATTGAGGAGTGAGAGTGACAGAGAGTGAGAAAAATCAGAGGAATAGAGAGATGAAGAAACTGGGTCGCGGTTGGGAAAAAATAGGGGATTTTTAGCGACACACACATAGCGTCGCTAATAAATCCTTGTACGTTGCCAAAAATACCCTAAAATGACGTCGTTCTACTAATCAGACTATTAGCGATGCACACATGCGTCACTAATACTAATTAGTATTAGCGACGCACTTGTGCGTCGTTAATAATCCCTTTTCTGTCGCCAAAACATGCACGCCTATTTTTTTGAGCGGGAAATTTATTTTTTACTATTTTTTAGCGATGCACATAGTGTGCGTCGCTAATAGTGCCTTTTAGCGACGCTTTACTGGGCGTCGCTAATAATATAATTTTTTGTAGTGCCAGTTAATCCGTAGCAACATGGATCTAAAGTTTTTGAGGTCAGAGGAAATGTTTTACATGTCCTTCGACAAGGGGTTCAGACCCCTCTCCGTAGTGCCTACTTCCAACAAGACTTGGAAAAAGTGGTACTTCTTCGTGAAAGGAGGATGGGAGCTTAAAGATTATAAGAGCGAGACTTCAACTTTCCCCCAAAGTACTAAGATTAAGGATGAGATCCCTTTTTTAATCATTTTTGCCTCTAGTTTTGTTTCATTTTTCTTTTTTCATTGTCTGGTCTGAATTATGCGTCTTTTGTGTAGACAAGAGGGCTTGGAAGAGGTCTATTTTTACTGTTGACCTCCAGGACAAGTACTGAAGGTTACTCTAGACCAGCAACCACATGCACACTGCCATTCTTTCTTCTCAACATCTGATAGAGGCCGGGCTAGTAAAAGGCAGAGCCGAAAACTTGAAGAAGTCCCTAATGTCTAGTTGGGCACCAAGGAAGAAGAAGAAGAAGACAGTGGAGGAGACCTCTTCCCTTGCCAAGTCGCCCCTCCAAGTGAAAAGGGGGAGGCTCCTCTCTAACTCCCAAAATCGAGCACTGTCTGAGGATATGAGGGAGTTTTCTGCTCCCGAGCTTGCTCTTCCCATTGCCCTTGCAGTCCCCACAAAGAAGAGGGGAAAGGGGAAGGGGAAGGGGAAGGCTGTTGTTGTGCCTGATAATTCTGGCTATTTAGCCATGAAGAAGGCTTTTGACGAGTTTTAGGCTTCAAGCCCAACCAAGTAGAAAGGTCTGAAGGCATAAAAGATCACCAAAGACTTGTTGTCCTTCGAGCTGGAGGTAAGCTCAGAGCTTATCCCCTTTATTTTCCCTTTTTTTTTTATGCTCTGTCATCTTGTTCTAACTGTTTGTTTATTTGTTTCTTGTTTTTAGACTATGCACGACCTTGCTGCTATTGTAAACTATTGAACGGATTCGGAGTTGATTGATAACCTTTAATCCGAGCTGGATAAGGCCTGGCTGCTGCTGGGGACAGCCTAGTCTATCACCTCTGTAGCCAAGGAAAAGTTTAAGGAGGTCGCTAACTCTTACTCCATCCTGGAGTTAAACAGGACTCCCTTGCTTTGAAGTTGGAAGACCTCCAAAAGAGGTTTGAAGACTTTCAGTCTGCCTCCCTTAAAAAAGTCCAAGACACTACTGATTCTGTCAAAGCTCAAACAGATGTTGATACGAAGGCTGAGGTTGAGAGCATGGGTGGAAAGCTGATTGAGCACGAGGACCACACCTTTAGAGCGAAGCTCCTCAAGAAATACCCTGACCTTGATCTAGCTGGATTGACGACATTGAAGTCTCTCTTGGCGAGATCGAGGTGCAGGACGATGATGATGAGGTAGCGTCTCTTGACCTTCCTTCGACTGACACACTAGAGCAGAATGATATGGATTCAATGCGTTGAGTTTGAAGAGAATGAAGAAGCAGAAGAAGAAGAGAGTGGTCTTGATATGGTACAGAACTTCAGAACTCTTCTTCATCACTAATACTCTAAAGGCTTCCGAACCAGCAATAAACTAGAAATTTTTTGTACTTTTCATTTCCTTCTTATAATCTTCCCAAATTTGGGCTACTTATGAATGAAAGTATATTTCTTCAGAACTTTGTGTGTTGCCTTTTTATTTCAAAACACTTGTGTTGTTTGTTAATAGAATCCCCAGAGTAGTCATACTTGTAGGATTTTGGATGCTGACATGTTGCTTTGTCATGATGTACCGAGCTTTATCATTTGTAATAAACTTCAGCACTTTAATTAAGTCTCGATTTCAGATCTTCAAAGCTTTGTAGTTGAACAAAACTTTGAAGTTTCAGATCCTCATAACTTGTAATTAAATCAAGTAAGAATCTTTAAGACTTGAAATTGAATCAGCCTTAAGCCTCAGATCTCCTTAATTTGTAATTAAACCAAGTATGGATCTTCAGGGCTAGAAATCGAGGTCTGAGCATAATAGCTTGTAATTGGATCAAAAGCAGATCTTTAGAACTTGTGATTGAATCAAGAGCTTCACAACTTGTAATTAAATCAAGCGTAAAACTTTGAAATTGAACCAAAACCTCAGGTATAAACAATTAAATTAAGCATAGCATTGGGAGAATTACAATTGAACCAAGCTTTAGGTTTCAAATCTTCATAGATTATGGTTAAGCCAAGTTTAGGCCTTCAGAGCTCGTAACCGAATATAATCAAGATCTCCACCACTTACAATCAAATCGAGGTCTTCATCACTTGTAATTGAATCGAGATCTTCATTACTTGCAATTAAATCAAGTTGAGATCTTCAAGACTTGAAATTAAGCCAAAGTTTTCAAAACTTGTAATCAAGCTTTAATTTCATAAAAGATGGAGGTCATGGTAGATTGGATAATCAATGCCTTTGATTCTTTCATTGTTTCCCCGAATGAAATAAAATATTAAATAATTTTTTTTCAAATATATATATATATATATATATATATATAGATATTTGAAAAAAATATTTAAATATTTAATTTAATTTTTTTAGAGAAACATTACCATGTTGACATTCCCAAAACGCAACCATATTAAACATGACTATTAGCATCGTCGTCTTCACCAAACTGGCACATCAATTCAAACTGAAGCATCATATCCATTCGCCATGAATAGAGGTGATTTTCAACTTCGTGTTTGTATTAAACAATCACGAAGTGGTCTATCATCTAATTTTTGCATTCAAAAATTAGTATTCATATAGATTCAAAAAGAGAGTACAAACACTGAGTTGGTAAGTAGTTCTTTTTTTTCAAAATCATTGTATTATGAAAAACAGATGTCAAATCAACTTGTATGCACGAATTCTATATTAAAGACATAATGTCAAATACTAGCTAGCCGTGGTCAATCAGTTATATTTTTTCCAATTTTGCAAAGTACCGTAAGTTTTAGTATGTTCAATTTGATTTATATAATCTTCGGTTTAAAGTATGTTATTTTTCAAATTTAAGTTTGCATTTGAAAATTCCGTTTCACAAAATAGTTTTATGCTTCGGTTTTAATTGTCTCTATTTTGTGAAATTCTATTTTTCATAAAATAACTTTTGTTCTTGTTTTTAGTTCTTGTTTTGTTGAAGTAGAATTAGTTCATTTATACCAACAAAATGAAGTAAGGAGGCTAGTTGGAGAGAGAGAACGAGAGAGGTGGAAGTGGAAGTTTTGGTTTGTATTTCTTATATAATCTTGTTCACATTAATAAAAAAAAATATTCACTAATAAAAAAAAACTAAAATTCAAATACTTCTCTTCATATAAGGATGGGACTACTCCCAGTCCAATATCTCTATATTTTTTTCACTTACACTCCCACTCAACGTCTCTATGGAGGCAAATATAAATTGTGAGAATGAGAATAGCTCCTCTTTCATGTAATAGTTATCTAATAGATGGATAACGGTTTTTTTTATATATATTAAAGAGAATAACATTTTTCTTCCAGTACCTTTAGAAATTCTAAATTTAATCTGTTAAAAAAATATTTATTATGTGTATAAGAAATAAGATAAAATATTTCATTATAAATGGTTGATTATTTCATTATAAAAATTATAATAGGACATTAAAAGTGGGGATCTGTAACAAAGGGTCTTCACTTAATACATATTTGAGGTCATAATGGAGATGAAAATTTATTTTTGGTAATCCAGCTATTTAGCATAATATTCATGATTTAAAGTTTTTTTAATACTACATCCAAGATGATGTCTGATCTACTGTGAGAATGGTTTGGCAATGTGGTTGGGGCAAACCTATTGAGCCAAACCCCATATGAAAATATTCTTGGCCCTTAGTTTTTTTTTCTTAGGCAAATTAATGTTGATGGAAGTCAGTTAATGTAATTCCAGAAATGGTCAAGTTATGTTAAATTGAGAAAAATTATGCCAAATCCCAAACATGTGTTTTCTTTAAGACTTTACAATGCATCCAGTACTCTTATGTTTTATATAAAGAAGTTTTTTACGTATAGTGTTATTATGTAAACGCAAACTCCATGCATATATATATATATATGTGTGTGTGTGTGTGTGTGTGTGTGTGTGTGTTGTGAATTTGAATTAATAGGAAAAAGAACATCATGAGCTTCTTTATCTGGTGGTGCGAAAACAACTATCTGCAATCCTTGGCTTTCAAAAGCATTCTTCAAAAAGCAAAGGCTTTAATTTCTGTGCTTTCTGTTTAAGCCAAACAGCTAGAGACACCATATGACTTTCACATTAGCTTGGTTTATATATCCTTGTCTAGCGAGTCATTTCTTGACCTTAATTGCATGAAAACAATTAATTGCATTAATGGCTTCCATGTGGGATGTTTGATCAATGACAGTTTTGAAATCATCATATTCTCCTATGCCTTTTGGACTACGCATGCTATAATTGTAATATTGTAACTACATCTTTAATCACAGCCCTCTCCTCTCCCTGACCAGCTCTATAAATTCATTGCATAGCTTCAAGTTTCCTTCATCTGTCTCTTTGTGTATCTCTCTCTTTTTTCCATCTCCATGGCAACCATATCATGGCTCTTGAAAGTGCTTCTCTTGCTTGCAATCACATGTTTGATTGCAGATGATGCAACTGCAACTAGGGAACTGCTGCCTATACAACCAGGATTCAACCTCACTCTGAGACTTGAAACTAGTGGCGGATTAGTGGATTGCTGGAACGCGCTTACGGAGTTAAAATCATGCTCCAATGAGATTGTTCTGTTCTTCATAAATGGCCAAACTGATATTGGTCCTGCCTGTTGCCAAGCCGTCAGAATGATCACCCAGCATTGCTGGCCTGCCATGCTGACTTCCCTTGGTTTCACAGCTGAGGAAGGCAACATACTGAATGGCTACTGTGACTCATTTGGTCCTGCTGCTAGTCCTTCAGTGCAACCTGCGCCCATGGGTTAATTTCAAGTCATTTTCTTGCTATATATAGTTGGAGTGTCTAAGAGTTTGTCTTGTCAGTGTCTGGTTTGGCTTTGGCTTTGGCTTTGGGTTTGGTTTGTTTATGTTTTTAGGTGTGTTTGGCTTGAGTTCCTGACTATCAGGTTGTTTGGTGGTGTCTGCCAAAGGTGTTATGTGTGCATATGAATATGGCTCATGATGGGTAGTGTTGTCTGCTATATATGGTTATGTGCCTTGTGATGGGCAGTGATGACACTTATATATATTGAAATAAATATTTGGAATTTAGCTAATTTTGATCTTTATGTAATGCAATGATCGTAGCCTTCTAACTTAACTCAAACAGATATCGTGAACTCAACAGAGAGATATATATATATATATATATATATATATAGACACACACACACACACACACAAATTATACACAAATTATGGAGTGAAGATTTTTTCAGAGCAATACTATTAAATCTGAATATGGTCCAGATCATTACACATAACAACTGAAATTGGATGCCAAAACAATGAAACCATAAAGGACTGTTCACTGTTGGGGAAATTTGGATTGCAAATTGTAAGTTCTTGTGAATGAATGTGTAGTAGTTATGCTGTTTGGTATTTGGTTGACTGAATACTCCATAGATCTCTTATAACTCACCTTCATCCCACATCTCTCACAAAAAATAAAATCCAATGACAGGTTCCACCGGTCAGCCCCATAAGCAGTGAACCCACCATGAAAATCAACCTACCCATTGACTCCACCGCTGTGAGAGGGCGGGACAAAAATGAGTTATGAGATTTGTTTTCCATATTGAATATTAAAACAGGCAGATATTGTCCTCACAAAGCACGGATCCATTCCAAAAGTACTATGTTACCTTGGTGGCAAAGAAATGTGGGTATATGGGTGGGTCTGGGGTTCATTTCTTACATTAGCCAAAAAAAAATTCCATGAATTAAATGGGGCAATGCTTAAAGTATCTCTTTGAAAGCATGAGGATAAAATTTCCTAGGTTTAGATTTATAAGCCTCTGGATGGGCGAAATACAGCTAATATGATTTGAATTTCTTGTTCAATCACATAAAATTGGGGAAGAATTCAGAGTGGAAATTGAAACATGGCTTATATTTGGCCAAATATATTTATTTGGGAGGGTAGACCTCAGATTGATAAATGGATGATTAGGAACTTAATAGGGTACACTTCTTTTCCACGGCAATCTCAAAAATTTTGTACTTGCCTGCTCAATTTGTTTACAAACATTTTACACCAAAAGATATATTTTTCACCTAAACTTTTCACATAAAAAGTTAATTTTTCGTCTTATTTTCTGATTTTTTTGAAGGGTATTAATTTTTTATATGACATGAACACGATTCAGATTAACAAGTTGGGTTTAGTTAAGTACAAATGGATTAGTATTATAGACGGGTTGACAATTTAAAATAATTACTAAACTAGTTGTATTTTTTATTTTAGTTATGTCAACTTATTTAATACGGTTCAACACGTTTGGGGTTGTAATTCGATGATCATAGCCATCTAACTGAACTCAACATATATATATATATATATATAGATACACACACACAAATTATGGAGTGAAGGTTTTTTCAGAGCCATACTATTAAGTCTCAATATGATCCAGATCATTACACATAACAACTGAAACTGGATGCCAAAATAATTAAACCATAAAGGACTGTTCACTGTTGGGAAATTTGGATTGCAAATTGCAAGTTCTCGTGAATGTGGAATAGTTATATATATATATATATATATATATATTGGTAATTGGTTGACTGATTACTTCATGGACACAAGAGTTTTCTAATAAGAAAAGATAGATGTTCCACCCTCCTTTCTCCAAAACTGGGGTCTAGTATCAATGGGTCCTGTGAGTGATGAATCCATCTTTGTAAGAGAGATAAGACAACTCCTTAACAAAAATGGGTCCATTGATAAGTCTCGTTGTAGGAAAGGATAAATCTTTTATAAAGATGGGTCCAGCACTCACGATGCTCATCATAATCCACGGAACCATTTATGCAAGGGAGAGATATGATAAAGATGTTGATGTTGCACTTCCCGATCAGTGGGGCTTCCGCTCTTTGTCTTTCGTTAAGAACTCAAAAGAGGATCAAAGGGCCACCGGGTTGGCTCTGGTGGTAGCCGCTCCGATAATAAAGTTAGTAGAAAACTAAAAGAAAAACTGTAATTCAAAGTAATTACAAAAATGTAATTGAAAAGCGCACCTAAGGTTTAATTTATAGGCTGCAGATCTCCTAAGTTGAGTAGGATTTGGAGTCGCAAAGGTAGGGATTTGATGATATCCGAAGATGGCACTTACCATGTAGGACTTTGTTTCTTTCTTTCGAGATCAGTAGAGCATATGAGGCGATGATCAGCTCAGGACCCTTTTAAGTGCGTGCCCAGTATTTCTTTCTCTCAATGGAAGACTAAAGATCTTACAGTGTTCCGAGCAAAGAAGCTCTGAACTTTCTGTAACCGTCTTGTTCTGGATAGTAGAGCTCCCTTTGGTCTGTATGCATAAGTTCTACATACACATGTTGTGCTAGGACTGGTCTTGTCATTTTGTGGTATATCAGTTACTCCCTTTCCCCCCGAGCCTCAGTTTAGTGAATCGCGTAACTGAGGCTGAGGGTTTCTAAAGAGTCGCATGTCGTATCCACGCGTCGTACCGCTTTGCCTTCAGTCACAGCCGTTGATGTGATATTTATTACATCAGTCATTGATTGGGCTTTCGAGGTCATCATTCCCTCAACCGCCGTAACGGTTTCATAATCGTGGGCCCCCATCACTTCATTCTTTTATAAAAGAGGATGGGGTATGTGTGCGCCCTTTCCCTTCATCATTTTCATTGCATCCAATACATCTCTGTACATTGAGAGAAATAGAGTGAGAAGATCTCCGTCATAAGAAGCCCTTTTTCCGATCAAGGTTCGGTTTACTTCGACCGTCCTTCTCATTTCTGTTTTTCTTTTCCTCTTTTTCTTTACTTTCACCATGTCGGCCTCAGACGCCATGTCAGGCATAGGCTACGGCACAGAAAGCTCTTCTAGGATGACTGTGCCGTCACAAGTTCAAATCATAGGTGGCAGTTCATCCAAGAACTTAGAAAATAGGATAGTTGAATATCACTCCCCTAGTCTTGAACTTAGGATTGTAGAAGCTTTCATTGAACCTAGGAATGTAGCGGGAAAGACCTCAGGCAAGCCTTCCCAAAGGGAGGAGGGAGAAAGCGCCATCACTTAGGGCATGTTAGGTGCTCTGAGGGCTACTTTCGACTTCCCCCAAAATGTAACTTGTAGGGTGCCTAGACCGTTGGATCCCCCATCCGACATAGGTCGAGGCGAGATTTGTGTCTATCTCGAGTGGTTCAAGATTGGACTTAGGTTTCCTCTCCACTTTTTGATTAGAGATTTTTTCAAGTGGTTCAATATCTGTCCTGCCGACCTTAACATCAATAATTGGAGGCACCTGTTAGGGTTTATAGTTTTTGGACATTTGAATGGTGTCGAAGTGGACCTTCAGTTGATCCGTAGCAACATGGATCTAAAGTTTTTGAGGTCAGAGGAAATGTTTTACATGTCATTCGACAAGGGGTTCAGACCCCTCTCCTCAGTGCCTATTTCCAACAAGACTTGGAAGAAGTGGTACTTCTTCACGGAAGGAGGATGGGAGCTTAAAGATTACGAGAGTGAGACTTCAACTTTCCCCCGGAGTACCAAGATTAAGGGTGAGATCCCCTTTTTAATCATTTTTACCTCTGGTTTTGTTTCATTTTTCTTTCTTCATTGTCTGGTCTGAATTATGTGTATTTTGTGTAGACAAGAGGGCATGGAAGAGGCCCATTTTTACTATTGACCTCCAAGACAAGTACCGAAGGCTACTTTAGACCAGCAACCACGTGCACACCGTCATTCTTTTTCCTCAACATCTGATAGAAGCCAGGCTAGTAAAAGGCAGAGCCGACAACTTGAGGAAGTTTCTGATGTCTAGCTGGGCACCATGGAAGAAGAAGAAGACAGTGGGGGAGACCTCTTCCCTTGCCGAGTCGCCCCTACAAGTGGAGAGGGGGAGGCTTCTCTCTAACTCCCAAAACTGAGCACTATCAAAGGACATGAGGGAGTTTTTTACTCCCGAGCCTGCTCTTCCCCCTGCCCTTGCAGTCCCCACGAAGAAGGCTTTTGACGAGTCTTGGGCTTCAGGCCCAACCAAGTATAAAGGTCTGAAGGCACAGAAGATCGCCAAAGACTTGCTTATCTTTCGAGCTGAAGGTAAACTCAGAGCTTATCCCCTTTGTTTTCCCTTTTTTTTATGCTTTGTCATCTTGTTCTAACTGTTTGTTTATTTGTTTCTTGTTTTTAGACCATGCACGGCCTTGCTGCTATTGTGGACTATTCAACGAATTCGGAGTTGATTGATAACCTCCAATCTGAGCTGGATGAGGCCCGACTGCTGCTGGGGACAGCCTAGTCTATCGCCTCTGTAGCCAAGGAAAAGTTGAAGGAGGCCGCTAACTCTTACTATCACGCCCCGAATTTTCATAAATCCGGAGTGGATTTATTAACTAGAAAAATAAATAAATAAATTTAAAACATCCTTTAATTCTTAGCAAAAAAATCATTATTCCATAAGCTAAGGTCATTAACCAACATTAGAAAGAAAAAAAAAATTGAGAATCATTTGAATCCATTCTGAAAACTTTGTTTAGGCCTTTATACCTTTCGTGGTCAATTTCACCCGAACATATTTGGAATATCAAAGTGAAATTATTTTTAAACAAAAATACTCGTCGAGACAATCAGTTTAGACTTTTGAATCACTCAATTCAGATTTAAAATGAATTTATATGAAAATCAGAAAGTTTGAAACAAAAAAAAGGGAATTCGGATGAACAGTAACCTAAGAAACCAATAGCTAAAAGTGAACAGTAACATTGAAAGTTACTGTTCACCTAGAGCAAAATTGAACTTCAAAAAAATGTTGCGCTTAACCCTTTGATTCAAATCGATTTTTCTCTCATACTACAGGAAAATGCATTATTAGAGACGCCCACGTGCGTTGCTAATAGTGGAAAACAGCGTCGCTAAAGGTATTTTGCGACGCACACAAAGCGTCGCTAACAATGCCACAAATAGTTGCGTCGCCAATACTATTAGCGACGCACACATCTCTAAGCGTCGCTAAAGGTAATATTCGCGACGCACGTCGAGCGTTGCTAATAATTCTTCACGTGTGTCACAAATACTATACAAGGCCACAAAGTGCGTCGCAAAAGACCACCATTAGCAACGCACAAAGAGCGTCGCAAAATACAACCATTAGCGACGTACACATAAGCGTCGCTAATAGTGGCCTTCTGCGACACACGTTGTGCGTCGCTAATGGTGGTCTTTTGCGACGCCCTCTGTGCGTCCCTAATAGTGGGTATTTTACGACGCTTTCTGAGCATTGCTAATAGTGTACTGGCACTTCTTTTTTTACTTTTAGCGACGCATTTTGTGCGTCGCTAAGTCTTTTTTTAATTTTTTTGAACCAAATTTTTTTTTTATTTGTATTTTTATTTCTATTTAAACCTATATCAATCATCCTGATATACAGTAAATTCCAAGTATTCTGAAATGACTATTAAAAAATATATATACATTCATATATATATATATATTATACTAATTATTTACATTTATAAAAGTACAATTTAACAATAAATAAAAAAATTAAAATTGTCTCCAAAAATTTAACTACAGCTGTCTATGAAAAGAAAAAAAAATAAAAATAACAAGTTCCAATGCAAAACACGTAATTTTGGCGGTGCAATAATCTCGATCAATCTGAAATAAAGATCAAATGATATATATTAGAATAATTATTAAATATATATATATATGAACATAGAATGTGAATAGTTTTTTTTTTTTTTTTTGCATGCATAAATAGTAAGAATGGCATAAAGTAGCATAAGTTGCAAACCACTGATCCGAACCGAGTGCCGTAAGTTCATACAAATCTATTTTATCATTTGTGAGGTGTGTGATGGGGTTTCGCTACAGTTAGACCAATATCCGGCATTTTGGTCCTTCAAAACCCCAAAATAGGCCTTTTTGGCGCTGAAACTTGCATAAGTTTCAAACTGGGCATCTGAACCAAGTGCCGTAAGTTCGTGTAAGTCTATTTTATCATTTTTGAGGTGTGTGATGGGGTTTCGGTGTAGTTAGGCCGATATCCGGTACTTTGGTCTGTCAAAACTCCAAAATGAGCTTTTTTGGAGCTGAAATTTGTATAAGTTTCAAACCAGACATCCGAACCGAGTGCCGTAAGTTCATGTAATTCTATTTTATTATTTTTAAGGTGTGTGATGGGGTTTCGGTGTTTAGGCTAATATTCGGCATTTTGGTCTGTCAAAACCCAAAATAAGCCTTTTTGGAGCTGAAACTTGCACAAGTATCAAATCAAGCATCCGAACTGAGTGTCGTAAGTTTTTGCCAGTCTATTTTATCATTTTTGAGGTGTGATATGGGGTTTTGGTATAGTTAGGCCGATATCCGGCATTTTGGTCTATCAAAACTCCAAAATGAGCCTTTTTGGAGCTGAAACTTGCATAAGTTTCAAACCGGACATCTGAACCAAGTGACGTAAGTTCGTGAAATTCTATTTTATCATTTTCAAGGTGTGTGATGGGGTTTTGGTTTTGTTAGGCCGATATTCGGCATTTTGGTCCTTCAAAACCTCAAAATGGAACTTTTTGGAGCTGAAACTTGCATAAGTTTCAAACTGGGCATCCGAACCGAATTTCGTAAGTTCGTGCAAGTCTATTTTATCATTTTTGAGGTGTGTGATGGGGTTTCGGTATAGTTAGGCCAATATCCGGCATTTTGGTCTGTCAAAACCCCAAAATGGGCCTTTTTGGAGCTGAAACTTGCATAAGTTTCAAACTGGGCATCCGAACCGAGTGCCGTAAATTTGTGCAAGTCTATTTTATCATTTTTGAGGTGTGTGATGGGGTTTCAATATATTTAGACTGATATCCAGCATTTTGGTATGTCAAAACCCTAAAATGAGCCTTTTTGGAACTGAAACTTGCATAAGTTTCAAACCGGACATCCGAACCGAGTGTTGTAAGTTCGTGAAATTCTATTTTATCATTCTTGAGGTGTGTGATGGGGTTTCGGTGTAGTTAGGCCGATATCCGGCATTTTGGTCCTTCAAAACCTCAAAATGGACCTTTTTGGAGCTGAAACTTGCATAAGTTTCAAACCGGGCATCCGAACCAAGTGCCGTAAGTTCATGCAAGTCTATTTTATCAGTTTTGAGGTGTGTGATGAGGTTTTGGTATAGTTAGGTAGATATCCGGCATTTTGGTCCTTCAAAACCCAAAAATGAGCCTTTTTGGGGCTGAAACTTGCATAAGTTTCAAACCGGGCATCCGAACCGAGTGCCGTAAGTTCGTACAAGTATATTTTATCATTTGTGAGGTGTGTGATGGGGGTTCGTGCAAGTCATCTCAGCCTTCATCTCTGCATTCAGTCTCTCCGCTGCCTGAGCTCTCTAGGTGGCTCCGTGAAACCTAGCATCACTCTCGACGGTAAAGGACGATGCCATCGGCTCCATCCCACTTCCTAAGCCATGCACATATCCGCGCCTTTTGCCCAGAACAGTCTCTCGTATTTGGTCATCGGTCGGTGGATGCTCACCCTCAAAGGTCGGCTGAACACGCATCTCGACCATCTCCTCCTAAAAAAACATAAATATATGTTACTACTTTTAAACATTTTAGATTAATATTGAATTAGTAATAGTGTTGTATTAATCTTTTCCAACTTACATAAAGTCGCTGAGCTTCAGGCCCAGTCCAACCCTTCTCGGGATTGTAGTGCGTCCTATGCCACAACTCAATGGGGCTGGGTGGTGCACCGGTCTCCTGGTCTCGCTGAAGCAAATAAATAGTACTTGTGAAGATTGATTTCATGAATACATTATACGATAAGAAATTGATACATTTATTAACTTACCATCTCATACCTATACCTAACAAAAGAACGTGATCCACCACAGTGGGTCACCTTTTGCTTGCTTCTGCTCTAGCTATTTTTCTTACTAAGTTCCTACACTTGGCCAAAACAAAAAAGGTTAGTATAAATAATAATGATTCATCATACAACAAAAGTAATTTTGACAATTTTTACCTGGAATGCATTACTAGTGAACCGATTGCATAGTAACATCCAATCCTCCACCGCCACCCCCCCTGTAGGGTCTGCCGCGAGGCTCTCTATCGGCTGCCACCTCCGCCTCGTAGTGCATGTGGAGCCTATGTCGATAGTCCTTGAAAACGGGTTCCCAAGAAATGGTCCACTACCTTCACGACATGAGGTAGGTGGAGATTGATGTCAAATTTCTCTTGTAAAGCATGTCATTGTCAAAACATTACGGCATAACATATGTTAAAATTTAGTTGAACACAATAATAAAAGACATACCTGGATATGCGTATGAATATCCCGTCTCTCTGCATCAGTGACCTGACTCTAGTCACTAATATGGAGTGGGGCGCGTAGCTGGCAAATGATGCTGACCTCCATAGTGAATTGTTGTGCCCACCCAGCAACGGGCTTCAGCAAGCCCGAAGGTATCTCAATCCGAAGGGGCACACCCCCCGCTGCCTCCATCTGAACTTGCAAGCTGCGATTCTTCGACCTACCACGCCCTTGTCTAGGGGCGGTGGTTGAAGCTTTAGAAGAAATAAAATAGAAACAATTAGTATCATATTTAACTCCACATTAGTACGCTTCTTCTTCTTACTACCCGGTATCTTCCCAAACCTCACTGGTTGGATGAGTGACAATTGTGCTAACACGTCTTTACCAGACAACAATGGAGGTGACAATCCGCGCTCAATTTTTCCATCAAACAGATGCTTCTGCCAATTTCGCCAGCCATGTGATGGCGGTAGAAAACGATGATGACACATGTAGCATATCTTCTTT
Source organism: Nyssa sinensis (assembly GCA_008638375.1). Taxonomy (NCBI): domain Eukaryota; kingdom Viridiplantae; phylum Streptophyta; class Magnoliopsida; order Cornales; family Nyssaceae; genus Nyssa; species Nyssa sinensis. The sequence goes on from CM018043.1 coordinate 16,997,116, forward strand.
CCATTGGACAAAGTAGGGAACATGCATCCTTATTGCAAACCGGACATGCTAGATACCCTTTAGTACTCCACCCAAACAAGTTCTCGTATGCTGGAAAGTCATTTATGGTCCACAGTAACGCTACATGCAATTGAAATGTCTCATTCTTAGAGACGTCGTATGCCTCTACTCTCACCTCCCACAATTCCTTCAACTCGTCCACTAAAGGACGCAAGTACACATCAATTTCATTACCGGGAGACTTTGGCCTTCGAATAAGCAACGACATGAAGATAAATGGCTCTTTCATACATTTTTACTCATGTCCCCGAACAGATTGAAAACGTCGCTAGTTTGCCCAAGTCGTACATTACGCGGCTCATTTGCAAACCATTCATGATTTTATCAAACTCAGCCCAAGTTTGAGAATCTGTTGGATGCCTACATACATTTTCCTCAGCAACACACTTCTCCTTATGCCACAGCATATCTTCTGCCATCTTCTGAGACATGTACAACCTTTGTAGCCTAGATTTTAAGGGAAAATATCTTAGCACCTTGTGCGGAATTGTCTTCCTCTTTCCTTCATTCAACTTGTACCTAGGTTCGTGGCACACCGTACACTCCATACATTGTTCAATCTCCTTCTAAAATAACATGCAATCATTTTTGCAAGCATGTACAAGAATATACCCTAGGCCCAAATCTCTTCATATTCTTTTCGTCTCGTAATATAATTTTGGAAGGGTCTCCCTAGTAGGAAGCACTGCTTTAATCAATTCAATGACCATATTAAATGATTTGTTACTCCATTGATTGATGGTCTTAATATGAAGGAGTTTCACGAGAAAGTCCAGTTTTGAAAATTTATCACAACCCGGATATAACGGCTGCCTTGCTTCCCTCAACAATGACTCAAACGCTTCTGATTGTCCCGTGTCACTCCTATGACTACTCGGCCCAGTTGTAGCCCTTTGCAAGTTTGTCAACATTTGTGGCAAGCCTTCGTAACCAACCCCAACATTATCACCAAAGTCATCGTCGTCATCTTTTTTTTCATCCTCAAATACCACTCGTACGTCACGGCGTTCCCCGTGAAATTCCCAACACGTATACCTCTTGTCCATCTCGTGTTCGAGTAGGTGCTCTTTGGCCTCATCTATGTGCATATAATCTCTATTATTGCACTTCCTACATGGACATCTTATCATATTTCTCCCATCTACAGATGCACGAGCAAACTCAATAAAATCTTTGATCCCCTTCACATACCCTGGCAAATGCCTACCCCTCAAGTCCATCCAACTCTTATCCATTTTCATCTACCTAATACAAGTCAAAAATGATACTCGTTATAAATATGAAACATGAATCCTATCACCTCCAACTTTTCTCTAAAGGGTAAGGTGGTCCTATCCCATTTGTGAATGCACAATTTACATTGCAATCAGCAGCAAATCAAATGCTTGATTCCACTTGGACAAAATTTCGGCAGCATCTCCTCACGGTTCTCCAAGTATACGAGATAGACGTTAGCACGCCTAAATATATACCCAGAGAACAATAGGAGACCGTGCTGAAATTTTATCATAGTGAAATATTCAAGCATATGCACTATTGATTGCAATGCAGATTTATGCATTCCCGAACTGTTCTCTCTGGGTAATTCAAGAATCGATTTTCATAGACACGAACCCAATCGAGAATAAATTTCACGACAAGATTCATAAGTGATGAAAATAACTCCAGAACGGGGCTAACTTACAAAACAATCACTATAATTTTTTTTTCACGAAGTAATCTCTAAAAAAAATATTAGGCCACGCTCACAGTGGCCCTGCTTAAAAAGGCGCATAAGCACGCAATATAGGAGAAAAGAGAACTGGTTGCTCTTCTAGCCAAAACTCATCTGATCTAATACTTACATAGGGTGTGAGTTGTCGGACTGACTAGCAAGACAACCGTGTATTGGCATTTGAGCTTGGTTTGAAAAAATAAAATCGGTAGATATATTTTAATAAGTGTCCTACACAATTTTTATATATACAAAATTAAAAAAAAAATACAACTTAATTATGAGTTCCTTTTTATGCTTTCCTTCAACTTTTTTTTCCTCTAAAATGGAAATATATAAAGACTTTTGGTTAAAAATAAATATAATAACTTTTTTTTACATGTAATGATAACTAAATAATTTTACTTTTAAAATAGAGACCATTCAACCAAAAGGTTGCATTCCGCCAACTTAATTTAAATTGGATATATGTGTGTGCGAGTGAGAGTGAGAGTATATATATAAAACTATATGCCTTTTTTAAGTCATCTATATAGTACTTTTATTTTCTTATAATCAATTAAAATAAAAATTATACAGACATTCCTTGGATTTTTATTGATATTCAGTAAGAGACAGTAGCCAAGAACAATGGTTATACACAAACATTCAGTTAGAAATCCAATCTCAAATTCAAAACAAAAGCCACCAAACAGCCCATCAGTCCAAGAAATTCAGTTGAAAAATGAAGCAACTGAGTTGACCTGATAAGTTACCTTTCCACAGACAAAAACAACTCAATCCCAACCACCATCAACCAAAGTGGAGCCTAGGGTTAAAAATTAAAGCTTAAACTAAACTAAGCTTGGAGTTGCCAAAAAAATTCCTCAGTTGCAACCCTAATTTGAAGAAGACTGGAACTCTGACCAAAACAAGCAAACTAAAATAAGTATTCAACAAAAAAATATACTAAAAGACCACTAGAAAAATAGTGAAATCATTTCAAGCGGATATTGTGGCTGATTATCATTGACTAGAAAATATTAACATCTAATAACAAGAAACTAAAATACTAATCTTGAGTAGGAGTCCTTACCAATAGGACGATGAGCATTAAGACCACCATTAGGAACCAAAATTTCCAAACAATTTACTTAACTAAGCCTCTAAAAAGCATGCTTTCTTTGGTTGTAATGCATTGTTACAGTGTTTTCACCATTATTACATTCAAGAAAAATATAAAAAAAAATCTTTCACTTTTTATTTCAACAATCATGATATGGAAAGTAATAGAGAGAAGTTTCAAACTATTTATACCATGTCAAACGTGTTTATTCAAATCAAGCAGAAGAAAATAAAAAAAAAAAAATAAACCACAAAGCCTAACGTTTCTCAAACACGATGAACTAGTGATCAAAGAGTGAGAGATCGGAAATCGATCCAGAGAGAGAAAGCGATCGACGGAGAAGCAGCGAGAGATTAGTTTCAAACCACAATCCGAACCGTGCGTTGGAGACAGAGCGAGAGATTGATAGAGAAGCAGCGAGAGATGAGAGATGGAGATCGAAGACTGAGTTGGAGAGAGAAACAGATTAAGTGCCTCTAAGACAAAGCGAGAGATCGAATTGGGTATAATAGGGACTTATTAGCGACGCACACATGGGTGTCACTAATAGTGTCCTGTGCGTCGCTAATTCCTTAAAAACGTCATCATTTCAGTTAATCGTTCTATTTGCGACGACCAAATGCACGTCGCCCATATTAGCGACACTTATGTGCGTCGCAAATGCCCACATGTGCGTCGCTAATACATTCGCACCTAATTTTTCAAACTTGAATCAAATTTCTTTATGAATTTCTTCCTACTATTCGCAACACACAGTTGTGCATCGCGAAAAGGGACTTTTAGCGACTATTTTCGTGTGTAGCGAATAATGAGTGTCACAAATAGTCTATTGTTTTGTATTGTCAATCTACAAATCCAAAGGTAATGAAATCTATGCCCAACTCTTCCTTATTGAGTCTAGTTTCTATACCATTTTGAATCACTCAAAAATTCTATGTAGAACTCAAGTTATGATGAAAACACTACCCATAGGTCAGATTTTGCACACTTGAAGCAAAATCAATATAACTTTCTCATTTTAAAAGCTTTCAAAGTCCATGATATATGAAAAGAAAGCTAAGAGATAGACCTATCTAGAAATATAAGGCACTTTAATTTATTCAAAAATACCAAAGAGGTATAGTCTCACAAAGTGAGCTGATCTGCAGAAATAATTCTGCAGAATCAAAATTAAGGCATGTTGTATGCCGTTTGACATTCCTTTTAATTCTTCAAGCTATTTAACTCCAAATTTTTAACCATTTTTCCCATTCATTCATGGACATTTTATACACCTAATGGCTCTTTTTAACTCACAAAATTTTGACATGGTCTCCTTTGTTTTCTAAGCATTTTTCACCTAATATTTTACAACAATTTATCTATACAATGATTTGCACAATCCACCCTCACTCGATGGCCACAAATTTATTGAAATTGAACATACACCTATTTTTCTCAACATATACATGTGATGCACATTAAACAAAATACCCTATTTTTCATTTGGGTTTAAACCTTTACATTACAAAATGGCTCAAGGCCTATAGTTCACCATTCTTCCGAATTAAAACACAAGTCTTTTGGGCTTATACCCATATATACAAAATATGCCCCAAGGGCCAAATGTCTTCACAATTCCTTTCCCCTTCTTCCTTTAAGATTTCATCAAGTCTTAAATACCGGGAACCTCATCTGTAATATGATATCCTACGAAGGGTCAGCTTAACTACTAGTATGACATAATGCTAATGTAAAGAACAAAGTTAAGGCGTGACATGTGCAAGTGTACATTTATAATCTACATACCTTCTAATTCATTAACACAATGCAAAGGCAATATGTGTGACACACCCATGCAAACTCTATGCCACACCCATGTCTCATTCACAGATTGCTCCCGTTGGGTCAGAGTACCAATGTCTCATTCACGGATTGCTCCCGTTGGATCAGAGTACCAATGTCTCATTCACGGATCGCTCCCGTTGGGTCAAAGTACCAATGCAATAACCAATTTTGGGTTTTTCACTACAAGATCTACACCTTCATAATGCATAGCACCAAGTACTCAACCCACACTATGTTTTCAAAGGATTCACCATATGCCAATATACTTTGATTTCACCATGCAATAATGTAATCTCAATGAAGCATTGTTATCAACACATAGAGCATGCTTTAAATAATGCATTATACTTAAAGCAACAATAACATTTGAATCACAAAACTTTGTCTATATGAACCTAACATGTAATTTAATCAATTTCACATATAAACACATTACACATTCACAACCTTAACAATTTCTCAAAGATCATAAAATACATAAAGTACCAATACATCAAATAAATCATAACTCTCAAACCACAAGAGTTTCTCTACATGAACAATAGCTAGAATGCAAAGAATCAAACATATAAACAAGTTACATGTTCATCACTTTGACAAATTCTCAAAGATTACAAAATACATAAAGCACCAACACCTTAAATAAATCATAACTTTTCAACTATAAGATTTTTTCTACGTGAACCTAAGCTAGAATACAATGAATTTCACTTATAGTCATGGTTCATGTTTATCACTTTTCCAAATTTCCAAAGAAAACACAAACTATCAACTCTAGGTTTTCAAAGAAACTATATACTAAGGTACTTTCAAACATCAAGTAAGCATATACATCATACAATTAACTCATACAAATACAAATAAACTCAACTCTATTTCTTACTTAGCAAAATATCATACCTAAAATGATTTTTCTCAAACCGAGGGAGTTGCGTTTGCTATGCAGCCAAACCAATAGGTGAGAACATAGTCCTTGGTGAGAGGAACAACTTCCTAGAAGGAACCTTTGTGAAAATCCAAGCTTAAAGATGAGTTTTGGAGGCTTGAAGTTAGAAAACCCTAGGTTTTTCTTCACGTTTTCTCCCATGGATGTGTTCTGCTCTATATCTTAGACCAAACTATGAAAAAAAATACACTAAGGGACTGTATTTATAGTGGAGGGGCAAAGGTGCAAAATGACCCTTTTGCCCTTAATGAATCCGAGACCCCATTACACTACAACCCGTCCCGAAACGCCTCAATTCGATATTTTATTTTAGCCAAAGTTTTTAAAATTATTTTAAATAAAACTTCTCAAAAAAATAAATTTTCACCTGTGGCCTAGTTTGGCCGGATCCACCCGGGCCACCCGAATGCCTTTTTGGTCCAATTTTTGAAACTATTTTCGAATAGGCTCAAATTTTTATAGTAGGTTTATTTCGATATTATAAGCATATTTCTCTTCTATGGAATACTCAAAATATGACTCTAAATATTACTTACATCTAAATGTGTATGTATAGTGCCCTACCGGCAAACAGTGCATGAATAGTACCCTACCGGCAAAAATAAAAAATTTACTCTCAATTTTTAGGTCTCTACACTTACTCCATCCTGGAGTTGAATGGGACTTCCTTTCTTTGAAGTTGGAAGACCTCCAAAAGAGGTTTAAAGACTTTCAATTTGCCTCCCTCAAGAAAGTCCAAGACACTACTGATTCTGTCAGAGCTCAAATAGATGCTTATATGAAGGCTGAGGTCGAGGGCATGGGTGGAACGCTGATTGAGCATGGGTACCACACCTTCAGAGCCAAGATCCTCAAGAAGTACCCTCACCTTGATCTGGCTGGGATTGACGACATTGAAGTCTCTCCTAGCGAGATCGAGGTGCAGGACAATGATGATAAGGTAGCGTCTCCTGACCTTTCTTCGACTGACACACTAGAGTAGAATGATATGGATGCAATGCATTGAGTTTGAAGAGAATGAAGAAAAAGAATAAGAGAGTGATCTTGATATGGTATAGAACTTCAAAACTTTTCTTCATCACTGATACTCTAGAGGCTTCTGAACCAGCAATAGACTAGGAAATTTTTTGTACTTTTCATTTCTTTCTTGTAATCTTCCCAAATTTGGGCTACTTATGAATAAAAGTATCTTTTTTAGAACGCTGTGTGTTGCCTTTTTATTTCAAAACACTTGTGTTATTTGTTAATAGAATCACCAGAGTAGTCATACTTGTATGATTTTGGATGCTGACATGTTGCTTTGTCATGATGTACCGAGCTTTATCATTTGTAATGAACTTCAGCATTTTAATTAAGTCTCGATTTCATATCTTCAAAGCTTTGTAGTTGAACAAAACTTTTAAGTTTCAGATCCTCATAGATTATAATTAAATCAAATAAGAATCTTTAAGACTTGAAATTGAATCAGCCTTAAGCCTCAGATCTCCTTAATTTGTAATTAAACCAAGTATGGATCTTCAGGGCTTGTAATCGAGTTTTGAGCATAATAGCTTGTAATTGGATCAAAAGCAGATCTTTAGAACTTGCGATTGAATCAAGAGCTTCACAACTTGCAATTAAATCAAGCGTAAAACTTTGAAATTGAACCAAAACCTCAAGCATAAGCAATTAAATTAAGCATAGCATTGGGAGAATTACAATTGAATCAAGCTTTAGGCTTCAGATCTTCATAGCTTATGGTTAAGCCAAGTTTAGGCCTTCAGAGCTCGTAACCGAATCAAGATCTCCACCACTTACAATCGAATCGAGATCTTCATCACTTGTAATTGAATCGAGATCTTCATTACTTGCAATTAAATCAAGTTGAGATCTTCAAGACTTGAAATTAAGCCAAAGTCTTCATAACTTGTAATCAAGCTTTAATTTCATAAAAGATGGAGGTCATGGTAGACTGGGTAATCAGTGCCTCTGATTCTTTCATTGTTCCCCCGAATGAAATAAAATATTAAATAATCTTTTTTCAAATATATATATATATATATATATATATTTGAAAAAAAAATTATTTAATATTTTATTTAATTTTTTTAGAAAAACGTTACCATGTTGACATTCCCAAAACGCAATTGTATTAAACATGACTATTAGCATCGTCGTCTTCACCAAACTGGCACATAAATTCGAACTGAAGCATCATATCTATTCGCCATGAATAGAGGTGATTTTCAACTTCGTGTTTGTATTAAACAATCACGAAGTGGTCTATCATCTAATTTTTGCATTCAAAAATTAGTATTCATATATATCCAAAAAGAGAGTACAGACACTGAGTTGGTAAGTACTTCCTTTTTATGCAAAATCGTTGTATTATGAAAAACAGATGTCAAATCAACTTGTATACACAAATTCTATATTAAAGATTTAATATCAAATACTAGCTGTGGGCAATCAATTATATTTTTTCCAATTTTGCAAAGTACCGTAAGTTTTAGTATATTCAATTAGGTAAATTACAATTACCTCCCTTGAGGTATCTGACAATTACAGAAACCTCCCCTATAGTTTCTGAAATAAGACTGTCCCTCTTCTGGTTTACTGATCTGTAACAAATTCCCTCCTCCTAATCAAGAGTCGTTAGTTGACTTAACAGAATTCGATGATGTCAGCTTCAAATTTTATTCAAATGCCAACTTTGCCCTTACAAATAATGTAAAGACAAAACTACCCTTACAAGTCATGGTTAAATGATAAAACTATCCTCACTTTAATAGTAACTTTTTTTAATAAAAAAAAGGACAAATTTTCTCCCTCTCCATCACAGGAAACCCTCTTTCTCTGTAAACACCACTGCCCTCACAACCACCAAGGCCAACACTACCACTCTGCCCAACTCCAAAACCTCCATGACCACCATCACGCCATCATGGTCACCAATAGAGACAATAGATATAGCAGTATTTGATGGGAAAGGAGGAACTTGATCCTGCATAGAAACGACAACATGATTATTGCCTTAGAGAAGCACCAATATATATTTTCTATGAAAAAATGTTGTTTCTTGGGGGGGGGGGGGAATAGTAAGAAAAACATTTTGTTTAATTACATTCAGGGGAAAAAAAGTTATGACCAAAAAACAGTGCTAAGAGTAGGAAAGAAAGACAAAATGGGCAGTGAAGATAAGACAATGAGAAATAATTCTTTGGAGTTTGTAGGCTTCCAAAGATATACAGACCTTGAAGACACTAAAGAAAAAATTTTAATTTTGAAAACATATAAAATGGTACAATTTCAAAACAAAAAAAAAAAATCAGAAACTAACAGCACTTAAAAAGGGGTAAACAATGGCAGTGAAGAGAAAATGAGATGTTAAGAATTTATAGGCTGAGCAGCAATTAGTGAGATAATCAAATTAGTTAGCTTGAAAATCCCATTTCTTGTAGAGAAACAGCATGCAAAACAAACCAAACATGTGCAGTGACATATTTAGCAGAATTCATTCTTGGCTCAAAGAAAATCTGGAAATATACTAAATATAGAAGCACACAATAGTGTCAAGGATTCAAGAATTAAACCTGAAGTTCTGACAACTGATCAACATATTCTTGAGCAAGAATGTCCACCCTTGTAGAGAACTGCTGGCCAATTTTGATGAATATAGGACCTAATCTCAAAATATTTTCCTTTAACCACTTGGCAAGAGCTTTTTGCCTTTGAACTTTCTTCTCCTCTATCATTCCACCTGCATATTAACATCCTTCAAATTAGATATAGATGCCAAAAATATAAACACCAACTCAGGTGATGTCTATAGGGACGAACACATCTGCAAACCAAATAATAAGAAAAAAGGGGGGCAAATCAAGATACATGTAAAAGAATCGGTTATTTGTGACAAAGGGTCTCAAAATATATGTAAAATAGTAAGTGGATAAACAAATTCATAAGCAAATGTCACCTGTGTTTGCTCATAACCTCAGGCACAACTGTGTTGATTTGATGATAAAATTAAACATAAAAAAAATGTTAGTATTACAATAAATATATTCAACCTCAATCCTGCAATATAGTGATGCAACCAAGGTTATTTTTACAAATAGTTGCCAAAATAGTCACAGAACTCCATAGAACTTGGTTTCAACTTCCTTCCTCAGTCCTCCACCGGACTTGATTCCTCCCTCAGTCAAGAAATCTACATATCCCAGGCTTAAAACCAATTGCAGAGGTCGTTGCCCAGGTGAAAAGCACCAAAGCAGTGAAGGGTCGCAAGCAAACAAAAGCCGTTCTAACGCAAGAAAAATAGTGGGATACTCAATTTAGATCCACTTGAACTGAAGCGAAGCCCAAATGCCGATCAAGAAATTAGCCTTGGCGCAGACGAAATGGCAAATAGAGCAAGAGGAATTGAACTCGTGGCTATGGCGCCGGTGACATGCGGTGGTGGTTGACGGAGAGACCCACTTCAGCTTTGTAGGTTGATCGTAGGGACGACGACGGGCTGTGCAGACGGCAATGGCAGGGCTGTGCAGGTGGTTTTGGAGACGGCGATGCAAGAGAGGGAGTCAGAGGGGGGGCTGTGCACCATTTGGGGTTAGGGCTGAGGCGGATTTGGATAGAGAGAGAGGATGAAGGAGGAGGAGAGAGAGTGTTATAAATTTTTTTGATAAAATTATAATATTAAAATATAATGGTAAATTAGTAATTTTACTAATTTCGTTAACGGAGTCAAGGAAACAAGACTGACAGGGGGACAGTGTTATTTTAAAAAGTATAGGGGAGATTTCTGCAATTGTTAGAAACCTCAGGAGAGGTAAGTGTAATTATCTCTATTCAATTTGATTTGTATAATCTTCGATTTATAGTATTTTATTTTTCAAATTTAAGTTTGTATTTGAAAATTCTGTTTCACAAAATAGTTTTATGCTTCGGTTTTAATTGTCTGTATTTTGTGAAATTCTATTTTTCATAAAATAATTTTTGTTCTTGTTTTTAGTTCTTGTTTTGTTGAAGTAGAATTAGTTCATTTATACCAACGAAATGAAGTAAGGAGGCTAGTTGGAGAGAGAGAACGAGAGAGGTGGAAGTGGGAGTTTTGGTTTGTATTTCTTATATAATCTTGTTTACATTAATAAAAAAAATCACTAATAAAAAAAAGCTAAAATTCAAATACTTCTCTTCATATAAGGGTGGGACTATTCCCATTCCAGTATCTCTATATTTTTTTCACTTACACTCCCACTCAACGTCTCTATTATGTGGAGTGCAAAATATAAATTGTGAGAATGAAAATAGCTCCTCTTTCATGTAATAGTTATCTAATAGATGGATCATGGTCTTTTTATTTAAGAAGAATAACATTTTTCTTCCAGTACCTTTAGAATTTCTACATATAGCGTCATCTATACCTAAATTTAACTTGTTAAAAAAATATTATTATGTGTATAAGAAATCAGATAAAATATTTCATTATTAGTGGTTGATTATTTCATTATAAAAAGTATAATAGGACTTTAAAAGTGGGGATCACTAACAAAGTGTCTTCACTTAATACATATTTGAGGTCATAATAGAGATGAAAATTTACTTTTGGTAATCCAGCTATTTAGCATAATATTCATGATTTAAAGTGTTTTTAATACTACATCCAAGATGATGTCTGATCTACTGTGACAATGGTTTGGCAATGTGGTTGGGGCAAACCTATTGAGCCAAACCCCATATGAAAATATTCTTGGCCCTTAGTTTTTTTTTCTTAGGCAAATTAATTTTGATGTAAGTCAGTTAATGTAATTCCAGAAATGGTCAAGTTATATTAAATTGAGAAAAATTATGCCAAATCCCAAACATGTGTTTTCTTTAAGACTTTACAATGCATCCAGTACTCTTATGTTTTATATAAAGATTTTTTTTACGTATAGTGTTATTATGTATACGCAAACTCCATGCATATATATATATATATATATATGTGTGTGTGTGTGTGTGTTGTGAATTTGAATTAATAGGAAAAAGAACATCATGAGCTTCTTTATCTGGTGGTGCGAAAACAACTATCTGCGGTTCTTGGCTTTCAAAAGCATTCTTCAAAAAGCAAAGGCTTTAATTTATGTGCTTTGTGTTTAAGCCAAACAGCTAGAGACACCATATGACTTTCACATTAGCTTGGTTTATATATCCTTGTCTAGCGAGTCATTTCTTGACCTTAATTGCATGAAAACAGTTAATTGCATTAATGGCTTCCATGTGGGATGTTTGATCAATGACAGTTTTGAAATCATCATACTCTCCTATGCCTTTTGGACTACGCATGCTATAATTGTAATACTGTAACTACATCTTTAATCACAGCCCTCTCCTCTCCCTGACCAGCTCTATAAATTCATTGCATAGCTTCAAGTTTCCTTCATCTGTCTCTTTGTGTATCTCTCTCTTTTTTCCATCTCCATGGCAACCATATCATGGCTCTTGAAAGTGCTTCTCTTGCTTGCAATCACATGTTTGATTGCAGATGATGCAACTGCAACTAGGGAACTGCTGCCTATACAACCAGGATTCAACCTCACTGCGAGAATTGAAACTAGTGGCGGATTAGTGGATTGCTGGAACGCGCTTACGGAGTTAAAATCATGCTCCAATGAGATTGTTCTGTTCTTCATAAATGGCCAAACTGATATTGGTCCTGCCTGTTGCCAAGCCGTCAGAATGATCACCCAGCATTGCTGGCCTGCCATGCTGGCTTCCCTTGGTTTCACAGCTGAGGAAGGCAACATACTGAAAGGCTACTGTGACTCATTTGGTCCTGCTGCTAGTCCTTCAGTGCAACCTGCGCCCATGGGTTAATTTCAAGTCATTTTCTTGCTATATATAGTTGGAGTGTCTAAGAGTTTGTCTTGTCAGTGTCTGGTTTGGCTTTGGGTTTGGTTTGTTTATGTTTTTATGTGTGTTTGGCTTGAGTTCCTGACTATCAGGTTGTTTGTTGGTGTCTGCCAAAGGTGTTATGTGTGCATATGAATATGGCTCATGATGGGTAGTGTTGTCTGCTATATATGGTTACGTGCCTTGTGATGGGCAGTGATGACACATATATTGAAATAAATATTTGGAATTTAGCTAATTTTGATCCTTATGTAATGTGATGATCGTAGCCTCCTAACTGAACTCAAACAGATATCGTGAACTCAACAGAGATACACACACACACACACACAAATTATACACAAATTATGGAGTGAAGGTTTTTTCAGAGCAACACTATTAAATCTCAATATGGTCCAGATCATTACACATAACTGAAATTGGATGCCAAAACAATTAAACCATAAAGGACTGTTCACTGTTGGGGAAATTTGGATTGCAAATTGTAAGTTCTTGTGAATGAATGTGGAGTAGTCATGCATGCTGTTTGGTATTTGGTTGACTGAATACTCCATAGACATAGATGCTCCTCCTCTTAATTATAACTCACCTTCATCCCACAACTCTCACAAAAAATAAAATCCAATGACAGGTTCCACCGGTCAGCCCCATAAGCAGTGAACCCACCTTTGTGATCCTACCGTGGTACCCAACATGAAAATCAACCTACCCATTGACTCCACCGCTGTGAGAGGGCCGGGACAAAAATGAGTTATGGGATTTGTTTTCTATGTTGAATATTAAAACAGGCAGATATTGTCCTCACAAAGCACTGATCCATTCCAAAAGTACTATGTTACCTTGGTGGCAAAGAAATGTGGGTATATAGGTGGGTCTGGGGTTCATTTCTTACATTAGCCAAAAAAAAATTCATGAATTAAATGGGGCAATGCTTAAAGTATCTCTTTGAAAGCATGAGGATAAAATTTCCTAGGTTTAGATTTATAAGCCTCTGGATGGGCGAAATACAGCTAATACTTGCATTGCTTATATGATTTGAATTTTCAATCACATAAAATTGGGGAAAAATTCAGAGTGGAAATTGAAACATGGTTTATATTTGGCCAAAAAATATATATTTGGGAGGGTAGACCTCAGATTGATAAATGGATGATTAGGAACTTAATAGGGTGAACTTCTTTTCCACGGCAATCTCAAAAATTTTGTACTTACCTGCTGAATTTGTTTATAAACATTTTACACTGAAAGATATATTTTTCACCTAAACTTTTTACATAAAATGTTAATTTTTCATCTTATTTTCTGTTTTTTTTTTAAGCTTTAAAAATAATTTATCAACTCTTAGAAAATATGTTATAAACATTTATAGAAGCTTCTATGTAAATGCCCATGTAGACTTTATATAGGGGTATTAATTTTCGATATGACATGAACACGACTCATATTAACAGGTTGAGTTTAGTTAAGTACAAATAGATTAGTGTTATAGATGGGTTGGCAATCCAAAATGATTAATAAACTAATTGTATTTTAATTTTAGTTATGTCAACTTATTTAATACGATTCAACACGTTTGGGGTTGTGATTCGATGATCATAGCCATCTAACTGAACTCAAACAGATATAGTGAACTCAACACACACACTATATATATATATATATATATAATACACACACACACACACACAAATTATGGAGCAAAGGTTTTTTCAGAGCCACACTATTAAATCTCAATATGGTCCAGATCATTACACATAACAACTGAAACTGGATGCCAAAACAATTAAACCATAAAGGACTGTTCACTGTTTTGGAAATTTGGGTTGCAAATTTCAAGTTCTTGTGAATGTGTAAAATATATGAAAATATGTATGTGTATGTGAACACATTGCATATATGCATTAATTCAACCAAATACAAAAAAAATTGCATAAGAAATTTTTTGAAAAATATTTAGGAAACGAATGAAGCTCAATCTTTGCTTGGGACAGAGTATGGATAAAAAATAAAAATAAAAATCTTAACTTGTCCCAACTCAAGTAACACAACAAATTACCTAGTTTGAAACTGATGGATGTACAATCACAACTATCTCAGTTCTTTAATTTTGGAATAAAATAATTATGATTATCTATTAATTTCAAAAGTAATTTTATTTGGACTTGTGATAAAATCAACATTCAATGAACCATTTTATAATTAATAGACATGAGAGATTTATTAATTATTAATTTTTCATATAATTTCTCTAATAAAAAATATTCTTTATATGTATATGACTTTCGATAACAAAAAAATATCTTTTATGAAACTTTTCAATAATATTTCAGTTTTTCATAAAAAAAATATATGTATAACATTTCAAATTAAGTTATTAAAAGAACCCTAATGCCCTTTTGAACTAAATAAGATTATTTCCTATACTTGTTATTTTGAAATTTTCTACCTTACAATACTTTTACTCTAATTATGTAAAATTAATAAATACAAGTATCAAGAAATTTCACAAATGAAATATATATAAGTATATATATATATATAACTATTTTATCGCTTTTGTAATTAATATTATAAAGGATTTTTTTGAAAAAAGTATTAATTATTAAGTAATAGAATTGTTAGTTATTCACCATAGAACGAAATTAGTTCTTTAAAAATTTATTAATTATTAGAAATTATTAATTGAATATTAATATAAGAGAGTCAATTGTAATAAACATATCAATTTCTTAAACTAAATCATTTTATTATCCTTAAAAATTTATTAATTATTAGAGATAAAAAAAAATCCGATTGCATAAGTTTGAAAAGATAATTGGATTTAGTGATCACGATTAAGTTGGTTGCACACGCGTTTCTAAAACTATTAAATTGTGCGATCGGTGGATACCAAGACAACGAGGAGTGATGTTGTGGTTTGACATTATTAGAAGATTTGAAAATATTGCAACTGTGAAGAATGTATGAGGATTCAAGTTAAAAGAATATTAGATCATCGTTGGCAAAACTTGAAGTACTAAGTTGTTGTTGAATCGAGTTGGGTCCTATGATTTTCCCTGTAAATGTGTTTTTCTTGTATGATTACTTTTTACTTTTATTACAATTATTCACTTAGTGCTATTGCATGCACGAAAATCATAATATTTTGTACTAATAAAAGTGAAACCACAATTACAATTTAAAATTGATCAACAATTTAATTGTATTGTCAAATTGATTCATTCAACCGCCCAAAAAAAATAAAATTTTCACTATCTAGATTATCTTGTACCTGTTTAATAAATTCTTTGTATATCATTAGTAATAGTCATGCCGACCATCGCCATATGTTCTAATACAATTCTTGCCTCATCACATAGTAGCACTGTGGTGTTTGATGAATCCAGAAATTAGACAAAAAGTGAAAGAGAAAAGATAAATGTTTCATCTCTCATAACTCATTTTTGTCTAACATTTCTTACAAAGGTGAGTTCCAAAAGAAGTGTACCTCACATTTGTGAGAAAGGTGGCAAAGAAGTAAATTACAAAAGATGAGATATCTATCAAGAAGGAGGAACATCTATCATTGTTCAAAGTAATATAATACTTTAAGAGGACTAACTTCAATTTTTGGTGAGGCTTGGAGCCCTTTTGGGGGCATTTGCCCTGCTCAAATCATGATTTTAGTATATGATAACGTGTGAAACTAGTTTTTGAGATATTTGACGCACAAGCAAAACAATAGTTTGGAGAAGCTAAAATAATCAATTTCTGAAAATTTATTTAACTTTTTACAAATTTTACTCCCAAGCCATCATTTACACCTTATTTAATATAGTATATAATATAAAAGGGTAAAAAAAGGGTCATTTGGTTACAAGTCCTTAGTTAAGATTTTCAATTATAATAGAGTCCAACTCTAACTCTTATAACCCAAGAAGTGCACTTGATTTTTATGAATAATATAGTTTGTAAAAAAGCTACCAAAAGACAAAAATGGTCATATGTAACCACGGAACAAGAAAGAGATTTTTGTTATTCAAAAAGGCAACCATGATTGAATCAACTATTCCTTCAATTTTTAGCACTGAAATTAGGATTTCTAAATCCTTATAATCTCGAATATCACCAGAAATTTGAAAAGGAAAAAAAATGATAAACAAAAAAAATAAAAGAAATAATTTTTATACAATATGAAATTGTAAAATTATACAGTAAAATTACAATAAAACAAAGCATAAACATATGTATTTTTATAGTGAAATATGTGAAATATAAAATTACACAGTATGAAACTGTGAAATTATATATTCATAAAATAAAATAAAACACAAACATATGCATTTTTATAATAAACAAAATACTAACATGTATAATTTTATAAAACTTTTAACGAAAAAAGTGAAAGATTAATAAACAAACACTGATATATAAAAATTTATAGAACATTTAATGAACAAAAATAATGATGTATTCACTATAAAAAAAAATAAAAAAATGTATAATACAAAATAAATTTTAATAACGACTAACGAATAATTTATATAAACTAAAAAAATAAAAAATGAACAAAATACTATGTAAATAATATAAATATTGTATGAAAAAAAAAATCATGAATATAATGCGTATAATTAATAAAAAACTAATATTAAAAAAAATTAAAAACAAAAATATAATCATATACCTGATTATGAATAGAATACAAAATGATTCTGATTGTGAATGAAAATTTAATGAACAATTTTTAACATAAACTAAAGTTGAGATAAAGTAAAAAAGAAAGAACAAGATAAGGAAAAACAGGTCGATAAGATTCAAATAGATAGGAAAATTTGCAGTGGAAAAGAGAATAGAAAAAAAAAAAACAAAGAGGTGACCAAACCCAATAAATTTGCAGTCAATGATATTAAAAATAGATAAGAAATGTATTCAAATTCAAATAAAAAAATAAAAAACAAACCAAGAATAATATCAATCAGTGAAGAAACAAATAAAAAAAAAAGTCAATCTAATAACGTAAAAAGATAATAAATAAAATGGGTAAATTAGTTATTAAAAAATATATAAAAAATGACACGTAATCTATAAGTACTTTACAATGAAAAAAGAAAAAAAAAGTCCTTTACAACAAAAATGTAACTAATGTTGACTAATAACAAAGTTACTAATACAGGGATTGGAGGTCAATTAACTCTATAAAAAAAAATACTTTTACATAATTTTTATAAAATATTTAAATAATAAATTAATTATATTTTTAAGAATTCTTTTTTCACTAATCAATTCTAAATGATTGGCTTTATATAATTGGAGGCTTAAAGCGATAAAATGATAATTCTAAATAAAGCATTTTTTAATAATACTGTAATTTGTTACTTTGTTTTGTGTGTGTGTGTGTGTGTGTGTGTGTATATATATATATATTATATTTCCTGTGGTTACATAAATTTTTTTTATCTAAATAAATACCAATAAAAAATTAGAGTACGATATGAATAAAATTTTATTAATAGAATTAATTTTTTTATTAAAATTTTTATGGGATCTTTTTTTTTTGTTTTTGTTTTCATAGGATTAGATTTTTATTAATCTTAACATTTTAATTTGATTATATAATAAATTTATAAAATTAAAGTTTTTTTTATATAATTAAATTTTTATTAATCTTAAATAATTAATTTAATTATATTATAAATATAAAAAAATTTCGTCTTCTGCTGAGTGACGCTAAAACGATTGCTTTATTGCCTTTTCTTTAAAATTTATTCCGAGAAATGTGGAACTCCTGTAACGGGCTCTGTCGGCGTTGGAGCAATAAAACCTGCCGTTCAAAGACACGGAGAATTCTGGCAGGAGCTGTGCAGTCTTGAAGCTTTGAAAAAAAAATGTGTACGGTAATACTGCACTACAGCCTTTCATATTTGAATAGTTTGGATTAAGTTAAAATATCAGCGGCATAGCACCAGTTGTAGCACTGCAATATTTTTCCCAAGCTCCGGCTGAGATCGAATCGGGCTTGTGGCAGATCCCTATTTTTTGTTGTTGTTGGTTTCTCTAACCCGTGTTGTGTTTGTTGTTGCAGATCTCCATCCTACAAGTGAACAATTCTTTTCCGGTGAGTATGTCATTGATTAATCCTTATTTCCAATCTAAATACATCCCTAATCACAAGTGCTTTTTATTTCTTTTTTGTTTTTGTATATTATTTGATTCGATTAATGAATATATATTAGTGAGTTAAATGTGTTATATCATTACTTGTGTAGATTACATTGTCCTTGTTGTTAGTCTTTCTCAGATTTGACGCAGAAAGTGATTCTTGCTAGTAATGGTTCGCATACAAAATTAATAACTTACTCTTGTTCTCTGATAAACCATCCTTTAACTGAATGTGTTGATGTATAATTGAGTAGTTGTGTAATCTCCATGTGCATTTAGTAAACTAGTGATTAGGTTGATCTGCTAGCAGGAGGTGGAAGCCACTTGCCTGTTACAAATATCTTACTTAAAGATGCAACTTTATGTCATTATCTGAATTCTTAAAACCCAACAATTTGTTAGGGTCTGTCTTCGCATTCCAATTAAATTTATTGCCAATGTGTCTCTAAACAGAACGTGGTAAAGGTTAGCGTTCAGAAGAAATTGATAGATACAGTCATACAGTGGAGCAAAAGATATTCTACAGTTTAAAGTGCATATCTGTTAAATTGAAAATAAAAAACTAGGAATGATGCTTACGAGCAGAGTATAATGGTATTATAGTGATTAGGTCTGTTTGGAAGCGCGTCGTTAGCACTCCAAAAATAAATTAATCTTACTTCTTAACACAATAAACACAGTAGCTAGCTGAGTAAGGGTTGATCCCACAGAGAGTGTCTGCAATTTATTTATTTTGACTAAATCTAAACTAAAATTCAATTAATAGCAAAATAATAAATGGGGGGATTGGAATTTTGATCAAACTAATTACGAATGAAAATTAAATTAATAACAAAAATCAATAAATTAAAACTTCAGTTCTTCGGTTCAGTCTCACCCTCACAATTAATGGAACAATCAATCAATTATAACATTATTTTCCCCTTCAATGAATCTAATAATCCTAGGTAACAACAAGCTCTTCTACCCGAAATTTCTCTTAATTCCTCACTAATGAAACAAGCTCTCCATTAGATTCTAACCATTACACAATTTAGAACAAACTCTCTAAATTTAATATAATGCCAGCATTAATATCTAGGAAATTAGATTATTCTAAGCAACAATCACACAAGCTCGGACTGTTTAACTTATGACATAATAATCATAGCAATAAACAAAAGATTGACCACAATCATCTATCACTATTTGCCACAATTGATTAAGAACCATATCAATTACGTAATATAATTCCCAAATCTAGCAATTGATAATTATCTGATCAATTTAATAGGCCTTAATTAAATTAATCAAATCAAATATCAATAAACAATTAAAATAAATTATCATGAACAGATTCATGAGAAAAAGAAAAAATAATATTACTGAATTAATTCAACCATCAAACTATAGTGATGGTTTGAAATTTCCTAGAACTGAATTAAAAAATTAGCCTGACATGCTTGTATAATAAAACAAAATTAATAATTTATTCCTATTTTACTCTGTACTGTCGCACTGTTGCTTCCACGTCTCGCGCGCACACTGTTCTTCCTTCTTTCTTCAACCTGCGCCGCCCCCCTTTTTGTTCTCGTCAAGCCTCTTTTTAAAGCAAAGACTCCTAGCCCTAGACGCACTGCTTCTATTTCTCTTTCTTTTATTTTTTCTTTCCAGCTTTGACTTTTTCACCTTCTTTTCTCTTTTGTCTTTTTCTTAGGCTGTGTTTGGTTATCAATTCAAAAATAAATTTTTCAAAAACAAATTTTAAAAACTTGTTTGTTTAGTCAATCAAAAAACAAAATCTAAAACTTAATCTTAAATTCAAACAATGGTTCAAATTCCAAAAAATTAATTATCAAATTAAATTTTATTTGATTTGACAATCATATTAATATATATTATATTTATAAAATATTATATTATAATTTATATTATACATATAAAATATTATTTTATAATATTCCAAACTTATGATATATAACTTTAATTTTAAAAAATATTATATAATTTAATAATTAATATATGTTATATTAATTAATCGAATTTGTTAAATCTTGTTATTTTTATTAAATTTGAATAAAATTAAATTTTTTATATCATATTTAATTAAATGTATTAAATTTCGATCACATTTTTTAAGAATATTAAAAATTGTGAAAATGCAGTAAAAACGTAACCAAACACATTTTTTAAGAATATTAAAAATTGTGAAAATGTAATTCAAATATAATTTGTTTCAAAATATTGATTTTTTAAAAATTGTGAAAATGTATTTAGATATGATAATCTGAATTATAAAATAGTAAAAAAATTTAAAATTAATAGTTTGTCAATAGCGTATCCCACGTTTTAAAATTAAAAATTTATTTTTTAAAATCTAAACAAATAAAGGGGGCAGTTTTTATTTTTAAAAAATATTATAATAAAATAATAAAAAATATAAATTTCATATATTTAAAAAAAATATATATTCACTCCAAGCGAGTAGGACATTGATTTTAAATCCGTCAACGGTCTTATTCGTTGGGAAAACAGTTGATCTTCCTAAATAAAGATCATGTAAGTCATGCCTTTTATTGGATGACCGTTCCTTATAAAAAAAAAATAATAATCAAGGCTTTCTAGTATATAATAATAATTTTGAAAAAAAAAAAAAATTTGAATGGCTTGTCAATGGATCAATGTTGGATGTTTACCTGATAGTAATTTAGATAAAATTTTTTGAAAAATATTTTAAAAAATTTTGTAATTAATTTTTTAAAAATTATAAAAATATATTTCAATATGATAATCTAAATTAAAAAAAAAAATTAATTTCAAAACACATATCTTGTAATTTGAAATTAAAAATCTTATTTTAAAAACATAACCAAATATAACCTACTTTTTTTATCTTTTTTCAAATTAATCAATCCAAACAATAATTCAAATTTTAAAAAATTACTTTTTAAAACACTTCTCAAAAAATTTCTTAAAACTCTGACTCTCAAAAGCTATCCAAACATACCCTTATACTTTTTCTCCTCTTGCTTTTGTTTCCTTCAGCCTTTCAAGTACAAGCCCAGCCAACAAACCAACCCTAGCCCATTAAGGACACAGCCCACTGTTCAAAACTGATTTATTGAAATCTTTAAAATTTCTGAAACTTTCAAGCTATTTTTTCCATTCGAAAACGACTGAATCTTGATTTGTGTTTTTCATAAAAGTTGTAGCCCTAGATGAGTAGATAATTTTAGGCTTTTGAAACACCTGATTTGGAAGTCGAAAACTCAAGTTATGGCCCGTTGAATTCGGCTGGTCGGACAGAAAGTCAACTGCGGGACAGCTTCCCAGGCCTGATTTCGAAACAATGTTTGGAGGCCCAAACAAACTCGAATTTTTGCAAACCAGACCTTTCTGAAAAGCCCAAGACGTCCTCTACAAACTTCATGAAAACCACTTCCTCATTATCAAACTCTAACACTATCAAAAACTCAAGTGTAGCTCCATAAGTCAAATCTGTCCAAAAACCAAAAATTACACAAAATTATTCTTTTACCATCAATGCTTCCCTAATTCAATAAATAAATTAATTAACTCACTAAAGCAAAAATATGTAATAAAACCAACTATAAAGGAATTAAAAATATGAAATATTATGCTCTCATCACTGTTAAAGTGCCATTTTACATTGAAGCGCATGTCTATTAACAAAAGAAGTGCCACTGATTAATCCAACTGTATGAAAAAAGAATCCTAATTCTGGGTGGGTCCGGTGGGAAATGCACCTATAGTGCAATTATGAAATTTAATGAGAAATATTTGAGCGACTCAGTGACATATTGACATTTGAGAGAGCCATACCAACAGATGGTTGCAATGGGGGGATGATGCTTATCGAACAAAGGGTATAGAGTGTGTTGGACAGTGGGTCATGTGGACCAGCGTTTGTTTGGCATCTACAAGATTTGTGCGGATCGTGATAATTATGATAAGAATTTATATGTGGTTAACTCATATCCGTTTTGGTTGGTATGACCGACTTAGTTATGTTATGTAAGTCTTGTGGTTATCTCATTAGTTATAGTCATAAGATATAAACAAATACGCATTGGTTAAGCATAAAGAATCCATTCATATGTAGTCTCCCAAATGATCACGTGAGGGTTTGAGTGACGCTCTCTCTGAGATTATTCTTGGGTGACTATCATAATGCCCTTGGTCTTGGAAAGATATAGACAATTCAATATTGTAGCTGTCCTATTTGACGAGGAGGATCTCTTACAGCATTCCAAGGATGTTCATGACGTTTCAAGAAAGCTCGTAATATAAGTCGCCTCTTTCGCTTTTCGCTTCCACTTTAGCCGTTCTTGATCCTAAGAGGTAACCGGGTTGAACACTTGTTTGTATTTATTATGTATTTCCTTCATTGGTATCAGAGCCATAGGCTTGTGTTTGCTATATATGTGTTATATGCATGTATAATAACTAATATACGTGTTTATGCATGTATATTTATTAAGAGAGGAAATCATGCATTAAACCTACATGGCTGATTTTCAAAAGATCATGATATGGACACCTTTTGAACGATCCGCTTCGGTGGATGTGTTCTTTATAGTCCCAATAGGTAGCTCTTAAAATTTCACGACGATCCACCGTTAGATCTGTGAGAGATCTGCGTTTAAAGTTTTGATTTTTTCTAGAAAATACAACTTTAATTCCAATCTTTGGATTTTAATACGATCTGTAAAATCTCGATTATTGTGCATAAAATTTATATCGATTTGTTCATTATTCCAAAAGCTTTCCAACGATATATGGTACACAATTTTTTGTCAAAAAATGAGTGAGATATGAGGTCCCAAAGTTTGACAGCAGCTATAGCTAAACCTTGTGTTGGTGAAGATGAATTGCAGAGGAATGCAATCTCCACTCTCGGCGGGGCAGCTGGGAGCGTGTGCATTATCTTCCGGGGCTTGTTTTTTGACACCTTAAAAGAGTGTGCCTCACTCACTGAATTTGTGATCCCGTGATATAATTTTTGTAATTTTTAAATTAATTTTTATTACGAAAAAGTGTAAAAAAATGTGTTTAAATATTTTTTCAAAAATTCTAGAGAACTATATTTGTGATTAAAATTACATATTAATATTTAGTGTACTATTGGGGGTCCAACTTATTTTTTGATGATTTTTTTTTTTTTTATCTATTTTATCTATTTTGAGGCTTTAAAAATTAGTTTTTATCTCAAAAATTGGTTAAAAATTCTAAAAAGTTTATTTTAAATGTGAAAAATTCTTAGAAAGGTTCTAGAAATTAGGAATAATTACACTATGTGTGGATCATTAATTTTTTTTTTTTTGGGGTGAGGTGTGGATTATTTTTATTTTAATTATCATGCATTATTATTGCATAATATTGATCCCTATTAATTGTGAGACCCAAGTACCCACTCCCATTGTGGTGAGGTGTGGTAAAGCCATTCATCAAGACCCATTATATTGTTATGCATGTGGATGTATGTTGTGATTGGATGGGTTTATTTAATTGATATTCTAGTACATGTGTTGTTGTGATATATGGAATAACAAGGTCAATTTTGTGATATATGAGATATTGGCGCGGTATCCATATTTATTTTATTGCTTTTAGTAGACTGATGTAGTAGGTTCATTCTATAATGTAATAAATTTTGGAAATGTTGTATTTATTTATAAGCCTTGTAAGACAATGTGTTTTCAGCTGCAAACTCATATGCTCCATAAATTATCTTGGCATGATATACTAGAATGCCAATTGGACTCAAGTGGAGTCCATGCACTTTAGAACATGCACATTAATTATTATTATTATTATTATTATTATTATTATTATGTAGATGAATTAAATTTATTTTAATTCAGAATCGTTGTGGATGAATTAAATTTGTTTTAATTCAAAATTATTTTACTCGAAATTATTTAAAAACATACTTCTGTTTACATAAATAGGAAATAATTATGAGCTTAGCGAAATTTTCGTTCTCATAGTGTAAAATAGAATAATATTTTTAATTGAATTTCTGGTAGTAGAATAATATAATGAATGTATTCTTATTCACTTTGCGCACTATGATAGTAGTGAAATAGCCTCAATGAATGTGAATGCTGACTTGACCAACATAAATGTTTACAATGACCATATCACACATACAACATATGTGTAGACATTGACTAATAGGAAACATAGTCCAATACCTTGGGACATGGAAGTCTGTCATAATTAATTAAGTTGTTGAATGCGCTTTATTATGTAAAGCAGCATATACATAAATTTCATTGAAAATTTGTTTGGATTTGTTCCATGAAAAATATAGATTTGCCTTTGATGAACAACAAATTCTCGTCATATAATATCTTGACTCATATATAAAATGTTTTTTAAATCCTAACATGACGCTACTTATTTAAATAAAAATATTTTTTAAAATAGTGCATCATCTGAGACAATAGGTAGAGTGCCAAAAGACGAATTTCTAAGCTAATCTTGTCACCTAGGGTGGGCCAAACAAGGATTTTGGACCTATGTTTACAGATAAGGAAGAGTTGTTAATTAGGGTGGGGTTGAGAAACTTGCGCCAAAAGTAGGCAAGAAAGTCGAGTGCCATTAGGGCATGTACGATAGATAATGAGATATATTATAAAATGAGTTGCTATTTAAGAATAAAATGGATCATTTTGCTCGTATTGTATTGAGTCAAAGTTCAGTATTTTATTTAAAATAGAGAAAAAATTGAGTAAAAGGCATAAAATGGCACGTAAATAGTGCGACTTTACATTGCTCATAATGTTTTGAACATTATGTGCAAGTGGTAGTATAAGAATTAATCGCCACAAGAGTAAGCTGATTAATTTTTTTGAACAACATATGGCCTTATGATAAAATATTTGGATATTGGTGTTTGACTAGCCGTTTAGTCCACCTCTAATCCAATTGATTTTTGTCATTTTCTCATCTTTAAATTTCAGTCTTTGTGACTAAATGAAATTATTTATTCTTTGTGAAATAATAGTTCAATGTAGGTTGATTAGTTTGATCTATCCTATGTTAGAAGCAACATCATTATATGAGTATAATAGTGGCTCTGTTTCATTGTATTATTTGATAATTTTGTACTTATCTCTTTTTAGCTTTCCTACGATGTTATTTTTTGAGTAATAACATGGATACATTGAATTAGATTGGATGGTTAGATTAGCTTGAGAAGACCTATTGGGGTTACTCGCAAAAATCAGCCTATTAGTATGTAAACCCTATTTAATTAGAAAGACCTGTAGGAAACCTTATTTGTAAGGTAGACCTGTCTCCTTATCCACTTGAGCCGATCCTAATAGTATATGCGAACTTATGATGTTTTGAAAATTGGGTACATAGGAGGACCTCTTGTTACTTGTGCCATAATTGCTTCACTTAACTCAAGTATTTGTTGCTTTGAGCTATTGCTATAAGCATTAGTTGCTTTATGTATTTTTCAAGAGGTTGAGCATTTTAAAATGAAGAATTCAGAAATTCTTCACACTAATTAGTAAGCGAGAGTACTTGTCTGATTAGTTCAAGACAATTAAGTGAGAAAAATGAGGAAATGTATTTTGTTAAATACGGTTAGGTTGATCATGGTATAAATATGTTTTGTGTGACCAATATCCTTAACCAAGTGCCTTAATAGTCAGTTTCTTTAAGCTCGAGAATGGTGAAAAATCTAATCTGAAGGTCTTATCACCTTTTGGGGTTTATGTGATTTGTTCACATTATTTAATATTTTTTGAAAAATTTGGCTTTAAGTTTTAAAAATATTATTTTTTAAAATATTATTTTTGAAAGTTTAAAGGGTCCATTGGATTTTTAATTGAATACCCTAAATTAAGGAATGGCTAAATTGAGTTGCACAATGAGAAAACTTTAAAGGATTTTTAACTATATGAGTTAATGGAATCTATGAAAGTCACACTATCTCTTGGCGAGGGTGGGAAATTGAATATCTCATTCTAGGAATCGCCGATGATGTTTTGAATAATGGGAGTGACTTGCCTGCCTAGTGAGAGTGTACCATAAGTTGGGATTGTACTACTAGAGAAAGATTATTAAGATCCTTAATTGTGTAGAAGCAAATGTAAAATCTTTTCTTATCGTTTTTGTGAGATTGAAGAGATAAATTTTTAACTATTGCTTCACATGTTTAAGTGAATATTGCTTTTTATGTAGAAGCAAAAGTTTTCTATGCTAATAGTGTATGAACTGTTATGAGTGATAAATTGAACTAAATTAGCAAAGAATCAAACTTTGAGAATGGTTGATCTTCTTTTGTGTAGGATTGATTAACTAGTAATTATGCCCTATCTTTTTTAAAAATGACCTATCCCTAAAGGAGATATTGACTATGAAGAGAGAGATTCTCCCTAGTGGTGAGAATTCTGTCTATCCACCTTATTCCAATGATTGTCGCATATGTTGGATCTTAAAAGCTTTCTAGATGGATTTAGAGATTATCTCTTCTATGGAGAATTAGACGATGATTCTACATGGATCAACTTTTGGGCTTCATGGTCAATGAACAAAGAGCGCAAAGTATGCTTGCTTAAGTATTCTTTGTGACCTAAAGATCGTCTATGCAATTTTGGACTTTAAGGTTAATGAATAAAGAGTGCAAAGTCTGCTTGCTCAAGTGTTCATTTGTGACCTAAAGCCACCTTAGATTTCATGAAAGCAATTGGCTTCACGATGATTAAGGAAGCCACAAATAGTCCAAAGAAGCATTTTGTTCTTTTGTGTAGTTGTTGACATATATGGAATTAGTTGTCACTACTTGGAGGTGGTTGTCTTATATTGAGGAGGACATAGGTAAAGTAGACTATACTTGGATTTGAGTTCCATGGAGATTGCCTTGAGAGATTTCTCGTTTTGTCTTGAGAAATCTATAAGCGATCTTGTTAGCACTGTCCTAACCTATTAATAGGGGCATACTTTAGTTTTGATTATTACTATTGGATTAGTAGTGAAAGAGATTTTTTGTGAATTTCTTATTTGAGCGCAATTGAGATTCTGAAGTGCACTGGGATATGTACTCGATTGTTTTTGTAGCTCTTATTGATGGTTAAATTATTAGAGTAACTTAGTGCTTTGCTCCTATCAAATTATTAGAGCAACTTAGTGCTTTGCTTATATAGATTGTCAATTATTAGAAGCAACTTAATGCTTTACTCGTATAGATGGTCAAATTATAAGAGCGAATTTAGTGTTTACTCATCAGGACTATAGCTAATTGGTTTCTTTGATATCTAAGTGATGTCGAGAATACACGATTGGTCGTCGCAATTAAGGAAGTAGTTTGGTCGTGGAGTTCCTAGTAGTGCCCTAACATAGTGTCATGTAGGCATGATGATATGTTCATCAACTGTGATTGTATGGTAGCTCTAGCATATACAAGTAGTTGCGTTCATCGCACCTTTATTCCATATTGTTAATAAGCTTTATAAGCTTGAGGGATATAAGTGTAGACAATGCCTTTCTCTTTTGGTGATGTCTTTTGGACTTAGGGTCCATAGGGACAAGACTAAGCGGACTTGCCACTAGGTTGCCAGCTTAGGCTCGTTAGTGGGCTGGTAGACCAATAACGGTGATGGGAGAACCAAACATATTGGCATTATTTTTTACTACATATGTTTGAGATAGAGTTGCGCAAAGCGAGGTGGTCCTAAGCCTACACTTAGTAATGTTTTACATCTTGTGTTAAATAGTTGGGTTTATTTTGGATTTAATGTATTAGATACCGTGTGACATTATTTCATCATTATATGATTTTGTATTCATATTGAGATGATTTTTTTGATGTTTGTGAGCATACATGAAAGATGTCAACAGGTTTTGATTGGCTCTCTCACACGAGCAATCACCTTGGCAGTTTGGTTAGTGAGTAAGATGAGACATTGAATTCTTGGCTAGAGGGATAATTCATCTTTATCATATATGTCGCCTTGACAATGAGGGTCAAGATGAGATTCATTTAAAGAATCGAGCATGAAGGTTGACCACACACTTCATGTAACCTGAAAAAAGCCGAATGCTAACTTTCAGACAAGTGCTAGGGGATCGACTAGGTTGGAATGTTTAGGTTAGGTGCTAAGATAGTAACGAGGGGCGCTGAGATAGCGACAGGCGCTAGATAGTTATTAGACTAAGATTCATACGATGTTATATACTTTTGAGAATGAGTTTGACATGCCCAATTGAGTGGGAGCTCCGCCATAGTATACATTATATACTGTATGTGCTATTTGATGTAACTTTTATAAAAGAGAGTAAACGGATATATCCCTATTTTGTCACTGTGTGAGCTCTAGGAACCTTTTTGAGTTCCACTGTGCTCTTTGTGACCTAGGACTACATTATGAAGAGAGAGTTTGATGTTGTTACTTTAGCATGTTGTTAAAGGACCTATGATTGATGCGGTTCGGTGGGGCATGTCTAGCAAAGTAGTTGAGTTCGATTGGATTAACATGAGTAGCTAGGGAAGACGGTTCTGTAATAAATTATTGTGTTGTGACTCATTGCTTGGGCGATCATGTTGGTTTCTGTGTCTATCCATACGATTATGAGTACAATATAGATTGGATGGTCCATGCATCGTGATGAAATTAGTACTTGTGAGGGGCAATGGATGTTGAATCTAGTGTAACAGAATAGTCTGGGGCATAGATGAGATCAGTTATGTGTTTGTAGTTATGTACTATGTTAGTTTGATGGTAGCTTAATATAATACTCCTACCCCAATCCTTTCTGTTTGGTCGCACGATCCATTTCCTATATGTGGAAGGTGATGCAGAGAGCTTAGTAGTCAACCTATGTGGATGAGTGGAAGATGTTGGACATTAGGTCATGTGGACCCTAATTCGTTTGGCATCCACAAGATTTATGTGGATAGTGATAATTACGATAAGAGTTTATATGTGGTTAAAACTCTTATCCGTTCTGGTTGGTTTGACGACTTAGATGTTATCACATAAGTCTTGCAATTATTCCATTAGTTTTAGTAATGGGATATAAACAAATATGCATTGGTTAAGTGTAAAGAATCCATCCATGTGTAGTCTTCTAAATGATCATGTGAGGTTTTGAGTGAAGCTTTCTCTGTGATTCTTTTTAGGGTGACCATCATAGTGTCCTTGGTCTTGGATCGTGTAAAGATATAGGCGATTCGATATTGTAGCCGTCTTATTTGACGAGGAGGATCTCTTGCAGCATTTCAAGGATGTTCGTGGCGTTTCAAGAAAACTAGTAATACAAGCCGCCTCTTTTGCTTCCGCTTCCGCTTCCGCCATTCTTGATCCAAAGAGGTAACCGGATTGAACTCATGTTGGTGTTTATTATGTATTTCCTTTAGAATGATATTAGATCGGTTAAAAAATTGCAACTTGGGTTCCTACCATCTTACACAAGGCCAATAATAACAGGTGATAAAAGTTTTCTATTTTGACACAATATTAGACTGTAAATTTTGTTTATCACAATTTGGTTTGAATCTTGATGGCTTCTGCATAGTGCCCAATAAGATTGGAAAAAAAAAGGAAAGAATGGAGCAAGTGTTTTGAAACATTGAGCTAAAAAATCCAGTCATAATGTTCCTCTAGCATCCCCACAGCCCCCTTAAAAAAAAATTCAATAAATAAAGGAATTATCGATTTGCTCTCAGTTGCTTTAGCAAACTAATAAACACAATCTCAAAATTACAGAGAAAGAAGGTAGTTATGGCAAACTATAGAGCTGTTAAAAATGTAATGCAGTTTAAAAAAAAAAAAAGAGAGAGGAATGGACACGAATCTTAGAAGCACCTCCCCTTCTAATCTTGGTTTAGGATAATCCAAGTTGGTGTAGGAAAAACATTCAGCCAAAATTAGTGCTTTTAAAATTGAATTGGACTGGACAGTTCAACTGGTTGAACTGAAATCAGTTCAAGAAATGGTCCGATTTTGAACCCGTAAATCAGAAGAATCTAAAAACTGTAGTCTTCTAGTAAAAAAGGGTAAAAACTTTCCGGTTAAACCAGAAACCAGAGAACTGTTCACGCGTCTCGTGAACGAGCCGATTCAAATCTTATATAAAAGAGAAGGTGAAAACTGAACATATTAGGGCAAATCTCATTTTTGCCGTTCCTCTTCCACCCTTCAGAATGACGCAACCGCAGCTCACAGCTCCTGTTTGCCGTTCATCACTCATTGTCTGCCATTCACCATTGGCAATAGTAAGTAATTTCTCTCTCTCTCTCTCTCTCTCTCCCCAATATGTTATCTGTATATAGATATGTAACGACTCACTTATAAAAAAAAAAAATAAAAATATTATAGATATGCAATATCTCAACTTCAACAAATCCTTATCTCAACTATTTGGGGTCTCAATATTCCACATATATAGATAAGCAAGAAATCAAAAATTGAAAATCTTTTGGCTTTGGTGAATTGCAGTCATCCTCTATAAACCTCTGTAAAGCACAAACACTTTATTTTTGCTTATATGTCCGTGTTGGACACTAATACTCTTGAACACTTTCTGAACACGTATCGGAATGTGCAAAAAAAGAGTATTCAAATTTTGTATTGCTCCTAAATTTCAAACACATTCCGAACATGTTATGGACACGTTAGTATATGGTAGTACACGTTAGTACATATTTTGGACACTTTTTTCCCCCTCATTTTCTCCCTTTCTCCTCTTTTTTTGTTATATATATATATATATGTATATATACACAGATATATGTTCGATGTAATAGTTAGTAAATTTGTTTTGATACTTGAATCGTAGATGTTGATAATTAAATAAAGAAGTTTTAAATTTTTATTTAATGGCTTTGTTATTTTAATAATATTGTTGTGATTGATGTGTTTTTATGCCAGTTTTAATTGAAATAATATTAGGTTTTCTTTTTCTCTTATCATATAAAAAATATAAAATAAATATATATTCAACATGTTTATGACATATCCATGTCCTACTTTTGTAAGAAATGCAATGTTCGTGTTGTGTCGTATTCGTGTCTCGTGTCTGTGTCCATGCTTCTTAGGCCATCCTCATGAATTCAAGTTCAAAATCCAAATCTTGCCAACTCCAAATGTTCATACATTGCGAAGATTCTAATGGAAGTACAATAGCCTAAAATAGAAGATGTAGAATATCCTATACCTGAACATGATCATCACTTTGTGGTTCAGATTGATAGTTTTACTTGGAAAAAGTTTAATTCATTATTCTCAATGTCTTATGCTTATGGTTGACTAATTCAATAATGTCATAGTCTGATCTTTTGAGTCCTAATTGTTTGTTTCTATTTTGATATGTTTTTTTTTTTCCATGAAAAATATACCTTATTTCATGAAGAATTTGCGTTGTGGTTTAGGTACATTATTTTGCTACTTCAAATGTTTCATCCGGTTAAAATTCATGTATCAATATTTGAACTTATAAAGTTTCATTTTCTATGATATTCATAGTGTCAAATGGCTTTTGTTGCAGAAGAAGCATAGCTGTAACAGTGTATGTCTGAACACTTTCTCGAAAATTTGAAATTAATTCTTTTTAATTTCTTTAATTTATTCATTGTTTCTGCTTGATTTTGAATGTTTAAATTGTGATTTTATCCCTTGTGTTGATATATTACGAAATTATGATGTTATGGTTTGATTCCGGTTGACACAACAGTTGAACTGGTGATCTGGTCATTTTCCCGGTTCATTGAACTGTCCGGTTTTAAAAAAAACATTGGCCAAAATGAAGTGTGACAAACTGCTTTCCAAACAGACCATAGCTAGCATAGCATCTTTCGCTGATCATTGTCCAGTCAGCAATCTGCCACTTACTACTCCTTGCATCTTTTCTCTACAGTAGCTTGTTTATGCTACAATAGATTTCTTTGATATCTTGCAAACAGGAACACGGATAACCTTACAACTCGCTAGCAGAAGAGAGAAAACACAGAGTCATTTTGGTGAATGGAGGACTTCTTGGAAAATTTTACCAATTCACAAATGGAGTACAGAAAAATTAAGGATCAGGGTAAGCAAAATTGGGTACTAACCTTTCACTCTTATCTGTATGTCATCAATTAGTTCTTTCTCAATCCTGTTCTATTTAATATTCAAACTCCCGGGAGGCTGTTAAGGTAATGCCATTTTATTAGTGTCTAGATGTGGTTGAGTTTGTGCATTTTGCTGATGCCATATTTTGGGTTCTCTGGGTTAGGATTATTAGGTTGTGCCCTGTGAATTCCCAAAATTCTTGTTGCTTTGGATCTCTGTGTATCATCTGACACAAATTCTAGTTCCAGTTACTAATCCAAAATTCTTTCCATCCTAATGTTATAATTCACTTGTGGTTGTTAAGATGTACCAAAATCCCACTCTTTAAGTTTCTCTTCTTCATTAAATTGAAGTCCATCATCTGTCATGTTCTTTATGCATTAAGAATTAACTCCGTGGCTCTGTTGCATATGGGTTGCATTTCGTGCATTTGAAACTTTGCAAATTGCAAGGCTGTTTCTTTTGATTTCATTTTAATATGAACTTATATTTTGATTGATATATTTAATTGGTAGGATAAAGATGGGGATGCAGTTGGTGATGATATAGAAAGCTTACGTGGGAAAGCTCTTTCAGGTGGTACGTTTTTGTTAAAGCTCAACCTTGAACTTGATGCAGCACCCAATGGGTAATCTATCATTCATGCCTTTTTGGGGTATCATGAACCCATCTGCATTTGTCTAGTCCTTATAATAGCTATTGACATTGCAGTTCCTGTAGGTAATGTGGCCACATTGGGAGGCAGCTCTAGTGAAATATCTAAGCGGAAGCACAAGTAAGACCTGTCATTCAATTCTAATGGAATCATGGATTAAACTAAGAAAAATAATGTTGACATCCTATTTCTTATTTCTTTATTTATTTTTTTCCATTGATATAGGTCAATTGTCACACTTACATTGACTGCTCTTACGAGTGCACAAGCAATACTTATTGTCTGATCAAAGAGAGCTGGAAAGTATGAGTATAGTGTTACGACTGCAAATTTCTTGGTGAGTGAACTAAATTATATTCTTCATTTGGAATATAATGAAGGGCACAAAGTACACTCTGAAGCAGCAGTGATAGTCTCAAAATGTTAAAACAATAGTAATTGTTCACCTATAATAATATAGGGTGTTTGGAAATCTATCTTAATAGAATTTAAAGTTCTCCTTCAGTTTCTTCTTTTGGAATTAGGTGGAGGCTTTGAAATGCTGCATTATCACTTGCAGCATTGGCAAGAATATGGAGAACTGAAGGTGTGACAGAAGATAACAGGTTTCCAGTTCTCTCTCTCTCTTTCCGTTTGAGCTTTTTCTCCCTTAAGTTTTTGGGAAACAGTAAATAAGATGCATTGGCTAAATTTTTTTAATTTTTGCGATCCTAATTTGACAATTACATGTTATAATGGAGTTCCACAATCAAGGACAATATCTAAGGCTCCATCATGCATATCTTGAGGGATACTCACACAATTGACACCACATATAACATTTTTGCAAAGAAAAAAGAATTTAAGCCCAAAATCTAATTAATCATACCTAAGATTTATATAGGATTGTTCACTGGTTGTTGAATGAGTTCACAAATTTAAATCTGGATTCACTATTTATTGATTGAGTAATTGTTCATAAATTTAAAAGATGCAATTTTCTTCTGTTTCATTCTATTGTATGCCCTGCTACTGTTTAGTTTGAGCACAACATTGGATGAAGTTAGTGTTTACCCTATTCCTGCAGTACTTTATCTCGTCAAGAATTTGCTTCAGGTAGGTCATGGTTCTCTTTGTTTTTTAGGGTATTATTTGCTTTGGCTTTCTCGTTCTCTTATACATGACTTTGTGTCATTATGTGGCAGTACTATATCTTTGCATATGTGGATGCTCCAGGGTATCAGATACTGAAGAACCTGAATATTATTAGCACTGGTGTGTTGTACTGAATTATTCTTAAGAAGTAAGTTCTTCTGCTATATATTTAGATACCTTCCTTCATGCAATTGAAATCGAACCACCCATTAACAAATTATTTGATTGTAGCAAAAGATGTCATTTGATATATTATTTCTCTCATTGGTTTTACTCTCTCTTACTCTAAAATTTTGGTCTTCATACAAAGAGAGAGGCTTTGAGGATAAAGGACTGTGCCCTCAAGAGGTCTCCAGTTCGACCAACACCAAAGCCGTGCCTATCTTATCTGATAAGCAGTTCTTAGTGGTGAGTTCGCATATCTGGAGCTTGCTCTGACAGCCACACAGCCAAGGACTAGTGGTTGGCAGGTTTTTGTCATCATAAGAGCTGAAATTATAATAAAGATCGCTAAAGTAGGGGTGTAATCTATGTGTGCAGAAGTCTACAAAAAACAAAAATACAGCCAAAGGTAAAGGATTGCAAATCCTTAAAAACACTACAAAAGAATCCATAGATAATGGATCTCCCTCTTTAATCCAAAGAAACACTGTGCTCAACACCAAAAACTTCAACTACCTTATTGTGCACTCTCCCCATTAAAATAATGCTTTATTTTTCTCCCTCCAAATATTCTACATAATGGCGATTGAAGCTGAATCCCACATCTTCATAGCCCTTTCCTAAATGCAACTCCCTTGCAAGAAGGCAATTGCTCCTTAACATAACCTGGAGAACACCACAAATGAGAAGAATAGGCACCATGATTCCATAGCCTAGTCATAATGCAGGGGTAAGTGGTTGATGCAGTCCCTAGGCCTCTTGCACATAAATTACTACTCTGAAAATTTGTTTCCTTCTCCTAAGATTGTCAATGGTCAGGATAGCATACGAGATTGTCGTACATGCAAAGAAAGTTACCTTCAAAGGGGCGTTCAAATGCCAAATTTCTCTCCAAGGAAAATTCAAACCTCATGCCACTGCACATTTAAAGAGAATTTATTGTGAATATGCTATCTGAGTTGCCCTCCAACAAATAGTGTCCTCCCCCTTTCCACTAAAAGTGGGTGCCATAATAAATTTTACAAGCTACTCATTACCTCTAACTCTGACTCTTCCAAAACATGGGTCCCACACCATGTAATGAGTCCCTGGAACACCACCCATTACTTCAATCATAGTAACATACTAAGACACTAAGGTCTCCCAATTGATTGCTGCTGTAAAGAATCCCTTGGAATCTCTTTTTTATAGTAACGTGTCCAATCCAAATACCCTCCTAAAATATCATCAATATGTCATTCCTATCGACATCTTGATATGTATGTGTAAATACTCCGATACTTCCACAATCCCCTTCGAACACCAATGCAGTGACACAAGTTCACCAATTTAGAGACCTATCCCTCACCCATTACCAAATTTCAATTCCACCATCCTTCCCCAAGGAGAACCTTAAATTCATCCCCTGCACCACCACAAAGAAAATCTCTCTAAAACTTCTGTGACCTTTTCTTTACCGAAGCTTCAATGGTAAAGAGAGACATGAAATACACGGAGACTATATAAAGTGTTTTGTCTGCATTTTCCCATTTGAAAAGTTATCGTCTCTTCTAACTTGCCAACTTTCTTTTTAAAATGCTCCACTATGACATCCCACACTAATTTTGTTAGAAGTAGTGAAAGACCGGATAGGACATGGACAAGGATCTAACATCGCACCCTAGATTCTCTGCCAACCTTGACACATCCCGCACTTTCCCTATCAAAATCAATACTCTTCCCAATGATGATCTATGAGCTTGACACCGTTTCAAAGACAACATGCCCATATGAGATATCTCAACTGAAACTCATATGCCCCATAAATGATAGTAGTGTCATCCACAAACAACTGGATGCAAGATTACCCCTCGAGAGCCCCAATTGTTTCCCACCACAAAATCTCCTTTCGTACCTCTATGCACAACTTTTTGCAACATCATCCTCAATGCCTCTATAACTAGGATGAACAAGAGTAGAGATAGCAAATCTCCTTGATGCAAACCCTTCATGTTTTAGAAGAATACTTTTGGGGAATTATTCACCAAAATTGAGAATCTGATTGAAGAAATGAAATTATCAATCCATCGCATCTACCTTGACCCAAATCCCATCCTGCTATAGTCAAGTGCTTGATCACTCTCTTACAACCTTTGCTACCAAATTTGACATGGGCAGCACTGTTAAACTTATAATAGAGCAGCCTATGACTGATCTTATGGTGTGCTTAGGTGATCTAAATCTAGTAGGTTCAGGGTTTAATGTGGGATAAGTATTGTAACATTTATGGATGGGAAACGATTTGAAATTGGTGAGGTTTCGGAGTTGTTTGGTTTTAACTTTATTTTCAGGTTTTCGTTTGCTAGAAATTATGGACAGTGATAATCATAGTTTTGAGTGTTAGATCTAAGGCCAAAAAGTAAGGGGAAGTGTAATTACTAATTAAGGTTTGATTTGGTAGAGTTTAGGGAAAGAGAAAAAGGTGTTGGGGCCCGTTCAAGGGCTTTTCTTGTGCTGTGAATGGTTGTAAACTGTGAATAATAACTCTGATTTTTTGTGGTTTTTTTGCTTGCTAGTGTTGAATCCTTGATGGATGAAATGATTAGGCTTATTGAAGTAGGGTTTCTAGGATTAAAACGAGTGGTTGATAAAATTAGTTGCAAGTATAAAATATAGCAAAATAAAGATAGGAAGAAGAAATCAGGCATCAGACCTAGGTTCCCAGAAGTATCACACTGAGTTAGGACTAGCAAAAAAAAAAAAAAGTATCATAGACTGCAATTACATTACAAAACCCAAAAAGTTTTAGAAGGTATGAAAAATTCTATAATCTGATTTCTATTGAACTTGAATGAGTACATAGGTGTATGTAAACTGTTTGATTCTTCCTACTACTGTTAGGACTTTGAGTTGAAAATTAGAAAGTAAAGACATCGACTCATTAAACCTATCTAAATTAACTAAAGACTTATGGAATGACCCTATAACATAATTTAACTTTGAATATAACCTAGTGAATGGTAAAACAATATTATATTCTACAACTCATGTACTAGCAAATTTAGAAATACCCTTGACTTATATATATATATATATATATATATATATATATATATATATATATAAACTGACCAACAGCATACTAGCCTAAAAATAAGTATAAAATATGACGCTACTAAAACTTGATTATGAGATCTCCCAATTGGGTCCCAACCTTAAAAACTAACCAATTTTCAAAAATTCTCTTCTTGAAATTTGCTTTTTCTTGAGCTTCCCATGGATTACATCACATTTTCTCCATAACATATAGCAAGAAACCACAATGAACATTATTACAAACCTTCTTAACGTCAAGTTTTCATATAACCCTTGGTTAGTGAATCGTGAGATGAGAATCAGCACCCTCATTATCAGTCAAACAAGCTAAGCTGTTTACCCAGCAATGGTCAATGAATTGCACCAAACTGAACAGATTATAATGAGACTTTTATTAGCATCATCTCTGATTATTATGTGTTTCATTTTTTTTTTTTCAGGTTAAGTGAGATTCAGTGGGCTGCTTTTATTCTTTTGTGTACAGGGTGCACCACAGCACAACTTAATTCTTTTTAAGAGTGGTCATTAACATCTTTTTAATTGTATTCTCTTGGGGTCTTCAAATTTTATCGTTTCAGTGTTCATCTAAGCTCTATTCCTGTACTAATCTATTGGGCATATTGACCTTGAAAAATCTCTTTAAGGCTTTCATTAGATAGTTCAATTGGATGGGCATGTGTATCACATGTTTATGACATACAACCTAGTGACACAGGGATGACACGTGGGTGTGTTGAGTCCCACATCAGTTGTGTACTTGGGGTTTCTTGAGCATATATATGAGGATATACAGTACTTCTTAATAGCTTAAGCTTTGAGGTGGATGACGACTGATGAGCGTCTGTTCATGATAGTGGTATTAGAGCTGACCCAGAGGGAGGTACTACAGTTGGTGATGCTTCACAACATGTGGAGCTCATGCCAAGCACTCAAGAGAGGAGGTAGGCAGAGTAGGTTGTCAGGGTCTAGGTGAGGGGAGCATGTCACAGGGATGACATGAGTGTATTGAGTAACACATTGGGTGTGTACCGGCCCCGGGGGGGGGGGGGGTTCTTGGACATATAAACAGGGTAGGCAGTACCATCTAACAGATCAAGTTTTTTTGGATTGGATGACAAGTGCCTTTGTCCGTGACACCTAGCTTTTAGGCAAGTGATGAGTGAAAATTTTGAACTACTAGTGTAATGCTTATACCCAACAGTATTCATTAAATTACTCCAAACAATTATCAATTTTCTATTTGTGATATTGTATATAAGAAGAGAGGTACATTGCTCCTCACTTCCTCATTTGGATGTTTTTTCTTTATTTAATTTTTCGTCGCATGTGTGTGATTTCATTTTAGTTGGCTATTTCTGACAGAATGACATTGTTTGTGCAGTTCTGATCATGTTCTTAAAACTCCTTTCCAACGTTGGGTGATGGCTATTGTGAGTTGTAGACGTTTTGAGGCTTAATCCTTTAGTTAAAGTGAAAAAAAAATTGACTCTTCTTAGGTCAATAATTCCTTTGCAGGTCATGGCACTTCTAAGTGGTTTTGCTGGAGTGTACACGGAGGTAAATTCTTTAAGAATGTATTTTTCTTTTTGTTGTCATCTGGAGCTGTAGTCGTGTCTAAAGCATCAGTAGTGCTCATATCAACTCCTCAGTGTATATTATATGATCAGGATTTGGTTGATTTTTAGTTGTATTTTGCTTTTTGTTGTCATCTGGAACTGTAGTTGTGTTTAAAGCATCATCAGTGCTCATTTGAACTTCTCAGTGTATATTATATGATCAGGATTTGGTTGATTTTTAGTTGTTTCTGTTAGAACTCTGCAGAGAGGATCTTAATTGATGCTCTGCAGAAAGAAAAGATGGGAAATCCAATTGAGTGGTCTCCATGGTCATCTTTATTGATAAGTTTGCTTCTGTATCTGCAGGCTTTAATTAAAAAGCGTCCTTCAAGGAACATAAATGTGCAGAACTTCTGGTTGTATGTCTTTGGGATGGCCTTCAATGTTATTGCAATAGTGATTCAAGATTTTGATGCTGTCATGAACAAGTAATTTGGGATTGCCCTTTTCTTCTACTTTTACGCTTGTGCTTGTCAATGATGGCGTTTACAAAGTTGAGTTTGCCTTTGACATGCAAAGCACCAAACATGGCAGATGCTAAAAGCTTACATGGGTGACATTTGCACCATGTAGTTCTATGGCTATATTGAAAATATAAAATAAGTAATTTGAGTGATTATTAGGATCTTTGTCAATGGAAAGATAATTTTTTTTTCTCTTTCGTTCTATACATAATATTTTGCATGGGAGGTGCTCCTATCAAATCAAATACATTCGCTCCTAAATTCATATATATATTTGATTTCCCAGCTTTTGAACTTTTAGAGAAGATTACATACCAAAAAACTTTTAAAGAAGATTAAGTAGAAATAGGTGGTCAATCCTCAATGGAGAAATAAAATAATAATAATTTTTTTTTTAATGCAAAGCTTGAAATATCATCATTTTGTTTCTTAACAAATCTGGTTGTCTTTTAACAGCACTTATGTTATTTCATCATTTCTGTATATTTTACTAGTATACCTTTTCTTTTACAGGGGGTTCTTCCATGGATACTCATTCATTACAATTCTCATGATTCTGAACCATGCACTGAGGTAATCTATTCTCATTTCTGAATTGATATAGTTCACCAGAAGCTTATTTGCTTTCAGCTCCCCAATTCTCTGTTTTGCAAGACATTTCACTCATAGGAATTTGAAATCTTGGTGAATTTTGTGGGTTATTGTTGTCTTGCTTCACACTTTCATGACCTCAAATATATATTTTTAGAAGGTATGAAAAATATTCAGAAGTGTTTCATGAAATGTTTATCAGGTGCATGATATGCTTGATTGGCAAACAATTTTTCTTTTTGTGGGGGCAATAAAGAATTGCTATCATCCCTGAATTTAAATAAAGGTTTGTACTAACAAACCCTTTTCAACATTAATCTTTAAAATTGTAGTCAAACTCAAACAGTTGCATTAAGCCTTTGTTTGACCTATTTATATAACTTTTAATTATTCTTAGTTTGTAACTAGTGATGATTGATAAGTTATGAAGCATAGACACTTTATTTTGGCTCACGTGTCCATTGAGAAAAAAGAGTTTCCATGTTTTTTGTTTACTTTTTCTTTGGACACGTTCCGGACACCTTAAGGGCACGTTTTGGACAAGTTTGGGATATGTTTTATATTTTTTTTTCCCATTTTATTGGGTGGATTTTTCCTCTTTTCTCCTTGGTGCTTTTTTTGGTTTTATATGTATACGCATATATGTTTTATGTAATAGCTAGTAAATTTTTTTTGAAACTTGAATTATGAATGTTGATGATTAAATGAAAAAGTTCTTGAATTTTTATATAATGGCTTTGTTATTTTGATATCTTAATAATATTTTTGTATTTTTATATCAATTTTAATTGAAATAACGTTACTATTTTACTCTATGATCATATAAAAAATTACATATATTCAATGTATTCCTGACATGTTCGTGTCATAATATTTTGAGAAATAAAGTGTCTGCATGTCGTGTTGTATCTGTGTTCCGTGTCCGTATCCATGCTTCTTCGTTGATGAGAGTTTGATTGGATGTTGGATATATTACTAGTTTTATATCTTCTTGGTTGGTCGGTAGAGTTGACCCTCTAATAATTAATAAGAGAACTTCGGCCATATGTCCCTCAATAACTGCTTAATTAAGAGTGGGTCCAACCCAAAACATTTTAACCCAAGAAATCTCAATCTATTTTTTTAACAACAATGTCCCTCTAGTATAAAACTTGCATTGATACAACTTCCCTATTAGTTTGCTGCCACGTCAGTTTCTTTATTTATTTTTTTGAATTTCGAAATTAAATAACTTGCAATATATAAATCCGTTTTTTGATAAAAATTATATATTTGAACTCTAAAAATCAACATTTACTGCCAAAAATAAATCGCCTTTTATTCGTTCTGCATACAGAGAAATCACATTTCGTTTGGCTGCAATGTTAATTTAAGGTTGAAAATCTTATTTTTTTTGACAAAATTAAGAATGTAAACAATTTTATTAAACAAAAAGAGAAATTTCACTCTATGGTATTTAGAGATTTTTTTACCATGAAGATATATCCTAACAAAACAAAGAAATTTTTTTTATTTGTTCTAGCAAACAAAAATTTATGTGTTTTCTTACACACTAGATCTCTATTCTATTTGCCATGCGATTCCATATTAAGCACCACTCTTTTTTTGTCCCTCTAATTGAATAAAAATCCTATTACACTTGGAAATCTCTCTTCCAATACTATAACACACGATCAAAGCTACAATAATTATTTCTTAAATTACTCTCTGTTCAAATAGAGAAGTTTCTCTATTGAACAAGTTCTCAAGTCTCTCCAAGCTACACCTTTACAACACCTTATCAACCTCTTCCTCATTCACAAATAGCATCTCTAAACTCTCATTCCAATATTGTAACATATGACAACGCCACAATAATTTTTTTTTTTTTAGAACTTCTCTGT
Organism: Nyssa sinensis; assembly: GCA_008638375.1. Lineage (NCBI taxonomy): Eukaryota > Viridiplantae > Streptophyta > Magnoliopsida > Cornales > Nyssaceae > Nyssa > Nyssa sinensis. The sequence continues at coordinate 17,039,431 of CM018043.1, forward strand.
CTGTTCAAACAGACAAATTTCTTTGTTGAACAAGTTCTCAAGTCTCTCCAAGCTACACTTCCACACCACCTTATCAACCTCTTCCAGACTTTTATAACATTCAAAAACTCATTTGATTAATGGGTTCTCATTTGATTGAATAACAATTACTCTAAATGAATTGATCCAAGGCTGGAATCATATTATAAGCATATAAACCTGTAAAAACTACAGCTCAAACAGTGAAAATTTCCATCCTCCTATGAAAGCTGAGAGATTATTTGCTTAAATGTTAGTTTTTAGAATGTAAAATTAAATTTGATGAGATCAAAGAAAGTGAATAAAGATGTATACTGCACAGTCTATGAAAATCGTGGCAAGGATGTGACTTGTGCTTCATGGAATTGCCTCCTCTTACTAAATGACTTGCGCTTCTCCTCCCTGTCCTTGAGCTCCTTCGCTATTCTTTCAATCTTGTCCTTCGAAATTTTTGGTGCCTGGCCAATCAAATATAGAGAATAGAACTAATGAATTTTGCTCAAAAAGTCCCCAAGTTAGACCAAGTTTTACTGGGAGAACCTCAATTCCTTAACAAAATGCTTACCTTTCCATATTGAAGGCTTGAAGCTTCTCTAAAAAAAAGGCCAAATCATTTGACACACGAACTACCAGTAAATCTATGGGGTTATAAACAACTTCCGGTGTTATAATGTTGGCATCAACACCTCCAAAGTCGTGATGACCAACCTTCACCTCAACAAGGACCACAAGTCCCTTCTTCATCTGAAGGCTAAGGGCTGTGTTGCTTCTGGTGAATGTTCTAGGGTTGGGGCTTCTTTGAATGAGGTCTTGTCATTGGCTTTAGGATTGGGATGGAAAAGTATCCTGAAGAGATGTGAACTCCCCTTGGTGTACTGCAGATCATCGTGACAGTCATGATCGGAGACACATCCACACTTCGTAAGGGTAAAATTTTCATTAAAAAAATAAATTAACGATATCTCAACAAGTTTGGACTTACTCTCCAATAATTAAAAAAGTGAAGGACTTGTGGGATTACAATATTTTGCCTTGGACCTAACCTTGTACACACTTATTTTCAAGGACCTAATGATAATTAACTCAATTAATAATCTTGGGGGGGACACACGTTTTATTAGGTAATATAATTATTCATTATTAAGTTTTTTTTTATCGTTTTTATTAACAATATATTTTTTCCACAATTATATGATTTTCAACATAAAAATAGGATGTGTATGTGTATGTGTGTGTGTGTGTATATATATATATATATATATTCAAGGTTGATAATTTTTTTTAATGCAAAACATGTATTGTATCTAATCTAAGTTATAAGAGAATTCTTAATCTCGTTTTCAATATCTACTAATAACTTCTATATTACTAATATAGATAGATATGAAGTAATAGAATTATTTATTAGTCACCGTAGAAAAAGTGAGTTCCTCATAAAAGTAACTAATACAGATTATTAAGTTATTGAATATTAATTATTTGAGGATCAACTGTATTGGTGTCGATTAGAATATAAATTTGGTTGGTAGGGTATTCAAGATCATTAAATCAATTGATATGACAAATATATATCATATTATAGTGAATATCCTTATTTTCTTTTGCACACGTTCTAATTTAATTTATATTGGTAATTTTACCACACCAGACAATTTCTTCTTCTTAAATTGGAAGTATATGATGGATTTAAGTACAATGCAAATTTTTAAGATAGGAAGGAGGGGAATTTGGAGAAAAAGGCATCCACAAATTTTTTGTTTATTTTTAGGTCCGATAAAGGGCTTCAAGCAGGTTGATCTTTGTAGGAAAGACCTAAGGGGCAGTGTCCATCAAGTATAGACACTTTATTTCTGCTCATGTGTTGGACACGCAAAACAAGTGTTTAAATTATTTTATTTCTTTTGAATTTTAGACACGTTGCATACATGTTAGGACATGTTATGATACATTTTGGACACGTTTTGGATATATTTTTTGTTTTTTATTTATTTATATTTTTTTCGTCTTTTTCTCCTCTTCTCCTATGTTTTTTTGGTTATATATATATATATATATTGTAATGACATGAAATTTTTTTTTTATATATACCAAATTTCTTTTCTTTTTAGTATTAATATTATTATTATTATTGTTAATATTATGTAGGTGTGCATGTAGACATGTGTGTGATGTGTTATAGGTAGGCATGTATGTGTTATGATTTAAGTATATATATAAAGATAGTTATATATATATATATATGTGTGTAGCAGACTGTTGGCAACCGGGTGTGTGTGTGTGGACTGCCGGGCATGCAACAGTGTGCATGTGTGCATGATATAATATATATATATATATATATATATATAAAATACAACCGAGGTCAACTTTGCATTAAATGCAAAGTTGATGGAAAGGAGAGAAAGCTGAAGAAGCATGGAGGGGGAGAGAGAAATGGGAGGCTGTAGCAGGCTGTATGAAATGATGTGTGTGTGTGTCTCTAGGTGTGCATAGGAAATATCCGTTGGATTTGAGAAGGGTAGGGAGGGGCTGTAGCTGGCCTGGATGGTGAGAGAGAGGGTGTGTATACATGAGGGTTCGTTTTGGTTAGAGAGAAAAGAGAAACAGAAGTGAGTTCGGGTAGAGAGAGAAAGAGCAGTATAGAGAGAGAAAGCGAAGAGAAGAGAAGAAGAAGGGAAAAAAAGAGTTGCAGACAGCCCTAGCATGTCTCAGATTCATTAGAAAGGAGCTAGAAGCAAGCAAGGGAGGAGAGGTGCCATTTTTAAGGTGAAAAATCATAGACCCATTTAGTTTCTCTCTCTAGAATATATGTACATATATATATATATACTGTTTAAATTTATTAAATACATGCATGGCATCTAGAATGTATGAGGTTCGACTTAGATGCAAAGGCCAGGCCTGAACCGAGTCCAAACTGTCAAACCGTGAAGGGGCCTCCATGGATGGCCACCTTGAAGCTCGGAGCCTAGTGTTTTAGACGTTAAAACCTTATTAAAACGATGAGGGGTTGTTGGGGCAAGATGCAGGGAACCTTTAGAAAAATAAATGGTCCAAAACAATGATAAAATCACTAAAAATGAGCCTCGCCGAAAAACTGGCATGCATGGCCGGAAATAGAGATGGATGTCGGTGAAACCATTGAGTTTAAGGCTGAAATGTACTCTAAGTAATTGCTTAAGGACCTAGGAATATTTTGGTATAAAAATGATAAAGTTTGGACGTAAAATGTGAGAGAAAATGGACGGGGAAGGTCGCGGTCTCCGGTGATATGGCCGGAGAAGACGACCGGAACGTCGTCGGAAAGTCGGGGCGCAAGGAGGGGCGACCGGGCCACTGGTTTGGGCTTCTCCTCTTTAAACCATTGGGCTGTTTTAATTTGAAACCATTGGGCCTGTTCAAGTCTTGGGCCGGTTGGATCAAGGGTCATTGGGTTCTCTTGGTGTGGGCCTGTTTGAGTTTAGGGGATTGGGTCCAATAGAGAAATGTAATTCAAAAAAAAAAAAAAAAAACATAAGAAAGGAAAAGGGGGGAAATTGTGGCTGCCGTGGCTCGAACCGCGGTGGGGCGCGTGGGGGTGAGCACGTGGAACCGTTCGGACAGGACACTTCTGTGTCCATATGTACAATCAATAAATATATATATATATATTATACTTTATTCTGTTTTACAAATTAAATTGATTTAATTAAATTAAATACTCCTAAATGGCCCGGAGTCCAAACACGACAAGTCATATATGTTTTCTTACTATCTTGGACCTACTAAGACCAACGGTGAGGTCTGTGACGTGATACGAGGTCCCGAAAAATAAAAGACCCGTGGAACCCTTTAAAATTACCAAAACGCCCTTGAGTCAAAACATCGTCAAACGAAACCCGATTTAAGTAAACAATTAGTGAAATTTTGTTATCTAGAATGTTTCAGACTCGACTGTGGAGTCTGATTTACGAGGAGAGGTCTCGGGAAATAGAAACTCGTAAAAGTGCAAAATGATAGTTTTGCCCTTTTTAGCTCGAACGTCCAAACTAAATTCCGCGAAAGCCCAAACCTATTTTCTCCGGCGCTTCGGATCCAATGGTAGGACTTAATTTAGCAAAACAAAAAATGATGAAATAAAGACATAAAATTTGATGAATAGCATAATTCAAATGAAGATAGACTAAATTATATTGTGTAATTTTAGGGACATCAAAGGGCAAGGAGAAGGAGGTTTGATCTCCTACATCATCATTGTTAGTTCCGCCACCCAGCGAGCACTACATCTTAGGGTTGAGATCAACCCATCAGGTATGGTATTTTGCTAAGTAAGAAATAGAATTGAGTTTAGGAGTAATAACTATATTGTTGATTGGTTCTATGCTTATGTGTTTCTTATTGTCTTCCTGAATATTTGATTGAACGATAGATGTGAGCCATGACTATATGTACATTCTATGTGTTATCATGGTGTATGATTTATGGAATTGTTAAGATGATGATTGTAAAAACCAAGCATGAGATCAGATGGATTGTTCATGATATGTGGAATGGTGAATTGAGATGTTTGATTTGATTGTTGCTTTAAGTGGAATATGCATAACTTAAAGCATGCTTCATGTATTGATAAATTGTTTCGTTAAGATCATATCGTTGCATGGTGGAATCTGGGCATATTGGCATAGTGTGATTCCTTGAAGCATAGTGTGAGTTGAGCACGTGGTGCTATGCATTATGAGGGTGCAGATCCTGTGGTGAAAAACCCAAAATCGGCCATGGTACTCATGCCAGCGGGGACGGACCGTAAAGTGAGAACAAGGTGACTCAGGCCTTCGGGGAAGGACCGTAAAGTGAGACATAGGTGTGGCATAGAGTTTGCATGGGTGCGTCATGCATATTGATCATGTGTTGCATGGATGACATTGCATGACATGTAGAGATAAATGTACACCTGCACACGCCACGTCCTTAATTTTGTTTCTTGCATTAGCACTCTATCATACCAGCAGTTGAGCTGACCCATTCGTGGGACACCATATTACAGATGAGGATGCTCCTGCTACCTGAGATTTGGTGACTTCTTGATAGGAGACTGCACTTGGAGTGTTTTTGGCTCTTGGAGGCATATTTTGATATGTAAGGGCTTAAGCCCAAATGACGTGTGAACAATGGATTTATGGGATGCAATTCATGTTATTTTGGTGTATTGACAGTAATGGATGTATGCTTAGTTAAATTTGTTTAAATTTTTCCTTTATTTTATTTTATTTATTGTCTCGACAGTCGCGCCTCGGGTTTATTAGAATTCGGGGCGTGACATATATATATATATATAATTAATAAATTTTTAAGGAATCAATCTCGTTCTATGGTGGATAGTTAATAATTCTATTGCCTAATAATTAATAACTTTTTCAATAAAATCCTTTATAATATTAATTATTAGAGAAATAAAATATTTATATATGTACTTACATATATATATTCCATTTATGACATATCTTGATAATTACATTTATTAATTTTGTATAAATAAAGTCAAAAATAATATAAGTGGCGAAAATTATGACATAAACAAGCATAGGAAACAACTTCTTCAGTTCAAAAAGTTACTAGGAGTTTTTTTTAAGCCTTAAGTTGAATATTATATGCATTTAATATAAAAAATCTGATTGTCATTGAAGAGTTACATATAATGTCTTTCTTTTTATATGGAAAGTCATACACATATAGGGAACACTTTTTGATTAATGAAAATACTTAATAATGAATAATTCTAATAATTAATAAACTTTCTATCTCTTATGTCTATTAATTATAAGAAGGTTAACTTATACACATGTATAAGTTGAATGATATAGTTAGTAAATTTGTTTTAGAACTTGAATCATGGATGTTGATGAATAAATCAAGAAGTTCTTAAATTTTATTTAATAACTTTATTATTTTAATATCTTAACAATATTTTTGTGATTTACGTTTTTATGCCAATTTTAATTAAAATAGTATTAAAATTTTATTATATGGTCATATAAATATAAATGTATATATTGTGTGTGTGTGTGTGTGTGTGTATATTCAACGTGTTCATGAGGTATTTATGTCCTTTTTTTTTGGTTGAGAAATGATGTGTCCATGCATATGTGTCGTGTTCGTGTCTGTGCTTCTTAAGACAATATCATTCTTTTTAAGAAATCTGAGATCTGAAGACATTAGCCCAAAGTGTTTTCTAGTTATATAGATCGCAATTAACTTGGATGAATGTTTCTACTTGCTAAAGTTTTAATCAACTTGGTGAAAATATCTTTTAGATGTCCATGCATGTAAATTCACTTTACTGTTAATTAAAGGTTGTATACAAATTCAGTTTTTTTTTTTCTTTCTACAATTTCTTTTAGTAAATATCAATTTGTTATATATGCAGTGGCATTGCAGTATCAATGGTAATGAATTTGCCAACAATATAGTGAAGGTATGAATCGCAATAATAATTTTCATTTGATCAGATACATAATAGTTCACATATCTTGAATCTACATATAGTAAGTTGGTCATATTTCAGCAACATTTGTTATTGTTGTTGGTGGTGTCATTTTGTTTTTAGGATGTTTTGCTGGGAAATAGATATTTTGTTACTTCATCTTATAGCATCAAATGATCTCTCTTCCCACATTAACTTTTGGGAAAATGATCTAGCACCATATATCTACATTGGAAAGTCAATGTATCTATATGTATGTCGATATCTATAGTGGAATCATATGAAAGGGATGTTATTATTTTAGAACTAACTAATTTGATGAATTACTCCTAAAGGTTCACATCAAAATAGTGTTAGTTGATGAGAGTTATTTTGGAAACAAAACGAGTAAAGTCAAATTCATTATTCGGATGGCAAAGGCAAAGGTTGTAAATATATGCTTTTTGAAAAATTAAAATTTTTGAAGTTTGAAAATCTCTTTGGTAGAAAAGAGGATTACGGTGCAAGTCCGCACTAAACTTGTGACTTGTTAGCTCATTCTAAACTCTGAGGTCATCCATGTGTTTGGCTAATCAAACGAATTCATTAATCCAACCCATAGGGGATAGAAAATGGGGAGAGATTCTTATTTCCGAAACATTTTGCAGGTGTATTCTCCTTCAGTGGCAATGCTGCTGACAGCAATTGTATCTGTGGTTCTATTTGGTTTCACCTCTCTCTTGCCTTCTTCCTTGGCTCCACGTAAGTACCTCTTGGTTCACATGTTCAGCCCCCTCTTTTTAAGCTTTACAAGAGAGTTGGGCAAACCAGTCCTTCCTGCCTGTTGAATAACGTGGTAAATGTGCAGTGCTGGGATCGAGTATGCTAATATTTAGTGGAGCTTATGATATTGATTACCCACACAGAAGATTAAATGTTAAGTTTATGAATGCATTCATAGGCATCTTTGTTAGTTATCAAAAAAGATATTTATGAATGCACTTGTACATCAGTTTTATCCTCAATTCTGCACTTACCATGTTTATGACATGCTGTGGAGCCAACTTTTTTTCACTGAAATAGTTGTGTAAAGATGCCGAATCCATCCCAGCATGGCAGTGAAGGCATCTGGAGAACTGTTGTTAAATCCAAAAAATAAATATGGCATCAATAGGAATAATGGACATCTGGGGTTCAATTCTTGGTTGTTGGTGAAAAAAGCATATTATGGTTATTATGTTCAAATTTTAATTACTTGTGATTGAATTGGTTTTTCTCCATTTGCATTTTTACAGCATTGTCTCTGTCCATGTATATTTACACTCCATTGGGAAGCTGCAAAAACAGTGAAGACTTTTTACTGATTCTCGGCCTGTTGAGCTCACTGTAAAAGGCAATAAAGGCTTATGCTGTGCAGGTTTTTGTTTCTGTATGTTTCTCCAACAAATTGTCTTGAAATTACCAATTCAACTCATCCTTTCAGATAACATATTATTAACATGTTCTTTTTTCTGTAATATCTGTCACAGGTAGATTAAGATTAGCATCTTCAATATCGATCAGAAGGATATCTTTATGAGGTGATGGGTTTTAGGTATACGAATTTATTCAGTTGTTTTACTACTTTTGAGCTGTCTGATTAATTTTGCTGCTTTTACTGACTGAAACATGTTGATAGTTGTGTGTGTGTGTGTGTGTGTGTGTGTGTCTCTCTCTCTCTCTAGATGGTGGGTCAGGCTATTGGCTGTGCTCTATAGAAGACTTTTTTTTCAGATGTTAGTTAAGAAATTTAAAGATGAGTTTATCAGTAAAAATTTATTAATTTTGAAGCATCTCCTCTGAGAAATTATTTCTGTTGATGACATTTCGATTGAAGCAGGTCCTTTTTGGCCTTTGTGTGTTCTACTTAACAATGATATATACCGTTGTCTTGTATGTATGTTTTTGTTACATGTATCATTTTAATAGATAAAGACTATAATGGTAAAATACACATGTAATGTCTATTTTCTTTCATCCTTGCATTATTACCAAACAATAGAAGATGACGACCCTTTCTTTTCCTATATTCTCAGCCAAAGGAAATCAATGAATGGAAAAGTGGTCAGACTACAAATCTTCCGAGTAAAATCAATGAATTAACTAATCATGTTGGCAAGAAGGTATAATGTCATAAGCTGTCAAATGCTACATATGTTCCTAAACTTCAAGTACAAATTCATATCTCTTATCCCAAAAAAAAGAAAAAAAAAAGATATATAATGTTGTATGATGATATCACTGCTCATGTTGGTTTTTTGATTGTTGAAAAAGAAGCATTAAGCCCAATTCGTGGCAGCATTGATCAGTTAATAGGTTTGCCACACATAACAAGCATTTGAATTTTAAACTCTTTTTTTTTTTTTGGTGGAAAAAGAATATGCTACCAGTTACAAGTTTTGAAATTTAATCATCCCTACTTACGCAAAATCGTACCCTATTAGCAACAAAATGGATCATTCTAATATGGCACGAGGAGAGAGACCAGAAAAAGAACTTGAACATCTATGAACATGGAAAAAATCTGTATGCACTCTTCACCTAGTCTAGGACATTGGACTATTATAAAATAAATTGAGAGAGAGAGAGATTGGGATCATGTACATAATTGAGTCTTGTAAATAATCTTCTAGCGTGCAAAGCATTTCATGGTGTAGTTAGTTTCTTAAATAAAAAGCCACCTAGGGAAGCAATTGAGATCTTGCAACACAATTAACATGAAACGGGGCCAACCTTTTTTAGGGTGGGTATTGTCGCAATGGTAAAGTTATGCCTATTGTGACTTGTAAGTTAGGTTTAAGTTGTGAAAATAACTTTTGTTTGTGTGGAATAAGGCTATGTACATCTAACTCCTTCCAAACCCAACAATAACAGCAGGAGCTTCGTGTATTGTACTAGCCCCTCAGGATGTTAAGGAAATTAGATCACTACTTCTACACACAGGAAACACAATTATTTGATTCTTAACGTATTTAAAAAATGGAAAAGATGAAAAAACTAGCTCCATAGGAGATGGCAACAGCGATGCTAACTACTCATGGGAAAAACTTCCCCATTGCAAATCCGAAAAGAACAAATCATATTTGCTAATCTATGCTACTTAAAAGTAGGACACAGTCCAATCACATACATAAGATTCAATTTCAAAATTGCCAAATGACAAACACTGATGTTATTGACTTCCATACTCCAGCTCAATTGCAATTCGGCATTACTCATATTGAGCAATGTTTTAATGTTCATCAAAATATGTCCATCTTGTGCCTACTTCTCTCATATAGGATGAAATTAAGTGGTAGGAGCCATCTTATCCTATGTAAGTAAATAAAAAGAGCCAATACCTCATGAAGGATAGCTATTATTGGATAATCAAAAAGCTCTAAAAGATTGTCATTAACTGGTGTTGGTATCACTTAAGTAAAGTGCTAGAGGGATAAACTGGAGATAGACCTAACCTTTGACAAATATTTTTCACAAAGTGAATGTTTTCAGACTCAAACTTATGTTCTCATGATTGAAAACATGATCATTTTACCTTTGCTCCAAGCAACGACCTCCAAAATTGAAAACACGTGTTCCTGTAAATTGGAAAAGGTAAAATAAGGACCAAAGGTAGAGAGAATCATGGTTAAGAAGATTTAAGGATCACAAATATAGAGAGATAAAAAAGAGCAACAATAGAGAAGAAGTTGAGAATAGAGGCTGGGTGTAGAGACAAGGTGAGATGCATAGAAAGAGAAGAGAACGCAAACTTAAAGCTCCAGAAAGATAGAGGGGAAAAAGAAGTAAGAGAAGATAAAGATGAAGAATGAGAAGAAGCAAATAACTATAGGATCCCAACTGAGAGAGACAAAAAGTAGGGATGGTAATGGGGTGGAATGGAGTTCCCCTTTCCCAACCCTAGCCTGTTTATATTCTCCAAAAAGATAAGGTTCCTTCTCTACAGTTTAATACAACATAGAGAAAAGTAAGAATTAGGAATGGCAATGGAGGGGGTTTAGGGTGGGAATCTCTTCCCCTAAACCTGTTTAAATCTCGAGATAAGCGGAGGCAAGTCCCCTATTTATTTAAAATTTTTATTTATTTACTTATTTTATTAAATTAATTAGACTTAACATATTAGAGTTAACTCTGTCTCTGTCTCTCTCTCTCTCTCTCTCTCTCTCTCTATGTTTCATTATTCTCTTAATCCATCCATCTTCTTCTTGTTGATGTTTTTTCTTCTTTAATTTTTAAGAAGAACTCATAAACATCGCCCTTCGTTACTTGTCATAGGCATATGCTAACACCAAATTCATACCAACAAACAAGAATTGTCAAAAAATAGCAAAAAAATCAATTGCCTTTAGAGGAATCTGCCAACACCAAATTTATACCACTAAACAAGAAGAGAAAACAAACTAAACTATTTAGAATTGTCATGCCCATTAGTCCTAGAGACGAAGAAGCATAATGGTAAGCCATCAACCTGGTAAGAAAAAATAAATTCTCTAATTTTTTCTTGAAACATTTGTTATCGGTTTGAAGGAGGGGAGCTCCCGAGGTGGCTTTTTAAAGATAATTTGTTGAAAGTTTTTATTTATTTTTGGATAAAGAATACCCAGGTACTTATGTAAACTTTTGGATTGTTTTTGGGAACCTTTGACTATGATTTTTGTTGTCGATTTCATTTTTTGGTAAATCAGGTTCGCCCCTTTGGCATCGTGTTTATATATACAGAGTTACCATTAAAAAAAGGAAACTTGGGCCAACAGTTTTGATATATTTTGTTAACTAAGATTGGGTCCACACCTATTTTTTTAACACCCAAATTTTATCAATTATGTTGTGATTAAAATACCACTCCATATATATTTAGTCTTTTTACGCACAAACCTGCATAACCGTTTCTTGTGAATTCTGAACCGGGTCTTTCCAAATTTCAATATTCAATAACTTACAAATTTAAAATCTATTTTAAATAAAATTTATGTATTTGGATAATAAAAATCAAGATCTATCAAACAAGATCCATAATGTATAAGAAACATTTTTTCTAAAAAAAATCTTAAAGAGTGAAACTTCACTTTAGTAAGACAGTGAAATTTCACTGTTTATTAAAACACATTAAAAAATACCACTATTTGGTTAAATATACAAGCATAGTCAGCTTTATATAATGAAATTTCACTGATATACTAAAATAAACATATCCTCGAACTTAAACATTGAAAGCTCACTACTTTTTGTTTTAAAATAAATTCAATTTAACTATTTCACAAAAACAGTGAAATTTCACTCTTTTAAGAAAACTAGTTTCCGTTCACTTCATTTTTTTTTTAAAAAAAAAAATTGAAAATCCACAATATTACTAATAGTAAATAGAAACTAAACTTCAGACAATGAAATTTCACTGCTTCTAAACAAATCTGTTTCAACTTAAATAACTCTCACGTAAAATTGTGAAATTTTACTATTTTAATAAGACTTTTAGCCCTAAGGGTTTTCAACCAAGGGCATCTTAGTAATTTTGATGATAACACGGCATTATCCATGTGAACTAATGTTTTATTCTAGTGATAATGCAAATAGGTCATCTAGGTCAAAGAAGATTGTTGACCAAGAAATGACAAAGTCCATCAAACTTAAGGAACTCTACTCAAGGGCATGCTTCAAACCTAAAACTAAATAAAGTGGAATGTTCTCATGATAATCCAAGTAAACGGACACACTCAAGCCTAAAGAATCAAGAGAAGTTAGATAAAATTTTTTATTTTTCTTATTTTGGGTTTTGAGTGATTTACGATTAGATTGATCATTAGTCGTAAGTTCTTACTACTTAAAATGATCAAGTAGAACAAATCCTAAAATGATTTTTCAAAACGACACATTACTACACTTCAAGTTTTGAAAGATCAAAAGGTTTTAAAAATTGGAATACTATGAAAAATAAACAAGAAGACCATTTCTGTCAAAACCAGTCGACCAATTCCAAGAACCAATCAACTGATTCTTAAGGATTATTTTTACACTGAAGAAACCAGTCGACCAGTTCTTAGAACCAGTCGACTGAGTGAACTTTTCAAGAACATAGCCTGAACATAATGTCTAACACAGTCGACCTATTAGATGATCCAGTCGACTAACTTTTAAAGGCCTAAAATAATGTATATCAGAAATTAGTTGACTGGTCCTATGAACTAGTCGATTGATTATTCTTGAACACTTGAACCTCAAACCCGTTGGATATATCAGTTGATTTGACTAGTCAACCAGATCTTAATCTAGTTGACTGTTGATGATTCGGTCGACTAATTTTGTCGATTTAGCAATCGAAAATTCAAAATTTGAACAGACAAAAAAGGGATGAACGACTTTATTTTGAAATACAACGACCATATTCATTTGAGGGCTATAAATTAATATTCTCTAAAGCATTTATTGTTATCTCTGTACAAGCTTACACTTTTACATATTTATTTTTGACTTTAGATCTAAATATTAAAAACCTAGATCTAACAATTCTACTTATCTTAAATACTCTAAGCGTACACGTGGTCTATCAATAGAGAGTGAGCATTTATTGTACCAATCTACTCTTGAAGAAAGTGCTTGTTGGTAAACAAATTTTGTATCTTCTCATTGTTGTGAAATTTGCAGGTAGGTGCTACCATTGTGAGGCAAAAGGAAATATTTTACTAGTAAAGTGCTAAGAGCTTTGATTGTAAAGGTTTGACCTCTACCTCCAAAGAGATCAAGATAATGGAAAAACTCAAGTGGGGTTACTTGAGTCGAGGACATAGGATATTTTTCAAACCTCGTAAAAATTGTTGTGTTTGCTATCTTTTTCTCTCTCTATTCTTTTACATACTTGTGCATTTCTTGCATACATTTTTAAAGTATATAAAAGTAGTTTTACCATGCCATTATATAGTTTTGTTGTCTTATTGCTCACTAAAAGTGAAACTTGTATGTACACTTAGTGTACAGAATTACGTAGTAATCGCGTCATGACCAGGCCTGCATTCGGCTATCTATAATAGCCACTGATTATCGTGGTGACAACCACATTGTTCACTGTAGAATTTGCATGTTCCTTATTTAATTGGAAAGCTTATTGCCTTTTGGCATAACTTTTATTGCAATGAAAATTATCATCTTGCTTCTAGCAAATTATATATTCTAGTTTTATAATTGATTGCCAAATTTCCTATATTGAAATTTTCAAATCAATATATTGTATCGTAGTGAAAATTGTTTTAGAACTCGATTGATACTTTAAAATTGTTACTATGCTTCACATTAACTATTAATTGATTGAAAAATCAGATCTATTGTCACAACCTAAACCTACCCTATGCGGATCTCGTATCGCAGGGGCCGACTCGGTAGCCGTCCCTACCTTTTCTTTCCTTGTATCAATGACAACAATGTATAATATAAAACTTAAACAGTAATTCAGCGGAAAGTCTTAAATACATAATATGGCTCTACAATGTCAAAACAGGAACCAACATAACCTTACCCTTAGGTGGTGAATACATGAGAGAACTACATCACAACTAACATATTCCTCAAACTGTCCCCTATGCTCTTGGACTCCTGCTGCAGGTCTTGCAGCATCCCTACCTTGAAAAATAAGTAAGTCGGTGTTAGCTAACGAAGCTCAGTAAGTAAATTCCCATCTTCGACAAGGGTTAGGGTTAACATAGAAAGAACATGAATTCATAAATGTGAACATGATAGATAATCATGGGATAAGGTGTTGTGATAGCCAATAAGGATAAATGTCATAATGGCCAATGAACAGTAGAGGTCACAATAATCAATCATGAGTAATGGATATAACATGAACATGAAACTCTCAATAGAAATCAATCAACATAAAAGTACTGCCACAATAAATCGGTAACAATCAATTACAATCAATGAGTGAACTCTCAACATAAGATTATTCATAGAGAATAACTAACATCCTATGAATCCAATAAATGTAAACATGTCAATCAACTATAAATGATGCATTTACTCTGTTCAGGGCTTGGCAAACCCTCGGTCTTTTGGGGCCCGACATACCCTCCTTAACCTCAATGCATATAAAATGCCATCATAACTCAATGGTATAAAAATGCCATCATTGTCATATGTCCGTTCACGAACTCGAGCCTGTAGGTCTTGTCAACTCAAAAAGTATCGGATGGATATTGTGACTGAACAGCAAATCTGGCATTCATAAGATATCATGATCATTCGTGATTCCATAAGAGTATAGAAAAATGGAATATCATGAATTCAGTAAAAATATAACAGCAGGCCTTTCAATGCATAGTACCTAGATAACAATCAATGATATAGCAGTAAAAAATGTCCACAAGATAGAACAATATTACATTATGGAAATAATAAACATTTGGTACGTACTAGAGTACAAATCTTGACAGTAATAGAATGAATGTGGCTTGGAAGACCACATGTAAGAGATTGGAGATTTACTTACCTTTTATCTGTGTGATCTACCTCAGTATTCCGTAATTTTCTCATTTCCCTTTGACTTGCCTATAAATTAGTAAACATGTCTCAGTTCTAATGCTCGTTCATGGCTTGCTCGGGTATCGCCCGGGCATCGTCTGTATTTTTAAAACCGTTCATTTCATTTGATATTCGTAACTATAGAATCCTAACAGTTCAGTTTATTTTGGTATTGCATTCATTGGCTCGACCTGTCTCGATATTATTATTTGACCTTCTTTAGGCATTTATGGAATTAGTTATGTTTATTTGAGTTAGGGTGTTACATCTATGGAGAACTATTTAGCCTTCTTTAGCTTTGAAAACCCCATTGGTCTAAAACCCATGACAGAGTACTATGATTATTCACTGAGCTTAAGTTAGCTCACACTAGCTCTAATTATTTTTCTTATAGATGATGAAGATTGATAGATGTGCCCAATGAGGAAATCATTTTGGAAGAAGCTAGGCTTGGGAGCTTGGTAAATTTTTGCTTAGGATTACAACTAGAACTAGGCTTTTGCTTAAGTTGTAATCCTGTAATAAATTATGGACAGGTAATGTTGTGTTATGGATAACATTTTGGATCTTCCTAGTTAATGGAAACTTAATCTTAATGATGTAAGTAATTGCTTTACTCTATCAAATATGATTGCATTCATTCAAAAAAAAAAAAAACCTTAGAAACTTCCGCTACTAACTAATCATTTTAGTAATGTAATTTAACTTGGGGCTGAACTGAAGGCCTTGTAGCAGGTTCGCATTCTTATATCCGCATAGGGTGGGTTTCAAGATGTGACAATTTGGTATTAAAGCAAATCCACCTTATGCAGATTGAGGAATGCAACCGACCGCAAGGCCTTTAGTTCAATCCCAAGTTAAATTGCATTCTCAAAATGATTAGTTAGAAGCAGAAGTTCTTAAGTTTTTTTTTTTTTTTTGAATATGAATGTAATCACGCTTGGCAGAGTAATACTATTTCATAACTTTACATTATAAAAGTGTACAAGGTTTACAATATTGCAGGGACCAATTACAATTACAATCAATGACTAATAATTCTACAAGTCTACTAATCTATCTGGATTTTTTCTTGCTTTAAGCTGTCACCTAATTTGGCATGTCATCCTCAAGACAATTAGAACATCTTATACTGTATATTTTGCAGGTTCCTTTAACTGCTTAGAGATTCCTTAATCACTATTTACTGTTTATTCTTCCTCTAGAGTGCACCTGAAATGTGCATGGATAAATCCTATGTGAGCTTTGTGAAAAGCTCGTGAGTAATCATGGTTCTCTATAATGGGTTTTGACTGATAGAGTTTTAGAGTTAAAGAAAGTTTAAGCAATTCTTCATCGATTTAGGGGTTTTCAATCAAGAAATAGTATATGTGAAGCATGGTAACAATTTAGAAGCATTATTCGAATTCTAAAATAATTTGTAATACAATACAAAAATGCAATCAATTTGCGAATCAATATAGATGATTTGGCAATCAATTATAAAATTAGAATAAACAATCTTCTAGAAACAATATAATAATTTTCAATGCAATGAAAAGTTATGCCTAAAAAGGCGATAAACTTCCTAATTAATAGGGAACATGCCAATTCTATAGTGAACAAAGCCATTGCTGCTGCGATAGTCAATAACTACTTTAAATAGCCCAAAACAGGCTTGGTTATGACGCAATCACTGTGCAATCCTGCACACTACGTATACGTATAAGTTTCGCTTTTAGTGAGTGATAACACAACAAAATTGTGTAATGGCTTGGTAAAATAATTTAATAAATGATTTGGAATAAATCAATCAATATGATACAATGTTCACGCTTCACATTTAAAACTAAGTTAAATAGAACAACAATAATTTGATGATAAACAATTATAATTCGATCAACAAAACGATGACAATTCGATCAATAAGATGATAACAATTTATTCTTTAAAACAATGACAATTGGTTCGATAAAATGATAACAGTTTGATAAATCAAAACGATAGCAATTTAATCAATAACATGAATGTGTTTCAGAAATACAGTTCTAAAACACAGATTGTGAAAATCCACACTTCAAAGTACCAGATTACTCACTTGTGGTCCTAAGTCTACCATTACATCCTTACAGACTTGCTTTCACTAATCATTTCATCTCTATTTCCTTGCTTGTGATTCTAAGTTATAGATCAATATGCATTGATACTTTATTAGCACTCATCATAGCCTAAAGTATCTTAACTAAATGCTTAATCTTACTATTTGGGATTTTCATAGGTTTTTTAATTAGGGTTCCTAATGCTTCTTAGTTCATCTCTTAGCTTACTTTAACCCTTAAGAACATATTTATCATTTTATAATTTATTTCAGAGTTCTAATTTTCCCAAATGGATATCACCGCTGGGTCTGAGAATGTCTAGAATATTAAATTTAGGCTCTTTCAAATCTTAATTAGCCTTTTTATGGCTTACTTTAGTTTCAAGAGCATTTTCATAAGTTTTAAACTTTTATGTGAGACCATATTTGGATTTTTGGATGCTCAATTTGACATCACCATTTGGTATAGAGCATCCAACAATGTTAGGTTTGCCCATTTCTAATTTTTTTCAATCTATCTAGTAGCCTTTGTATCAATGAATGCATCTGGTAATTGATTTGCAATACTTTGAAAATGAATGATCCTTTGAACTTTTAGTTCACATCGATTATTACAAGGATCAAAATAAGCTAATGTTGTTGCATTCCATGAAATTTCATGTTGAGCTTTTGGCTTCAGCTTTTCTCTCCCTAATGGTGGGAAGGCTGTCTCATCAAAATGATAATCTGCAAATCATGTAGTAAATAAATCACCCATCAGGGGCTCAAGATATCTTATGATTGATGGAGAATCAAAACCAACATAAATTTCTAATCGTCTTTGGGGGACCCATTTTACTATGTTGTTGGGGGGGGGGGGGCTATAGGGACATATACAGCACAACAAAAAATTCTTAGGTGAGACACATTTAGTGGGTAGCCAAGCATAATTTTTAAAGCGAAATATTTGTGATAAGTAGCTGGCCTAATATGAATTAGTATCGCAACATGCAATATTGGATGCCCCCAAGTAGAAGTAGGAAGTTTTGTCTTCATAAGTATGTCTAGCTATTAATTGAAGATGTTTGATCAAAGATTCTGCTAAACCATTTTACGTGTGTATGTGAGCATCAGGGCGTTCGACATTAATTCCTATTGATGTACAATATTCATTAAATTCTTGGGATGTAAATTCCCAGAATTATCAAGACGTATTGTCTTGATAGGATGATTAGGGAATTGTGCTCTTAATCGAATAATTTGTGTAAGAAGTCTCGTAAATGTTACATTATGAGATGAAAGTAAACAGAGATAAGACCATCTAATTGATGCGTCTATTAATACCATAAAGTAACGAAATGGTCCACTTAGTAGGGTGAATAGGTCCACATATATCTCCTTGAATGCATTTTAAAAATACTGAAGATTCAACACTCACCTTCGTGGGGATGGCCTTATTATTAGTTTTTCCTAAAAACAAGTAGTACATGAATATTAGCAGGGTAAAAGAATCTTCTTGTTCTTTAAAGGATGTCCACATGAATTCTCAATAATTCTCCGCATCACTATTGCCCTTAGGTGGCCAAATCGATCATATCAAAGTACAAAAGTATTTGAGTCAGTGAACTTCTAGTTCATCACAACATGTGATTCAATGGCATTTATGGTAGTTTGGTACAGTCCCAATGAGAGAGCAGGAAATTTCTCTAGGAAGCTTTTTGTTTAAAATCATATATGTGATACAAAGATATTCCATATCACCTTTATTAATGGTCTTCATATGATATCCATTTCGGCGGATATCTTTAAAACTAAGCAAATTTCTTTTTTATTTGCTAGAGTATAAGACATCATTTATATGAAATGTTATCCCATTTGGCAATGTGATGCTGGCTCTTCTAGAGCCTTCAATCATCTTGCAGACACCAGATATGGTGTTAACATTAGCTTTACATAATTTCAGAGTAAAGAAATATCTTTTATCTCGAGCGATTGTATGAGTAGTAGGCATTGTCTACTAGACAGATATCTCTATTATTCATTTGGAATTTATCAATTTATTATAACGTATTAAAAATAGAGACATGGAAAAGTTAAATTGCATTGAAGTAACATAATTTAACATTACAGTAAGTTAAACAAAATAACACTAAATACTACAGTAGGTTAAACAAATCAACATAATATAACAAAGAAAACTAATTGACAAATACGTTCCATCGCTTATTAAATGGTCAATTCTTCCACTGGGATCTGCAAAGAAATCTGAGACATTTACACAGGATCATCAAAGAAATTCATAAGATCATCAGTAACATTCACAGGACTATTAGTAAAATTTATTTCTATTTCTTTTCCCTTTTCCTTTAGTGATGCTTGATAGAGATCCACAAAATGTCTAGATGTACAATAGGTACGCGACTAGTGTCCTTTTCCACCGCAACGATAACAAGATTCTTCAAGATCTTGGACTAATTTTTGTTTCCCATTTTGTTGCTTTGCTTCAATATTATTATTGCACTTCAGGTGTAGCGATGTGTCTCTTCTAGGACAATTAGGAGAATTATTCTTGTGACCACTTCGATATGAGTTATTATGCCAATCGCGACCATGTCTACAGACATATCCACGTCCATGGTCATGTCTTTGTTTATATGATGAAGTTGCATTTGCTTCAGGAAATGCATTTTCATTCTCTCCAAGGAATGGTACAGAGCCAGTGAGACATAACTGATGATTTTTCATTACAAGGTCACTATGTTGCTCAGCCAGGAGAAGACATGATATCAATTCAAAATATTTAGTAAACTGACGCTCTCGATAGTGTTGTTGCAGGACAATTTTTGAGGCGTGAAATGTGGAGAATGTCTTTTCAAGCATATCTACATCTGTAAAATTTTCTTTGTATAATTTCAATTGCGAAATAATTCTGAATAATGTAGAATTATATTCACTGACTGATTTAAAATCCTGCAACCTCAAGTGCAGCCATTTATACCTAGCCCTTGAGAGAACAATAGTACATTGGTAGTCATATCCTTTTTGTTATATTCCTCCAAAGGATCAATAGATCTTTTACTGTGAGATATTTCGCCTTTAGGCCTTCATGAATATGATGGCGAATAAATATTAGTCCATGTGGACAATCCTTCAGGGATGTAGTGTTTTCTTCTTTAATAGTATCACTGAGACTACTGGCATCAAAGTGAAGTTCGGCATCAAGGATCCATGATAAATAATTCTTTCAGTGATATCCAATGCAACAAATTCAAGCTTGGTAAGATTTGACATAATATAAATAAAATAAAAAGAATATTTAGATTTAAATGTACTAAATATTATCTCTATTTTAATATCTCTGTGATGGACCAGAGCTTCATGCTGATAACGTATTGTAAAATCGATGTATAAAACAAACCACACAAGTGCATACAAATATTTACGTAATTCAACTTCAAGCCTACATCCACAAGGAAGAGAGAAAAAATTTGACTAATTATATAAATGAGTACAATAAAAAATTTCACTAAACTCACAACAAGTTACTACTTTTCTTTTCTGTATCAATAGAACAATCTATTTGATCTGCCTACTCTGCTTTTTATATAAGTTTTATTTTTTAACCGTCTCATAACAATCTAGTCTTCTTTGAGCCGGCAGGAATTGAACAGAATTGAAAATAGTGTTATGACGTAACAAAGTGGAACGCCGGAAGAATAAATTAATTTCAAAACTAAACTTGTTCAAAGAAAATTTTCATTTCAACTAATAAAAGACAAAATCTCTTATTTATGTGATTTTTTTATTTATTTTACTTTTTCTTTTGGTCCTACAGCAGTCCCATATCTAATGAATATAATCCTAAAAACAAAATTCATACTCTTTTCACTCCTCTTTGCTCCGATAGATGCAAATATTTATTTTTTTTAATTTAAAATTTCATAAAATTCAATTAATTATCACAATCACATATATTTTAAATTCCATTCTTAAAATTAATATTATTAAATTATTGCTTTGACACAAAAATTATTATACGTGAAAAATTAAACATATTAGTCTAGTGATAACTTGTATAAATAGCATTCTATAATATGGTGTTTCGAGATTAAGCATAAGACTATAATATTAGACTATTAGTTTAAAACCGTCACTCTGAATTCAATACGTACAAAATAATAATAATAGTAGTAGTTATATATATAAAAAAAAATGAATTCCTTTGTATGAACAAAAAAATGATTTTTCTTCGCTTGAATATAATTTTCCCATCTTTCAAAACAACAAAATTATGTAGCATTCTTTACAAAAACTTCAAGACTTGTCCAAACCTACAAATATTTCAAATGCTTTTAATATTACAAAATATAGAATGATATTATAATATAATTACAATTAGCTTTTTTAAAATTAATAAATATGAGAGATCAAAAAAATTATTAATTATTAAAATTATTAACTATGCACTATAAAATTACGTTGATTCTTTAAAAAATAATTAATTTTAATAGATTTTTAATTTATTAAATATTAATTATCAGAGTGTTGACTATAGTATGAATTCATACATACAAGAGAAAGTTTTAGTAGGCTGGGTTGGACGATAGCATATCCCAAATTCTAAAAAAAAAATTTAGCACTATAAAAATTTTAATTCTTTTTAACATAGTCTACCTCAAAATTTTTGTCAAATATACTTTTTACTTATTATTTCTCTTATTTTTTATTCAAAATTTTTATTAATCTAAAATTTTCTATAGAAAATCCCGCATTTATAGTTATTAGAATACATTTTAAGACATAAGATTTATTTAATTAAATAACATATTTACAGTTGTTGATCAACTATTCGTGTAATAACTTTTAGCAGTTTAATAAAATGCGTCTTTCTGTATCCCCACATAAATTCCCTATTGATTCTTGAGCTTCTCATGCACATAACGTGCAACACCATCTTCTATATATGTCAAACACCTTATACCATGTCTCTCGCTCACTCAGACTAGTACGCAAGATGGCCATTACTTACTCTTTCAAGCACGTTCTCACAATTTTGCTAGCATGCTTCATGGTGTCCGTGGTCATGGCACGACCATTGAGCCCCAAATCGAGCCTCATGATTCGACTGAAATTGGAGGAAGATGAATCGACAAAGTGTTGGGACTCTCTGTTTGAGCTCCAATCCTGCACCGGCGAGGTCATCATGTTCTTCCTCAACGGTGAGACTTATCTCGGACCCGGCTGTTGCAGCGCCATTCAAACCATCGAACATAAGTGCTGGCCTGCCATGCTTGGTTCACTTGGCTTCACATCTGAAGAAGGCAATATACTCGGAGGCTACTGTGATGCCACTGACTCCGACTCCACCCCTCCAGCACCGCCGCACACTGTTAATCCCACTCTGGGTGTCTCTCACGATTTTATGCCATAATAAATATGTATGTATGGCTCATCAAACAACTCTGAATAAAACGATGAATGGCAGTCTATATATGTTAGTGTTTTGAGAATGTCTTTGAGTCGAATGGTTGGTATTCAGTGAGGGTTGAAACACATTCAAGTATCGTATTAATCTATCTTTTACGAGGGTTTATTGCTAATTTTATTCTCTTTCTAATATAATAAGAAACAGATCATACGTACCCAAAAACTTGAGATATGGGACTAAAAGAAAGGACCAAGGTTCAGTTCCAATTGGTAGCAGGACTATTCTTTACACGAAATGTGAGTTCGAATTATTCTCAAAAAAAAAAAAAAAATCAAAGGTCATTAAAAATTACTAAATTAAGAGATCAAGATGCAATATAATCGAAAAATTAGAATTCTTTTTTCACACATTGAAAAAACAGAGGTTGGAGAAAGGTTGATGACTGGGTTGAACTGGCCTAAAATTTCTTCATTACATCCCGACCCGTGCATCTTGCACAGTCGGATGATATGTTAGAAGTATAGTTACAATGAGTTCATGCACACATCATCTAATCTTGAGACTATGATCCCAAGGACTGCCGAAGATTAGCTTGAACTGGCCTGTCTTAGAACCATTAATTGCCAGAGATTGGGCTAGCTAACCGTGTCTTGACTCTTGTCTCTTCTATAAAATTTCCTACTTTCCTTTTAAAATACAATGCAGTACTAAAGCATAGATTGCAATGTGTTTAACCTTAAATATCTTTGTCAAAATTATCACTGCTATTATATGTGATCAAAGCTTTCAAATGTACATCTGAAATTGATCAAAGCTTTATTTCCTACTTACTCCTTTGATCAGATCTCAAACTTTCACGATAAAGTAACCCTACTAGTTGTAGTTTTGCAATTTTTTGAATTTTGAATTCCATTTTTCTGTCTTAGTTCATTCAATATATTTGTTAGTATTGTTCACCAGTTTTGTTAGACAATTCCTACAAATACAAAGCTGTAGGGCATTGCATGCGGATTCAAACTTGTGAAAATGGTTTGAGGTCCTACGATGGAAATTCCATTAAGCAATCTGTGCTTGGTTTTTTTTTAGAGAAATGCCATACTGCTTTTGTTTTATTTGTATAGTTTGGACTTTGAAAAAATGAAAGCATGTTGGTTGTGTGAATTTTCTTTCTTATTATTGAGCATATCTAAACATTGAGTTTCTTGGTGTAATTTAGTTTATATGTTTGCATTAATTTATTTCTTCATATTCATGGCATGTTACTCTTATGTGATATATTTATTTTTTTATTGACTAATAATAATAGAATGCCATTTATCAATCTTTGGATAATAATGCATTTCCTTATTTGATTTTAGATGTCTTAAAATACAAAACATAGTTTTAAAACTTGAATTCACGACATAACCCAGTAACTGGGTGACTAAGGTG
Organism: Nyssa sinensis; assembly: GCA_008638375.1. NCBI lineage: Eukaryota > Viridiplantae > Streptophyta > Magnoliopsida > Cornales > Nyssaceae > Nyssa > Nyssa sinensis. The sequence continues at coordinate 17,063,350 of CM018043.1, forward strand.
AAATTAGTGACTCCATTTGAGCTAGAACACCTTGATTGGAAATATATGTTGTGGGGGTGTATTATAGTTTTAAGAATTAAATAATTAAACAACTTAAGTTACTTTATTCGACCAACTCAAGCATGGTTGATCTTTGAGTTTTCTCGGTCAAGATGAGTTATATTAAATAAAATAGTATATTTTAATTTTTCTAATGGATTTGTGTTGTGGGGACAAATGTACCACACCACATAATAAAATTTGTAAGAGCCCATTAAATATCAGATTAAACAAATATCTCAATTTCTTGAGAGATTGTGAATATAATGAATTGTGGAAGTAGCACTAATCTCTCAACCTTGCTTATATGAATGAACAAATCTCAAATTTGTGATCTCCCTCTTTCTCATGCACAGTCACTCTCTCTGTCTCTGTCTCTTTAGATCTGTATCTCTTGGTATCCGGTGCCAACACACCTCGCCGATTGCCGCCAACCATCCTAACATCGTCGATCATCGCATGTCATTGCCACCACCGATGATAAATTGATCTTAGTTTTAGAACCATTAGAGATCCACTTGTTCATTAAATGACTCTATGTCAACTTTAGACATTATTCGACCAATGAGTGGATTTCTGTCGTGGGGACAAATATACCACACCGATAGTGAATGTGAATTTAGTTATTAAGTGATTTAAACCCTATGGAAAGTCGTTGAGTTTGGGCTACTACTAACAAAATGATATTTAAAACTTCTTAGGCTTGGCCATTTAATCAATGTCATTGAGTTTTTTGGATTAGTAAAAAACTTGAATGAAATATCAACAAATTAAAAAAAAATAAAAAAAAAATACGGAAAGTAAGCCATAATTCACTAACCTAATATGTAATTGCATTCATGTAACCTTAGTCCCGTTTGGGAGTCATTTGCAGCACTCATGAATCTTGTTGCTCAATTAAAAGCGATTGGGCTTATGTGTATGAAAATTGATTCTTAAATTGTCCAGAGTAGGACAGTTTAGGAATACATAAATCTACATTGCAGACAGTAACAAATGCTTGATTCCAATGGATGAAAATTTTGGCACGGTTTTCTGTTGTTCTCTAGGTACATATTTAGGCATGGTAACGTCTATCTTGTGTACTTGGAGAATCGTGGGGAGATGCTGCCGAAATTTTCTTTGAGTAGAATCGAGCATTTGAGTTGTTACCTTCTGATTGCAATGCAGATTGTACATTCTTGAATGGGATAGGACCACCTTACCCTTTGAGAGGAGTTAGGATTCATGTTTTATATTTATAATGGGTAATGTGTTTAACTTATGTTAGGTAGACAAAAATGAATAAGAGTTGGATGGACTTAAAGGGCAGATATTTTTTCCAATACGTGAAAAGGATTAAAGATTTCATTGAGTTTGCTCAAACATCTACAGATGGTAGCAATAAGATAAGATGTTTGTGTAGGAGGTGCAATAATTGGGATTATATGCACATAGATGACGCTAAAGCGCACCTACTTGAGTATGGAATGGGCAAGATGTATAGGTGTTGAGAATTTCACGGGGAACAACGTGAAGTACGAGTGGTGAGTAAGGATGAAGATAATGATGATGACTTCGGTGAAAATGTCAAATTTGGTTACGATAGACTACCAAAAATATTGGTGAACATGCAGCAGGGTGCGACTACAAGTTGCGGTCCTGGTCCTAGGAGTGATATTGAAGAATCGGAAACATTTTTGGATTCCTTGTTGAGGGAAGCAAGACAGCCGTTATATCCGGGTTGTGAGAAGTATTCAACACTTGATTTTCTTGTCAAGCTCCTTTATATTAAGGCCATCAACCAATAGACAAACAAATCTTTCCATAAGGCCATTAAATTGTTTAAATCAGCACTACCAGTATGGAAGACCCTTCCGAAATTGCTTTATGAGGTGAAAAGACAGTTGAGAGACTTGGTGTAAAGATCTAAAAAATTAGGGTAAATTTTTCGTTTTTACCGGTAGGGCACTATTCATACACTATTTGTTCGTAGGGCGCTAAACATGCATCATTTAGACATAAGTCATATTTAGGAGCATATTTGGAGTATTTCATAGAAGATAAATATGCTTAGAATGTTAAAATACACCTCCTGTAAAAATTTGAGCCTAATCAGAGATAGTTTAAAAAATTGGACAAAAAAGGCATCCCAAGTAGCCCGGGTGGATCCGGCCAAACCCGCCCACAGGCGAAAATAAATTTTTTGAAAAATTTTCATTTAAAATAATTTTAAGACTTTTGGCGTTTCGGAACAGGTTGTAGTGTAATGGGGTCCCGAACTCATTAAGGGCAAAATGGTCATTTTACCCTTGGCCCTTTTACTATAAATTGGAACCTTTAGTGTTAAAAATACAGAATATGGGTGTGAGAAAGAGCAGCAGGTCGTGCATGGAGAGAAAAGGTGAGAAAATCTAGGGTTTTCCAAGTTTCAAGCCACCAAAACACATCTCTAGGCTAGGATTCTCACAAGGCTTCCTTCTAGGAAGTTGTTCCCCACATCAAGGGCTACATTCTCACTGATTGGTTTGGTTATAAAGTGAGCACAACTCCCTAGAGTTGAGAAAAACCCTTCTAGGTATGATATCTTGTTAAGTAAAGAATAGGGTTAAGTTTAGAAGTGTTTTATATGTGGATTGAGAGATTTATGTGTTTACTTGTTGTTAGAAAGTCACTTAGGATATAGTTGCTTTGAAAAGCCTAGAGTTGGTAAATTGTATACTTGTGTGTTCTTTGAGTTCTTTGAGAATTTGTCAAAATGATAAATATGTAACTTGAAGATATGTTTAATTTATTACATTGTGGCTTATATTCATATAGACCTTGTGTTTGGAGAGATATGGTTGTTTAATGCATTGATGCTTTATGTAATTCTGTGTTCTTGGAGAATTGGTAAGATTGTGAACATGTAACTTGAGCATGGGTTTAAATTGATTGTATATAGCATGTGTTCATGTGGAAGAAGTCTTGGGATTTGAAAGTTATAGTTTACTTCATGAATGATGCATGATTTAAGATATATACCAAGTATTTGATAAAATACCTCGTTGTGATTGCATAGAAAAATCAAAGCATATTGGCATGGTATGAACTTTTGGAAACATCGTGTGGGTTGAGCACACTGGTGCTATGCATTATGAGGGTGTAGATCATGTGGTGAAAAATTCAAAATTGGCCATTGGTACTCACAACCCAACGGGGACGAACCGTGAAGCGAGACATACGATTAGTACTCACATTCCAATGGGGAAGAGCCGTGAAGCGAGACATGGGTGTGGCATAGAGTTTGCATGGGTGTGTCACGCATATTGCCATTGTATTGTATTAATGAATTGGAAGGCATGTAGATTATAAATGTACACTTGCACATGCCATGTCTTAACTTTGTTCCTTGCATTAGCATTGTGTCATACTAGAGGTTATGCTGACCCCTCGTGGGATATAATATTACAGATGAGGCTCCCGGTACTTGAGACTTAAGGAAGTCTTGAAGAATGGAGGAGATATGGACCATGGAGGATATTTGGCCCTTAGGAAATATTTTGTATGTATGAGGGCATAAGCCCTAAGACATGTATATTTATTTGTAAAAATCTTATATAGTATGAAAAACAACGGACAATGCCCTAAAAATTGTAATGAACATGAGGTTTGTAATATTTAAACTTAAAGTATATGTGTATGTATGGTGAATTGTGTGTTTTAAGTAATGTATAAATGCTTAGTTAAAGTGAAGAATGTATTTAGGTTGTTAGTTGAGAAAATGATAGATTGTGTTGTGGAACATTAGGTGGAGAATGCTTAGAAAACAAAGGAGATTATGGTAAAAATTTTCAAAATATGGTAATTGGGTTGAGTGGAGCGGGAGAGCATGCCTAGACTTTCTAAGTAGGGGATTAAAAGACTTAAGAAGAAGGAAGAAAGGTAAAGAAATGGAAAACGGGGGTGATTAGCCCGAAAATTATTTGAAGTGGAAAAATAAGAAAAAAATGGTAAAATGGTCAATTTACATGTTATAGGGCCCCACACCAAGTTTAGTGATGAAATCACTTGAAATGGGTATAAAAATATCAAAATCAAGATTTTTGGCCAAGGTTGAAAAATTGGGCACTATAGCATTTTAGCTACTAGTTTACTGTAGCAATGAATAGTAGCTACAGTGAACCAGCCCCAGCCCACGCCCCAAGCAGCGCACCCCCGCACACGCCAACAAGCGTGCCAATGCGCGTGCCTGTGCGCCCCCATGCGCTCCCAGCCCTGACACCCCCCTTGACACCAGCCTATAGCCACTCTTTTGAGCCATGTTTGACTACCCTTTTGGGCTATGTTTAGGCCATCCTATTGGGCCATGTTTGGCCAATCCTTGGGCCATGTTTAGCCACCCTTATGGACCATTTTTGGCCACTCTTTTGGGCCATGTTTGGTCATTCTTATGGGCTATATTTGGCCACTTCCTTAGACCACCTTAAGTGAAATTTTTGACCTATTCTTAGCCTATGTTGTAGGGCACTTGGAAACCATTTGGGCCATTGTTCCAAGATATATTTATAGACATTTGGGGGCCATTTTGGAGGCCATTTTTTGAACATGACTTAGACTAATGTTGAATATAGATTATGAGAGATATTTGATTGACGTTAGAAGACCATTTTGGTTAAGTCTAATAACAAGTTTTCATTCCAAACTTTAGGGAAAGATGGGGGAATAAATGCATAATCAACTAAATCCATCGTAATGGTCTTTCATTTATTTTTCTTATTTCATTTCACTCACTCCCTGGGTTTATAAAAATTTGGGGCGTGACATTTGGGCCTGAGATATATCCCTATCCATGCTTGTAAGAATGATTGCATGTTATTTTAGAAAGAGACTAAAAGTTGTGTTCAGTGTACTGTGTTCCATGAATCCAAGTACAAGGTGAATGAAGGAATGAGCAAGAAAATCGTCGTTTTCTACCATCGTCACATGTATGGCCAAAATGCCCGAAAATTGTCAAAACACTACCAAACCAGTTCACACACCTAAAAACTAGTAAAATAAACGTCCTTAAACTTACAAAAAATAATTCGGATGCCTGGTTTGTAACTTATAAAAAAAAAAGTAACTTAAGTGTCGAAAACAACCCGTTTTTGGCCTTCGACCGCCCACATTTCTAAGAAACTATTACAGCACCACCAAACTAGTTCACACACCTCTAAACTAGTAAAATACCCATGCTCAAGCTTAAAAAATAAAATTTGGATACCCGGTTTGCAACTTATGTAAAAGAGTGACTTAAGTGTCAAAAACGGTTCATTTTGGGCCTTCGACCACCCAAAATGCCCGAAAATCATCAAACCACCGCCAAACCAGTTCACAAACCTCTAAACTAGTGCAACACACATGATAAAACTTACAAAAAATTCGGATGCCTAGTTTTCAACTTATGCAAAAATAAGGGACTTAAGTGTCGAAAATGGCTCGTTTTGGGCCTTCGACCTCCTAACATGCCCGAAAACATTCAAACCACCACCAAATCAGTTCACACACCTCTAAAATATTAAAATGCACATGTCCAAATTTAAAAAACATAATTCAAATACCCGGTTTGCAACTTATGCAAAAATAAGGGACTTAAGTGTCGAAAATAACCCGTTTTGAACCTTTGACCGCCTAAAATGCCTAAAAACCATCAAACCACCACCAAACTTGTTCACACACCTCTAAACTAGTAAAATACATGTGTTCAAACTTACAAGCACATTTTGAATGCCTGATTTGCAACTTATGCAAACAAAGTGACTTAAGTGTCGAAAATAGCCCGTTTTGGGCCTTTAACTGCCCAAAATGCCCGAAAATTGTCAAAACACCACCAAACTAGTTCAAAAACCTCTAAACTAGTACAATACTCATGATAAAACTTACAAAACATAATTTTGGTGCCCGTTTTACACTTTATGCAAAAAAAAAAAGTGACTTTAAGTGTTGAAAACGGCTCATTTTGGGCCCTCGTCTGCCCAAAATGCCTAAAAACCATCAAACCACCACCAAACTAGTTCACAAACCTCTAAACTTGTAAAATATACATGCTCAAACTTATAAAATACAATTTGGATACCCGATTTGTAACTTATGCAAAAATAAAGGACTTAAGTGTCGAAAATGGCATGTTTTGGGTCTTCGACCCCCTAAAATGCCCAAAAATTGTCAAACCACCACCAAACCACTTCACACACCTCAAATAGTAAAATATGCGTGCTATAACTTACAAAACACAATTCGGATGTTTGGTTTACAACTTATGCAAAATAAATATGTAATTTATAATTTTTCTTAATAGTTTTTTTACTCACAACTAATAATTGTGAATTTATCTTTTTAGATTACTGGATTCTTGGGTCAGGAGGAAGATGTACTGGGATGGGCCAACAGATTTTTTCCTTCTTCTTTTTCTAACATTAATCTGTATATTTGTAACAATTTTTAATTTACTGCACGAATTTGAATTTGTCCTCGAAATTTGTATTTGTAATTAACTTTTATTTTATTTATGGCATGAATTTCACTTATATTATTGATGACCCAGGCTTGAATATGTGAAAACTGAATATAAAAATTGTAGATTTTGAAAAAAATGTAAAAACATTATTAGCCGCTCACATTATGCGCCGCTAAGAATGGACAATTTGCAGTGCACAATGTATGCCACTAGTAGTCCATTATTAGCGGCATTCATGCATGTGTCGCTAATAGGCATTATTAGCGGCGTTCATGCGTGCGCGGCTAATAGGCCATTAATAGCGGCGTTCATGCATGTGTCGCAAATAAGGCATTATTTGTGGCCTTCATGTGTGTGCCGCTAATAAAGAACTATTAGCGACATTTAGTATCTTCGAGTGTACTTTTTAGTGACACTTATTAGCGGCGTTTAAAAACATTGCTAATAGGGTATTAATAGCAGCGTTTTTGGTTAGAGCAACGCTAATAGTATTTAGGACACTGCTATTAGCGGTGTTAGTAGCGGCGCACAGGTGAACGTCGCTAAAGTTTATTAGCAACGTTTATTTTGTTTTTAGTGACACTTATGAATGTTGCTAATAGTCTTATTTCCTCTAGTGACATATTCTCAAAATAAAATATAACTCTCTAAATTAGAGAGAATGATATCATCAATATATCAGTTCAATTAATTAATCACTGAAATATAGATCTGATCTTTTCAATAAATTATTTATTGAGATGTTGACCAATTAATAATAATTAATAATTGATGAATTAGATTTTAAAAATAATTAAGAATTGGTTTAACAGTGTATTAAGTCCAAATCCTAATTATTGATATATATATATATATATATATCCAAGTAGAGGAGTTCACTGCACATGTTGAGTGAATTTGGGTTTATCTCTATTTCACTAAATTAGAGTGAAATTTTAATTATCTAGTATAATTAATTACCATTAATTAGTCATTAATAAATTAAGAGTTAGTTAGAAAATAATGACTAATTTGAGCTAATTTGGTAGGACCTAGATCCTTTCTTTTGTCATAATTTTGCAAACCCCTATAACTATGTGATATAAGGGGATAGTCGTATACAAGTTATTTTTTACTTTCCCGCGAGAGAGAAAAAGAAAAAGCCCACTCTCCGCTTTGGTGTACGGCTTGCTTAGAGAAAAAAGATGAGTAAAAGAAGGTAGATTGCATCAATCTATTTAAGAAGGCTTCTTCAACAATCAAAATTATCAAGAATAAGGTGATTCTAACTCTTCTTTTCAAGATTGTATAATTCATATAAAGAAAAGATCCAAATAAATTTTTTAAATCAATTCTGTTGTAGTTACGAATCCTACAATATTTTAGTATCTCAACTCCAAAGCAGTACTCTAATGGTTGGTTATTCATGCTTTCAAAATTTAACTGAATCAAATGTTTTAAATATGACTTTTGTTTTAGTAGCTACCATCCATTTCCACAGCTCAAACTGTTCGACCTATATGGTTCAAATTTGACTAAGTTTTTTTCTTGTTTCAATACTCAAATTGTAATTTAGTTTGGAAGAAGAATGATAGTTCTTCCAAAAAATAACATTTCACAGTTGGAGCATAAATGTCAAAAAATAAACTTTTGGTTTGTAATATTACTAAAATTTAGTTTTAGCATGATTAAAATGACTTTTACGTATCATTGGAGTTGCTAAAATATAACTTTAAGAGTATCTCTAAATGTCATTTTATTCATGCCAAATCTATATTTTGGCATTGTTATAGTACAAAAATGTCAGATTTTGTCAACACTACTTCAATGCTAAAATGCCATTTTTTTAATACAATTATTATTTTTTCTAAAAAAAGTAACATAGACCCCAACTCAATTTGTCATTTACTTAAAAAAGTAGGGTGGATTCTACCTCCATTTGGCATATTCTAGCTGTATTCTATAATATAGCATAAATTAGCACTATCTACCAAATATGGTATTGAAAATAACTTTGTTATTTTTGGCAAGCCAAATGGCACCCCATTGGAACAATAATTTTTACATCAATCTTAAATTTTGAAACATTAAATGACATATACATTAGAATTTCTCTAATATAACTCAAATAGCATTTAACATTAAAAATACTTTAAATAAGGTATTGGGCTCAAAGTAACTTGCGTTTTATCCCATGATTGTCACATATGGGCTAGTGCCAACTCCTTTTGTTCTCTTAACATTTGGCCACGGACTTACCTTCTTCTTCTCACAGTGTTTTTGAGCTTCTTCGTCATGAATATATTTTTTTTTTCATCAAGTATGAATCCAATAAAAATTATGGGTACTATTATGTAATCATATTAAAGATTCATTCTTGTCAAAATATTATTTTCTCATTACAATTTTTCATTATAAATACAAGGTGATGAGACTTACTATAATAAATATGAGTTTTTAATTTATATTCTCAATGTCAAGTAATAACTTTTGATAATTTTAAAATTCATATTATATGAGACCCAAACCACGACATGATGCCACTTCATGTTTAGGATACAAATGGGGATAAAATTAAGTTACAGATATATTATATTTTTCAATAAGTATATGAGTAGTCTTACTATGTTGTGTGTATGAGTGAAAAAATAGAATAAGAAATATTGTAATATTTAGCATTTTTTTTTAAGAGCAAGCATGATACTTTAAAAATGGGGATAAAATTGTTATCTATATAGTATACTGTTTAATAATACAGTAACCAAAAATTGACAAAACAAAAAATATTATCTTACTGTAAAACAGAAGAACAAATGTTTAAATTAGATCAAGGCTAGTGTTTCACACTATGTCCTTAAGACAAATTTCGTCCTCAAAATAGTGCTCATGATCTTGGACGTTCGCTTCCCACGATACAATGATCTGAATCTCATAGAAGCAGCACTACAATCTGTGAGCCTGGCGAACCAACAGTGGTTAACTCTCTCTCAAAAATATATGAAACATAGACACAGAATGCAGAAACTTATGAAAATCGAATGCGTGAATTGATGGAAGAGGATGCTGATTTATAGAAGCAGTAATGACGATTGGAATGCCATGACTATGTCTGTTCACTTGAACAGACATGGCTTCTAACGTTTGAGTTTGAACGAACAGCCACTGTTGAAGCGTTCAGAACTCTTGGCCACTTAAAACGATAGTGTTTTGTTTAATTAAAATGCATCCTTAAATGATAGTGTTTTAATTAATAAAGAATCAAATAAAATTTGTCCAAAAAATATATATTGGGCCAAGCCAAGCTCCAAGCCCAAGCCCGAACTTGACCCGGCCCGGCCCAGTTCGGTTCGGTTCGGTGCGGTGGGGCAGGTGCGCGCGCGTGTGATAGATACACTTTGGCTAGATCCTCCCCCTTCCACAAAACTGGAGTGCCCCTTGGGAGCCAACCCACAAGTTAAGGGAGAAGTATATATACCCATTATGGTTTTACTCACTAACTAATATGGGACAAACTTTATTTATCATCTTTCAACCAATGTCAAGTGGAGACTTTTGGTGAAAATTTCTCATTCACCACTTAATGGTTTTGATCAAATAAATATATGGCGTTGATCTCCATTTCGAGGAGAACGCGTTCTAATATAGACCCGCGACAAAAGATATGTGGGACCCACATTTATTTTGACTAAAAGTTGACCCACAAAAACCATTATTTTCTAAAAATCCCCCACATGAATAAAATTGGCTGGATAAACAATGTGAATGTTAATTCTGACCTAGAGAGAGAGAGTATAATTGGAAAGTTACTATATCGAGAAAGGTAACTTGTGGCTTTGAACCTTCCCTTGTGAGAAACTATCGGATTTACTGGCTAATTAGTGAACATGATGTCTTGAACTGTTTAACCGTTTGTGTAAATCAAGTCAATAGAGTTCACACAGTTTCTTCTCAGATACAATTGGTTCTCATGATTGTGTTCATTTTAGCCCTGAACAATTCCTAGTATTCATGAGTGCTTTAGAGAACTGAAGCCTTACAATTCTCATATAAGCGGCTCTTTCACACTCACATAGGTGATTCCCATTAAGAGTATCCTGCTATACTCCACTTGAGTTTATAAGGTATAGAAATCATTAAAAGCATAACTTATCCTTATCAACGTTACAGGCATCATTTTTTTTATCATAGAAATGGTTAGAAGATATTATCTTTTTTAAGTGATTCAATTGAGTCCCACACAATTCGGTTATCCCTTTGAACTTAGATCTTAGGATCTTTAGTCAACTAGGTTGGGTTTCCATTATGGTGACTCTTTAATACATAGGCTTTAGTCCCTATTCCCCTCGATGAACAATTTACTTGCTCTCTTGTTAAACCTTTAGTAAGTGGATCCCCAATATTATCCTTTGATTTTATGTAATCAATAGATTTAATCCCATTTGAGAGAAACTACCTTACGGTATTATGTCTATGACGAATATGTCGAGACTTGCCATTGTACATGCTATTTTGTGCTCTTCCAATTGCTAATTGGCTATCACAATGTATACAAATAGCAGGTACTGGTTTTGGCCATATTGGAATGTCCTCTAAGAAATTACAAAGCCACTCTGCTTCTTCTCCTGCTTTATCTTGAGCAATGAATTCAAATTCCATTGTAGATCTAGCAATGCAAGTTTGTTTATAGGATTTTCGAGACACAGCCACACCTCCAAGTGTAAAGACATATCTACTTGTGGATTTGGAGTCTTTTGAATCAGATATCCAATTTGCATCACTATACCCTTCAAGTACAGCGGGATATTTTGTGAAATGCAAACCATAGTTCAAGGTGTATCTTAAATATCTAAGGACCCTAACTATTGCCTTCCAGTGGTTTGCCCCTGGGTTACTAGTGTATCTACTCAATTTGCTAACTGAGTATGCTAAATCTGGTCTAGTGCAGTTTATGACATACATTAGACTTTCAATTATTTATGAATACTCTAATTGAGATATACTTTTACCGGTATTTTTAGTTAAATGAAGATTTATATCTACAGGTGTTCTCGCTGGACTATTATCATATTTATTAAATTTCTCAAGTATTTTCTCAATATAATGAGATTGAGATAAAATAAGTCCATCAGATGTTCTATTAATTTTCATTCCTAGTATAACATCCGCAACACCTAAATCTTTAAAGTCAAACTTACTGGTCAATAACTTTTTAGTAGCTTTAATTACATTGATATTGCTACTTATAATTAGCATATCATCCACATAGAGACAAACAATGACATACCCACCATGAGTACCCTTGACATATACACATTTGTTACACTCATTAATTTTAAAACTATTTGTCAACATAATACTATCAAATTTTTCATGCATTGCTTTGGTGTTTGATTTAATCCATAAAGGGATTAACAAGTTTACATAGTTTCTTTTTTTGGCCTGGAACTATGAACCCTTCTGGTTGTTTCATGTAAATTTTCTCATTTAATTCACCATTTAAAAAGGCTGCTTTAATATCCATTTGATGTATTTCAAGTTTATGCAATGCTTGTAATAGCTATTAATATACGAATGGATGTTATTCTTGTCACTGGTGAATATGTGTCAAAGTAGTCCAAACCTTCCTTTTGTTTGTAACCTTTGACAACAAGCCTGGTCTTGTATTTATCAATTGATCCATCAGATTTCATCTTCTTCTTGAAGATTCATTTACACCCTAAAGGTTTATCTCCTGGTGGAAGATCCATCAATTCCCAAGTATAATTCTGCATAATGGATTCAATTTCACTATTAACATCTTCTTTCCAAAAAGGAGCTTCTGGAGTGGACAATGCTTCTTTGACACTTTGAGACTCATTTTCTAATAAATATGCTAGAAAATCTGGGCCAAATGATTTTGATATTCGAGCCTTCGTACTGTGCCTAGGTTCATTTTCGTCAACAATCACTTGGTTTTGACTATTACTAGTTACAGTGTCATAAGTTCATTTAGAATAATTTGGCTCATCCTGATTAGTCTTACAAGGAAATATATTATCAAAAAATGTAGCATTTCTAGATTCAAGAATAATATTAACATGCACATCAGGATTATCAGATTTATGCACACGAAATCGATATGCACTACTATTATAAGCATATCCAATGAATATACAATCAATAGTTTTAGGTCCAAATTTAGCCTTTTTAGGTACTGGAACCGCTATCTTTGCCAAACACCCCACACTTTTAAGAATTTATAAGAAGGTCTTCGACCTTTTCATAATTCATAAGGTGTCTTATTTGTTTTCTTGTGAGGTATTTTGTTGAGAATGTAATTTGAGGAAAGCAATGCTTCCCCCTACAAATTCTAGGGTAATCCAAAACTTATCAGCATAGCATTTAACATCTCTTTTAAGGTTCTATTTTTTCGTTCAACAATTCCATTTTGCTGAGGTGAATAAGGTTCAGTAGTTTGGTGAATTATACCATGTTGTGAACAGAATTCACCAAAAGGTGATTCATATTCACCACCTCTATCACTTTTTAAAACCTTAATATTTCTGTCAAGTTGATTCTTAACTTCATTTTTATATTGTATAAACATTTCTAAGGCTTCGTCTTTACTCCTTAGTAAATATACATAACAATATCTTGTACAATCATCTATAAAAGTAATAAAGTACTTTTTACCTCCTCTAGTTTGAATAAGTTTTAAATCACATATGTCATTATGTATCAATTCTAGAGGTTTAGTACTTCTTTCAATAGAATGAAAAGGTTTTTTATTTAATTTTGATTCTACACAAATCTCACATTTATGATTTGAATCAATATTAAATTTAGGTAATAATTCTAACTTAATTAGTCTACTTAGAGTATTATAATTAACATGTCCTAATCTACCATGCCAAACATTGGAACATTCAAGCATATAAACAGAAGATGTGTTCTTATTTTTATTAATAGGAACAATAGTCATTACATTGAGTTTAAAGATGCCATCGCTCATATACCCTTTACCCACATACATCCTACTCTTGGTGAATACAAACTTGTCAGATTCGAAAACTAGCCTAAACCCTTTCTTACTCAATAAAGATCCAAAAACAAGATTCTTGCGAATATTTGGGACATGGAAGGCATTATTGAGAGTAAGTTTTTTTCCTAAAGTCATCTTTAAAACAACCTTTCCTTGTCCTTCAACTTTGGAAGATGAAGAGTTGTCCATAAAGAGTTGTTCTCCATTATCTACTACTTGATATGATAAGAACATCTTCTTGTCTGAACAAATGTGGCAAGTAGCCCCTGTGTCCACCCACCATTCTTTGGTATTACCAGTCAAATTCACTTCTGATACCACAACAGAAAGATTGATGTCTTCAACAATTGCAGAAAGGTTCTCAACTTCAGTCATATTAGCTTAAGAAGTTTTCTTCTTGAAATTCCCTTGATTATTACGGTTTCGACAATCCTTGGCACGATGTCCTAGTTTGTCATACACAAAACATTTTTCTTTGAACTTCTTTTGATCCCCACCATTAGGACCATCACCAGAATGTTTCCTCTTCTTGTTAATACTTTTATGTCCTTACTCCACAATATTAGCCTTGGACTCCGTGAACTGATTTCTTGCTTTCTTTACAAAACCACGATTGTCCTCTTCTATCTTCAATCTCACAATCAAGTCTTTAAGTCTTATCTCCTTGTGCTTATTCTTCAAATAGTTCTTGAAATCCTTCCAGAGTGGTGGTAATTTTTTAATAATTGCAGCCACTTGAAAAGACTCACTTAGAGACATCCGTTTTGCATGAATCTCATGAAAAATCAGTTGAAGTTCTTGGATTTGATTTATCACTGTTTTGGAATCCGCCATTTTGAAGTCAAGAAATATGCCCACTACAAATTTCTTCATTCCAGCATCTTCTGTCTTGTACTTTTTGTCCAAGGATTCCCATAATTCTTTTGCAGTTTTGATTAGACTATACGCATTATATGATGTGTTTTCCAATCCATTAAAGATATAATTTTTCCACAAAAAATTAGCATGTTTCCATGCTTCCACAACAACAACAGTCACTCTGTCGGTCTCTTGTTCATTAAGAACTAGAGCCTTTTCATGAAGGAATTTAGCCAAATTCAATGTTGTAAGATAAAACAACATTTTCTGTTGCCATCTTTTGAAATCAATTCTGTTGAATCTTTCTGGCTTTTCTCCATGGCTAATCGATGGAGGAGCAGTAAAAATGGTAGAAGAAGAAGCATGGGTAGAGGTAGCATTAACAGAAGCCATTTAAACACAATGTTAACAATATAAGTATTTGAAGAATTTCAAAATTTCAAAAAAAAAAAAAAAATACAGATTGTAAAAATTCATAACTTCAAAATTTTTTCAAGTACAGATTTATTAAAACAGTATTTCAAAAAAAAAAAAAAAATACAGATTGTGAAAGTTCAGAACTTCAGAATTTTTCTAAGTACAGATTTATTAAAACAGTATTTCAAAGAATACAGATTGTAAAATTTTCAAAAGTTTAGAAATTTTCAAGCACAGATTGTAAACAAAGGAAATTTTGTCTTAAGATTGTTATCTATATAGTATATTGTTTAATAATACAGTAACCAAAAATTGACAGAACATAAAATATTTAACTTACTGTAAAACAGAAGAAGAAAAGTCTGAATTAGATCAATGCTAATGTTTGACACTATGTCCTTAAGACAAATTTCGTCCTCGCAATGGTGCTCACGATCTTGGACGTTTGCCTCCCATGATACAATGATCTGAATCTCACAGAAGCAGCATTATAATCTCTGAGCCTGGTGAACTAATAATGGTTAACTCTCTCTAAAAAATATATGAAACACAAACACAGAATGCAAAAACTTATGAAAATCGAATGCGTGAATTGATGGAAGAGGGTGCTTATTTATAGAAATAGTAATGACGTTTGGAATGCCATGACTGTGTCTGTTCACTTGAATAGACATGGCTTCTGCCGTTTGAGTTTGAACAAACAGCAATAGCTTAAGCGTTCAGAACTCTTGGCCACTTAAAACGATGGTGTTTTATTTAATTAAAATGCATCCTTAAACGAAAACATTTTAATTAACAAAGAATCAAATATATATTGGGCCAAGCCAAGCTTTAAGCTCCAAGCCTAAGCCCGAGCCGTCCCGGTTTGGGGCAATGCGTGCGCGTTTGTTTGTGGTAGACACACTTTAGCTAGGTCCTCCCCCCTTCCACAAAACTGGGTGCCCTTGGGGCTTAACCCACAAGTCAAGGAAGAAGTATATATACCTATTATGATTTTACTCACTAACCAATGTGAGACAAACTTTATTTATCATCCTTCAACCAATGTCAAGTGAAGACTTTTGGTGATAATTTCTCATTCACCACTTAATGGTTTTGATTAAATAAATATATGACGTTGATCTCTATTTCGAGGAGAACGCGTTCTAATGTGGACCTATGGCAAAAGATGTGTGGGACCTACATTTATTTTGACTTAAAGTTGACCCACAAAAACCATTATTTTCTAACAAAAATTAAATTAGGGATAATAAAGTTGTTATCTCCCAAGCTAAAACACATCACAGGCAAATTTGAAATATCCAAATTTCTTTTTGCTTAAAGATTTTAAAATTAGGAATTGTACTCCCTTTTTTTTGTATTTTTTTATGAGGCCCCCTCCCAGAAGTGTAATAAATATATTTACCCTCCTCAAACACAATTTCTACATTTGTAATTAGACCTTTCTATTAAGGTTATGCCTGACCAACTCTTTAAATGCATTTAATACGTTTTGAATCTCTTGATTGTACTTTATTAATTTTAAAGTTGCTGAATTTTAAACCGGACTTATTAGTCACAATATTTTAATTAATAAGTACAGTTTGAATTACACCAACAAGTTTAGTTTTTTTTTTTTTTTTATTAAGTTAACCAAGTTCATTATAAATATCTCCATTTAATAATTGTTAAACACATTTTAAAATTTTATATAAACACTCAACTCTGCTTAATTTAAACAATCCATTTACACTGCTCCTTAATTCAAACTAATATTTTTTTATTACTCAACCAAGGGAGTTTAAAACTCCATTTGCCCATTATACAAGTTCCAAAAATGAGAACTGATGCTGCACTTTTTGACTCGCAACACGTGAGGGCTCCGTGACCTGTAGAACACTCAGAAAGATGATCAGAGGACCACCGGATTGGCTCCGGCGGTAGCCGCTCCGATGCTTAAGTGAGTAAGGGAATTGAAAGACTGTATTGAAAGTCAAAGAATGAGCATGCATTTAATAGCGTACCTCTAGGGTTTAATATATAGGCCGAAGCTTTCCTAAGTTGATTAGGATTCGACGCCATGAATATAGGGATATGATCATCGGAGATTGCAGTTACCTTGTGGGCATTGAGTCGTAGATGGAGATAATCATAAATGGTAGTTTCCGTATTGGAGACTGCTTCCTTATCCTCTGCCCGGAATCCGCTAAGGCGGAGATAATCACAAATGGTAGTTTCCGTATTGGAGACTGTTTCCCTATTCTCTGCTCGGAATCCGCTAAGGCGGTGACGAGATCTGAAGCTCTGGTCTGGACCCTGTGATCAGTTCTGGGTATATTTGTTTGGTCACTTCCGACCTTATGTGATGATCTGGATGTCATTGGCTGAGCGAGAGTCATGCTAGCTGAACATAAATCGGACTGTGGTCATACGTGTCAAGTGTTGATTGGCCTGTCTTTTTATGGTATATCAGTTACTCCCCCCCCAAGTCCTAGTTTGATGTAAGTAACTAGGGCTAAGAGAGTTATGTGTCTCGCTTTTTCGCCTTCCAAGACAATTGTTGGGGCGCCATTTATCGCGTAGTCGGCGATTAAGTCTTTTCAAGGTCACAATTACACTGGGCGGACAGTTGGTTTTCTCGAGGGCATCATTGTTCTGAACCGTCATGGCGTTTGGGCTTGGTGGGTCCCTTCTGATATCGTGTTTATAAATACGGGATGAGATTTTTGAAATGACCTTTCCCTCGACATTTTTACTGTGCTAGAAGATTTCATCCGCCATTGTTGGTTCGTGCGACCTTGAAGAATACAGATCCCCTAAGTGAAAACAGGTTCGACTGATTTTTCCCCCTCTCTTGCTTCTTTCTTCTTGAGTTTGAGAATAATGTCTGTTCCTTCGGAATCTCGAATTGTGAATGAGGGAGTAGGAGACCATTCTGAGATGGCTGGTCCGTCTGTTGTAGGAGATGTAGGTAACCCTGCTCTTGAAATTATTGAGGAGAGGCCTGTTGATCCTCCCCCTAGTCCAGGGGTTAAAATAGTTGATGCTTTCGAAGAGCCCCGAGACAGGGCCGGGGAGACCTCTGGTAGGTCTTCTCATAGAGAAGAGGGTGAGAGTGCCGTCACTCAAAGCCTCTTGGATGAATGGAGGGTGAAATTCGAATTTCCCCCAAATGTGACTTGCAGAGTTCCAGGACCCATGGACCGTCCCCAAGATGTTAAAGCCGGGGAGATTTGCGTTTTCCTTGCCTGGTTTGAAATGGGCTTAAGGCTTCCATTGCCGGATTTAGTCAGGCAATTCTTTTGCTGGTTCAAGCTCTGCCCTGCCAACCTGAATCTCAATAGCTGGCGGCATCTTCTAGGATTTATGGTGCTGGGACACCTGAACAAAGTGGACGTGTCTCTGGACTTGATCCGTAGCAATATGGATCTGAAGTTCAAGCAGGCAGAGGGCCTCTATTATATGTCTTTCGAGAAGGGGTTCCGACCCCTGTCTTCCGTTCCTACTTCCAACAAGACGTGGAAGAAGTGGTACTTCTTCGTTGGAGGAGGATGGGAGCATAAGGACTTCCAGGCCGGAGAGACCTCGTCGTTTCCTTGTGTTACGGGCCATAGGGGTGAGACTTATTCTCTTGGGTTTGCTTTAGCTTTGCTTATATCCTCAGAACTGAAAAACTTGGTATTTTTCATTTCCTTTGTGCAGTCAAGAGTGCTCGGAAGAGGCCCAAGTTTACTAAGGCTCTGCAGGATCAGTACCGGGCTTTGCTTTCAACTTCTAACCGGGCTCATACTGTTATCGTCACTCCGGACCAAGTGATGGCCACCCGTAGCGCAGATTTTAAGAGGAGGCTAGCCTCGAGGTGGGAAGTGCCGAAGCCTCAAGTGGTGGGGGAGTCTTCCTCCCCAGCTGAGCCTGATGCTCCTTTAGAAGTGAAGAGGAGGAGATTGATCTCTGGTTCCCCTGAGCCCTCCCCTGCCGAGGCTGAGGAAGCCGAGCCTGCCATTCCTGTATCGGCTGTTCCTCCTGGTCCGAGCAAGAGGTCTAGGAAGGGGAAAGCTCCTGCCGCACCTTCTGAGCCATTTGTTGAGCCGGATTATCAAATTGCCAAGAAGGCATTTGATCAAATATGGGCTCAGGGCCCACATCGGTACAGAGGGGATGATCCCTCCAAATTGATGACTGAGATGATGACTCTCCAGATGAAGGTAACTTCTGAAGACTTTCCCTGGCCTTTTGTTTGCTCATTTGTTTCACTCTAATTTATCTGTCTTGCTTTATACAGAGCATGCATAGTTTAGCTGCTCTGATGGTGACCCCCATGGGCCTTGAGGAGGCCGAGAAGCTGAGGACGGAGGTGAACGAGATGAGACTGGAGCTCGGAACAGCCCGTTCCAAAATTCAGTCTGCTGAAGAGGGTCTGGAGAAAGCTACCACCAGCCTTAAGGTAGCAGAGTCTGAGAGGGATATATTTGCTCAGACGGTTGAGAGGCTTGAGGCGGAGTTGGTTGGTCTCCGTAGTTCCATTGATCAGAGGGTTCAGGAGGCAGTTGGTCAAGCCAAAGCTGAGGCTGAGATGGAATTAAAAGAGGAAGTTGATCAGATGGGTGATGACCTGATCCTGCTCGGCTTTGAGAATTTCCGAACTAGATTCCAACTTCAGTTCCCGGACTTTGATGTGTCATCAATCGTTCCTCCTGAACCTATCTCATCTCGTCCTGATCCGGATAAGACTGCTGGGGCTCGTGCCCTTAATTTGGAAGAGGACGCAGGCCCCTCTGGGAAATCTTGAGGCTTTATAGGCTTTTGGTTCTTTTTTTTTTTTTTTGATGTAGTGAATATATTTTCCCTTTTGATCAATAAGATTGACTTTTCTTCAGATTCTGCTTGTATTTTTCCCTCTTGTGAATTTTGTTGCAAGTGTGGCTGCTCTGAACCCTTTGCATGTTAGATCAAACAGTTGCTTTCTAATCTTCAATACTTGTCATTGAATAGTGAATATAGATCTGCCTTATTAAAATAAGACGAGAAAGTAGATATAGCCAGATAGATAGAGCCTGACAGAGCGGGAGTGGATCTCTGTAGAGCCCTGAGATAGACTGCTCTGAATTAAGAGTCTGTGAGGTTAACTGAGCAGCTTGTGCTCGTTATTATGATGCTCGGTATGCTGAGTACTCGGGATTGGGATATATCCGATCTGCTCGGTCTTTGTTATGTGTCTTGACCCGTTATGAAATAGTTAAGACCAGTAGGTCTGAATCTTTGAATTGGGGGTCTATTTACTTTAGACTTTGTTCCCCTCTTTATTGATTTGGGAGCTTAGGTACTAGACTGCGGTCTCTGTCTTGAGAATTCTGTACTCTGTCTCTTGGTATATTGAAGAGGCTTATTTAATGCACCGCTTAGTCATTCGACCGTCGTTTGGGTTTTCGAGGCCACTCTCTTTTTCACCGTTGCGACGGTTCGGTTGGGTGGCTTTTGGACTTCAAGGGTCTATATATATGGAAACGGGGCATACGGTTGCGCTCAACCCTTTTGCTCCCTGATTTGTTTGTGAGAGAAACCTCATATGCTGCCGGAGTTTCTCCCATTCGTCCGGAGATGATGGAAGATTCCTTGCCTGAGTTAGGAATAATGAGCTTGTGGCCGAGAGTTAACCTCCCCCTTTTTTCAGTCTCCAAGGAAAGATTGAAGGAGGCCCAAGTCTTCTTGTTTCCTCTGGCATCCGGTCGAGATTTCTCCGATTGGTGGTGGCCCCTCCCTGATTCAACCGAGGCCTGGAGTGTTGGTGATGAAGACGAAGGTGAGTTGCCTCCCCTTCCTCACGCTCTGTCAGAGACCCTTGCTCTATTCTTCTGAGGAGTCATGCCGATTACAAAGGTGGAGAATGAAAAGTCTCCTGAGGCTCAGAGCCCTCATCATCCGTTGGTCATGGGACCAGTGATAGTGATGATGAAATGGCCTGGGCACTACGTGATGCAGACTGGGGTTCAGGGTTCCTTCCTTTCAAATGGAGCCGATGAAGGCGGTTTTGAAGGTTTTGGATCTTGTGCCCCTTTATCATCCCAGGAGAAGAGCCATTATGTTGCCAAGCGTAGCTTCTATAATAGCTTCTGTAGTAGCTTCTGTAATAGCTTCTGTAATAGCTTCTGTAATAGCGTCTTGGTACTGATGTAAATCTTTTTGAGTTATTAATAAACTTGAATTTCTTCTTCTCTGATCTGATACTTTCTGTGAATGTGCTCTTTTGAAACTTAAGCATCTTCTAATGCGTTGCCGATTGTTCTGAAAATAAATCAAAAACTTAGAAAAATGCCAGAATCGAAGTACTTCACCTTTGGTTGAAACCATGGTGCTGGTTTGTTTGACAGATAAGTCAAATAATGTAAGTGTCAGATCCGAGGTATTCCGTTCTAGTAAACTTTAGTTGACAGGTGCTCGAAACTTCTGCCTTTGGATAGACTGGATTACAGAACCCGCTAGTTGAAGATGGTCCAGGCTCTGAAGGCCTGTGCATTAATAGATGGACCAAGTCATAAGACTTGTGCATTAATAAATGGACCAGGCTCTGGAGGCCTGTGCATTAATAGATGGACCAAGTCATAAGACTTGTGCATTAATAGACGGACCAGGCTCTGGAGGCCTGTGCATTAATAGATGGACCAGGCTCTGGAGGCCTGTGCATTAATAGATGGACCAAGTCATAAGACTTGTGCATTAATAGATGGACCAGGCTCTAGAAGCCTGTGCATTAATAGATGAACAGTTTTAAGGAAGTAAAAGAAAAAATTTTTATTGATAATACTTCCGCAAGTGTTCTACGTTCCATGGCCTAGGAACAGGTTTCCCAGTCGTGTCTTCAAGCCAGTAAGTGGTAGGTCGAACGACCTTCGTCACTTTGTAGGGGCCTTCCCAATTTGGTGACAACTTTCCCATGGTGGGATCCTTGGTGTTCTGAAAGACTCTTCTTAAGACGAAGTCTCCAACTTGAAAGCTGACTGTCTTGAGTCCTATCCTGGATTTATTGACCATTCTTTGTTGGTAGGCTTCCATCCTGATGCTGGCTTGATCCCTTCTCTCTTCGAGCAAATCCAAGTTCTCCATCAGCTGCTGATCATTGGATTCTTGCTCAAAGGCCTCAGTCCTCAGAGTTGGCATACCGATTTCAACCGGAATTACTGCTTCTGTCCCATAGGCTAATGAGAAGGGTGTTTCAGAGGTGGGAGTTCTTCTGGTTGTACGGTAGGCCCAAAGGACTCCTGGGAGCTCTTCTGCCCACTTTCCTTTGGCTTGTTCCAACCTTTTCTTTAACCCATCAAGGATTGTTCGGTTGGTGACCTCTGCCTGCCCATTTGCTTGTGGATGGCCTGGAGAGGCAAAGTGCTGCCTGATGTTGAGATTTTCGCAGAATGCCTTGAAGCCTTTACCAGTAAATTGTGTCCCATTATCCGAGATAATTACACGTGGTATGCCAAATCTGCAGACAATGTTTTTCCAGGTGAAGTTTTCGACTTCCTTCTCTGTAATATGCGTTAAAGGTTCGGCTTCGGCCCATTTAGAGAAGTAGTCGATAGCCACCAGGAGGTACTTCCTGTTTGGAGGTGCTCGTGGTAACGGGCCCACAATGTCCATTCCCCATTGAGCAAAGGGCCAGGGGCTAGGAATCGGGATGAGCTCGTGTTGAGGCTGGTGTTGGTACGAGGCGAATCTTTGACATTTGTCACACTTCCGAACATATTCTTTAGCCTGTTTCAGCATGCCGGGCCAGTAGTAGCCCTGTGATAGAGCTCGGTGGGCTATAGTTCTGCCCCCATTGTGATTCCCGCAAATTCCCTCGTGAATTTCAGCCAAAACATATTGTGACTCGTCTGGAGCCAAACATTTTAACAGAGGTTGAGAATATGACCTCCTGAAAAGTTTGTTGTTCAAGATCAGGTACCGAGCCGCTCTGATTCGGATTCTCCTGGCTTTGTTTTTATCCTCTGGGAGGAGCCCGGATCTTAGATACTGGAGGATTGGGGTCATCCAGCTCTGGGACTGTTCATCAACTTGAGCAACTGATGCTCCCTCAATGCTGAATCCTGGCTGAAAAGAAATTTTAACGGTGGAGTCTGTTTCAGACTTGAGGCGGGAGGCCATGTTAGCCAGAGCATCTGCTCTGCAGTTCTGACTTCTCTCAATCTTCTGGATAGTGAAAGTCTGGAAAGAATGCTTTAAATGGTTCACCAGTTCGGAGTACCGAAGCATCCTGTCATCCTTAATGGCAAACTCTCCCAAAACTTGGCTTACTACCAGTTGGGAGTCAGAGAAGACATCGAGGTTCTGAGCCTCGCATTCCAGGGCAAGCTTCATCCCTAAGATTAGGGCCTCATATTCAGCTTCATTATTAGAAGCTTTAAATCCCAGGCTGACTGCTTTTTCCGATGTAAGTCCATCAGGGGACTGTAGTACCAGTCCTACCCCTGATCCTTGATCGGTTGACGATCCATCAATATACAGCAGCCAGGTTCCTGTAGTTTCGGCGATTTGTGCTTCGTTCTGCAGTGCCGGGGTGAACTCGGCTACAAAGTCAGCTAAGGCCTGCCCTTTAATGGAGTTTCGGGGTACATATGCTATGTCAAACTCCCCTAGCTCCACAGACCACTTGACCAATCTTCCCGATACCTCGGGTTTCCTCAGTATTGACTTTAAAGGATAGACAGTTGGAATCTCAATTGGATGGGCCTGGAAGTAAGGTCGAAGCTTCCGGGCTGATATGACCAAGGCATAGGCCAGCTTCTCTACTTCTGGGTACCTTTTCTCCGTGTCAAGTAGTGCCCTACTGACGTAGAATATAGGCCTCTGTACTCCTTTGTCCTGTCTGATTAGTGCGAAACTGACCGCGTTCTCAGAGACTGCTAGGTACAGGAGCAACTTTTCCCCTTGTACAGGTTTTGACAGGAGCTTTGGAGAGGCTAGGTACTCCTTTAGTTCTTGGAAGGAAAGCTCGCATTCTTCTGTCCATTGCAAGGCCTTGCTGCCCTTCAGAGCTTTAAAGAAAGGTAGGCAGCGATCGGTGGACTTGGATATGAATCTGCTCAATGCGGCGACTCTGCCGTTTAGTGCCTGAATCTCCTTTCTGGTCCTTGGCGACTTCAGTCCAATCAGGGCTTGGATCTGAGTGGGATCTGCTTCGATACCTCTTTGAGAGACGATGTACCCCAAGAATTTTCCCTTCGTAACTCCGAAGGTACATTTCGAGGGGTTGAGCTTCATCTTGTGCTGTCTGAGGATATCGAAGGTATGGGCTAAGTGCTGGAGGTGGCTGCCTTTTTGGAGGCTTTTTACCAGCATGTCGTCGATGTATACCTCCATGGTGCTGCCAAGCAGTGGGCTGAACATCTTGTTCACCAACCGTTGGTAAGTGGCTCCAGCATTCTTTAAACCGAAAGGCATCACTCTGTAGCAGTAGAGTCCTCTTTCGGTTATGAAGGCGGTCTTTTCCTGATCTGGAGGGTACATCTGGATCTGGTTGTATCCAGAGTAGGCGTCCATGAAACTCATAAGCTCATGCCCTGCAGTGGCGTCAACCAGTTGATCTATTCTCGGTAGTGGAAAGCTGTCCTTGGGGCATGCTTTGTTGAGGTCTGTATAGTCAACACAGACTCTCCACTTGCCGTTCTTCTTCTTGACGAGCACAGTGTTGGCTAACCACTCGGGATAGAAAACTTCCCGTATCATCCTGGCGTCCAGCAGCCTCTGGACTTCTTCGTTTATAACCCGATGCCGTTCGGGAGCGATCGGTCTTCTCTTCTGTCTGACCGGGGGGTGATCTGGATCTACCATCAGTTTGTGAGTTATCAGATTAGGATCTATTCCCTCCATGTCCCTAGTTTCCCAAGCAAAGATAGAGAGGTTGTTCTTTAGAAACTTGACTATCTTTTCCTGCTCGGCGGGCGTAAGGTCTGGGCCGATGTACAAATAACGCCCCTCTGTTTCTGAACTGACCAGTATCTTGATGGGCTCGCCAACAGGCTTGGCTCGGCTATCTCGTCCCCTTGGGCTCAGGGGCTCTTCAACGCCGGATGGGCAATCTTCCACCTCGGGAGTGTGAGTGAAAACCGGATCTGCACAGTCCCGAGTGTACTGTAATTGCTATTTTGGAGCTGTCTCCTTGAGGGCAATAGCGTGACATTCTCGTGAGGTTGGCTGACATCCCCGGACCGAGTGCACGCTCTGATTGTGGACGTACTTCAGACACTGATGAAGGGTCGAAGTGACCGCCCCTATCTGGTGTAACCAGGGTCTCCCGATGATGACGTTATATGGAGACTTCATGTTCAACACCATGTACTCAGAGATGGTGGTCTTCTGCCCTTCACCTTCCCCAATAGTGGTAGGAAGGTCAACTCTCCCCAGGGGGGTGCTGAGGCTGCCATCAAAAGCTGCCATTACGGCAGTGGTGGGCTTGACGCTGTCCTGGTCTATGCCCATCCGCTTAAGCGGTTCATAGAATAGAATGTTGACTGAGCTGCCAGTGTCGACTAGGACTCTTCTAGTTTCGAAGTTGGCGATTCTGAGGGTGATAACAAGGGCATCACTGTGAGGGCAGTGTACCCCTGCTAGATCTTGCTCGGTGAACTGGATCTCTGGCCCTGGCTTGAGCCTCTTTTCGACGTTGGAGACCTGCAAGATGTTTGGGGCGGTTCTGGCCTCCCGAGCATATCTTTTTCTCGCCCTGTTGGACATTCCTGTAACAGGGGAGTCAGCATGGAGGACGTAGATAACATGGTTGTTCTGCCTCTGAGGCTCGTTTCGTCCTTCCCGCTGCTCTTGCCTCTGTTCGGGCCTCTGATCTGGCCGCTGCTGAGGCTTGTCTTCTTGGGGGTTCTGCCTTCCATCTTGTTTGACGAACTCCCGAAGACGTCCCTTCTTTATGAGCTGTTCTATCTCATGTCGGAGGGTCCTGCAAGTGTTAGTAGTATGCCCATGATCTTTATGGAAATTGCAGTACTTACTTTGGTCCCGCAGGCTGGGATCTCCTTTGATCGGCTCTGGCCACCTCAGGTTCTCCCGATCTCGGATCTGCCGGAGTACCTGGTTCGGAGTAGTGTTCAAAGGCGTGAAGTTGGTGAACTCCCTTGGTGCGGAGTTGTACACCGCTCTGGGAGCTGTTTTCTTCTCTGGGCTCCTGACCCTGTTTTTGTTGGAGTCTCTTCTGTGATCCTCCTTCTTATGGTCCTCCCGCTTCGGATTATCCCTCTGGGTCTGATCCTTGCCCTTCTGGGCTGAGCGGTGGGCTTCTTCCAGGTTGATGTATTTTTTGGCCCGATCCATCAATGCTGCCATATCGGCCGGGGGGCTCTTTGTCAGGGAATCTCTGAAGCCACCTTGGGCAAGCCCGGCAGTAAGGGCCGCAACAAGGAACTTCGGGCTGCAATCCGTGATCTCAGTAAGCTCGGTGTTGAAACGGGCAATGTAGGCCCGGAGGGATTCTTCCCTGGTCTGCTTAACATTCAGCAGGAATTCTGGCCCCCTTCTGAGCCTTCTGCTGGTCATAAATCTATCCAAGAACTGTCTACCGAGCTCGTAAAAGCTGGCAACGGAGTTCGGAGGGAGGTTGTGGAACCACTTCAGAGCCGTTCCCTTCAAGCTGGTGATGAACGTTCGGCACATGAAAGCATCTGAGGCTCCGTGAAGGGCCATCGTATGCTGATAATGAGATAGGTGATCTCCTGGATCTCCAGATCCGTCGTAGAGAGTGAATTTGGGCACCACGAACTTTCTAGGCCTCTCTTCAGACATGATGGCGTGGGTAAACGGAGTGGCTAGCCTTCCGAGCAGCCTGGCCAGTTCGTCCTGCCCTGGAGGGTTCTGAGGTCCTCTTAAGCCGATTGTCCGGTCCATAGACTCGGCAATCTCCTCTTCCCTTCGCGGGTCTCTGAGTCTGACATCTTGTGAACCCTGCCTGACAGCCTCGGCTTCAGGGCAATAGGGTGGAGTGCGCCCTTCGGATGGAGGAGGAATCCGAACCGGTGGGACTGGCGCTGCATGATAAGGTTCCTGTGGTGCCGGGGGTGCTCCCGAAACCCTAGGAGTTGGGGCTCGGGTAGTGCTCCGGTAATGCACGTCGGGGACAAAAGCGGATGTTCCCCAGCCAGGGACTGTTGATGGCTGTGGATCTCGGCCAGCGTGAGCAACGCCTAAGGGGTGCCCAGGCTGGTTAGCGGGGGCCTGCCCACGAAGTTCTTCATTCCTCGTGGCAACCGGGGGTTGCGTTCCTGCAACGAAGTTGACCGGCGGGCTAGGAGAAGCCGCCGCTTGGTTCTGCGTGAGCGTTGTCAGCGTTCTAGTAATGGCTAGCAACTGCTCCTGCACCAGTTCATTGTGTCGTTTTATTGCTTCGATCTTTTGTCGCATAGGGTTGGCCGCTGGTCCTCTTGTGCGTGGAGCAGGCGGCTGACGCTGAGCGTTTTACGAACTCTGAGTATTCTGTCGGGGTCGGAGATTTGGTGCCATGGTTTTCCGGTGGGGGAAAAAGATGAGTTTACGAATAAAGCACGTAGAGATTAGTCGGTTCCCACAGACGGCGCCAAACTGATGCTGCACTTTTTGACTCGCAACACGTGAGGGCTCCGTGACCTGTAGAACACTCAGAAAGATGATCAGAGGACCACCGGATTGGCTCCGGCGGTAGCCGCTCCGATGCTTAAGTGAGTAAGGGAATTGAAAGACTGTATTGAAAGTCAAAGAATGAGCATGCATTTAATAGCGTACCTCTAGGATTTAATATATAGGCCGAAGCTTTCCTAAGTTGATTAGGATTCGACGCCATGAATATAGGGATATGATCATCGGAGATTGCAGTTACCTTGTGGGCATTGAGTCGTAGATGGAGATAATCATAAATGGTAGTTTCCGTATTGGAGACTGCTTCCTTATCCTCTGCCCGGAATCCGCTAAGGCGGAGATAATCACAAATGGTAGTTTCCGTATTGGAGACTGTTTCCCTATTCTCTGCTCGGAATCCGCTAAGGCGGTGACGAGATCTGAAGCTCTGGTCTGGACCCTGTGATCAGTTCTAGGTATATTTGTTTGGTCACTTCCGACCTTATGTGATGATCTGGATGTCATTGGCTGAGCGAGAGTCATGCTAGCTGAACATAAATCGGACTGTGGTCATACGTGTCAAGTGTTGATTGGCCTGTCTTTTTATGGTATATCAAGAACCTGTTGCAATTGGCAATACTTTGTATTGATTTTCTAGGCAGCTGTACCGATCATGTATTTCTATTATTGATAGGAGAATATGATAGGCTTAATTTCTTTCTTTCATAAGCAATCTTGTTATTTAAAATTCCAATAAGCAGCTTAAAATTTTAATATTAAAAACAAGCTAGCTAGATAGGAAATCATGATGATCAATCACATTTTTTGAGAACTTTGATTCCCTTCCAACGGGACTCCATATAGTAGGAATCATCATGTTGTGCATAGACCCCACATTTGAAAAAATGGGAGGTTCCACCTCGACCAGGTGCTTCATACTTGAGAACTCCATTGATGTAAACCTTCACTTTTCTGGCCTCAACATCGTGGATCACGTTTAGCCTGAACCACTTATCATAGATGTTTTGGACGAGGACTGGTGGACCCCTGTAATATGATAGCGTAGCATTGTCAACTCTGAGCATTAAGGTAGTGGCATGAGGGCTTGCTCCAAACACCTGCATTATGCACACACCTGATGTCCCGCATGGCACGTATCCATATCCTTCGAATTGCCAAACACCCGAAGAGTAATCATATCCCTGCATAGGAGTGATCAGAGCTCAGTCAGTAATTTCATAGAGAAGAAACTAGCTAGATAGCTCTTAGCTTTATCTATGTTGATTGTTGAGTTTGGAGTTATACAGATATAGGCCACACACATGCGGATATGCTAAACCAAATTTAAAATAAAAAGTTGTTTGTCTCACCTCTCTTGCACCACTTTCTGTGCTTTTTTCTAGTATAATTTTTTTCTCAAATTTTCCTTAGTCGGGTCTTAGATGCATGCCACATCATGTGTTTGTTATTAAATAATGAATAACAAACGATGTGGTATACATTTAAGGCACCATTGAGGGAAATTGATAGTTTATTTTTGCATTTTATCGTATCGATGTTCTTGTTTTATATGTCTCGTATATGTTTTTACATTAATATATCTATCTTTTTTTTGCAAATAAAAAAAATTGAGAGTTCGTTATTAAAGAAGAGAAGAATTGTGTTTTTTTTGTGTACTACACAATTCCACCCTCTCACAAAAGTAAAACCTATCCATGGATTCTATATTGGCCCAATGGATAGTAGACTCCTTTTATGAAAGGATAATATACAAAGGTGGTGTAAAAGATTGGCTTCTATTCTCATTCTTCTATTATACATAGTTTCATATTGCACGCGTGCTGGCAGAGTCAGGATGCTTGTTTTACTTAGAGGGGCCACTTTACTTGAAATAATATTGAATTCTTGAAAAACATGTATATATGAAAGAAATTTTTTCAAAATCTTTGCGAGGCCCGAGCCCTGAGCCCCAGTCGCCCCCCTCCACGTCTGTGTGTGTCTATATATATATATATATATATATATATATATAATGTGATTATTGGGGGATATTTACATTGACAATTGATATCAATATGATAGGGAGGGTTGGACTGTTTTGGGATTAATGAGGCTTGTGGACTGTATCAATGAAGCTGTGCTGTTGTTCTACACACTACAGGCAAGGTGTGTGCTTTCTGTATATGATAATAGGATGTGTTAAGTGGCAGTTCAATGAAATCATGAATCAGATCGATTGGCCATCCCCCCTGGCCAGTTGCCTGAAAAAATTGTAAAGCTAAATTTACAAGATCAATGAGATAGTAGAGAGTACCCATTTTTTCATTGAGAATATATAAGAGTAGCAAGGAGGAGTTGATTGTTAGATTGATATAATAGGACAGCAGTAATATTGCTAAATTAGGAGGTTAGTTATGACTTGGTGTATACATTCAACATATATAAATTCTAGTCAGAGATATATATATATATATATGCTGCTAAATAGGCTTGTTAGATAGATATTATATAAGTTATTAAGTTTAAATGTTGTCATTCAAAATAACATACAAGCTTTACAGCATTATGTCCGGCTTACATGTATACGGATTTCAGTTCTTGGACCAGTTTTGCTGGTAGGTGTGTGAGGCTTGTCTGTCCTGAACACCCAGAGTTTGTGAACTCCATCGACGAAGCTGTATCGCTGATCTTCTGGCACGTCATAGGGTCTCTGAATTACTAAATTAGATTGATTTAGAGGGAGGGAGATGAACCCTTCAGTGGGATCAATGGGTTTCCAAGCCTTCGCTGCTTGGTATGAAATCATGAGCCAAACAATGGTCAAGTACACAAGACTTGAGAGAAAGAAAGAAGTCATTTTTGTAGGAATGTAGGAACACGAGAGTAATGCATACATGATTGATGATACAGGAATGGCTGGCTGCATTTATAGTACTGTGTGGATGGGAATAAGGGCTTTGTTGAATGGTAGGTATTGGGTATTTGTTCAAAACTTCATGAAAATTATTGTGAGAAAAAACAAAGAAGACTTCGAAATAGACACATTAAGACTTGACGGTCAAGCAATTAACTATGATCACTGAAGCTCTTAGTGGCCGACTAAAATCTTGTGTCTCTCTTTATAAAAATGTCATGATTTTAAATCTCTTTAAAGTAAGTATGTGTGATAATATATTAATTTTCAGCAATAAAGTAGGCTTATTTGTCGAGTTATACTCACAAATAATACTTTTTGCATTGGCAAAAAAGAAAACAAGTATGATGAAAGACCATTAACATTATTCAATCTTTGTCTCACTTCGAAAGGTGCTGGGGGAGGTAAAACGAAAACAAACCTATTATTTAATGTTATTTTTGTGCAAAGTAGCCAATTTCTCCAATTGAATACTTGAATTCGCATTTTTATGTTGATCCGAACATTTTACTGTTGTGCCGAAAAATAACTACTAATGAATGAATCAAAAGAAAAAAAGTCTATCAACAATGATTCTCTTTGAAGTCTTCTATTATTTTATCTTGGGAAGTATTCAGAATGAAGAGTTTGAGACCTTTTCATTTAAGTACAAGATGTTGTGTATGTATGGCCTTCATGCAAATATTGTATATCAGTACCTTAGAATGAATTGATGGAGATCTATTACAATCTAGTTTAACTTCTGTTTTCTTGAATGTTGTTATTGTTAGTGCCATTGATTGTAACTTTTGTACATTGAAATTGCTAAATATCTCTAATTTGTATTTTTAATGTGATATGGAACCATGTCATGTTTTTAAATCCCGTGTAATGTTATTTTAAAAACACTGTATAATGTCACGTTATAATAGAAATACAAATAGAAATAAAGATTAACCAAGTTAGTATTAAACAATTTTGGATGTCTTGGTATCCAAACAAGAAGGTTGACAAGCTTAATTTTTTTAAGGTAGCCTCAGGGAGAGCCATTTGGCACTTGGGCATGCTGCTTAATTTGTTTTTTTTTTTTGTTTTTTTTGAAAGTACAGCAATGGAGAGGGATAACGATTCAAAGTATATGTATACGCGGCATGAGACTCGAATTCTGACCTACCATGTAAATAGTACTATTTTTTTCGAATTTATATCTCAAATGACATGACATTAATGTGACACTCTATCATTGTATTACAGTAATTTCATGGTTTAAAATATTTTCAATAATACAATGTCACATTATTGTTAATGTCATTTGCATACAAATTTAAAATATAATTTTAAAAAATATAGCATTACTTGACCTTTATTTTAAGCAAAGTAAGTAGCTCTTCCTCTTTTTTTTTTTTTTTATTTCTAATTGTGATGGTAATAAATTATATTTTAATTTAGTAAGAGTACAAATTATCTTCCTAGATTAAGGAATGTAACCTCAAGTTCACGGGCTTCTGGTTTGGGCTGTAACTGCACTGAGGAAGACAAACTTTTTGTTGTAACTTATAAAAAAAAAATTGTTCGTGAAAAACTACTAGCTAAAGCATTTGAATATTGTAGCAGTTGCTGAACTAGATGATATATATATATATATATATATATATATATATATAAATGAACATGGAGATTATAAAAGTTTAGTTATGCAAAGAAGATGGTGATTGTAGTCTCATATATAAATCACCATTTTAGACTTAAAACTTCTGCTAGACTCCAAAATATAATGTTAAATGGCATTTTATATATCACCTTTTTTTTCTATTAAAAGTTCAAATTATCTCAAAGATTAAGGATGTGTAACGTCAGGTTCACGGGCTTCTATTTAAACCTAGCAATCCCTTCACTAAAAAGACAAAGATTAGTTGGAAGAAAGAAAATGGTCATGAAAAGCTAATGCTAGGAAAAATATTTGATTGCAACATTAGGATAATCTCAATTATGCAATAAAAGAAGCAGCAAAATCCCAATGCCATCTAACTGAACCTTAGCAATGGTGGGGGATTGGGTACCCCTTAATCATAAATTAATAATAGACGAGAGAATGAAAGAATTTTTCCATTTATTGAACAATTTATTATTAAACTTAAATATTTTCAATGATTAAAAAATATAGAATAGTATGGTAGTTTCGGTGCGCGAAACTCTTAACTCCTACAAGATTTGAGAAGGGTTAAATGCAAAGTGGGTAATTTCAACCGTCATTCAATAGTGCTCATGTGTACTGTCACATTCCAATGAAACGAAATGATTTCTCGCTTTAATGCCAGGTGATGTAACACTGGTCTAGAAAATATGGCAATGAGCAAATAAAAATTGTTTTGAACAAGCATGTTTCAGAGTCCCTGGTGGCAACTCCATGCATAAGCTAGAGTATGCCAAGCTTTCATGGCAACTAGATTGATGTGATCCCTGTGAATCCTTAACATGATTAAGTGTGTATATCATGGGTAATTAATAGAATTCATTTTATGCTAACTAATAACAGTTTATCTTTCTACTGCCAAAAAGAAAAAGGAAAAAACCTAAAATTTCAGTCAATAAAACCATATGACATGCTTCATTGTATATTCATTTCAGTCTATTGGATCTGCAAGAGCAATGACATGATCACGGGTTCTAAGTTGACGAATGAACGCTACAATACAGAATATAATAGTTATAGGGAAGTAAATTCAGATGAACCCAAGCATCAAATTCAAATGCTACAGGTGTAGGTGAAATGAAATAGATGCCATAAAGCATATAGACAAACAGGGGTAGGTTTCTGGTTCTTGCCTTAACCAGACAACACCCACATATATTAGTCAACAAAATTTCATATGTTTTGTTTTTACAACAGCTTCCATTACAATTATTAAATTTATCTTTCGGTATCTAGGCCTCTAAAGAAAAGAGAGATGCAATAGCAGCTACAATTGTTAAAGATTTTAGAAATAATTCCAAGTTGGTATACTTCCATATATAGATTGATTGTAAATATGTTTCCTAGATTAGAAATATGCCCTGCTAGCTGAGAGTTTTGTACTCCTAAACTTTAGCATTCCAATTATGTACAGTGGTTATTTATACCCACAATATTGTAAGAAGAAGATGAATGAAATATACCAAGAATTTTTTGACTTGGTATCAGAGCCACCTCCATGGAAACATAAGCCTCCCATACTATACTCTGAACAACCATCGCACCAAACTATCATATGGCTCCCGAATCCTCTACTCCTGAACTATCAACCCCCGTAATCCATATCCAATCTGAAAATTTTGGTTTTCATGCCGGAGTTATCCTTACCGAAGTTAACTACGATGTATGGTCCCAAATATTAGAGATGCAAATCGCAGGACGTGAGAAGCTCGAATATATTATGGGTAAAACTGATCCACCAAAGGAAACCGATGCTACCTATGCAAAGTGGTATGCAGAGAATCAAAAGGTCAAGGGCTGGTTGCTGACCTCCATGTCGCCGGAGATAATGAAGCGTTATCTGCTACTGCGTACAGCAAGAGAAATCTGGAGTGCTCTTGCCCAAGCATTCTATGAAATTTTCGAAGAATTAGATCATCGTGATAGAGGTCACCTATAAGGATCCTGATGATATTGTCACGAAGGATCCCGATGATATTGTCACCTATAAGAAATCTGTTACACGGTTGAGAGTGCACATCTTTCTTAGTGGCCTGGATGCAGAATTCGAACAGATCAGAGGAGAGGTTCTTCGGAAGGACCCTTCAATGGACCTTAACGACACCTATGCCTATGTCCATTGAGATGCTATATGCCGAGCTACCTTGAATGCTGAACCCGATAATCCTGAATCTTCTGCTCTAATGGCTCGGCGCACTAAACCCCAGCCTCGACAATCCACTCAAAAGATTGATTCTGACCAAGCACGATCTCAGAAGAGCAGCTATGAGATATGTGATACCAAACCCGAACGTTTATGCACTTACTGTGGTGAGAAAGGTCATACAAAAGCATGGTGTTATGACCTAATTGGCTATCCAGATTGGTGGGATCCAGCAAAGGCACCGCGCAACCGCAATTCGAAGCTAAACCACCAAGCCTCTGTTGCTGTAACCAAACCTTCCACTAATGTTGCAGAAGCTTCCTCTTTGATTGCTACTTCAAGTAACATTGGTAAGATTTTCCATACTTCTGCATCACATAGTAGTAGTAGTATATGGATAATTGATTTCGGTACAATGGATCACATGACCTTTGACAGTCAGCATGTTCAGTCTATGAAACAGTCCACCACACATATAGTCTATACTGCCAATGGCAACCTCTCACCTGTGATTGGAGAATGTTCAATTCCTCTCTCACATAATTTGAATCTTGATTCTGTTTTAGTTATACCTTCTCTCAACCATAATTTATTGTCTGTTGCTCAAATAACCAGTGCGTTGTCTTGTGTTGTGATTTTCTGGCCTAACCATTGTGTTTTTAAGGACATTTGAACTTGGAAGACGATTGGTTATGGTACTAGAAGGGGGAAACTATATTTTTTGCATCTGAAACCTACTAGCTCACATCAGTTGGCTCAAGCTCTTTCAGTGGATCAGATCAACAAATCCTTTGAAATTTGGTTGTGGCACAGGCACTTGGGTCATGCGTCTTTTGGATATTTAAAAAAATTGTTCCCAAAGTTGTTTTCTTAGTTAAATACTTCAGATTTCAAATGTGATATTTGTGAATTTGCAAAAAGTCATCGTGTATCGTTCCCATTGAGCATGAATAAAAGTCCAGTACCTTTTATGTTGATTCACTCTAATGTATGGGGGCCAGCCAAAAACCCTTCCTTGAATGGTTCTCGTTGGTTTGTCTCATTTATTGATGATCACACTCGTATGACTTGGGTTTACTTGATGAAATCAAAGAATGAAGTTAGCTATTTGTTTCAGAAATTTCATAAAATGATTGCCACTCAATACCAATCTCACATACAAGTTCTTCGCACTGATAATGGTGGAGAATTTGTTAATCAGGACTTGACGAAGTACTTACAAGAACATGGCATATCTCACCAGATGACTTGCCCTTATTCCCCTCAACAAAATGGGGTTGCGGAGCGCAAGAATCGCCATCTACTTGAAGTTGTACGAGCCTCTTTGTTTGGAGCTCACATGCCCACCAGTTACTGGGGTGAAACGCTCAATGTTGTGGCTTACCTCATTAATCGTGTACCCTCCAGCTTGCTGAATTTTTAGATTCCCTTTGAAGTACTTCATTCAACTGTAAGTGCTCTTACTGCTCTGAATTTATCACCTAGAATTTTTGGGTGTGTGGCATTTGTGCATCTTCCTAAGACATTGCGTGATAAGCTGGAACCACGAGCCCTACCATGTGTCTTTGTTAGTTATGCCTCACTTCAGAAAGGCTACCGCTGCTATCATCCCCCATCACGAAAAATGTATGTCACCCTTGACGTTGTCTTTCATGAAAATGACATGTACTATACTGTTCCCGAGTCTTCAATTCAAGGGGAGAGACGAAATGAATTGCAAACTCTAAATCTAAATTCTTCTTTGGACCATTCGGATACAAGTGGTGAATTTTTGGATAAAAGTGGTGAGTGTTAAGAGGAGGAAACCGAGCTGTGTGAGCAACCTGTTCTTGACCAACCAGATGCTCGTTTGACTGAGGAAAATAATCAGAATCAGATGGAAGAGGAAAATAATTAGAATAAGATGGAAGCAACTCCACTTCAAGTACCATCTAACCAATTTTTTTCTGAGCACAATTCCTTTCCCGAACCTCAGGTACATTCTAAATCTCAATTCCTTCCAAAAGTACTACCTAATCGAACCACTAGAGGTATACCAAGAATTAACTACGAACCTGTTTTGAGTTCTAATCCTAAGTATCCCATGAGCAACTATGTATCCTACCATAGACTATCAAAGGAAAGTAAGTCGTTTGTGAATCAATTATCTGTTGTATCTATTCTTACTAATATGCAGGAAGCTCTAAGAGATCCCAGGTGGAAGGAAGCTATGAATGAGGAAATGAAGTCACTTCAAAAGAACTCAACTTGGGAAGTTGTTGAGCTGCCTAAAGGAAAGAAACTTGTTGGGTGTAGGTGGGTTTTCACAGTCAAATACAAAGCAGATGGAACCATTGAACGATTCAAAGCTAGACTAGTCGCCAAGGGGTACACTCAAACTTATGGAATTGACTACATGGAGACATTTGCACCAATAGCAAAAATCAATACTGTCCGTATTCTTATATCCTTAGCGGTGAATCTTGACTGGCCATTGCACCAGTTCGCTGTAAAAAATACTTTTTTGCATGGAGACCTTCAAGAAGAAGTGTACATGGAGTTGCCACCCGGATGTAATATGTAGTCAGAAGGTAGAAAACATGTCTGCAGATTAAAAAAGGCCCTATATGGTCTAAAGCAATCTCCGAGAGCGTGGTTTGGAAGGTTTACGAAGTCAATGAAAAATTTTGGATACAAGTAGAGTAACTCAGATCATACTCTTTTTGTGAAGCATAACAAAGGAATGATTACTTGTCTCATTGTGTATGTTGACGATATGATAATAATAGGAAATGATTCAGAAGAAAGGAGCGCATTGCAGCACCACCTAGCCGGAGAATTTGAGATAAAGGACCTTGGTCCTTTGAAATACTTTCTTGGTATTGAAGTATCAAGATCCAAGGAAGGTATCTTTCTATCTCAACGAAAATATGCCTTAGATTTACTAAGTGGGACTGGTATGAAGGCATGTAGTCCAGTTTGCACTCCTATGGAAGAAGATTTGAAGTTAGGCATAAATTCGGATCAAGTTTCGACAAACAAGGAAAGGTATCAAAGATTAGTTGGAAGACTGATATATCTTGCACATACTCGGCCTGACTTGGCATATGCACTAAGTGTCGTGAGCTAATTCATGCATTCTCCTAAGCGAAGAACATATGAATGTAGTTACCCGCATTTTGCGTTACTTGAAGTCATCTCTAGGAAAGGGGATTATGTTTAAAAAAGGTAATAAGCTAGATGTCAAAGGATACACTGATGCGGATTGGGCTGGATCAATCAAAGATAAGCTGGTCTACAGCAGGATATTTCACTTTTGTAGGAGGAAATTTGGTCATTTGGCAAAGCAAGAAGCAAGCTGTGGTTGCTTTATCTAGTGTTGAATCCAAATTCAGAGGAATGGCTAAGGCAATATGTGAATTATTATGGATCTGTAAGTTATTAGAAGATCTGAATATTAAGCATGACAGCCCAATGAAGCTATATTGTGATAACAAGACAGCATGTGATATTGCCCACAACTCGATTTAACACGATCGAACCAAACATGTGGAAGTTGATAGGCATTTCATCAAAGAGAAACTAGAAACAAGGATCATTGAAACACCTCATGTCTCATCTCAAGAACAACTTGCTGATCTACTCACCAAGGCCGTATCAAGTCGAGCATTTCATGATGGTCTCAACAAATTAGGAATGAGCGACATCTACGCACCAACTTGAGGGGGAGTGTTAAAGATTTTAGAAATAATTCCAAGTTGGTATACTTCCATATATAGATTGATTGTAAATATGTTTCCTAGATTAGAAATATTGTAACACCCCGACCCAAGGATGCCCGAACCTAAGACACATTTTGAAAGGATCTAACAAATAGTCTCGGAATTATTACGAGGGAGGACCAAGGGTCGAAAAATATATAAATGAATAGATTGTAACTCAAAATTATATCTTGTGTCATAATATTATAGCAATATATCTATAAATATATGTGTATATGACTACATGCAAATCACACACATTAAGTATATATTATGTGTGTGTAACTCAAATAAATAATAAACTAATATATATATATATATCATTAATATATAAATATAAACTAATATATTTATATACATATGATGCAAGTATGTACATATATTAAATAATATATATACTTGTATACAGCTGTTATAAATATACATAGCAATACACCTATATAACTATATAGTAGTACATATGTTAATGAATAACTGAAAGAATTGAAATTAAATAAAGGAATTAAATAGAAACAGTAGAAGAAATTAGAGAAGAATAGAACTATGTAGAAGAATGTAGATGGATTGAGAAGTGAAGAGAGAGAAGTTGTGGCTACATGCAACCGTAGGCACTGCTCTCTATGTATTTTCTCCATATGAATAGCATATAAAGAAATGAAGAAGAGAGGGATGGCAGCCACGGCAAGTGGCAAAGCCATGCTTCCAAAATGCTGCATGTAACATACGTGTTGCTCAAACCAACAAGATATAAATGCTTAAAAGTTCTCTGAACACCAGAAGTAGAAAAGAGATAGTGGGATTAAGTAGAAAGAGAGAGAATCAGTGGGAGATACAGCCATGCAGCTGTTCTCCATAAGATGAAAATGGTCAGCAGCCATAACCATGAGGTGTACACCATGCAAAAATGGCAACCAACAGGTGGCGCCAACACCAATCTCAAGGTCAGTTTTAAAAGAGAAATTAGGAAGAAAAAGAATGAGAAATACGTAAAGGAAGGGAGAGATAGATTGAGAGAGGAAAAGAGAATTGGAGTAGCAGAGAGGAACTGAAGAAGGAGGGTTTTGGAAACTCAATCTGATCAGGTATCATTTAGGTTCATTTTTGTTTCAATGTATGGTTCTTTGAAAGCATGGAAATATAGGGTCTTAATCTACATGTTATAGGCTTTATTTTGCAAAAATGATGAATGAAAATCGTGTAGGATCGGGTAAGAAATGTAGAGTGACAAGTTGAAAAAAAAAATTCAAAAATGTTAATGCAGGTTTGAATCCAAGTAGGCCAAACCCAAATTTCTGTGTTGGAACCTAACTTAGACCATCTCAATGCCTTAAAAATGCTAGACCACAACCAAAAACTCAAGGAATGAACCCTAAAACTAGAGTTACAGGTTTCGGTCATAAAACCCAGTCTTTGTTTTAGACTCCTAAACTCACTTTTGAAGATAGGAATGTAAACCCCATGAAAAATAAACCATCCTAGAATACACCTCATGAAATTTGACTCAAAAATAAGCCTATGGGGTCAAGTTGCAGGATCGGGTATCCAGGGTTAGACCAAACGATTGGGTTAGTTTTAATGTGTCAAATGAATGCCAAACGATTGGCCAAACCTCTAGGAACGTATTTCACCTAAGAGCAGAGGTAACCAGAGATTAAGAACACACGAAATTGGAACAAAAGAAACTCAGAAATTAGGGCAACAATGCTGAAATTGGTGAAGAAAACGACGAGTTAACTCGCTGTCTTGAGTCGAGTCAGACGGGTTAACTCGAGACACGTGTAAAGAGGCGAGATGGCCACCACATTATTGGAACGACGATGTTTAAATTAGGTTTTAAAATGTTAAGGCTGACATCATCATGACATCAGCATTAAGTGTTGAACCAATTAAACTGGTTGGTTCAACGAAACCTTGGACCGGTTCACTTAAAAATGGAATAAACCCACTGGTTTAAACCCAAAGTTAGAGAAATTGTATTTTGACCCCCAGAATTTCTGAAAAATTATACTATGGCCCACCAGAAATTTATTTAATATTAAATTAATATATTTAAATGAGAAATATTTTAATAATGCCCCTAAGTTAAAAATGGGGCAAACGAAGTCCAGATAAAGTAAACAAATAATGTATTTTGACTATTTTGGACGTTCTGGACCCAATGACGGGGTCCGTTTGATGAGATGAGACCCCAAAAAATTAGGACACATTAAAGTATAAATTACCAAATTATCCCTAACATGTCCGAAGCCAAATTAAAAGCCGAGAAGGTCTGAATTGACTTTCTTCAATGTTCCGGACTCAACGGTGAGGTCCGTATTATGAAATGAAGTACGAAAAAATATGATACGTAAACATTTGAAGTAATAAAATCAAACCTTATGATTTAATGAAGCTACTAGAAGAGTATAAATTAAATAAAAATTTATTTCTAACACGTCAATTTTGTTTTATGGAATAATTATCATGGGTAAGACTCCGAAGGTCATGGATCAGAAACAACAAGAATTTATGGATGATCTGTTGTGGCAACAAAAAGTGATTGCTAGGAAAAATAAGGATTGCTAAAACAACTGAAATTGTTTCGGTTAGACCCTTTATATATAAGGCTCCTATCGTCCCAATGGGACGATTTATGAAAGATGCAGTGGCAAGAAGACTTGCAGAAGAAAAATTAAAAGAGGAAAAAGAGCAACGAGAAAATACTGAAACTTTAAATGAATGAATTCGGAGGTAATATTTATTTATCTTGAAAGCAGCATAAATGTATAAAGCTATAAGTTAGGTTGATTTTATAATTAAACTTGCACCATCTAAGGATAAATTAGGATCAAGTTGATTTAAATACATGTGAAATTTATGAAATTTTCATAAATTCTTTTAGGTTGAAAAAAGAAAAAGGAAAAGGAAAAGCAGCACAGTAGAGCCGACTTAAAAATATAAGGTGAGTAACCTTACATTTGAAGTGGAGATTTAATTCCACGGATTTGAATAATGTTTTAAATATCAAATTCAATCTTTACACAATTCTTGTTTTTAAATATTCTGTTATGACATGCTTAGTGAATAGTTTTACTACAGTTCTTTTAAGATATATTTCAGCATGTTTGAGATTTCAATTTTGAATGTTATTAAATATTTTGAATTTGCATATTTCATGTATTTCAAGATCCTATCATGAGGTTATGAACTATATGTTTTGAATGCTCATAAATGCATCTACGTGAAGAAATTATGGGTTAAATGTTTTTAAATGCAAGATAAACTGTGCATAAGCACCTACGGATTTTGTTAAGTATCTTCGAAACTCAACACGAAACGAATAAATGCCAGGTAGCAGGATCTAATCCCCCAGGCATATGAGATATCTCCATGTAAAGTAAAACGGGAATCTGGTTCGAAATGGATTCCACTAATGAAAGTGATAAGGTGTGTGTTAGAAATGGAAGTAGGTTTTTCCCTCATTTTCACCATGCATATTTACATGATTTGAAATTCATACACTTTACATGAAAAGTACATGTTTAGCTTGAATACTTTAAATGTTTCAAAGCTATCTGTTTAAAGAATGCATATACTCTATGTTTCAAGTATACGAGCAATTGATAGTGAGTATTTTATAAACTCTCATGTGCGAAACCACTGCCAATTGAAACCCATGACAGATGTTGGAATTACTCACTGAGCTTCTCGAAGCTCACCCCATTTCCTAACATTTTTTCAGGTACCGACGATGAATGGAAGCCCTGCTCCATTTTGGGATAATGACAAATGGCTCTATATGATTATGGATTTTTGGAAGTATTAGACCTTGTAGTTAGTTAAATTTTGATTTAATAGACTTTGAACAAATATGTACTAAAGCCTGAAAGGCAATCGAATATGTAATGTATATAAAACTTTAAAAATTTATTTATGCTCTGAATGTATATTCATGTGTACCGCTAAGAAGAGCGGCAGTACCGGACGGATGTGCGAAAGTTTTAAGTAGGAAAAGAAAAGAAAAGATTTTTCACGTTTCCGCAACCTAAGGCCGCACCACCGTCCGATACTATTGCTTATGTAAGCCTTACCCTAAAGCCTCAGCCGAAGGGTGGCGGTCGCTATACAAGATCCGCACATGGTGAATTTTGGGTCGTGGACAAATATGCTCTGCTGGCTGAGAGTTTTGTACTCCTTAACTTTAGCATTCCAATTATATACAATGGTTATTTATACCCACAATATTGTAAGAAGAAGATGAATGAAATATACCAAGAATTTTTTGACTACAATATCATTGACTTCCCTACTGTGACAAGGAGTTTGCCACATCAATCACAAACCGATACCTGACATCAGATTTGGCAAGTCGATCCATGACAGTGTTGATGTAGTCCATGCGAATCAGCTCAATATCAGATGTTATGTTGTGCTTTGCACAAAAGTCCAGCATTTCCTGTGTCTCTTTGATCCCTTCCAAAGTCACTTCCCCCAATAAGCTTTCGTTCTGTAAGTGTAACATAATGATAAATAGTTAGGAAGTTTTTGTAAACAAACAAGGCTTGAATAGTTCTCTTGAAAGTGTTCACCCATCAATTCCCTACTATTCTGCTTCACATGTCATTTTGAACATTAAAATCACCATTTGAAAGTCAATATTCACCTAAATCTACCTTAAAAGAGGGAAAAACTATAATGGCAGAAGTAAAATTTGTAATTTGGTACTTACCAAATTTTTTTTTTTTTAAAAAATAACTTGTTAATTGGCGAATTCATTGCACTTGCTATCATGCCCTTACTCTAGATTTTGAAAGAACATCAGTTAAAGGTTATCAACTAGAATTAAAAAAATGATAAACTGAAGTTCAGGAGGAAGCATAATGCAAATTGATGATTGACTTCTCTAACTGCTAGAGCTTCCAAGCATTGTATTTTATTTTCTATTGGTAATTTCCTAAAAATATATTTGAAGGTGATGCATCAGTAGCAGATCTAGACCATGAGCTATGGGGAAAAATTACAAAATGTAGAATTTAAGGTATTTGTGAAAATATAGAAAAAT
Source organism: Nyssa sinensis (assembly GCA_008638375.1). Taxonomy (NCBI): domain Eukaryota; kingdom Viridiplantae; phylum Streptophyta; class Magnoliopsida; order Cornales; family Nyssaceae; genus Nyssa; species Nyssa sinensis. The sequence goes on from CM018043.1 coordinate 17,106,195, forward strand.
TTGGGGAGGGAAATTCCTAATTTTTAAACAAATTTCAATAGAGAACAGGGGTAAAAATCTTTCTTTTTTTTTTTTTTTGGGGGGGGGGGGGAGACATTGCGCCCTTAGCCTCCATGTGGCTCCACCACTGCAATGCATTTTTTGCAATCAACTAGTTTGGAACGTCCATCCATAAGGAAATAGAAAATGGTCCAATGCGATGCCCATCAATGTGACTGGATGGCATTGCAACTGCGATTTTGAGCTACTAGATCGTTCCTTTTTACATGAACACTATAACAGATGGTTAATAATTTATCTTACCAATACATAACGAAAACATAGGCAGTTGCAGGGGCTTATCAGGCAAGCCCACAGAAACAAGTTTCCAGTTCATCTGCAGTAGACCAAGCAATGGAGTTAAGGGATGAACTGCAGCAACTGTGTCAATGATGTAGTCGATGGTACCCTGAGCAGCCTGCACTAGAAAAGGCATTAAACAACTTTATTTTAGAAGTATTCTAAATTGAAAACAGTCAACATTCATGCCCATTGGTTTTTTTCTAAACTCTAATTATAAAACTGCCATACGTATTTGCAAACAACTCTACAGGATGCCTAGGTAATGATAAAACTTGAGCATAATCACTTAATAGAAAAACTCAAACTCACAGCCCAAGTTTTGAATTTGTCTTCTTCTTCTTCCTTTTTTGGTTCCAATGGCTAGCTACACAATGCGGTAGCCCTGCCCCTTGCCCATATACCTCCCAACCAGGATATAGGGGGATTCAATTCCAAGTCTCTAGTATGACCACTTAGAGACTTTACTAACAAGCTCTAGCTTGGTTAGTACCTCCTTCACCTCTCCATATGGAAGGTTGAGGGTCCAAGTCCCCTTAAGGGCAATGGGTGAAAAATAACCACCTAAAGACTTAATCAGTTAAGTTAGTCGACACCTTCGAATTTGTCTTCAATTAGAGAAGGCAATTCCATGGCCTAGGTATTTGCCATGACTAAGATGCATAGTGGACCTAGTCTTTTCTAATTGCCCTAATATCAACTATGCTTATACAATTAACCCCAAATGCTGTAAAAATTGAACTGAATTCAACCCATTGTGTAAAACAACACTAATACCACTACATTTGAATTTTTTCAGGCTAAGTGTTCACATACCTTCATTTTTTCAGGATCAATGTTGACAAGGAAAGAATGAGCACCAAGTTTCTCGATGGCCTGAGCCTCCTTCTTCGGTGAGGTACAATTACAATAACCTTCAGCCCAAAGGCCTTCCCAAACTTCACAACAACATGGCCGAGACCACCCAGTCCTACCATACCCAAATGCTTCCCAGGCTCAGTCATTCCATAATATTTCATCGCACTGTATACTGTGATCCCAGCACAAAGTAGTGGGGCTCCCAAATCAGAGGGCAGGTTATCGGGAAAGCGAAGCATATAGCGCTGGTCAGAAACCACCACATCAGAATAACCACCATAGGTCTTTGTCCCATCATGATAAGTGGAGCCATAAGTAAATATCTTCTTCGTGCAATAACTCTCCAAGTCTTGTTGGCAGGCCTCACATGTCTTGTAGGAGCCTACTATGACCGCAACCTCAACTCGGTCACCAACTTTGAATTTCTTGACATTTTCCCCAATTTTTGTCACAACACCAACAATTTCATGCCTGGATGACAATTCTTAAAAATTACCTTCAATATGCATTGATAACTTTTACTTTAATTCATAGCACTATCACATTTAGAACCAATTACCTAGGTGTTCTCTCTAAATTAAAAAAAAGTCCAATCCATTTTCAATCCATTTAGAAGGGCCTAATACCCAAGTAATTTCAACCTAACATGTTTAGGTAATTGTTTTTGTAATTATATTCATAATTTGAGTAGGACCAAATTAAGGCCAAACCAAAACAGTAGACCTTTGGTATGTCACATCCACACAATAATCATATGCATTTTTTTTGATAAGTCACAATAATTATATACATTTATAGTGTACTAGGATGTGAAGGTGGTAGAACTATTTAAGTAGATAACAAATGAAACTAGAAGGACAAGACAAAATTCATCTAGCCGACTCCAAATAATTGGGATAAGGCTTTGTTAAGTTGAGTTGGGTTGAGTAGATAACAATGAAACTAGAAGGGCTTCAGAAAGACAAATATAAAATATCCATTAGTCACTTTAAAAATATTGAAAATATTTAGAATTATAAACTTGATAAAGACATTAATCCTATTTTGGTACTTTAGTTAGCAAGACAACTTATTCAGAATAAGTAATCCAGCTTCTCCAAGCAAAAAGAAAATTTTGTTCCTAGTGAAGCCAAAATTATTAACAATTACTAACTTGTTAGAAGAGTATTTATTTATTTATTTATTTTGATAACTATTTTTTTTCTTTCTAAGGGTATTATTGTATTTTCTCTCTTATTGATATAAATATACAAGGTGTAAGGGTTGTAGATCATTCTTCTCACACCCTAAACCTTTTCACTAATCTCTCTCTTTTCTCCTCTTCTCTTCTCTTTTCTTCATCTTTATCTTTAACCCTAAATCTCATATAATAAACTTTAACTTGGTATCAGAGTAAGGTTCCTAGGTCAAAACATAGTTGGAAACAAGCAAACCGAATAGAGCAAGAAAAAAAAAAAACCTTGTTGATGTCACTTTCCAATCGATATTGTCAGCATGACATCATCAATTTCCAGTGACCGGAATCAAATAGTTGGGCTCGTCTCTATGTGCTGATACTCGTGGTAATTTTTGACAAACTTGTTGAGGTTATTTTGATAACCTTTTTTATTTTCAAATGATTTTCATAATAAAAGATCTATTTTTTTTTATCTGAATTTTGGAGGATTTTTTTTGCAACTTTGTTGGTTTAATTTTTTTCTAAAGGGTGTGTTTTGGTCTTATGGTTCCTGCTTGTCATGATCCATGAGGGTTTAATTGTTTTTTGATGTTCTTGAAGTCTCTAAATTGTTCAGTATTCACGTTCTGTTCATACTGATGGCTTCATTAAAGTGTTCTTCTTTTGGATTTTTGCTCATACGTTCTAGTTGATGCTCTTGGTGTATCAGATTCTTGTATTGGCCTTGTTTGATGAATTTGGGTGTTATTTTTGTTAATATTTGCTTCAATTTTTTGGTCCGATGATCTTTTGTGTAGCTTGGGACTTAGTTTTTTTTTTTTATTTGTTTTGACACTAACGAAAACCCTCATTGATATGAGATGATGACATTCCCAAGTCTATTATATCGAGAAAATTAAATGGTCTAAATTATCTTGCTTGGGCACATGCTGTGAAGGTATTTTTGCGTGAAATACATTAACTGAAATATTTGACTCATAATCCACCTGCTACAACTAATGCAAAGTATGAAGATTGGAAGGCAAAGATTCAGTGGTTATGGGGTGGCTTTGGCATAGTATGGAACCACAAGTTGCTACAACCATTGAGTTTTATGACTCTTCAAAGAAGATTTAGGATTCTATCGTAGAATCATTCTCACAATAGAGTAAAATTTCACGTTTGTATGAGTTATATGAGCAAATTTTCACCACAAAATAGTTTGGGAAACCACTATCTGAGTATTACGGTACTCTTAAAAATTTATGGGATCAATTTTTCTAGTATTGTCCTTTCACAATTGATTTGGAGCAACAGAAATGTCATTGGGAAGATTTTATGATTACTTTTTGTTATCTGGTTTAGATTCTGATCTACATGGCTTTCTGAATCTGATCAATTTCTTAACATGATGGAGGTTCTAGAAGACAATATGGTAAAATTTGTAGCCTTTAAATTGAAGGGTGGGGCAATACTATGGTGGGATTAATTACAGCGAAACCGACAATGACAAGGAAAGCAACTAATACGAACTTGGAGAAAGATGAAGCAATATATGATGGACATATTTCTCTCTCCAGATTATGAGTAGTACTCGTTCTAGTTATACAAGAATTGTAAAAAAGGTAACCGTTTTGTTTTCAATTATACAACAGAATTTAATAAATTGTCTAACCGTAATAATCTGGTTGACATAGGTAGACAAAAGGTAGCGCGATGTCTGAACGATCTGAAGCCATCAATTCGTGATAAGATTATCTTGTAAGTTGTATGGACTGTTGATGAGGCCCATAACATAGCGCTGAAGGAAAAACTTTTTGAGATAGAGAGAAAGGCTGGAAATTTAGTACCCTTTCTCATGAGTTTTCCAAAATCATCACATGTTGTGAGTGATAGGAGAAAAGCAGTGTAGTCTCCTACTCAATGTATCCAAATCATATCGTAAGGAAAAACCTATGTAATGGGCAGTGGTAATAGAGGCCCTCTAAAGAAGGCAATTCCCACTCCGAATGTGAATCCTTATGCCAAGTCTAAAGCTAGTAAGTGTAATCATTGTGGGAAACCTAGACATCACTCCAATAGTTGTCCACATCAGTGGTCTATTAATTATATTGAGAACGAAGAGATTGTGGAAGAAGTAGATAAAGAGGAAGCTACTAGAGAAGATGATTTCTATAAAGGGGTAGAATTCACAGAAGAAGATGGAGAACAAGCCAGTTGTGTGGTGCAATGATTGTTGTACATGCCAAAGCAATTAAACTATTTGTTGATGTAGGTCGCTATTATAGACTAGTTGAAAAACTAATTTATCTCACTGTAACTTGACCAAACATTACTTATGCTATCGGGGTGATTCATCAATAAATACATGCTCCTCATCAGCCTCATTTTGATGTTGTTTGTCGTATTTTGCATTAATTGAAGAGTGCTCCTAGTCGAGGACTCTTATACAAGCCCTTTACTTCTCTTTATGTGACTGGGTTTAGTAATGTTGAATGGGTTGGATGTTGTTCGGATTGGTTGTCTATTTCTGGTTATTGTATGATTGTTGGCGGGAATTTGGTTACATGGTGTAGTAAAAAGAAAAATATTGTTTCCCACTCTAGTGTTGAAGCTGAATATCAAGTTATGACTCATACTGCTTCAGAGATGTTGTACGTTCAATCTCTTCTTCGCGATATTGGTGTTGATATTTTCTGCCCTTATGCAGATGCATTGTAACAACCAAGATGCTATCTTATTGCTAATAATCATGTTTTTCACGAGCGTACCAAACATATAGAGATTGATTGTCACTTTATTCGAGATTTGCTAGTATGAAAATAGATTGTTACTTCTTATATTCACTCTGATATTTAGCTAGGGTGGTATAGTCACAAATCCATGACTCAAACTTCTTTTCATCTTTTATCTTCCAAGCTAGGCATGTTTGATCCGTATACTCCAACTTAAGGGGGAGTGTTAGAAGAGTTTTTATTTTATTTTATTTTCTTTCTAAAGGTATTATTGTACTTTCTCTCTTTTATTAATATAAATATATATGGTGCAAGGGTTGTAGATCATTCTTCTCACACCCTAAACCCTTTTCACAAATCTCTCTCTCTCTCTCTCTCTCTCTCTCTCTCTCTCTCTTCTTTAACTTCATCTTTAACCCTAAATTTCATATAATAAACTTCAACTTAAGAAAATGGGGAACCCAAGGAAGAAAAAAAGAGGAAATAAGACCTTCTCCATCTATTTTGTTGTGCAATTTCTTTGTCCATAAAAAAGGTAGACATTGAAATCATTCTACAAGATAGATTTAGGAAATTTACATTTCATTAACAAAAGAAAATGAAGTTTTCTAGTAGTTGTTATACTTGTGGAGAAAGAACATGGTAAGCAATTTGGTGTTTCAACATTTTGGATGCACCAATATGAAACCCAAGAGTATTTAATCAACGCACTTTGGGTATCTTGATGTATAAATAAGGATCATACCATTAATACAAAACAATTTTTAAGATTCGGAAGGAGGTCATTGTTAAATCCTATGAAGCACAGACACTCTATTTTGGTTAACGTGTTCGTGTCGGATACGTGTCAGACACCGACACTCTCGGACACTTTCCGAACAAGTGTCCAGACATTTGAATCATAGATGTTGATGATTAAATGAAGAAGTTCTTTATTTTTTATTTAATCACTTTGTTATTTTAATATCTTAATAATATTTTAAAAAATCTGTATGTTTTTATGCTAATTTTAATTGAAATAATATTAGGTTTTTATTATATTGTCATATAAAAATATTAAAAAATTATATATGTTCAACGTGTCCCTAACGTATTTGTGGCCTACTTTTTTGAGAAATAAAATGTCTGCGTGTCCGTGTCGTGTCATATCCGTGTCCCGTGTCTGTATCCGTGCTTCTTAGGTTAAATCTGAGAACCCAAAATTGAGAGAGAATAAGAGCAGGGGTCACCATGCTTCATTTTACACAAAATTGGGAACAGATGATTGACAAAGTAGTTAGCTTAAAATTTTCCTCCACATTCGATAAAACAGAAATGTTAAGGGACCTATTGAGACCATTTTTCGATGAAAAATTGATGTGTGAATTTTCTGACAGCACCCCAAAATGATAAAACTCCTAAGATGTGTGCTTGGCTGTCAACTATCTGTCTTTCTAGGAATACAGGACTTTTAGAGTTAAAAACAGTTGAAAAAATAAAACTGAAGCTTTATATAAAAAAAACTCTTGAATGATACCATGGAATTAATTCAAAAAAAATAAAATAATGAGCAATGCTATGTTTCTCAAAATTCTTACTAAATTTTGATGACTAAATGATTTGGCAGTGCATCATTTTGCCACATCAGTCATATCATTTTATGTACTACCAATGAGGCTCTATCACCACATTTGGAAGTCAAAATTTGATAGAAGAATTTTCAATCAATCTACAATATGAATTAATCTATACAATAATTTACTAACACTTGCCCTAAGTTAGCACGTGAAAATTTGAAATGAGATAACCAGCTGGAACTTCAAAAAAAGTGGAGTAATGGAAATGAATTACAGCCACCAGAGAAAATTTTTATCTCTAATGTGCAACAGAATAAACCTTGCATGAACAAGGAATGCTGATCCAAAACATATGATCATAGGACAGCTTACAACCAAAACTAAGTGAACCCAAAAAAAAGGCCCTATTGCTGAAAATGAAACAACTAATTATACAATGTGGTAAAGGGACTCGTACAGAATGGCAAATTGAAGTTTAAAAAAAAAAAACCACATGATACCACCAAAACAATTGATGTGTACATCTACCACAAGGCGAAGTACTAGGAAGCAGAACTATGCACGACTGCAAAGTGAAAACATCCTGTTAAAATATTCTAGAATACACATAGACTCTATTCCCACATTGTCCCACATCATATATCTTCCCACCTTGTATTCACATATTGTACCTATAAATAAGCCTCATATTGTACAATTTGATATACAGAAATATATGAAAATATTTCCTCAGTTCTTTTCTTTTCTCTATTTCCACATGGTATCAGAGCCATGTCGTCTTCATTATGAGCAGTGCTCCTCCTCCAATTGCTTCCATTCCATTCCACCACTACTCCTCTCCTCCATCACTATTAGGAGGACCACTACCCGCCACATCAGCACTTAGGTCCACTACCCACCACGTCATTAGCCACGTCAACTGACACATCATCACCTGGGTCCACTACCTGCCACATCATCAGCCCCGTCATCACACGGGGTCCACTATCGGCCACGTCATCAGGCTCATCAGCAGTCACGTCAGCTACCACGTCAACTGCCACGTCATCACCTGGGGTCCACTACTAGACACGTCATCAGCCACATCATCACACGAGGGTCCATTACCCACCACATCATCAGGTTCATTAGTTGCCACGTCAGCTGCCATGTCATCACCTGGGGTCCACTACCAGACACGTCATTTACCACGTTAGCTGCCACGTCATCACTCGAGTCCACTACTTGCCACATCAACTGCCACGTCATCGCACGGGTCCACTACCCGCCACGTCATCTACCCCGTCATCCTGCCATATCAGCTGCCACGTCATCAATTTGGGCCTTCTGAATTCATTTTTGGGCTCCATTTTAATCAATTTGGTTCGTACACTCCTCTATTATGACCTTTTACCCTCTTTTTCATAGCTATGGATCGCTCAGATGCCTTTCAGCCCATCACTGTTACTCTGGATGGTTCAAACTACATTCCTTGGGCACAAGCCATGTCTAGTTTTCTTCGAGGAAGCAAGTTGTGGCGCTATATCACTGAACCTGAGCAAGGCAAGGAATAGGCAGATGACAAATTTCTTGAACGCCTTGAAGACTGGGATAGAAAAAATCATCAGATCATCACGTGGTTCCGCAATACCACTGTCTTTTCCATCAACCTCCAATTTGGTCGTTTTTCCTCTACCAAATCAGTCTGGGATTTCTTAGCAGCTTGTTACACCATTGTTGGTCTTGCTCACCAATATCAACTTCTCAGCTCTCTTTATCGTACACGACAGGAATCCAGCCAATCTATTAATGATTTCCTGTCCCAAATGTATGCCCTTTGGGATCAATTGACACCATCAGAACCCACATGGCGTTGCACTTTCAATGCTGAGCAATTTGCTACCTACCGTGATCAACAACGCTTGATTCATTTTCTTATGGCTCTCAACCACCATTTTGAGCCGATTCGAGCGTCATTGCTTTATCGCAATCCTCTTCCCACTCTCAAGCAAGCCATCTCTGAACTGCTCTCAGAAGAAACCCGTCTTGGTCTCCTGAAGCCCTTCTCCACAAATACTTGCACTGGTTGCCTTTCGACCTCCTCCATAGAAGAGCAGTTCATCTACTCAGAAAGTTTGCAAGTATTGTCATCTCTCTGGCCATGTTCTTCTCTCCTGCCCTACTAGAGTATGTCGCTTTTGTCAAAAACAGGGACCTGGACACTATCGGGATGACTGCCACAAAAATCCAAATTGTCAGTCTCGTGGCAACTGGCTTAGGGGCCGATCTGGTCACTCATCCAAAGTAGGGTCTGCTTTTTCTTCTCTCGCTGTTGTTGCCGAATGACCTACTCCATCTGAGTTTTCCTCTCCATCATTCTCTGTTGCCGATGGTGAAGCAATCCTCAAACAGGTTCTTGCACCTTCGCCATCCACTGTTATGTCTGCCACTTCTGGTAAGTCCTCTTGGTATTTTGATTCCGCATGCAGTAATCATATGACCTCCAGCTCAAGTATTTTCACTTCTACCACTCCTGGTTCTCATATTCCCAAGATTCACACGGCAAATGGCTCACATATGTCTGTTAGTCATATTGGTGAGGTCTCCACATCTCATGCATCCCTTCCTAACACCTATCTTGTACCCAATCTATCTTCTAATCTTATATCTGTTGGTCAATTATGTGATCTTGGACTCAATGTTCTTTTCTCTTCTTCTAGTTGTTATGTGCATGATCCACAAGCAGGGAAGACCATTAGGATAGGCCGTAAGGTTGGACGCTTGTTTGAGCTCATCCATCTCTGCATTCCCTCTCAACTCACTTCTCCACTGTTCTCTGCAGCCTCTGTCTCCACAAATTCTCCTACCACGCTCTGGCACTCTCGATTGGGTCATGTCTCTTCTAATCGTCTACAAACTTTAATTTCTAGTGGATTGTTAGGATCAATCAAAAATGAAAACTTTGATTGTCTTTCTTGTCAGCTTGCCAAACAACCGGCTTTATCATTTAATAAAAGTGATTCTGTTTCTACTGCTCCTTTTGATCTGATTCACTCTGATATTTGGGGACCTTCTCCTCACTCTACCATGGAGGGATCCATATACTTTGTCATTTTTATTGATGATTATTCTCATTTTACTTGGATTTATCTCATGAAAAATCGTTCCAAGTTACTCTCAAATATATCTTGACTTTGCCCGCATGATAAACACTCAGTTCTCTTGTTCTATCAAAGTCTTTCGCTCGATAACGCCATGGAATACAAAGACTCTGGTTTCTTACATACTCTTCGTTAGCATGGTACCATTCCTCATCGTTCTTGCCCTGGCACTTCCCAACAAAATGGTCGTGCTGAACGCAAACATAGACATACTCTGGACACTGTTCGGGCACTTCTTATCTCTGCCTCCTGCCCTGAACATTTTTGGGGGAGAAGGCTGCTCTTACTGCCGTTTATACTATCAATTGCCTCCCCTCCCTTGTCCTCCAAAATCAATCTCCCTATGAACGCCTTTATGGTGTTTCTTCCTGACTATAGTCATCTTCGTATTTTTGGTTGTGCTTGTTTCGTTCTACTCCAACCTCATGAGCACTCTAAGTTGGAACCCCGGGCTTGTCTCTGTTGTTTCTTGGGCTATAGCATTGAACATAAAGGCTACAGATGTTGGGATCCCTGCTCCAAGAGACTTCGCATCTCTCGTCATGTTGTCTTTTGGGAACACAAAATGTTCTCCTCTCTCTCTCTCTCTCTCTCTCCCTTTCACGTATCCTCCCCCTCCACATCTTTATTATTTACTGATTCCTCTGTTGATTTATTTCCTGGTGAGCCATCTGAGCTTCCACCTACAGGTCCTTCTAAAACATCTACTTTGTCTGATGATCCTGCCATTACAGCTGATCCACCAACCATTGCCACTGATTCACCTGTCTCCAACTCCTCCTCTGATCTCTCTACTCCAGGTCCTCCACCTCGTCGTTCCATTCGGGTAAGGGAACCACCTACTCGTCTCCTGTGACTATCATTGTTTTTCTACCATTATTTCTCACCATGAGCCTCAATCTTATCGTGAGGCCAGTTCTAACCCTCTTTGGCAACAAGCAATGACAGAGGAATTGCAGGCACTCGAGAAAACTCATACTTGGGACCTTGTTGATCTCCCTCCTGACAAAAAGGCTATGGGTTGCAAGTGGGTTTACAAAATTAAAACCCACTCTAATGGTTCTATTGATAGATACAAGGCTCGTCTTGTGGCCAAAGGCTTTACCCAAGAATATGGAATTGACTATGAAGAGACCTTTGCCCCTGTTGCCCGTCTCACCTCTGTACGCTGTTTACTCGCAGTCGCTGCTGTTTGCAAATGGGGTTTATTTCAAATGGATGTGAAAAATGCCTTCTTGAATAGCGACCTTCAAGAAGACGTCTTTATGCAACCCCTTTTTGGATATCATCATCCTCCTCACAAAGTCTGCAAGCTTCGTCGTGCTCTCTACGGACTTAAGCAGGCTCCTCATGCTTGGTTTGCCAAGTTTAGCTCTGTTATTGGCGACTTTGGCTTCACTTCCAATTCTCATGATTCCGCCCTTTTTCTCCGCAAGTCTACTAGTGGATCTATCCTCTTGCTTCTTTATGTTGATGATATGATCATCACTGGTGATGATCTCATTGGCATTACTGATCTAAAACAGTTTCTCAGTCAACATTTTGAAATGAAGGACCTTGGACCTCTCAGTTATTTTCTCGGTCTTGAGATTTCTTCTGTTTCTGACGGTTACTATCTCTCTCAAGCCAAATATGCTTCAGATCTCCTTACTCGTGCCGGGATCACTGATAGTAAGACTGCTCCTACCCCTCTCGAGCCCAATGCTCGCCTCACCCCTTTGGATGGCGTTCCGCTCACCGATCCCACTTTATATCGCCAGCTGGTTGGGAGTCTTGTCTATCTTACTGTTACTCGACCTGACATTGCTTATGCTGTTCATATTGTGAGTCAGTTCTCGTCTGCTCCTCGCTCCACTCACTATGCAGCCGTCCTTCATATTCTTCGCTATGTTAAGGGCACGATGTTCCATGGCCTTCACTTCTCTGCTCATTCATCCCTTGATTTACGTGCCTACTCTGAGGCTGATTGGGCAGGAGATCCTACTGATCGTCGTTCTACCACTGGGTTCTGTTTCTTTCTTGGTTCTTCTCTCATCTCCTGGCGTAGCAAGAAACAGACTGTTATTGCTAGATCCAGCACTGAAGCGGAATATCGTGCACTTGCAGATGCCACCCAGGAGCTTCTTTGGCTTCGTTGGTTACTTACAGACATGGATGTCCCTCACACCTCTGCTACCACTCTCCATTGTGACAATCGAAGTGCTATCCAAATTGCTCACAATGATGTCTTTCATGAGCGTACCAAGCATATCGAGATTGATTGTCACTTTATTCGGCAACATATTCTCCGTGGCACTGTTCATCTTCTTCCGATCTCCTCTGCTGATCAAGTTGCTGATATTTTCACCAAAGCTCATCCTCCTGGGCGTCTTCAAGATTTAGTTTCCAAACTCCAGTTGATTTCTGTTCTACCATCTTGAATTTGACGGGGGATGTTAGAATATTCTAGAATACACATAGACTCTATTCCCACATTGTCCCACATTGTATATCTTCCTACCTTGTATTCACATATTGTACCTATAAATAAGCCTCATATTGTACAGTTTGATACACACAGAAATATATGAAAATATTTCCTCAATTCTTTTCTTTTCTCTATTTCCACACTATGCATAAAGTCAGGGCGCCAGGAAAGAAAGAAAATGCACAGAACAATATTAACTAGCAAAAACAAAGAAAGAGGTGGAACGGAGCGCTAGACAGAAAGATGGACTTTCGGACCCTTGGATCAGAGTTGAAAGTTATGGCCTCAATGTGTCTTGTTAGATTGCATTAGTGGATACCGGAAGAAGTTGGATCATGGATCATGGCATTGAAAACATCAAGGTTTTATAAAATCATATGAAAGAATCATGGATATAAATTCTAACACATCTGTTGAGAATATCTAAAGTGATGTGAGATAAGCATCATACCCAGGAACAACTGGGTACCTTGTGAACCCCCAATCATTTCTCAGAAAATGCAAGTCAGTGGCAAACCCCACAGTAAAGAACTTTCAATGTCACATCATCATCACCATTTTCTCTGCCAATAATTTGAACAACGTATTAAATTGATGATAACAATATGAATATTAGTGCATATAAAATAGCACTATGATATACAATCAATTGAGCAATATATTCGTATTATGAATCTAATTCTAGCCTGCCCAACTAATGCACTAAAACTCTAAAAAAGAGTGAAACCACAGTGAGACATGAGAAATGATCATGTACTTTTGCCACAAGTACCACAACACAGGTAATTCAGTAATTCAAATGATTTGATTTTCTTCCACAAAATGACCACCACACCCATCCAAACAATGAGAATGTGAGTTGTGACGATGAGGCCTAGGGGGAAAAAATGAATCCCAATCTATACAAAAAAAATAAAAAATTCAACTTTTTGGGAATTTTTTTTTTTTATATAGATTAATGTTTTTTTAAGAGTCTCTCTGTAATTGGACTTTTGGTTTAATTTGTAAGTATTTATATAATTATTTTTATGTATCGGTCAAAGAATATCCTAGTCAGTTTAAGCGCAACAGATTAAATTTCACTCTTCGTGATAGTTAGACCCACCTTTAAATTTATTTATATAATTTAGTTACTTATCAGGAATATTATCAATCAATGTTAAACTTTTATACTTCTTTAATTTTAAAATTTGTGGTTCAATATTTAGCCAAGTGAGTTTAATAACATTCTATCTATTCTTGATCACGATGCATACTTTAAAGAATTGGTAGCTTACAGCTATATTATAACATAAAAGTGATTATAAAACAAATATGAAGGGATCCATCACAATCTGCAAATTTGGTGGTGCTTTTTTTTTTCCCGTTTGATATGGTAATCGTCGACTCTGGATAATCTTTTTCCACAGACATATCTCTACACTACACAGGAGTGTGTTGAAACTAAAATGTAGAAGTGGGAGTTTCTATTGAGTGTGTGTGTGTGTGTGTGTGTGTGTGTGTATAGTATATATATGCATAGATAGACTGATACCTGCGAGAGAAATTGAAGAGGGAAAGGATCCCAGAGGCATCTCTTGCAGCCCAACCAAAAGCCTTTTGTGGGTGTTCTTCTTCTGGTGATTTGGCCATTCTCTCTCTCTCTCTCTCTCTCTCTCTCTCTCTCTCTCTCTCTCACACACACACACACACACACACACACATTTGAGCGGAAAGAACGAGGCTTTATGGTTTCTGACCTTAATTGATGCCCACTTAATGCCTTTCCTGAGAAGGTGATGAGCAAATGTACATTTGTATGTGGCTCATTGCTGCAACTGTATCTCAGTGCCTGCTGGCATGGCATGGACAGCAAGTTGGATTTTAATTTCAGATTTTTTTTAAATCTGTTATTTACTTTATTTAATTTCTAAATATCTTATCATAATTGTTCATTCATGTAATAAATTAGTGATATTTGATAAAAACTACAGTTACATCTACATAATTCAAACAGTTATGACTCTTATCACATTTGAATCTATTTTAATTTTAATTTTTGTTTGAAATGAATGAGCCACTCTCTCTCCAGCTTTCCTTTAAAATACATGGTGGATGATAATTTTTAGAGAATTTCGACATGCAAATTATTTTTTAAAATATATTCTAATTACAATTATTTATAATTTTTAGAACTCGGTTTAACCAGTCTTTATTGTAATTATTTAAATTTGGTCATAGAAATCCTATTTTGTCAATAAAAAAAATACTTTTCAAGAATTTAAATTGTAAGAATAAAAAAGGGGTTTAATTGTAATGAAACTTTTCAAATAATTATCCAATCTACTAGGATTTCCACTGGTTCCTCTTCGTAAGTTAACGCGGATGAACAATCAATAAGAATCAAGCATAGTGCTCAAAGAATGGGTGGGAACCAATCTTCTTTGGTCTAGACTTCTACATTATTTATAGGGTTGAAAATTAAAAGAAAAACTTATTTTATTTAATACAATTATGTGATACTGGGATAAATCAATTTGAATTCTCTTTCATTTCACTCAATTTTAAAATAAAATAAAGAGATTCATTTATTTCGCATGATGACACTCATTACATATGGGATCTATTTGTGGTAGGGTTCATTTGTGGTTGGGTCCACTTGTGATAAGTCTCACCATGTGAGACAGTTAGACTTCTCAATTTTATTTTAAAATTGAGAAATAATGAATCAAGAGAAATAATTATTTTATATATATATATATATATATATGTTATACCATAAATTGACAAATCAGCCCCTATGCGGCATGTGTACATCCAGAGCATCCGAAGCCCACCCATCCAGAACAGGTTGCATGAAGGTTCCAAAACTCCCTTGCTTGGAGTTCCTCATGGCCTCCAATCTCATCTTCAGAACGGAAGTAACTGAGCACTCGTAAGAAGGGGTCCAGAACTGATCACCGTCTCAGATACACTACCGAGCTAAGAATAAGGAAGAAGTGCACAACAAAAAAACTGTCATTCATGGATGTCATTCACTTCCTATTCTCATGGAGCATCGTGATCAACATGGTAACTGCTAATACCAGATAACAATCGAATTCCTACTTCTACGAGGCCGAATCTTAATCAACTTGGAAAAATTCGTAGCCTATAAATAAAACTCTAAGGTGCGTTTTTTCAAGAACAATCATTCAATTACTTTCAATTATAGTTCTTCTTTTATTTTTACTAACTTTATCATCGGAGTGGCACCCCTCAGAGCCAACCCGATGGCCCTCTGATCTTCTTCTTTGAGTGTTCGACAGGCGACAAAGAACGGAGCCCCACTAATCAAAAAGTGCAGCATCAGTTTGGCGCCGTCTGTGGAAAATGAGGAATCGTTTCTTGGTAAGATTTTTCTGCAACAACAGCTTTTTGCCTTTCATGTTTAAGGACCATTGCTCCCAATCTTCGTCCAAGGAAGAATCCTCAAAACCCCCGAACTAGCCTCCGATCGGGAGAGGAATGGGGCAGGCACCTAACTCAATGCAACAACAACTTGACCGGGTCCAACAGCAGTCCAACCAGATGCAAGAGCAGCTCCTTGCCATCTCGAGAACTTTGGCTTTGCTCGCCTAGAACCTACAAAAAAATTCTTCTTGCCTTCCCACTAGTACAGTCGACGAAGGAGTGTACCCTCCCACTACCAACACAGGTGGGGGACTTCCCACAGAGACTCCCAATCAACAACCAGTGCACCCCTAGGACGCCACCCATGAGATAGGAGATCCCTAGCCATCCACTGCGATAGGCAGAGGGATGCCAACCTTTGCTCCTACTATTCACTACCAAAGCAAGACAAGGGCCCCCAACTCTTGCAGCTTTTGGGGCCAACCTTTGCTCCTGCTATTCACTACCAAAGCAAGACAAGGGCCCCAACTCCTGCAGCTTTTGGGGCCAACCCAGCGCTACATGAGTTTCAACCTCAACCGGCACCAATACTTCCGGTCTAGGAAGACCAGCGCCCTCTCCCCACTACTGGATAGAACCATCCTCTCTATATTGGGACAAAGGCTGCAAGGCAAGGCCAGCAACAATAGGCACAGCCAAAGGCCTACAAAGGGTCGACAAAGTAGTAGACTCTATGGATCACACCGTCATCACTAAAGGAACTTACCTCCTTCCAAAGCAATATGAGCTGGCAAGGTTGCTTGGTAGGTTTACCACGTCGTTCACTTCTACCATAATGGTTGAGGAACAGTCAAAGAAATTCATTGTCCCAAATTCACTCCGTACGATGGATCTGAGGATCCAAAAGACCACCTTTTCTCACTATCGGCATACCATGACACTACATGAAGCCACGGATGCCTTCATGTGCCGCACCTTTATAACCAGCCTCAAGGATACTGCTCTGAAGTGGTTCCACAGCCTCCCTTAGGAGTCTGCAGCCAATTTCTATGAACTCAACAAGCGGTTCCTTGATCGGTTCATGACCAGTAGAAGGTTGAGAAAATAACCAAAGTTTCTACTAAACATAAAGCAATCCAAAGGAGAGTCACTCCGAGAGTACATTTCAAGCTTCAACACCGAGCTCATAGAGATCCTCAGATTGTAGTCCAAGCTTTCTGGTAGCCGCCCTGACCTTTGGCTTAGTGCTGGAGCAATTCTAGGATTCCTTAATGAAGAACCCTCCCATTGACATGGCTGCACTCATGGAACGAGCTAGAAAGTATATAAACCTGGAGGAAACAAAGATATCCTCCTGCAAAATTAAAGAACAGGCTCAAAAGGATGATTATAAGAGAGACTCCAGCGCAGCCAAAAAGAGGGTCAGGAGTCCCGACAAAGGAACGACATCCAGGACACTGAGCAACACTAACACTAGAAGGTATGGTGCCTACACTCCTCTAAACGCCTCCCTAACTCACATACTTCGATAGGTTCAAGCATGTGAAAATCTGAAGTTGCTAGAGCCACTAAAGAACAATCCCGATACTAGGGATCAGAATAAGTACTACGACTTCCACAAGGATCACGGGCATACTGCCGATGAATGTAGAGCCCTCAAACAAGAAATTGAGTAGCTCATTAGGCTAGGGCGGCTACGAGAGTTCGCTAAGCAAGACGGGAGGCAGAACCCTAACAATGACAGGCCTCAACAGAGAAGGCAAGAATAGAGACTTGATCAGAGGGATGACTAAAATGAGCAGCAACAACAGAACAACCAGGTCATCTTTGTCCTCCATGCCGAGAACACTGTCACAGGGATGCCGAACCGAGCACGAAAACGGTATGCTCGAGAGGTCAAGAGAACCCCTAGCATCCTCCAGATCTCAGCAATCGAGAAAAGGCTAAAGCTGGCACTTGAAATCTAGTTCTTAGACCAGGATTTGGCAGGGGTGCACTGTCCTCACAGTGACGCCGCATCATATCACTCAAAATTGCCAATTTTAATATCAGAAGAGTCTTGGTAGACACAGGGAGCTCTGCCAAAGTATTATTCTACGAGCCACTCAAACACAAAGCTCAACTCTAATGACGTCAAGACCACCACCGCAATAATGGCAAGATTTGATGGGAATCTCAGCACTCCCTTAGGCAAGATTGACCTTCCCACAACAGTAGGAAAGGGAGACGGATAGAAGATCTTAATCTTGGAAAACATGGTTCTGGATTCTAAGTCCCCTTATAATGTTATCATCAAAAGGCCTTGGCTTTACCAAATGGGAGCGGTGAACTTCTGGTTCATCACAATATGTGATTCAATGGCATTTATAGTAGTTTGGTACAGTCCCAATGAGAGAGCAAAAAGTTTCTCTAAGAAGCTTTTCCTGTTTGAAATCATAGATGTAATACAAAGATATTCTCTATCACCTTTATTAATGGTCTCAATATGATATCCATTTCGGCGGATATCTTTAAAACTAAGCAAATTTCTTTTGGATTTGCTAAAGTATAAGGCATCATTTATATGAAATGTCGTCTCATTTGACAATATGATGCCGACTCTTTTAGAGCCTTCAATCATGCTTGCAGCACCAAATATGGTGTTGATATTAGCTTTACATAATTTCAGAGCAAAGAAATATCTTTTATCTCGAAGGATTATATGAGTAGTGGTGCTGTCTGCTAGATAGATATTTTCATTATCCATCTGGAATCTATCAATTTATTATAACATATTAAAAATAGAGACATAGAAAAGTTAAATTGCATTGAAGTAACATAATTCAACAGTACAGTGAGCTAAACAAAACAACACAAATACTACAGTAGGTTAAACAAAGCAATATAATATAACAAAGGACACTAATTGACATATACGTTCCTATCGCCTATTAAATGGTCAATTCTTCCACTGGGATCTGCAAAGAAATCTGAGACATTTAGGTGTGTAAAATTCACAGGATCATCAAAGAAATCCATAAGATCATCAGTAACATTCATATGACCATTAGTAGAATTTGTTTCTATTTCTCTTCCTTTGTCCTTTAGTGATGCTTAATAAAGATCCATAAAATGTCTAGGCGTATAATAGGTACATGACCAGTGTCCTTTTCTACTGTAATGATAACAAGATTTTTCAAGATCTTAGATTAATTTTTGTTTCCCATTTTTGTTGCTTTGCTTCAATATTATTATTGCACTTCAGGTACTGCGATGTGTTTCTTCTAGGACAATTGGAAAAATTATTCTTGTGAACATGCACCTCCGTGTGAGTTATTATGTCAACTGCGACCATGTTTACGGACATATCCTCGTCTACAGTCATGTCTTTGTTGATATGATAAAATTGCATTTGCTTCAAGAAATGCATTTCCATTCTCTCCAAGGAATGGTACAGAGCCAGTGGGACGTAACTGATGATTTTTCATTGCAAGGTCACTATGTTGTTCAGTCAGGAGAAGACATGATATCAATTCAGAATATTTAGTAAACCGATGCTCTCGATATTGTTGCTGTAGGACAATTTTCGAGGCATGAAATATGGACAATGTCTTTTCAAGCATATCTGCATCTGTGATATTTTTTCTGCTCAATTTTAATTGCGAAGTAATTCTAAATAATGCAGAATTGTATTTACTGGCTGATTTAAAATCCTACAACCTCAAGTGCAGCCAATTATAACGAGCCCTTACGAGAATAATAGTACGTTGGTAGTCATACCTTTCTGTTAGATTCCTCCAAAGGATTAGTGGATCTTTTACCGTGAGATATTCCACCTTTAGGCCTTCATGAATATGATGGCGAATAAATATTAGTGCATGTGAACAATCCTTCAGGGACGTAGTGTTTTCTTCTTTAATAGTATCACCGAGACTGCTGGCTTCAAGGTGAAGTTCATCATCAAAGATCCATGATAAATAATTCTTTCTAGTGATATTCAATGCAACAAATTCAAGTTTGGTAAGATTTGACATAATATAAATAAAACAAAAAGAATATTTAGATTTAAATGTACTAAATATTATCTTTATTCTAATATCTCTGTGGTAGACTAGAGCTTCATGTTGATAACGTATTATAAAATTGATATATAAAACCAACCACACAAGTGCATACAAATATTTATGTGATTCGACTCTAAGCCTATATCCACGAAGAAGAGAGAAAAAATTTGACTATTTATATAAATGAGTACAATAAAAAATTTCACTAAACTCACAATAAGTTACTACTTTTCTGTCTCAATAAAACTATTTATTTGGTCTGCCTACTTTGCTTTTTATATAAGTTTTATTTTTTAACCGTCTTATTACAATTGATAAAGATCAATTGCTTTGCGACCTTTTAACTTATCTTTATTCATGTATCAACTTGAAGAAGTCAAGTTGATTTATTCTTCCTGCATTTCACTTTGTTACAGTCATAACACTATTTTCAATTCTGTTCAATCCCTACCGGCTCAAAGAAGACTAGAAGAAATTAATTTCAAAACTAAACTTGTTCAAAGAAAATTTTCATTTCAACTACTAAAAGACAAAATCTCTTATTTATGTGATTTTTTTATTTATTTTACTTTTTCTTTTGGTCCTATAGCAGTCCTATATGTAATGAATATAATCCTAAAATCAAAATTCATACTCTTTTCACTCCTCTTTGCTCTGATAAATGCAAAAATTTATTTTTTTTAATTTAAAATTTCATAAAATTCAATTAATTATCACAATCAGATATATTTTAAATTTCATTCTTAAAATTAATATTATTAAATTATTTCTTTGACACAAAAATTATTATACATGAAAAATTTAAAATATTAGTTTAGTGATAACTTCTTGTATAAATAGCATTCTATAATATGGTGTTTGGAGATTAAGCATAAGACTATAATATTAGACTATTAGTTTAAAACTGTCACTCTGAATTCAATACTTACAAAATAATAACTGATGAGCCATAAAATGACACCTCCAAATCTGGACAGCAGAGCTGTCCTCCATAGACTTCTGACCATATGATCAGGCATTGCCTCCAGAGTAGTGGGGTACTGACCAGTGCACTACAGACTTCGTGGTGAGGAGAATAATATATCTGCAAGAAGGAGTTCCAAACTGGTCACCGTCTTCCATTGACTTCCGACCTCAGAACAAGGAATATATCTTGGAGCGTAAGTCTTTCATATAGGAAAGAAATCCTATCCCAATCGGGAAGATTATCACATATCTCTTAACCTTGTCAAACAATAGAGGAATTCTATTCAATATAGGAAACTTCTAAAATCAATGACTCTCAACCCTATAAATAAAGGGACCAGGTATGCTCAAAGATTCATTCAATGACAAATACAATCACCCTCTTTCACACATATTCGTGATATTTTATTTTTCTCTTTACTGACTTGATCATCGGAGGGTCTTCCTTCTCTTTTTTGTAGGTTCCTCTCATCGAATCACCACCGGTGCTATTTTTTGCAACATCAGTTTGGCACCGTATGTGGGAACGACAGTCAACATACTTCGTTCTCTACTACTAATATTGCTCCTTAATGATTATTTAAATTCTCTCAAATTTCATATAATTTGATAGATGTTAAACAAAATTGAATCGGATTAAATTTTTATATATCAGCGTATAGATCAAATTCTGCATATCACTTGCAAGATTATGTATATATAGATACAAGTCTATATATATAATCTAAAGATCTTTTTTATGTATACATATATCTATATGTATTTACATATACGTCATAATCAAATCGGTATTATATGTATACTAGGCAAGCTATTGATTTGATGCTGCACTTTTTGGCTGATGTTGATTCCGAGCTCTACTCCCTGAAGAACACTCAAAAAGAAGATCAGAGGGCCATCAGATTGGCTCCGGCGGTAGCCGCTCCGATGCTTAAGTTAATAAAACTGAATTGAAAGACTGTAATGTAAGTCAAAGAATGAGCATGAAAATAAAAGGCGTACCTTAGGGTTTTATTTATAGGCTCGAGATTTCCTTAGTTGATTAGGATTTGGAGCCATCAATATAGGGATTTGATCATCGGAGAATGGTAGTTACCATGTTGGATACTGCGCTTGAGAGGTATCTGTGAGTGGCAGTTTCCTATTGAAGACTGTTTCCTTATCCTTTGCTCGGTAGGGCGTTGAGGCAGTGATGAGCTCTGAACCCCGAAGAGTGCTTTGAAGGGCTTGTGCTCAGGCCTGTGAGTTTTGGAGGATAAGGGGGCAAGTCTGCTCTAAATGGCCAAGCATCTAAGTATGCTTTTGATGGCCGAGCTTCATAATCACACGTGTCACATGGAGACTGGTCTGTCACTTTGTGGTATATCAGTTACTCCCCCCCCCAAGCCCTAGTTCGAACTCAACGCGTAACTAGGGCTACGTGCTTCCGAAAATCCATGCGTCCTATCTGTCTATTTTTCAATGTGACGGTTTGGTGCGTCATTTATTGCGCAACCGATGGTTGAGCTTTCGAGGCCATCATTACCTTCAACCGCCATGACAGTTTGGCTTTGTCGGGCCCATACTTTAAAATCATATATAAATGAGGCAAAGGCCTTACATGCTTTCTTTCTTTACCTGCTTTCACTATATCGAAAGAGTTTTTGCCATTGTTGGATTTGTGCGACTGGTGATTCCTTGAAGCTTGAAGAGTGCTTACTGTCCGAGGATCTGGTTTAGAACAGGTTCGACTAGTCTTCCCTTTCTTTTTATTTTTACAATTAAGTATTCCATCTTCCCCATTTCCTTATTAAGCAATGTCTGCTTCTTCTTCATCTTTTGGTACTAGTGACGGCATAAGGAGCCCTTTGGAGATGACTGTGCCGTCTCATGTAAAAAATGTAGGTAGTCATTCCGCCGGTAGTACCAAAAATAGGTATGTAGGATCCCCCTACAATTCTGAGGTTAGGATAGTTGATGCCTTTATAGAACCCAGGAATAGGGTTGAGGAATCTTCTGGTAGGCCTTCCTAGAGAGAAGATGGTGAAAGTGCTGTTACGTAGAGCCTGTTAGATGAGTGGAGGGTGAAGTATAACTTCCCCTCGAATGTTACATGTAGGGTATCGAGCCCCCTAGATTGCCCTTATGATATTGAAGATGGTGAGATCTGTGTTTATCTTGTTTGGTTTGAGATGGGGTTGAGGCTTCCACTCCCTGATTTAGTTAGGCAATTCTTCTGTTGGTTCGATCTTTGCCATACCGACCTTAACCTTAATAGTTGGCGGCATCTCTTAGGATTCATAGTGCTAGGGTATCTGAACGATGTAGACGTGTCAGTCAATCTGATCCGTAGTAATATGGATTTGAAGTGTATGAGGTCGGAAAGCCTCTTCTATATGTCTTTCGAGAGGGGTTTCAGACCTCTATCCTTTATACCCACTTACAATAAAACTTGGAAGAAGTGGTATTTGTTTGTTGGAGGAGGATGGGAGCGTGTAGACTTCCAGAGCCATATCTCAACATTCCCCCGAAGTACGGGGTTCAAGGGTGAGACCCAATTTTCTTGTGATTGCTTTGGCTTTATTTTGTGCTTTGACTTCTGAGCTGCTTAACTAAACATTATTCTTCTATTTTCTGTGTAGATAAGAGTGCTTGGAGGAGGTCTATTTTTACCACTGACCTTCAAGACCAGTACCGTCAGCTCCTTCAGACTTCTAACCGAGCTCATACCATCATCGTTACCCATAAAATCTGATGGCTGCTAAAGCCCGTACTGAGGAGCTTAAGAAGAGACAGATGATGAAGTGGACTTCAAAGCCAGAGCCACAGTCGGTGGGGGAGACTTCTTCCGAAATTGAGCCTGAGCCTCCCTCTATAAGTGAAAAGGAAGAGTCTGATCTCCAGTTTTCCCGAACATGCTCTTTCTGAAGGCGAGAGGGAGGCTCCTACCCCTATCATGATGGTTCCTCCCGCCCCTATAAGTCGAACAAGCAAGGGGAAGCCATCCAAAGCTTCTGATGATACCAGCTACCAAGCTGCTAAGAGGGCCCTGAAGCAGTTCTGGGATAAGGGCCCTCAGAAGTTCAAGTCGCAAAAGTCGGAGAAGTTACTAGCCGAGCTTGCCTCCCTCCAGATCAAGGTAACTTCTGATTTCTCCCATTTTCTCTCCCTTTTCTTTTTATTATTACTGACTTTCTTATTTTGTATCCTACAGTCCATGCACACCCTTGCAAGCTCTGACAAATACTTCTCCAAATTCAGAAGAAATCGACAAACTTGAAACTGAATTGGACGAGGCTAGGCTACAGCTCCGGTACGGCTCAGTCTGCGGCTCATGCTGCCAAGGAGAAACTGAAGGAAGCCAATGATTCCTTGGCCGTTCTGGAGTCTGAGAGGGATTTTCACATTCGGGAGGCAAAAAGACTTCGGAGGAAGATGCACAATCTTCAGTACCTCTATGATTAGAAGCTTCAGGATGCAGTTGATCATGACAAGAATGAGACCGAGGCGGAGATGAGGGAGGAAGTTGAAAAAATGGGTGACGATCTGATCCAATTTGGTATTGACAACTTCCGATCCAAATTCCTTGCTACGTTCTCGGATTTTGACTTGTCATCAATTATGAGTCCTGGAGCTGCTCCTTCTGATGCTGTTGTTCTGAGTAAAGATGCCGAAGCCACCCCTCCTAAACTTCCCTCTGCAGAGGGGCCTTCCCCCACTGACCAAGCCTAGGATTTTTTTTATGTAACTTTTTATTTTTGAATTCTGATGTACACAAACATATTTATCAATGGAACTGCCTTTTCTTTAGATCTTTCTGTGTCTTTGCCTTTTTATAACACTTGTGCATTTTGAGAATTGTTGTGAATGCCAAGTAGATTCAGCCCTGTCCCAAGTTATTGCTGGTTCTGTAGTATATGAATGGGCTTCAAACTTGTGTTTAATTGTGAACAAAGTTTTCCAAGAGCTTTTTGCCTTTCAGATCAGTCCTAAGAAGCAACCTTCTAAATAAAGCAACTCATAATAACCTGAGCAACTCTGAACAGGAAATTGGAGGAATTCGAATCAGAACTTGTACTGAATAAGCTGATCAATAGGCTTTTTCAAAATAAACCATCCAGGGCTTAGTTGCTGAGGAAAATGACTTGTGATAATAATTGGACTGATAATTACTTGATAGTAATTGAACAGATCCTCAATAATCAAAACTTTTATTCTTAGAATAGATCTCAAAACCAGAGCTTATGGATAAGAAGGTAAGCAAGAAGATTCCTAATAGTTGGCCAGGACTAGCATCTGACTAAAAAACGTTCACAACCACATAGCTAAACAACTGAGTCAAATCTTTTGTTTTCAGTTTGGGAAGTACCTAAGCAGGTTTATTCAGACCTAAAGGGCTTGTACTGGGTACAATGCTTTTAGGGATCAATAAGACGGACCAGGCCTGGGGATCTATGCATTAAGATGGACCAGACCTAAGGCTTTGTACATTAAGATGGACCAAACTTGAAGGTCTATACATTAAGATGGACCAGACCTAAGGGTTTGTACATTAAGATAGACAAGACCTGGGGGCCTGTACATTAAGATGGACCAGAACTAGGGGTCTGTACATTAAGATGGACCAGATTTGAAGGTCTGTACATTAAGATGGACCAGACCTAAGGGCCTATACATTAAGATGGACCAGACCTAAGGGTCTGTACATCATATGAAAACACTTTTAAGGAAAAAGGCCTTTATTGGTAATACTTCCGTAAGTGTTCTATGTTCCAAGTTTTGGGAACAAGCTTCCCAACCATGTCTTCTAGCCAATAAGTAGTAGGTTTAACAATCTTCGTTATTCTGTAGGGGCCCTCCCAATTGGGTGATAACTTTCCCATAGTAGGATCCTTAGTGTTTGGAAACACCCTTCTCAGGATGAGATCTCCAGTTCGAAAACTGATGGGTTTTAGCCCCAATTTGGAATTGTTGGCCATCATGTGTTGATATGCTTCCATCCTGATCTTGGCTTGATCCCTTTTTTCCTCAAGTAAGTCTAAATTTTCTGTAAGCTGCTGATCATTGGCTTCTTGGTTAAAAGTTTCAGTCCTCAGAGTAGGCATACCGATCTTAACAGGGATCATTGCTTCGGTACCATAGGCAAGCGAAAAGGGAGTTTCAGAGGTTGGCGTTCTTCTAATTGTTCTGTAGGCCCAGAGTACTCCAGGGAGTTCTTCAACCCATTTTCCCTTGGCTTTTTCCAACCTTTCTTAAGTGCATCAAGGATTGTTCGGTTGGTGACCTCTACTTGCCCGTTGGCTTGGGGATGGCCAAGAGAGGAAAAATGTTGATTGATATGCAGGTCTTGGCAGAATTTCCTAAAAACTTTACCAGCAAATTGTGTACCATTTTCTGAGATGATCAAGCGCGGTATGCCGAACCTGTAGACTATGTTCTTCCAAGTGAAACTTTTGACTTCTTTCTCAGTAATGTGTGTTAGAGGCTCTACTTTTGCCCATTTAGAGAAATAGTTGATGGCCACCAGAAGGTATTTCCTGTTTGGTGCGGCCTTAAGCAATGGGCTTATAATGTCCATCCCCTACTAAACAAATAGCCAAGGGCTAACAGTAGGAATGAGCTCATGGTGGGACTGGTGTTGGTAGGGAGTGAACCTTTGACATTTGTCGCACTTGTGGACATACTGCTTAGCCTGCCTCAGCATTCTAGGCCAGTAGTAGCCCTATGTCAGAGCTCGATGGGCTATTGTTCTGCCCCCATTATGATTTCCATAAATTCCTTCATGTATTTCTGCCAAGGACATACTGAGATTCTTCTAGATTTAAACACCGTAGCAGGGGTTGAGAATAAGATCTTCTGTAAAGTTTCCCGCTCAGGATCAGGTAGCGAGCTGCCCTGATTCGGATCCTTCTAGCCTGGTTTTTGTCTTTTGGGAGAAGCCCTCCTTCCAAGTATTAGAGGATGGGAGTCATCCAGTTCTGGGGTTGCTCAGTAGCTTGGACGACTTGGACCTCCTTTATGCTTGGTCTTGTTTGATGGGAGATCCTTAACGTGGAATCTCCTTCTGACTTCAGATGAGATGCCATGCTTGCCAAAGCATCAGCTCTATAATTCTGGCCTCTTTCTATTTTTTGAATAGAAAATGTTTGGAAGGAGCGTTTCAGCGATTTAACAAGTTCTGAATACTGAAACATCCTTTCATCTTTGATGGCAAACTCTCCCAGAACTTGGCTTACCACCAATTAGGAATCAGAGAAGACTTCAAGGTTTTGAGCCTCGCACTCCAAAGCTAACTTCATCTCGAGGATAAGGGCTCCGTATTCTGCTACATTGTTGGAGGCTCTGAACCCCAGGCTAACTGTCTTTTTTTCTATAAGCCCAGTCGGGGGATTGTAACACCAAGCCAACACCAGAACCATGGTCCGTGAATGATCCATTAGTGTAAAGTTGCCATGTTACCAAGCTTTCACAAAACTATGCCTTATCTTATAGTGCTGGGGTGAACTCAGCAACAAAATTGGCCAAGGCTTACCCTTTGATAAAGATACATGAAACATAGGATATGTCAAATTCTCCTAATTCCACTGACCATTTGAATAATCGCCCTAAGACCTCAAGCAGTTGGAATTTCAATAGGATGCGCTTGGAAGTAAGGCCGGAGCTTCCGGAAAGATAATATTAGTGCATAGGCCAGCTTTTCAATCTCAGGATATCTTTTCTCTATGTCTAAAAATGCCCTGTTGACATAAAATATGGGCTTCTGGACCCCCCTTGTGCTGCCTGACTAGTACAAAACTGACAGCGTTTTCAGAGACTACAAGATAGAGAAGTAGCCTCTCCCCATAGACTGGCTTTTGATAAGAGTTCAGGCGAGGCTAGGTATTCCTTCAGCTCTTGAAAGGCCTTTTCATACTCTTCTGTCTATTGTAAAGCTCTGTTACCCTTCAAGGCTTTAAAGAACGGTAGGCAGCGATCAGTGGATTTGGAGATAAACCTACTCAGAGCTGCTATTCTACCGTTCAAAACCTGAATGTCTTTTTTGGTCTTTGGCGACTCCAGCCCAATCAAAGCCCTAATCTGAGTTGGGTCTGCTTCTATGCCTCTTTGGGAAACAATGTATCCCAAAAATTTCTCCTTTATTACTCCGAAGGTGCACTTTAAGGGATTCAGCTTCATCTTGTGTTGCTTCAGGATGTCAAATGTCTGAGCTAAGTGCTGGATATGGCTATTTTTTTGTAGGCTCTTGACCAACATGTCATCAATGTACACTTCCATGGTACTGCCAATCAGAGGACAGAACATCTTGTTGACCAGTCACTGATATGTTGCCCCAGCATTCTTTAAGCCGGACGGCATCACTCTATAGCAATAGAGACCTCGCCCGATTATGAATGCTGTCTTTTCCTGGTCTAGAGGGCTGCATCTGAATCTAGTTATACCTAGAGTAGGCATCCATGAAGTTCATGAGTTCGTGTCCTGCAGTGGCGTCAACTAGCTGATATATCCTCGGTAGAGGAAAACTATCTTTGGGAAAAGCTTTGTTGAGGTCTGTATAGTCAACACAGACTCTCCACTTTCCATTTTTCTTCTTAACCAGAACGGTGTTGGCTAGCCATTCAGGGTAAAATACTTCTCGTATCATCTTTGCCTCAAGCAGCCTCTGGACCTCCTCATTGATGACCTGGTGCTGTTCTGGGGTGAGAGGCCTTCTTTTCTATCTCACTGGTG
Source organism: Nyssa sinensis (assembly GCA_008638375.1). NCBI lineage: Eukaryota > Viridiplantae > Streptophyta > Magnoliopsida > Cornales > Nyssaceae > Nyssa > Nyssa sinensis. Next base: position 17,134,534 of record CM018043.1, read on the forward strand.
GATGGTCGGGATCTACCATCAATTTGTGAGTGATGAGGTCCGGTTCTATGCCCTCCATATCCTTTATTTCCCAAGCAAACACAAAGAGGTTATTTTTCAAGAATTTTATCATCTCATTCTGCTTAGCAGGTGTCAGGTCTGAACCTATCTGCAGATAGCGCCCTTGTGATTCCGGACTGACCAGTACTTTAATGGGGTCTCCTATGGACTTAGCTCTGCTGTCCCTTCCTCTAGGGCTTAATGGTTCATCAATTCTGGAAGGGTAGTCTTCCGCCTCGTGGTGGTGGGAGAGGACTGAATCCACGCACTCATGAGAGTGTAGTAATTGTTATTTGGAAGCCTTCTCTTTGAGAGCGAGATCATGACACTCTCTAGAGGTTGGTTGGCACCCTTTGACAAAATAGACAGCCTAATTGTGGACATACTTCAAGCACTGGTGGAGGGTCGAGGTGACCGCTCTCATCTGGTGTAGCCAAGGTCTCCCAACTATGACGTTATAGGGGGACTTGGCATTCAGAACCATGTATTCAGTTATAATGGTCTTTTGTCCATCCTCCTCTCCTGCTGTAGTCGGAAGGTCGATCTTTCCTAATGGGGTACTGAGATTCTCATCGAATTTTGCCATGATTATGGCTGCAGGCTTGATGTCATTGGGGTCGATCTTCATTAGTTTGAGGGGCTCATAGAATAGAACATTTGTAGAACTTTCTGTGTCCACCAGGACTCTTTGGATCTCAAAGTTTGAGATTTTGAGAGAGAATGACGAGGGCATCACTATGAGGACAGTGTACTCCTGCAAGGTTTGGATCAAAAAATTGGATCTCAAGTATTGGTCTTAATCTTTTCTCAACATTGGAGATCTGTAAAACACTAGGGAGTAATTCTGGCCTCCCAAGCATATCACTTTTTTGCTCTATTGGAAATCCTTGTTGCCGGGGTGTCTGCATAGGAGGACAAAGATAACCTGATTATTCTGCCGCTGAGGCTCATTCTGTCCTTCCTTTTGTTCTTGTGTAAAGATTCGAAAATTTGGAATAAAATTTTTTTTAGAACGCTATGTGAATATCCTTAATTCCTAATTAATTTAAATTTTGAAAAAAAAAATAATAATAATAATAAAGTATGGCATATATAGATATGTGGTAGAAAATGAATAAAAGAAGAGAAAAAAAGAAAAGAAATGTGAGGGAAGGAAATCAGTGAGGCAGTGCAGGTCGCGTGAAAGAGAGAAGAAAAAAGAGGAAAGAAAAAGAAAAGGGGAAAAGAGAAACGGAGGGGGGCGAATCCGACGGTAGTCGCGAGGGAGATCGAGGCAAGGGGGCGACGGATTGGCGATGGATTTTGGATTGTGATTGGGCTGTGTGTTACGGATTGGAGGGACGCGAAGCAAGCAGATGGGTTGGGACGGATCTGTCGAGGAGTTGTCGACTTTGGCCGTGTCACGAGATCGTGAGTTGAATTCGATTTTTTTTTACTTCAGGTGGTGATGATTCGTTCGGTCATGGGTTGATTCAATGGAAACCTGGGGTTAGGATTTTGTGATTTGTGTTGCGGTTTTGTGTGTGTGGCCTGTTTGGGTTTGACGCAGAGCAGGAGAGGTAGTAGGTTGGTTGTTACGGTTGTGGTGTATGGCTACGGTTATGGGAGTTGTGGTACAAGGGTTGCGTGTATATGTACGTATATATATATATGTGTGTGTATATGTGTACGTGTTGGTGTGCGGCAATATGTGTATATGTCTGTGTGTATAATGGTGCGGAGGAGGTTCCGGGTTTGGCCAACAAGCGTTTGGCAGTGGTTCGGGATTGTGTGTGTGTTGTTGTGGTTTTGTCGATGGCTGTCATGGATGTTGAACTGGTTCGTTGGTTCATCGGATTGAGAGATAGCAGGTTGGGTATCTTGTTCAAGTGGGGATGTTGTGGTTTTGTTGGGTTCTCCTGTTCTGCCGACTGCTTCAATTCGGCACTTAGAGTAGGCTGATTGAAGCAGTGGAATAGAGAGTGAAGAAGAGAGAATCAGCGATTGAAGTTCTGATTCCAGTGGTGACTACGGTGTCGGTTTCTTGTTGTTTTTGTTGAATTGTCCTGTAGTTGGGTTGTTGATTGAATTGAGGGAAATTGGTGCAAGTTGTTGTGGAATGGATGGCTTCAGTCAGTTTTGGCTGTTGGATTCCAAATTGCTGGTCGATTCAAATGGGTTAGATTCATGAGTTGCGTGGCTTGCTTGTTTTCCTGTTGGTCTATGAGCTAGCGAATGGTGTGGGGGCAAAACTCCATCCAGATTTTGAGTGTTGCAGGGGTATGGCGCACATGTTTGCAATTTGACTGGACTGTATTTTGTGTTTGAAGTTTTTAGGTCAAAACAGTAATTTTGGATGTGGGGTTTTAGTGTATGGATGTTTTGGCCAATTGTCCAATCTATTGGGTTTCTTTTGTTGTTTGATTTCGAGTTGAAAGTTCTGTTATATAGTTGTCTTTACCAAGATTTTGAATTTGAAATTGGACATTGTTGGAAGTTAGAGGAACTGTCGGAGGGTCCTTGTACTACGGGATTCCAGGGAGCTAAATTCTGGAATTTTAGAGGCGTTGCAAATGTTGGTTGGTAAATGGAAAACTGGTGGGAGGACTGCAGATGAGGTAGGAACTCCAGAAGCATGCAGCAGGACATACCATCCATTTCTTTGTGCCGTGTTCATCCATTGATAAAGAGAAATGGGTGCTTCAATCAGTTTAGGTGTTAGGCAGCATCAGATATGGGCCATTCAATTTTACAAGTAGGATTGCCCTAGCAGTGGATAACATCAGGTAGATTGGGGAACTTAGGAATTAGTAAGGCTGCATTGAATCTGATTGTTGGCAAGGGGCAGAGCAAGTAATGAGCTACTTAGATATTTTGCAAGGAAGTTCAGTTTGTCACAGAGTTTCCGTAACATATGGGTTCTTGAAAGTAGTTGTAGCACTTCAGCAGCGATAATTGGGTATTAGGTCTCTTGTTCAGGTGGAGATGGCTCACTCAATTTCAAGCAGAGAAGTTATTGTCCGTTCATCTAGAGGGTTGACTGAGTCTGGAACTTTATTCAAAAACTTAATGGCCATCCTTCGCGATGTTGTTATCTGTTATGATGGTACGGTGAGGAATGTATGTAGTAATTCAATTATCCAATTTGAGTATGGGGTCAAGGCTGAAGAAGCTGATGAAATTGGATTTAAAATGTTTGGCCGACTCGATCAACCTGCTGATGTGTTTTCTTCGACTCCTGAACTGTGGACTAAAGATTAACCTCAAACTCTCTAAACAGCTACAGTAGGAGGCCTGAGTCATTCATCAGTTGATTGGACTACGTAGTGGACCCAGCTTAGTAGGGTTGTGACCAACCCTATCAGGTATGGTGTTTTGCTAATGTTAGAAATGAAGTTAAGTTAGGAATATTTTGTGAATGACTAGAATGGTTTATGTGTTTATTTGGAATGTGTTTATTTAATAGTTTGAAGTTGGTTGTTCACATGTTTATGTGTTACTTGCGTTCTTTGAGAGTTTAGTAAAGTGAAGAACATGAGCTATGATATATGGACACATGAGATATGCATACATATGGAACTGACTGATGATTTATATGTTATTGTCCGAGCATGCTGTATTATTGAAAACCATGTTCATTGATATTACATTAGCATATTGGCATATGGTGAATCCTTGAGAACATGATGTGAGTTGAGCACGTGGTGCTATGCATTATAAGGGTGTAGATCTTGTGGTGAAAAACCCAAAATTGGCCATCACATTGGTACTCCGTGCCATCGGGGAGTACCCATAAACGAGACATGGGTATGGCATAGAGTTGTGCATGGGTGCGTCATGCATACCACTCATATATTACTGTGATGCTTTGAATGACATTTAGATATAAATGTACACTTTGCACATGCCACGCCTTAGCTTTATTTCTTGCATTAGCACTTCATCATACCAGCAGTTGAGCTGACCCATTCGTGGACAACATTTTTCAGATGAGGATACTCCAGCTACTTGAGATTCAATGATACCTTGATAGGATGAAGCACTTGTTATATTTTTGGTCCGTGGGACTTATTTTTTGTAATGTAAGGGCTTAAGCCCGAATGACCTATGAAAGAGATGTATTTTATGTTTCTATATGTATTGATGGGAAATGATGTATGTCTAGTCAATTCCGTTGAGATTACTCCTTACTTTATTTCCTTCTTGTCTTGTAGAAAATTTGTATATTGTGGAAAGAAAAAAAAAAATGAAGATGATATTGGTATAGTGTAATGAATTGGGAGTCGATGACTCTTAAGCTTAAGTGTAGCTGTATATATGATGGATTATATAATTAGACGATGCACATTTAAATTCTGTGAGATTTGTGGCCATCGAGTGAGGATGGATTGTGATGTATTTGTATATATATGATGCATTGTGATTATCAGGGGGAAAAAGGCTCAAAAAACAAAGGAGGTTTTGCCGAAATTTTAAGAAAATTAAAGAACTCTATTTAATTTGTCGTAAATTCATAAATCTATTTAATTATCTTTTATTTTATTTACTTTCTGTTCGTCAGTCGCACCTCGGATTTCGGTCAGAAATTCGGGGCGTGACATCTTGTCTTTGGTCCTGCCTTTAGTTCCGGTCTCCTCTGTTGAGGCCTATCATCACGGGGGTTCTGCCCCTCGTCCTGCCTGACAAATTCCTGTAGTCGTTCTCTCCTTATAAGCTGCTCGATTTCATGTTGAAGGGCCTTGCATGTATTTGTTGTATGCCCACGGTCTTTGTGGAAATCACAATATTTGCTCTGGTCCCGATAGTTGGGATCACCTCTTAGTGGCTCTAGCCACCTTATATTTTTGCGAGATCAGGCTTACCGAAGTATGTGAGTCAGGGAAGCATTCAGAGAAATGAAGGTGGTGAATCCCCTTGGGGTAGTGGTAAATGAAGTTTTGGATAACATTCTTTTTTTTAGGCTTCTGTCCCTCTTCTTGGTTGTACTGAAGTCCATCTTCTGATCATCTTTCCTCTGACCATTCTTCTTCGGGTCATCCTTCTAGGCTTGCTCTTTAATCTTTTGGAAGGTATTCTTTGCTTCCTCCAGATTAATGTATTTCCTGGCCCAATCCATGAGGGCTGCCATGTCAGCAGGAGGGCTCTTTGTTAGTGAATCCCTTAAACTTCCTTGTACAAGACTAGAGGTCAAGGCAGCCACTAGGAAGCTTGGGCCGCAATCTATAATTTCAGTGAGTTCGGTGTTAAAAAGCACAATATACTCTTTGAGGGGCTCCTCTTTGGTCTGTTTTACGTTTAACAAGAACTCTGGACCCTTCCTTAGCCTTCTGCTGGTCATGAACCTGTCAAGGAAGCGCCTTCCGAGCTCATAGAAACTGGTAACTAAGTTCGGTGGATGGTGATGAAACCACTTCAGAGCAGTGCCATTGAGGCTGGTTATGAAGGTGCGGCACATGAAGGCGTCAGAGGCCCCGTGCAGGGTCATGGTATGCTGGTAATGGGACAGGTGGTCCCTGGGGTCCCCAATTCCATCATAAGGGGTGAACTTTGGGACTACAAACTTCTTTGGTCTTTCCTCCGCCATTATAGCAGGAGTGAACGGCGTGGCAATCCTTCCGAGCAGTCTTGCTAGCTCATCCTGCTCTAGAGGGTCTTGAGCACCCCTCATAATAACAGTGCGGTCCATAGAATCTGCAACTTCCTCCGCTCTTTGTGGGCCTCTAAGTGGGATTAGTTGCTGCGAGCCCAACCTTACGACTTCAGGGCTTATATGGATAGGATGATCTCGGTCCATATCTAGGAGGTTACTTCGGTTCTCTTGGACTGGAAGTGCAGGAGCTACTTGAGGTTGAGACTCTTGTGGTGTTAGATTTGCTCCCGAAGCCCTAGGGGTTGGAGCCCTAGTGGTGCTTCGATAGTGGATGTCTGGAACAAAAGTTGGTGCCCCCCTGCCCGCGACTGTTGATGACTGGGGGTCTCCACCAATGTGGGTGGTACCTTGGGGGTACACCAGTTGATTACTGGGGATCCGTTCATGGATTCCTTCATTCGGGGTTGCCATAGAAGGTTGTATCCTTTAACCAGCCGTGTTGACAGGTGGATTGGTTTCTTGACTGCGGGTAAGCATTACCAGAGTTCTAAACATGGTTAGAAGCTGTTCTTGTATCATCTGGTTTTGTCGTTTGACTAGGTCAAGCTCTTGACGCACGAGATCAGTGGTTCGTACCCTTCCTCGTCCGGCAGGCGGGCGAGGTTGAGGGTTTTGAGAATCTTGAGCGTTCTTTCTCGGTCGGAGGTTGGCAGCCATGATGCTCTGGTGAGAAGGAGGATGAGTTTTTTCGTAAGTACAGCACTTGGTGGAAAGAAATATTATCGTTCCCATAGATGGCGCCAAACTGATGCTGCACTTTTTGGCTGATGTCGATTCCGAGCTTTGCTCCCTGAAGAACACTCAAAAAGAAGATCAGAGGGCCACTGGATTGGCTCCGGCGGTAACCGCTCCGATGCTTAAGTTAATAAAAGTGAATTGAAAGACTGTAATGTAAGTTAAAGAATGAGCATGAAAATAAAAGGCTTACCTTAGGGTTTTATTTATAGGCTCGAGATTTCCTTAGTTAATTAGGATTTGGAGCCATCAATATAGGGATTTGATCATTGGAGAATAGCAGTTACCATGTTAGATACTGCACTTGAGAGATATCTGTGAGTGGCAGTTTCCTTATTGAAGACTGTTTCCTTATCCTTTGCTCGGTAGGGCGTTGAGGCAGTGATGAGCTCTGAACCCAGGAGAGTGCTCTGAAGGCCTTGTGCTCAGGCCTGTGAGTTCTGGAGGATAAGGGGGCAAGTCTGCTCTAAATGGCTGAGCGTCTGAGTATGCTCTTGATAGCCGAGCTTCATAGTCATACGTGTCACATAGAGACTGGTCTATTGCTTTGTGGCATATCATGATCTATAATTTTTCATCATATCAAATCATTACACGTGGTTTAATTTTTTATTTGTTGGTGCATGAAAAGAAGCACCTATGATCTAACCAGTTTAATATTATTTCAAAAAAATCCTATGGCGTTTTCTGATGTAGGTTCTACGCCTGAATCGAGATGAAAATTTTTCTCTCTCCTTAAAAATATAATAGCTCTTTGTATCGGCTCTCTAAAAAGTATCCAAATGATATATTTCTCTCTCTAAAAGCAGGGAAAAACTACCAAACAAGGAGATCTGACCCACTTGAGATTTGCCTCTCTCGGATGGTCCTATCAAAGGGAGTTTCCTCCTAAAAATCTCTGGGTTGTCTTTCCATCACAAGAATTTTTCCATCATCGCTCTCAACTAAGGATGCCGAAAGCAATTTTTCCCTCAACAATCATTAGATCAATCAATCCTCGCCATTCAGATCCAAGCATCAACGGCCATCGGTCAATCACCACCAACTGTGACTTTGTCAGGGCAGCAACAGCACGGTCTTTCTTAAAGAAAGCCCTCTTCTTCGTCCTCATCGTCGTCGCATCAACAACAATGCCAGAGCTTCTGGAAGTAGAAGCCATGAAACATTTTGATTTGATGCAAGAGGAGGGTACAATCCCAAAAGTTGTGATTTACACAGTTGTGGTTGAGAGGTTCTGCAAGGCCCCAAAACTCGACGATGCGACGAGGATTTTCAGGAAAATACAGAGCAGCGGGATCTTTTCAAATGCATTCAGTTATACTATCTTGACTCAAAGGCTCTGTAAGAGTAAGAGATTGAACGACGTACTTGACTTTTGTGGGGAGATACAAGAGGCTGGTCACTTCCCTAACTTGGCTACCGTCACTGGTTTAGTCAAATGGATTTGTAGGGAAAGGGTGTTGAAGAACCCAGAGCACGATCAGGACATTGAAGCAAAAAGGGTTCCCTTTTGGTAAAAAACCTTCTAAGAGAGAGAAAGAAGGCACAATCATAGTGTAATCTACGACATGGCCGATGAAGCAAAGGCCAAAGGTAACGTAGCCTTCGCCTGTACCGATGCCATCCGCTTCTTGGCGGAGGCGATCAATCTGGCCCCCATCAACCTCGTCTTCTACTCAAGTCAATCTGCTGCTCATGCTTCTCTCTAAGCCTTGTTTGATGCCGAAAAAACTATTGAGCTTAAGCCCGACTGATCCAAAGGCTACTCAAGGCACGGTGCGGCTTACTTAGACCTCCACCTTTACGATGGCGCGGTTTCAACCTATAAGAAGGGCCTCGAACTGGACCCCAACAATAAAGCCCTCAAGTCCGGCTTCACTGATGCCCAATCCGCCGATGCCCGATCTCCCGCTTCGTCGCGCTTGGGGCTGTCTTCTTTCGGCGATACCTTTTCGAGGCCCGTGATATAGGCGAAGCTCACTAATGATCTGTCGACCAGGGCTTATCTACAACAACCTGATTTCATGAAAATGGTGCAAGAGATTTAGAAAAACCTTTGTGCTCATACAAATTCAACCTTTTCTTCAGCAAAATCATTTCCTAGGGCTTATTTCTCTATATCCCTCTGTATTTAACTCACAGTCTCCTTGCAATTTCTTTCACATAGACTTTTCGGTGCGATCTCTGATCTAGAGATGCATTAGGTACAGGATTTATGGGATCGTTTGGTGCGTGTGGCACTAAGGAGGGAAAGGACTGGGACTGATGCATATGGGAGGCCTGGCAGCGGCATTGCTGGGTATGTTCCCTCATATGAAGATGAGAAAAGATGAGATTATCAACTATGCTGGCCTTGATTCTGCTGTTTTCCTAAGAATCTATATTCTGGGTTTAAAAATATTTTGACTAGTTGCTATTATGGCACTCTTGGTTCTAATTCTAGTTAATATATCAGGTGTAACATTATTTTTTCTAAGCAAAGAATTGGGCATCGGTGACATCGATAAGCTTTCAATATCAGATGCGTGCAGAACAGTTCACAGTATTAGTCAAGAATGTGCCACATGTTTCTGGGCACTCAAAATCAGATAGTGTGGATAACTTTTTTCAAACAAATCACTCGGATCACTACCTTTGTCACCAAGCTATCTACAATGCAAACAAACTTGCCAAGCTTGCGAGAAAGAGGGAAAGGCTCCAAAATTGGCTTACTACTACCAGCTTAAGTATGAAAGACATCCAAAGCCAACCAGCAAGCGACTAAGGCTTTCCACTTTTGCAAAAATATTTTGATTGTTGAAACACTTTGTTGGGTTGTTCAGCCCCAACATTCCATGAGATTAGTTTCAAATTCATGGTGGAACTTAAGAAAGGGTCTTTCTTTTTCCTTACTCCTCTTGGGAAGATCTGGGCTTCTTCTCATAGTTCAGACAACATTTTAATTTCACCAACCCCCGATAAAGTCTGGATGCCGAACTGCTTCTGCTACACCCGATGTGTCTTCCATTTTTGTCAAGGTTTTCCAAGAAAGCCAGCAATTCAGCCTCATGGCCTATCCGTGCCATACCCAGGCTTCTATTTACAATTCTGATCTGTCCCATAACCCTTTTGGATGTCTCTGCCATTTTTTGAATGGATCTCTATTCCACAAACGAACCGAGCTTCATCTAGCCAAGAATCCATTTACTGGGTTCAATACTAGCGGTAGAGATTTTCGGTTGGAGACTATGAACCTAAGCTCGGAACCCCAGAGACACGGGTTGAACCAGGATAGTGGTCTAGTGGCTCCGGCTGGAAAGAAAACCAGATAGTTATACAGCGTCTCACATATACATAGCCTTCAACAACATATTTACAGAAGTGGGAAGCATCAAACTTCTGGATCTCTATTTCCTGTTGATCTTTTCTTTCCTAGATTTTTTCTCAAAATATCTAGCATTGTTCTGGACATGACTCTTAACGATCTGATCAAGAACAATTAGAAATTTGGAGGCAGAGGCAATTACTTTAGAGGCCAAGGTCGAGCCTCTAGACCTGGACCCACTCGTCGCTTCTCGAATCATGGTACGTTCCAAGAGATCAACTCTGTTCAATATAATGGCTGCAACGGTAGAGCTACAATCTCTTAGTAGAGTTGGAAATCACAGTGCAGGGAGTGCTCTTCAAGTGCCCCTCATAGATCCTTTATATGTTCAATACTTGAGATCAAATGAGTGCAGCCCTTAATGACCCATCTATAGATAGGGAATGCATCAATAATTCATTCTTGAATTTAAATGGACTTTAGAAAGCTTACCTTGGGTCACTGCTTTCACCTCAGAAATCACAATTTGGCCTTCCTTACCTTGGTAAATCTGGTAGTTTGAATCATGGTTTCTATAGAAACCCAGCATTTGGTATAGGCATGCCCTATCCTGGGAGTCCACTAGCAGGTCCCCTTCTTCCAAACTCTCCCATTGGATCGGGTAGTCCAGTTGGCCTCCGTGAGTGGAACATGCATTTTTCCTCCCAAGATGAGGAATTTAGCTGGGGCTATTATGGGATCTTGGCACTCAGAAGTTGATGAAATTGCTGGTCATGTTGTTGAGTTCAGTACCGATTAGAATAGAGGTTGGTTCATTTAACAAAAACTTGAAACTACCACGACAGAAGAGAAAAACATGGTTTTCTATGAAATTATGCCTAAGCTCTTATGCTGACGACTGATGTGTTTGGTAATTATGTGATACAAAAGTTTTTTGAGCATTGGAACTGAACCTCAAATAAAAGAATTGGCCGACCAACTGACTGGGCATGTTTTGACCATTAGCCTTCAAGTGTGTGGCTGACAAATGATCCAGAAGGCTATAAGAGTTGTCAATATGGACTAGCAGGCTAAAATGGTTGTGAATCTTGACAATCATGTCATGCGCTATATACGTAATCAGAATGGGAATCATGTCATCCAGAAGTGTATTGAATGTATACCTTAAGTTGCTAGTCAATTCATTGTCTCAGTATTTTATGATCAAGTTGTGACACTATCCACCCATCCATATGGTTGTCGTGTCATACAGAGTCCTAGAGCATTGCAATGACCCAAAAACCCAACATTTAGTGATGGATGAAATATTGCGGTCTATATGTATATTGGCACAAGATCAATATGGGAATTCTGTTGTTCAGCAGATGCTTGAACATGGAAAGCCACATGAACATATTGCTATAATTAATAAACTAATCGGGCAAATAGTTGAAATAAGCCGGCAGAAATTTGCTTCCAATGTTGTAGTGAAAGGCTTAACTTATGGAACTCCTGCAGAGCGCCAGATCCTAGTGACTGAGTGCTTGGTTCCACTGATGAAAATAAGCCTCTTTAGTTCACCCAGCAGGCCTCAGCTCTTCTTTCGGGACCCGTCACATTAACCGTGGTCTTGACAAACACCATTGAAATTGGAAGTAAATTTATATAGCCAATTGAATGTGCATACATATGACACCACAAATTTGTACAAAAGGGTGGTAGGCAAACATGAAAACCACTTGGAGACATACTTGTACGTTAACAAAGGCTTCAGAAGAACCAATATGAGGAATCAATCAGAGGCATGGTGTCACGACCCGAAACCCACCCTACGCGGATCTCGAGGACATGATGCCAGTTGGCCACCTTTTCAATTTTTCCTACCGTCAATATGGCCAACCAAAGGCAATTTCTAAACTTTACAATAAATTGCATTCTAAATGTAGGGTCAAAGCAGCGAAAATTAAAACCTTTTTAAATTAAAAATGCAACTCATCCAAACACATCAGAGCACGTCTAGAATCAGTCACCAAATATCTCTAGAGTATCGATATACATGCCCCAATGCGTCCATCTTATGTCAATGAATTACTTAAAGTGGAAGTCACACCAATACAATTCAACTGATCAAAACTCATCTCCAATGATCAACAATCAGAATGTCTCCAAGTACAATTTAATCATAGTGATCCAATATACTAGGCTAACCTCATCACTAATGATGTAATATTATAATACAAGTTGTGAACTTAATCTTACAGAGTACGTAGTCAACTCGACTTGGAGTTCATCTCGTTAGTATAAATCATCTGTACTTCACTAGTTCTAGTAGTTATCTCACTGCATATCACCCGTCATAAGCTACCTGAAAAATGGTTATAAATAAGGGGTGAGCTAACAAAGCTCAGTAAGTAAATTCCTAGCTTTGCCATGGGTCAGGGTTAGTTCACAAGAATAATAGAAGAAGGGATAACAGATAGCCAATATCCAGTCACCAAGATGTACAACAATGACCCTAGGGCCCGAAAGGCTTATCCCAAAATAAGATACAAGAAGATAGTAATAATGAATCCAACAACCGGGATCTAGCCAATCATGATAATCTGCTACCACAACAAATACGATAGCCAATCAAAAGTATAACATGCTTGCATAGAATATGATCAGCCAACGAGTACCAAAGATATATCATCATCGAGTGAAGTATAGCATGATTGCCATAATATGATCATTCACAGGGCATAAAATATGATCATTCAACGAATACCAACAATAAATCATCGTCGAGTTCTAATAACCCAGAAATGCGTGAATCACTCGGGGCCAGGCATACCCCACTGGAACGCACATTCAGATTTGCCTCTTTATCCTGGGCTTACTAAATAGCGCTAGAGCTCTTATTTTCTCAGGTCCCGAAGGACATACAAGACCCCCGAAGGGTCTTCCCCCCCCCCCACGCAATCTGTGAATAGATGGGCCATTATGACTGAGCACAACCCCGGGTACATACCAAATATCATGATCAATAAAATTTCACACGGGATGTACAACCGTACAAAACAATTGATATCACAATCAACGAGTCATGAAATGTGTGGAATAACAAGATTTCTATTAACAGGATATATCACAAGATCAGGTCATAGCATGATAGTACGACGATGCTCAAGTATCAGTGATCAAGTTCACAATGATGCAAGCAAGCAAGTCAAATCCAAAGAATAGGCATAACCGATAACCACAAGTCGATTGGCTTCAAATCAAGTACATTAGGTAGTGATAGAGTACAAAATTTGGCAGCATAAGAAAAATAACGTGACTGGTTAGAGAAGGACCACATAACAAAGTTCAGATTTACTTACCTCAGTTTCTTAGTATTGCATTTCCCATTTACAAATACTCTGATAATCTCCAGATACTTCAGGCATGTCCTTACATAGCCTGAATAATCATCATTAATTACAGACAGATCAGAATTCATTCATTCATGTCTTATTCATCATCTTAGGAGTCTATCAGATGGCCTAATTAAGTTCATTGGCCTATTACCCACTCATTGGGTTTCAACTTATGTTATTAAACTCCTTAAGTAGGCTTAGCAACTGTCAGAATAATATCTTAAGCCATTTTGACTTCAGTCGTTATCAATTAACCACTTATTTGACCTCAGGGCAAAATAGTAATTTTGTCATTCTTGCCCCGGACCCTATCGTGGTCCTCAAAATATTCCCGATAACTTACATGTAAAGTTCTAAGTCTTTTGGACTTCATTTGGTATCTGCTTTTGATCATCGGGACACATCGATCATTTTTCATTTTATACTCCAACTATTTTGGACTCTTATTTAGCCCCTTAATCTACATCATTATACTTATAACAATTAATCATGGCAGCTTGGCCCTTATTCAGCCTTTAATTTGTAGTCTCTATTCTCAAAGGTATTTTGGTCATTTCCTATTTGCTGATATTTTGACCCTGAATTATTATTTAGTCACATATGTGAGTTCATAATTATTTGGGCTTCCATCGGTATCAATTTCGTCCAATTTGGACTTTATTCAAGCTTCAAACTGTATTAGGGGCATTTTGGTAATTTTATATTTTTACGTGTCACGTTTTTCAATACTTCATTTGTTAATACGGACCTCACCGTTGAGTCCAGAGTGTCCGACATAATTAAAATAGACTATTTTTTATGTTTAATTGGCCTTGAGTATCATTAGGGGTAATACAATCATTTACCATTCACGTGTCTATATTTTTCGGGACTTGATTTCACAAATCGGATTCCACCGTTGAGTCCGGAATGCCCGAAATAGTAAAAATACACTATTTATTTATTTAATTTGGGCTTCGTTTGACTTATTTAGTGTCCAAGGGTAAAATAGTCATTTTACCCATTTAATAAAATAATTAAATAAATTATTTTATTATATTTTTTTTTTCAGGGGCTTATTTGAATTAATTCTTTGAATCTGGGCCAGAATATAATTACTCAAAACTGTTGGGGGTCAAACCGTAATTAAACTAAGTCCTGGTTTAATTCTTTTCATTTAAGCCCTTGGACCACTGGGTTGTCTAAGTCAAACCCTAAACCGGCTAAATAGATCTGTGAACCAACCAGTTCACTTGACTATACAGAACCGGAATAACATATCTTTGCTATTGGTCTTATTCACATTTTGGGTATACGGCTATCCTGATTTCAATTCATTATTTTGGTAACCAAACAGGGGAATTTCAACTTAAAACAAGTTCCAAAACGACACAGTTGAAATAACCATTTATGCATTCGGTCGGATCCCGATCCGACCCGACCCAAACCCAGTCCAACATGACCCGACACTGTTCATCATCTCCACCAAACTAGGGTTTCACTGTTTCTTCTCCACAGTCGTCTTCTCCGGTGACGGCATGGAGATTTCGGTGGAGTTTTGGGTTCGGTCCGATGGGGTTCGAAAGGAAATTTCATAAGGATTTCAGATATGCTGTTGGATTTTCGGTTGGATTACATCTTGGCCGTCGAACGGCCAGTTACAGGGACTGCTACCCAGATTCCGGCGATATCCCCGTTTCAATTTCGTGTGTTTTTGGAGTCGTTTTGACTCCTGTTTTCGACCACAGTGACCTTCTGGGACCCTTAGGATTTGTTTGGTATACTTAAAACCTACAAAATCAATCGATTTGAAGGATTATTGTTTTGGTCAGCCGCACCTACAACTGCCATTATCTTGCTCGTTTTTGGACCATTTTGGTCCATTCAACTTGCATTGAGATCCATTTGTTATGTTCTTTACGCCCAAGCATTTTAAATCAAGCTTAAGGCCAGCTTTCAAAAAAAAGATAGAATTTCCCTTCTCGGTTTCTCATGGCCTAGTGCCCAAACAGTTCAGTTTTTAACCCAATTGTCTCCTACTGTCTTGTCCTCAATATTTTAAACACATGCATGTACTTATTTGGCCTGCAACAGTGTATATGTGTGTGATAATTTGAAAAATAAAAGAAACCATTTAATCGCTACACGAGAATACCTTCACAACAGTGGACTCCCTTCCCTTGGTGGTTCAATTCTGACCTCTTTGAGCCTTTCCAAATGCAGCCATCCTCCTATTCTTATGCACCTTCAAGTGGCCACACACACACATGCATGTACACACACAAATTCTCACACACCATTGTTTCTCTCTCTAAGTTTCTCTCTCTGAACTCCCTCCCTCTACATAACACGTGCACTCATGCCCCCAGAGGTCTGAGACTGATTCTGAATATACAGCACACTTATCTTCACTTATACGCAACCCCTTCCAGGCGGTACACATATACATATATTTATACATATTTTGAATATATTTTATATGTGCTGCATGAACTCCAATTGGTAGGGGGTGGGGGTCTAATGAGGGGCTGCCACCTTATTTGTGACATTCAGAAATTTAGCATTATATGGTATACTTATATATATCTTTTGTAAAATAAAGAACAAAAGTGCTTGTGGGTCAAGTGGTGAATTTTTGGGATTTTAAAACCTTGCCTCACTTGGTTAAGGGTTCAAACCCCTTGGCCTCACTTTTGGCATTTTTTTTCCATTTTGTGCTTATGCCTCGTTTGGCTAGCGCAAATTTTCGTTTTAGCTATTTCCTTTATATTTTCTTTTCTATTGCTCTTTTTACGAAGCGGTTTCTTCTAGTCGCTTTCTATTTCCCTTTTTGCGAAGCGATCTCTTTTAGTAATTTCATACTCAGGTTGGCCTCGATATTCTAAGCTTCGCACCATATCCAATTTCCTCGCAGTTCCCGAGATTTGTTAATTTCATAATTACGGTATTTTGAATTTTGCTCCAAACGTTTAGATTTAACATATTACATTGCTTCTTCATGTGGTTAATCCTTTGATTAGTCCATCATAATTTATCGGGAAGTCCCGATGAATATTCTTAATCATTCTTTATTCGTTTCTAATTAATAATTAGCGAACTAATTATTAATTAATCAGGTCGGGGTGTTACACATGGGCTATTTATCTTTATTCAGTTCTAACACATCGTTCAACCTTCCTAGAGGTTATCATAAACAAGAGAGGCAAGAACTCCATAATAAGTGCTCAGCTTTGGGAGGAGCTATAGAGCCCAATGCTGGCACTGCAAATTGGTGTCAAAGATTTGCGATAATTTATGAAGTGCTCCAATGTTGATATTGATAATAACATATCTGGTCTCGGGATCTACTATGGTTCATCAACTTCACATCTGAAAGGTGAAATTGACAATCTCTAAGCATGACTTTGGCAAAAATTTAGACTGGAATATGTTGACTCAGTATCCTAGTTTCAGCCAGTCTGCTACAACTAATAGCTTCAACAGGCACCCTTACTATTGGACTGCTTACTACTGATTTATCAATTGTCTATTCTACTGTTCATGTTGATTCTTCTACGACTCTTCCATCGTATTGACCCCTAAAGCCTTGTGTCCATTACAAGTTCTTTAGGCTTGGTCCTCTCAATGCACAGACCCCCAAGTCTGGTCTATCTTAATGCACAGACTCAGGTCTAGTCCATCCTAATGCACAGACCCTTAGGTCTGGTCCATCTTAATGCACAGACTCAGGTCTGGTCCATCTTAATGCACGGACCCCCAGGTCTGGTCCATCTTAATGCACGGACCCCCAGGTCTGGTCCATCTTAATGCACAGACTCAGTGTTGCAGGACAGTATATTATAAATCATAAAGTATGCGTGACTCTTCAGAAATTCTAACCTTAGCTCTACACGGATCTCACAGAACTGAGGCTCGGGGGGAGGGGGGTAACTGATGAGCCATAAAATGACACCTCCAGATCTGGACAGCAGAGCTATCCTCCAGAACTGTTGCCTCCAGAACATATGACCAGCACTGCCTCTAGAGCAATGGGGTACCGACCAGTGCACTACAGACCTCGTGGTAAGGAGAATAATATATCTGTAAGAAGGGGTTCCGAACTAGTCACCGTCTTTCATAGACTTCCGATCTCAGAACAAGGATTATATCTTGGAGCGTAAGTCTTTCATATTGGAAAGAAATCCTATCCCAATCGGGAAGATTATCACATATCTCTTAACCTTGTCAAACAAGAAATGAATTCTATTCAATATAGGAAACTGCTAAAATCAATGACTCTCAACCTTATAAATAAAGGGACCAGGTATGCTCAAAGATTCATTCAATGACAAAGACAATCACCCTTTTTCACACATATTCGTGATATTTTATTTTTCTCTTTACTAACTTGATTATCGGAGGGTCCTCCTTCTCTTTTTTGTAGGTCCCTCTTGCCGAATCACCACCGGTATTATTTTTTGCAGCATCAATAATAATAGTAGTAGTTATATCAACAAAAAATGAATTCCTTCGTATGAACAAAAAAAATGATTTTTCTTCGCTTGAATATAATTTCCCCATCTTTCAAAACAACAAAACTATGTACTATAAAATTACGTTGATTCTTTAAAAATTCATTAATTTTAAGAGATTTTTAATTTATTAAATATTAATGAACAGAGTGTTGACTATAGTATGAATTCATACATACAAGAGAAAGTTTTTAGTAGGCAGGGTTGGACTATAGCATATCCCAAATTCTAAAAAAAAAAATTAGACATATAAAATTTTAATTCTTTTAACATAGTCTACCTCAAAATTTTTGTCAAATATACTTTTTACTTATTATTTCTCTTATTTTTTATTCAAAATTTTTATTAATCTAAAATTTTCTATAGAAAATCCCGCATTTATAGTTATATAAAAATAATAATGAATTCTACTATTCCCATTATATTTTTTTTTATCGAAGATGTATTTTGGTGGTTTTAAATAATATTCTTTGTCTCAATTTAAATGTCTCTTATTCTTTTTATCATGTCTTAAAATAAAAGTCCCATTTGAAAAATTAATGTATAAAACTATAGTGAAGTTTCCAAATTATCCATTTTACTAATTTATTGTGTCGTAATAGAAAAGAAGGTTAATATTGTTAAATTATACTACTTATTCAAATATAAAAACATTAAATACATATTCTTTTAAAAATTAAAATTTAAAAAAAGAATTCTTAATATGGGAAATGAAAAGAGAAAAATTAATATTATATTGAGATTTGAGAAAAATTAGACAAAAAAATGATTTTTCTTCGCTTGAATATAATTTTCCCATCTTTCAAAACAACAAAACTATGTAGCATTCTTTTCAAAAACTTCAAGACTTGTCCAAACCTACAAATATTTCAAATTCTTTTAATATTACAAAATATAGAATGATATTATAATATAATTACAATTAGCTCTTTTATAATTAATAAACACAAGAGATCAAAAAATTATTAATTATTAAATAATAAAATTATAATTATGCACTATAAAATTATATTAATTCTTTAAAAATTCTTTAATTTTACAAAAATTTTAATTTATTAAATATTAATTATCAGAGTATTCACTATAGTAAAAATTCATACATACAAGAGCGAGTTTTTAGTAGGCTGGGCTGGACTGGACTGAATTATAGCGTATCCTAAATTCTAAAAATAAATTTAGACATGTAAAATTTTGATTCTTTTCAACATAGTCTACCTCAAAATTTTATTGAATCAATTTTTTACTTATTATTTCTCTCATTTCTTATTCAAATTTTTTTTCAATCTAAAATTTTTTTACTAAAATTTTCTATAATATAAAAAAAAATAATGAATTCCTCTACTCCCGTCATCTTTTTTTATTTTTTTTATCGAAGATGTATTTTGGTGGTTTTAAATAATATCATCTACTCTCCTTTGGATAAGTTTGTCTTTTGTGAGAAATGTAAAGAGAAAAATTAATATTATATTGAGATCTGAGAAGACCTCTTCCAAGCCGCAACTGGTTATTACCGGTTCCAAGTATCTCATTTCAAGTAAAATGCACGTGTCAAAGTTATGTGGCTCGGTTGATTAAAACGGTTGTCCATAGCATTACTCATTAGAATATATTTTAAGATATACAAATTATTTAATTAAATAACAAATTTACAGTTGTTGATCAACTATTCGTGTAATAACTTTTAGCAGTTTAATAGAACGCGTCTTTCTGTATCCCCACATAAATTCCCTATTGATCTCTTGAGCTTCTCATGCACATAACGTGCAACACCATCTTCTATATATATCAAACACCTTATACCATGTCTCTCACTCACTCAGACAGCACCCAAGATGGCCATTACTTACTCTTTCAAGCACGTTCTCACAATTTTGCTAGCATGCTTCATGGTGTCCGTGGTCATGGCACGACCATTGAGCCCCAAATCGAGCCTCATGATTCGACTGAAATTGGAGGAAGATGAATCGACAAAGTGTTGGGACTCTCTGTTTGAGCTCCAATCCTGCACCGGCGAGGTCATCATGTTCTTCCTCAACGGTGAGACTTATCTTGGCCCCGGCTGTTGCAGCGCCATTCAAACCATCGAACATAAGTGCTGGCCTGCCATGCTCGGTTCACTTGGCTTCACATCTGAAGAAGGCAATATACTCCGAGGCTACTGTGATGCCACTGACTCCGACTCCACCCCTCCAGCACCACCGCACACTGTTAATCCCACTTTGAGTGTCTCTCGCGACTTTATGCCATAATAAATATGTATGTATGGCTCATCAAACAACTCTGAATAAAACGACGAATGGCAGTCTATATATGTTAGTATTTTGAGAATGTGTTTGAGTCGAATGGTTGGTATACAGTGAGGGTTAAACACATTCAAGTATCGTATTAATCTATCTTTTACGAGGGTTTATTGCTAATTTTATTCCCTTTCTAAGATAATAAGAAACAGATCATACGTACCCAAAAACTTGAGATATGGGACTAAAAGAAAGGACCAAGGTTCAGTTCCATTTGGTCGCGGGACTATTCTTTACACGAAGTGTGAGTTCGAATTATTCTCAAAAAAAAAAAAATCAAAGGTCATTAAAAATTACTAAATTAAGAGATCAAGATGCAATATAATCGAAAAATTAGAATTCTTTTTTCACACATTGAAAAAACAGAGGTTGGAGAAAGGTTGATGACCGGGCTGAACTGGCCTGTCTTAGAGCCATTAATTGCCAGAGATTGGGCTAGCTAACCGTGTCTTGACTCTTGTCTCTTCTATAAAATTTCCTACTTTCCTTTTAAAATACAATGCAGTACTAAAGCATAGATTGCAATGTGTTTAACCTTAAATATCTTTGTCTAAATTATCACTGCTATTACATGTGATCAAAGCTTTCAAATGTACATCTGAAATTGATCAAGGCTTTATTTCCTACTTACTCCTTTGATCATATCTCAAACTTTCACGATAAAGCTGTAACCCCACTAGTTGTAATTTTGCAATTTTTTGAATTTTGAATTTCATTTTTCTGTCTTAGTTCATTCAATATATTTGTTAGTATTGTTCACCAGTTTTGTTAGACAATTCCTACAAATACAAAGCTGTAGGACATTGCATGCGGATTCAAACTTGTGAAAATGGTTGGAGATCCTATGAAGGAAATTCCATTAAGCAATCTGTGCTTGGGTTTTTTTTTTAGAGAAATGGCATACTGCTTTTGTTTTATTTGTATAGTTTTGACTTTGAAAAAATGAAACCATGTTGATTGTGTGAATTTTCTTTCTTATTATTGAGCATATCTAAACATTGAGTTTCTTGGTGTAATTTAGTTTATATGTTTGCATTGATCTATTTCTTTATATTCATGACATGTTACTCTTCTGTGATTTAATTGTTTTTTTATTAACTAATAATAATAGAATGTCATTTATCAATCCTTGGATAATAATGCATTTCCTTATTTGATTGTAGATGTCTTAAAATACAAAACATAGTTTTAAAACTTGAATTCACGACATAACTCAGTAATTAGGGTGATTAAGGTGAAATTAGTGACTCCATTTGAGCTAAAACACCTTGATTGGAAATATATGTTGTGGGGGTGTATTATAGTTTTAAGAATTAAACTATTAAACAACTTAAGTTACTTTGTTGACCAATTCAAGCATGGTTGATCTTTGAGTTTTCTCGGTCAAGATGAGTTATATTAAATAAAATTGTATATTTTAAATTTTCTAATGGATTTGTGTCGTGGGGACAAATGTACCACACCACATGATATATAAAATTTGTAAGAGCCCATTAAATATCATATTAAACAAATATCTCAATTTCTTGAGAGATTGTGAATATAATGAATTGTGGAAGTAGCACTGATCTCTCAACCTTGCTTATATGAACGAACAAATATCAAATTCGTGATCTCCCTCTTTCTCATGCACAGTCACTCTCTCTGTCTCTCTCTCTCTCTCTCTGTCTCTCTCTCTCTGTATCTCTCTGTATCTGGTGCCAACACACCCCCATCGATTGCCGCCACCCATCCTAATGCCGTCGATCACAGGCAGTCATTGCCACCACTGACGATAAATTGATCCTAGTTTTAGAACCATTAGAGACCCACTTGTTTATTAAATGACTCTATATCAACTTTAGACATTATTAGACCAATGAGTGGATTTTGTCGTGGGGACAAATGTACCACACCCATAGTGAACGTGAATTTAGTTATTAAGGGAGTTAAACCCCATGGAAATTCGTTGAGTTTGGGCTACTACTAACAAGATGGTATATAAAACTTCTTAGGTTTGACCATTTAATCAATGTCATTGTGTTTTTTGGATTAGTAAAAAACTTGAATAAAATATCAACAAATTAAAAATAAATATATAAAAAAAAGGAAAGTAAGTCGTAATTTAGTAACCTAATATGTAATTGCATTCATGTAACATTACCCCATTCGAGAGTCATTTTCAGCACTCGTAAATCTTGTTGCTCAATTAAGAGCGATTGGGCTTATGTGTATAAAAATTGATTCTTGAATTGTCCAAAGTATGGCAGTTTAGGAATACGTAAATCTACATTGTAGACAGTAACGAATACTTGATTCTAGTGGATAAAAATTTTGGCATGGTTTCCTGTTGTTCTCTAGGTACATATTTCGGCATGGTAACGTCTATCTTGTGTACTTGGAGAATCGTGAGGAGATGCTGTCGAAATATTTTTTGAGTGGAATCGAGCATTTGAGTTGCTACCTTTTGATTGCAATGTAGATTGTACATTCTTGAATAGGATAGGACCACCTTACCCTTTAGAGAGGAGTTAGGATTCATGTTTCATATTTATAATGGGTAATGTGTTTAACTTATGTTAGGTAGACGAAAATGGATAAGAGTTGGATGGACTTGAAGGGCAAACATTTTTCCCGATACGTGAAAGGGATTAAGGATCGATTTCATTGAGTTTGCTCACGCATCTACAGATGATAGCAATAGGATAAGATGTTTGCGTAGGAGGTACAATAATAAAGATTATATGCACATAGATGAGGGTAGAGCGCACCTACTCGAGTATGGAATGGGCAAGACGTATAGGTGTTGAGAATTTCACGGGGAACAACGTGAACTACGAGTGGTGAGTGAGGGTGAAGACGATGATGATGACTTGGGTGAAAATATCATATTTGGTTACGATGGACTACCAGAAATATTGGCGAACATGCAGCGGGTGTGACTACAAGTCGCGGTCCTGGTCCTAGGAATGATATTGAAGAATCGGAAACATTTTTGGATTCCTTGTTGAGGGAAGCAAAACAGTCGTTATATCCGTGTTGTGAGAAGTATTCGACACTTGATTTTCTTGTCAAGCTCCTTCATATTAAGATCATCAACCAATAGACAAACAAATCTTTCAATATGGCCATTGAATTGTTTAAATCAGCACTACCAGTAGGGAAGACCCATCCGAAATTGCTTTATGAGGCGAAAAGACAGTTGAGAGACTTGGGCCTTATATATATCCATGTCCATGCTTGTAAGAATGATTGCATGTTATTTTGGAAGGAGACTGAAAGTTATGTTCAGTGTACGGTGTTCCATGAACCCAAGTACAAGGTGAATGAAGGAATGAGTAAGAAAATCGTCGTTTTCTACCGTCATCACATGTATGGCCAAAATGCCCAAAACTGTCAAAAAACTACCAAACCAGTTCACACACCTCAAAACTGGTATAATAAACGTGCTTAAACTTACAAAAAATAATTTGTAATGTCGATTTATAACTTATGAAAAAAAAAAAAAGTGACGTAAGTGTCAAAAATAGCCTGTTTTAGGCCTTCGACTGCCCAAATTTCTAAGAAACCGTTACATCACCACCAAACTAGTTCACACACCTCTAAACTAGTAAAATACCCATGCTCAAACTTACAAAACAAAATATGAATATACCCGGTTTGTAACTTATGCAAAAAAGTGACTTAAGTGTCGAAAACGGCTCATTTTGGGCCTTCGACCACCCAAAATGCCTGAAAATTGTTAAACCACCACCAAACCAGTTCAAAAACATCTAAACTAATACAACACATGTGATAAAACTTACAAAACACAATTCGGATGCCTGGTTTTCAACTTGTGCAAAAATAAGGGACTTAAGTGTCGAAAATGGCTTGTTTTGGGCCTTCGACCGCCTAACATGCCCTGAAAACTGTCAAACCACCACCAAACTAGTTCACACACATCTAAAATATTAAAATACACATGCCCAAACTTACAAAACATAATTCAAATACCCGGTTTGCAACTTATGCAAAAATAAGGGACTTAAGTGTCGAAAATGACTCGTTTTGAACCTTTGACTGCCTAAAATGCCTGAAAACCATCAAACCACCACAAAACTAGTTCACACACCTCTAAACTAGTAAACTAAATGTGTTCAAACTTACAAAACATATTTTGAATGCCTGATTTGCAACTTATGCAAACAAAGTGACTTAAGTGTCGAAAATAGCCCATTTTGGGCCTTTAACTGTCCAAAATGCCCGAAAATCGTCAAAACACCATCAAACCAGTTCACAAACCTCTAAACTAGTACAATACTCATGATCAAACTTATAAAACACACTTCGGGTGCCCGTTTTACACCTTATGCAAAAAAAAAAAAAAAAAAAAGTGACTTTAAGTGTCGAAAACGGCTCATTTTGGGCCTTCGACTACCCAAAATGCCTAAAAACCTTCAAACCACCACCAAACCAGTTCACAAACCTCTAAACTAGTAAAATATGCGTGCTCAAACTTATAAAACACAATTTGGATGCTCGATTTGTAACTTATGCAAAAATAAGGGACTTAAGTGTCGAAAATGACACGTTTTGGGCCTTCAACCGCCTAAAATGCCCGAAAACCGTCAAACCAGCACCAAACCACTTCACACACCTCAACTAGTAAAATACACTTGGTCAAACTTACAAAACACAATTCGGATGCCCGGTTTACAACTTATGCAAAATAAATATGTAATTTTATAATTTTTCTTAATATTTTTTTTACTCACAGCTAATAATTGTGAATTTATCTTTTCAGATTACTGGATTCTTGGGTCGGGAGGGAGATGTACTGAGCTAGGCCAACAGATTTTTTCCTTCATCCTTTTCTAACATTAATCTATATATTTGTAACAATTTTTAATTTATTGCATGAATTTGAACTTGTCCTCAGAATTTGTATTTGTAATTAACTTTTATTTTATTTATGACATGAATTTTATTTATATTATTGATGACCCAGGTTTGAATATGTGAAAATTGAATATAAAAATTGTAGATTTTAAAAAAAATGTAAAAACATTATTAGCCACGCACATTATGCGCGGTTATGAATGGACTATTTGCAGTACACAATGTATGCCACTAATAGTCCATTATTAGCGGTGTTCATGCATGCGTCGCTAAAAGGTATTATTAGCGGCATTCATGCATGCGCGACTAATAAGCCATTAATAGCGGCGTTCATGCATGTGTCACTGATAAGCCATTATTTGTGGCCTTCATGCGTGTGCCGCTAACAAAATACTATTAGCAGCGTTTAGTATCTTCGAGTGTACTTTTTAGTGACACTTATTAGCGGCGTTTAAAAACATCACTAAGAGGGTATTAATAGCATCGTTTTTTGTTAGAACGCTGCTAATATTATTTGGGACACTACTATTAGCGGCATTAGGAGCGGCGCGCAGGCGAATGCCGCTAAAGTTTATTAGCGACGTTTATGTTATTTTTAGCGACACTTGTGAATGCCGCTAATAGTCTTATTTCCTGTAGTGACATATTCTCAAAATAGAATCTAACTCTCTAAATTAGAGAGAATGATATCATCAATATATTTATTCAATTAATTAATCACTGAAATTTAGATCTGATCTTTTCAATAAATTGTTTATTGAGATGTTGACAAATTAATAATTGATGAATTAAGTTTTAAAAATAATTAAAAATTGGTTTAACAGTGTATTAAGTTCAAATCCTAATTATTGATATATATATCCAAGTAGAGGAGGAGTCCACTGCATATGTTGAGTGAATTTGGGTTTATCTCTATTTCACTAAATTAGAGTGAAATTTTAATTATTTAGTATAATTAATTACCACTAATTAGTCATTAATAAATTAAGAGTTAGTTAGAAAATAATGACTAATTTGAACTAATTTGGTAGGACCTAGATCCCTTCTTTTGTCATAATTTTGCAAACCCCTATAACTATGTGATATAAGGGGATAGTCGTACACAAGTTATTTTTTACTTTCCCACGAGAGAGAAAAAGAAAAAGCCCACTCTTCGCTTTGGTGTACGGCTTGCTTAGAGAAAAAAGATGAGTAAAAGAAGGTAGATTGCATCAATCTATTCAAGTAGGCTTCTTCAACAATCAAGATTATCAAGAATAAGATGATTCTAACCCTTCTTTTCAAGATTGTATAATTCATGTAAAGAAAATATCCAAATAAATTTTTTAAATCAATTCTGTTGTAGTTACGAATCCTACAATTTTTTAGTATCTCAACTCCAAAGCAGTACTCTAATGATTGGTTATTCATGCTTTCAAAATTTAACCAAATCAAATATTTTTTAAATATGACTAGTACTTTTGTTTTAGTAGCTACCATCCATTTCCACAGTTCAAACTATTCCAACTGTACGGTTCAAATTTGACCCAAGTATTTTTCTTGTTTCAATACTCAAATTGTAATGTAGTTTGGAAGAATGATAGTTCTGTCACAAAATAACATTTCACAGTTGGAGCATAAATGTCAAAAAATAAACTTTTGGTTTGTAATATTACTAAAATTTAGTTTTAGCATGATTAAAATAACTTTTATGTATCATTGGAGTTGCTAAAATATAACTTTAAGAGTATCCCTAAATGTCATTTTATTCATGCCAAATCTATATTTTGGCTTTGTTACAGTACAAAAATGTCAGATTTTGTCAACACTACTTTAAAGATAAAATGCCATTTTTTTTAATAAAATTATTATTTTTTCCAAAAAAAGTAACATAGACCCCAACTCAATTTGTCATTTACTTAAAAAAGGAGAGTGGATTCCACCTCCATTTGGCATATGCTAGCTGTATTCTATAATATAGCATAAATTAGCACTATCTACTCTTAATACCAAATATAGTATTGAAAATAACATTGTTATTTTTGTCAAGCCAAATAGCACCCCATTGGAACAATAAGTTTTACATCAATCTTAAATTTTGAAACATTAAATGACATATACATTAGAATTTCTCTAATATAACTCAAATAGCATTTAACATTAAAAATACTTTAAATAAGGTATTGGGCTTGATGTAACTTGTGTTTTATCCCATGATTGTCACATATGGGCCGCGAACTTACCTTCTTCTTCTCACAGTGTTTTTGAGCTGCTTGGTCATGAATATATATTTTTGTTCATAAAATATGAATCCAATAAAAATTATGGGTACTATTATGTAATCATATTAAAGATTCATTCTTATCAAAATATTATTTTCTCGTGACAAATTTTCATTATAAATACAAGGTGATGAGATCTACTACAATAAATATGAGTTTTTAATTTATATTCTCAATGTCAAGTAATAACTTTTGATAACTTTAAAAATCACATTATATGAGACCCAAACCACCACATGATGCCACTTCATGTTTAGGATACAAATGGGGATAAAATTAAATTACAGATATATTATATTTTTCAATAAGTATATATGAGTAGTCTTACTACGTTTTGTGTACAAGTGAAAAAATAGAATAAGAAATATTGTTATATGTAGCTTTTTTTTTTTTAAAGAGAAAGCATGATACTTTAAAAATGGGGATAAAATTGTTATCTTTATAGTATACTGTTTAATAATACAGTAACCAAAAATTGACAAAATACAAAAAATTAACTTACTATAAAACAAAAGAACAAAAGTCCGAATTAGATCAAGGCTAGTGTTTCACACTGTGTCCTTAAGACAAATTTCGTCCTCAAAATGGTGCTCATGATCTTGGACGTTTGCCTCCCATGATACAATGATCTGAATCTCACAGAAGCAGCACTACAATCTGTGAGTCTAGTGAACCAACAGTGGTTAACTCTCTCTCAAAAATATATGAAACACAGACACAGAATGCAGAAACTTATGAAAATCGAATGCGTGAATTGATGGAAGAGGATGTTGATTTATAGAAGCAGTAATGACATTTGGAATGCCATGACTGTGTATGTTCACTTGAACAGACATGGCTCCTAACGTTTGAGTTTGAATGAATAGCCACTGCTCAAGTGTTCAGAACTCTTGGCCACTTAAAACGATAGTGTTTTGTTTAATTAAAACACATCCTTAAACAATAGTGTTTTAACTAATAAAGAATCAAAGAAAATTTGTCCAAAAAATATATATTGGGTCAAGCCAAGCTCCAAGGCGAAGCCCGAACCTGAACCTGACTCGACCCTGCCCGATTCAGTTCGGTGCGAGGCGGGGCAGGGCGGCACGTGCACACGTGTGTGGTAGATACACTTTGGCTACGTCCTTCCCCTTCCAGAAAAGTGAGGTGCCCCTTGGAGCCCAACCCACAAGTCAAGGGAGAAGTATATATTCCCATTATAGTTTTACTCACTAACTAATATGGGACAAACTTTATTTATCATCCTTCAACCAACGTCAAGTGGAGACTTTTGGTGACAATTTCTCATTCACCACTTAATGGTTTTGATCAAATAAATATATGGCGTTGATCTCTATTTTGAGGAGAACGCATTCTAATATAGACCCATGACAAAAGATGTGTGGGACCCACATTTATTTTGACTTAAATAAATATATGCTCCTCGTTAGCCTCATTTTAATGTCGTTTGTCGTATTTTGCATTACTTGAAGAGTGCTCCTAGTCGAGGACTCCTATACAAGCCTTTTACTTCTCTTTATGTGACTGGGTTTAGTAATGTTGATTGAGCTGGATGTTGTTCTGATTGGTGGTCTACTTCTGGTTATTGTATGATTGTTGGCGGGAATTTGGTTACATGGTGTAGTAAAAAGAAAAATATTGTTGCCCGCTCTAGTGTTGAAGTTGAATATCAAGTTATGCCTCATACTGCTTCAGAGATGTTGTGCGTTCAGTCTCTTCTTTGCGATATTGGTGTTGATATTTTCTGCCCTTTTGCAGATGCATTGTAACAACCAAGCTGTTATCTTATTGCTAATAATCATGTTTTTCACGAGCGTACCAAACATATAAAGATTGATTGTTACTTTATTCGAGATTTGCT
This sequence comes from Nyssa sinensis, assembly GCA_008638375.1. Lineage (NCBI taxonomy): Eukaryota > Viridiplantae > Streptophyta > Magnoliopsida > Cornales > Nyssaceae > Nyssa > Nyssa sinensis. The sequence continues at coordinate 17,163,387 of CM018043.1, forward strand.
GGTATGGAACCAGATTGTTACTTCTTATATTCACTCTGATATTCAGCTAGGGTGGTATGGTCACAAAGCAATGAGCTCGGACTTCTTTTCATCATTTATCTTCCAAGCTAGGCAGGTTTGATCCATATACTCTAACTTGAGGGGGAGTGTTAGAAGAGTTTTTATTTTATTTTATTTTCTTTCTAAAGGTATTATTGTATTTTCTCTCTCTTATTAATATCAATATATACGATTCAAGGGTTGTAGAACATTCTTCTCACAGCCTAAACCCTTTTCACAACTCTCTCTCTCTCTCTTCTTTATCTTCATCTTTAACCCTAAATTTCATATAATAAACTTCAACTTAAGAAAAGGGGGAAGAAAAAAAAGAGGAAATAAAACCTTCTCCAGCTATTTTTTGTGCAATTTCTTTGTCCATAAAAAAGGTTGACATTGAAATCATTCTATAAGACAGATTTGGGAAATTTACATTTCATTAACTAAAGAAAATGAAGTTTTCTAGTAGGTGTTATATTTGTGGAGAAAGAACATGGTAAGCAATTTGGTGTTTCAACATTTTGGATGCACCAATATGAAACCCAAGAGTATTTCATCAACGTACTTTGGGTATCTTGATGTATAAATAAGGATCATACAATTGATACAACACAATTTTTAAGATTCGGAAGGAGGTCATTGTTAAATCTGAGAACCCAAAATTGGGAGAGAATAAGAGATGGGGTCACCATGCTTCATTCTACACAAAATTTGGAACATATGATTGACAGAGTAGTTAGCTTAAAATTTCCCTCCACATTCGATAAAACAGAAATGTTAAGGGACCTATTGAGGCCATCTTTGCGTGAAAATTTGATGTGTGAATTTTCTAACAACACCCCAAAATGACAAAACTCCTAAGATGTATGCTTGGCTGTCAACTATCTGTCTTTCTAGGAATACAGGACTTTTAGAGTTAAAAACTGTTGAAAAAATAAAACTGAATGTTTTATATAAAAAATTCTTGAATGGTACCAAGGAATTAATTCAAAAAAAATAAAATAATGAGCAATGCTATGTTTCTCAAAATTCTTACTAAATTTTGATGACTAAATGATTTGGCAGTGCATCATTTTGCCACATCAGTCATATCATTTGATGGACTGCCAATGTGGCACTATCGCCACATTTGGAAGTCAAAATTTGATTGAAGAATTTTCAATCAATCTACAATATGAATTAATCTACACAATAATTTACTAACACTCCCCCTCAAGTTAGCACTGTGAAAATTTGAAATTAGATGACCAGCTGGAACTTAAAAAAAAAGTGGAGTAATGGAAATGAATTGCAGCCACCAAAGCAAATTGTTATCTCTAATGTGCAACAGAATAAACCTTGCATGAACAAGGAATGCTGATCCAAAACATATGATCACAGGACAGCTTACAACCAAAACTAAGTGAACCCAAAAAAAAGGCCCTATTGCTGAAAATGAAACAACTAATTATACAATTTGGTAAAGGGACTCATACAGAATGACAAATCGAAGTTTAAAAAAAAAAAAACACATGATACCACCATAACAATTGATGTGTACATCTACCACAAGGCAAAGCACTAGGAGGCAGAACTATGCACGGCTGCAAAGTGAAAACATCCTATGCATAAAGTCAGGGCGCTGGGGAAGAAAGAAAATGCACAGAACAATATCAACTAGCAAAAACAAAGAAAGGGGTGGAACAAAGCGCTAGACAGAAAGATGGACTTTCAGACCCTTGGATCAAAGTTGAAAGTTATGCCCTCAATGTGTCTTGTTAGATTGCATCAGTGGATACTGGAAGAAGTTGGATCATGGATCATGGATCATGACATTGAAAACATCAAGGTTTTATAAAATCATATGAAAGAATCATGGATATAAATTCTAACACATATGTTGAGAATATCTAAAGTGATGTGAGATAAGCATCATACCCAGGAACAACTGGGTACCTTGTGAACCCCCAATCATTTCTCAGAAAATGCATGTTAGAGTGGCAAACCCCACAGTAAAGAACTTTCAATGTCACATTGTCATCACCATTTTCTCTGCCAATAATTTGAACAACGTATTAAATTGATGATAACAATATGAATATTAGTGCATATAAAATAGCACTATGATATACAATCAATTGAGCAATATATTCGTATTATGAATCTAATTCTAGCCTGCCCAACTAATGCACTAAAACTCTAAAAAAGAGTAAAACCACACTGAGACATGAGAAATGATCATGTACTTTTGTCACAAGTCCCACAACACAGGTAATTCAGTAATTCAAATGATTTGATTTTCTTCCACAAAATGACCACCACACCCATCCAAACAATGAGAATGTGAGTTGTGATGATGAGGCCTAGGGGGAAAAAATGAATCCCAATCTAATTCAGATTACAGATCACTAATCATAACCCAGTGAAGACTTGAAAAGGTCAACAGTGGTTGTAAAGCAAATGTATTTCAGAACTCAATTTCAGATTATTAACATAATTAATTACCTTAACACACAAGCTAGCATGGACGGATCTAGCTTGGGCTCAATTGCCCTCCTTGATTTTTTTTATTTTAATTTTTTAATACTTCATTAAAAAAATAACACTTTACTCTTATTTTAATTTCAATTTGACTCCTAAATGAGACTTTTATTAACTTTGTGGAAAAAAATTTTTGTATATATTAATGTTTTTTAAGAGTCTCTCTGTAATTGGACTTTTTGTTTAATTTGTAAGTTTATTTATATAATTTTTTTTATGGATCGGTCAAAGAATATCCTGATTAGCTAACGTGCAGTGACAGCTAGGCTCACCCTTTAAGTTTATTTATATAATTTACTTATCAGGAATATTATCAATCAATGTTAAACTTCTATACATTTTTTAATTTTAAAGAATTGGTAGCTTACAGTTATATTATAACATAAAAGTGATTATAAAACAAATATTAAGGGATCCATCACAATCTGCAAATTTGGTGGTTCTTTTTTTTTTCCCCCGTTTGATATGGTAATCATCGACTCTGGATAATCTTTTTCCACAGACATATCTCTACACTACACAGTCTCTGTTGAAACCAATGTTTTCAAAACCGGACCGGACCGGACGGTTCGACCGGTTGAACCGTCGACCGGTCCAAGGAACGGTCCGGTCGAACACGAGAAACCGTTTCAATCTCAAAACCGAGCTTAAAAGATAAAACCGGTCGACCCGTCACTGGGTCACCGGTTCGGACCGGTTCACCTCTATATATATATATATATATAAAAAAAAAAAAAAACCAATCTCTGAATCCCTCATTTCTCAAATCTGAGATTTCTCATTTCCCATTTTCCCTTTCTCTGTTTCTCACAGTCTCACTTCATCTCATCACTTGAACACTAAAGCCTCAACTTTCAAGGTAACTCGGCGACGGCGACGCAACGGAGGATTGAGGCACTGGTGCGTCGGGGACGGAGATGGAGGTGCTGGTGGTATGGTCGGTGGTTGGTGGTGATACGGTCGAGCGGATGAGAGAGAGAGATGGGTGTGGTCGGATGAGGGGGCACGGCTGTGGTCGGCGATGCTGGTAGAGGGTTAGGGGTCGGCGTTGGCTAGTGGAGTTATGGACGAGATGAGGATAGGGGTTCGGGTGATGATGGTGGCGGTGCGATGGAGCGGTGGAAGCGACGGGCGGTGGTGATTGTGGGAGAGAATGGTTACGGTGGAGGTGCAGTGGCTGTGGGTTCGGTTGGGGTCGTGGTGAAGGCGCGGGGGTTATGGACTGTGGTGATGGTGCGGCTGGGGTTCTGTTAGTTAGGAAGATGATAGTCGACGGTGGTGGTGATGGTGATGGAGACAGAGATGAAGCCTCAACTTGTAAAAAAATTTTATATAATTTTTAGTAATTTTTGTATAATTTTTTAAATTTAAAATATTAATAATATATATTATTAAATTTATTAATTACATAATTATGACATCACGGTTTGATTCCGGTTGACCCGACGGTTGAACTGGTAACCGGTAACTCGTAACCCGGACAATTTTCCGGTTCGATGAACTGGTCCGGTTTTGAAAACTGTTGGTTGAAACTAAAATGTAGAAGTGTGAGTTTCTATTGAGTGTGTGTGTGTGTGTATAGTATATATATGCATAGATAGACTGATACCTGCGAGAGAAATTGAAGGGGGGAAAGGATCTCAGAGGCATCTCTTGCAGCCCAACCAAAAGCCTTTTGTGGGTGTTCTTTTTCTAGTGATTTGGCCTCTCTCGCTCTCTCTCACTCTCTCACACAGACACACACACACATTTGAGCGGAAAGAACGAGGCTTTATGGTTTCTGACCTTAATTGATGCCCACTTAATGCCTTTCCTGAGAAGGTGATGAGCAGATGTACAGTTGTATGTGGCTCATTGCTGTAACTGTATCTCAGTGCCTGCCGGCATGGCATGGACAGCAAGTTGGATTTTAATTTCATATATTTTTTTTTAAATCTGTTGTTTACTTTTGATATACCACTATGTGACACACCAACCACTACATGACACATGTAACTACAGGTTGGCTTATGCTTAATAATACAGCTAATGCTCGGCCATATGACTTGTGCTCGGTCACTCAGCTCATGCTCGGCCATATGACTTGTGCTCGGTCACTCAGCTCATGTGCAGCCTTATAATACATGCTCGGTCATTCAGTACATGCTCAGTCATATATCTCGTCCTCGGTCAGTCAAGGGCATAACCTATATGGACCGAGCTCATGGTATTAAAGCAGGACTGCTCTCCTATAAAAGACTAACTTATATAGATGCAAGTCTGCAATGCGACACATCGATGATCAGACCTAATCACCGCCTCAATGAGCACCGAGCAGGAAATAAGGAAGCTATCTCCAACAAGGAAACTACCACACTGAGTTACCATGTTCAACAAGGTAACTGATATCTCCGGAGATCCAATCCCTATATTCATGGTTCCAAATCCTAATCAACTTAGGAGAGCCATTGCCTATAAATTCAACCCTAAAGGTACGCTTTATTTTTATGCTCATTATTTTGGCTTTCATTACAAGTCTTTCAATTCAGTTTATTGACTTAAGCATCGGAGCGGCTACCGCCGGAGCCAACCCGGTGGTCCTCTGATCTTCTGTTTCGAGTATTTCGCAGGGAGCCGAGCTTGGATCTCACGTGGGCCAAAAAGTGCAGCATCAGTTTGGCGCCGTCTGTGGGAACAACAATCACCAAGTGCTCTACTTAATCAGAGCCCATTCCTCTTATCAAAGGATCATGGCTCCCAACTTGCGACCCAAGAAGAATACTCAAAACCATCATCCTCAACCAACTGCCGGACGAGGAAGAGGGCGAGTGACTGATTCCGTACAACAGGAGCTTGCCGAAACTAGGCGGCAGAACCAGTTGCTACGGGAACAACTCTTGACCATGTCCAGGACCCTGGCAATGTTCACCCAGAATCACGAAGCCAATCTCCGAAATCCACATGTTGCCACAAACACTCAGGAGGTGCAACCTCCTACGACTGCCGATATTCATGGAGATCCCCAGCCGTCAACGGCAACCGTCCGAGGAGTTCCCGCCTTTATCCCGGAGGTCCATTATTTTAGCACCACCCGAATCCCCATCCCTGGGGCCTCGGGAGTGAACCACGCCCCACAAGGATCACCACCTCGAGTGGTTCCTGCACCACCAGTGCAAGAGAATCAGAACAACCCCCTAGTAATGGGCCAAGATCAGCCTACTCATGTAGGCCCTGAAGTCATAAAACCTGCCTCACACCAGCCCATCTTGCCAAGAGGGTCAATAAGAGCCGAAGAAGTTGCCGAATCAATGGACCTGCACTGCCATTGTAAGAGGTGCCCAGTATCCGGAACAGGACGAGCTGGCCAGACTGCTCGGGAGGTCGGCCACCCTGTTCACTAATGCTATCATGGCTGAGGAAAGACCTAAGAAATTTATCGTCCCCAAATTCACCCCTTATGATGGGACTGGGGACCCGGGGGACCACCTCCCACTACCAGCACACCATGGCTTTACATGGTACTTCTGATGCTTTTTTATGCCGAACGTTCGTGACCAGCCTCAATGGTACCGCCTTGAAGTGGTTCCACCACCTCCCGCCAAACTCAGTCTCTAGCTTTTATAAGTTTGGAAGGAGATTTCTGGACAGATTCATGACTAGTAGGAGGTTGAGAAAGGGTCCGGAATTCCTGTTAAACATAAAGCAAACAAGGGAAGAATCACTCAGGGGGTATATAGCACGTTTCAACGCCGAGCTGACCGAGGTGACAGATTGTAGCTCCGGTTTCCTAGTGGCTGCTCTGGCCGCTGGTCTGGCACAAGGAGGCTTTAGAGACTCCCTGACTAAAAATCCCCCCGCGGACATGGCGGCACTTATGGACCGGGCAAGGAAATACATCAACTTGGAGGAGGCCAGGGACACCTCCAGAAAGGTCAAGGAACAAGCTCAGAAGGACGACCAAAAGAAAGATGGTCAGAAGAAGGACGACCAAAGGAAGGATACCAGCTCGGTTAGGAAAAGAGCCAGAAGCCCAGAAAAAATGGGGGCCCCTAGAACCTCCTACAATTCTGGGCTAAGGGAATTCAACCACTTTACTCCTCTAAACACCTCTCCGTACAATATACTGAAGCAAGTAAGATCACGAGAAAATCTAAGATGGCCGGAGCCGTTGAAGGGAGACCCCAGCTACCGAGATCAAACCAAATACTGTGATTTTCACAAGGACAGAGGGCACACAACCAATACCTGCAAGGCTCTCAAGCATGAGATTGAGCAGCTAATAAGGAGAGGACGACTACAAGAGTTCGTCAAGCAGGACGGTGGACAGAACCCCCGTGACGAACGACCTCAACAGAGGAAGGCCGACCAGAAGCTAGAACAGAAGGAGGGTAGGAATGAGCCCCCGCGACAAAACAACCAGGTGATCTTTGTCCTACACGCAGCTTCCCCTGCAACAGGCACTTCTAACAGGTCGAGGAAACGTTATGCTCGGGAGGCCAGGTCTGCTCCCAATATCATACAGGTCGCTAACTTAGAGAAAAGGTTAAAACCTGTGCCCAAAATCCAGTTTACGGATCATGACCTTATAGGAGTTCATTGTCCTCACAGTGACGCCCTGGTCATCTCCCTCAAAATCGCCAACTTCGATATCCGAAGAGTCCTCATTGATACGGGAAGCTCGACTAACGTACTGTTCTACGACCCTTTTAAGCATATGAAACTCGACCCCAATGACATTAAGCCCACTGGTATAATCATGGCGGGCTTCGATGGAAACATCAACACTCCACTGGGAAGGGTCAACCTGGCCACAACTGCAGGAGAAGGGGACGGGCAAAAGACCACGATAGCTGAGTACATGGTCCTAAAAGCCAAATCTCCCTATAACGTCATAATTGGGAGGCCCTGGCTACATGAGATGGGAGCAGTCACTTCGACTCTCTACCAATGCTTGAAATACGTACACAATCAGACCGTCTACTCCATCAGAGGATGCCAACCGACCTACCGAGAATGCCATGCCCTCGCACTCAAGGCCAAGGCCCCTAAATAGCAATTACTGCACGCCCGTGAATGTAAGGATGCAATCCACCCTTGCTGTCACGAGGCAGAAGACTGTCCCTCCAGGATTGACGAGCCATTAAGCCCTAGAGGAAGGGAAAGCAGAGCCAAGCCTATAGGGGAACCTATTAAAGTCCTGGTCAGCTCGGAAGATCAGGGGCGTTACCTGCAGATAGGTCTCGACCTGACACATACCAAGCAAGATGAGCTGGTCAAGTTCTTAAAGAAAAACCTCTCCGTGTTCGCCTGGAAAACAAGGGACATGGAAGGAATAGATTCTGACCTTATCACACACAGACTAATGGTGGATCCGGATCATCCACTAGTGAGACAAAAGAGAAGGCCACTCGCTCCAGAGCGACATCAGGTCATCAACGAAGAAGTTCAAAGGTTGCTCGACACCAACATGATACGAGAAGTATTTTACCCTGATTGGCTGGCCAACACTGTTCTGGTCAAAAAGAAGAACGGCAAGTGGAGGGTCTGTGTCGACTACACAGATCTCAACAAAGCATGCCCGAAAGATAGCTTCCCCCTTCCACGAATAAATCAGTTAGTCGATGCAACTGCAGGGCACGAACTCATGAGCTTCATGGATGCCTATTCTGGGTACAACCAAATACAGATGCATCCTCCCGACCAAGAGAAGACTTCATTCATCACCGAACGAGGTCTCCATTGCTATAGAGTGATGCCGTTCGGACTGAAGAATGCCGGAGCCACATACCAACGTCTTGTTAACAAGATGTTCAGCTCTCTAATCGGCAGCACTATGGAAGTCTACATTGACGATATGCTGGTCAAAATCCTAAGGAAGAGTAGTCATCTCCAGCACCTAGCACAAGCATTCGATATTCTCAGACAGTATAAGATGCAGCTCAATCCCTCAAAATGCATCTTTGGTGTAACAAAAGGGAAATTTCTGGGGTACATAGTCTCTCAGAGGGGTATAGAAGCAGATCCGACCCAAATCGGGGCTCTGATCGAACTAAAATCCCCAAAAACCAAGAAGGACATTCAAGCTCTGAATGGCAGGATAGCAGCTCTTAGCAGATTTATCTCTAAGTCCACGGATTGTTGTCTACCATTCTTCAAGGCTCTAAAAGGTAACAAATCTCTACAATGGACTGACGAATGTGAAAAATCCTTTCAGGAACTCAAAAGGTACCTAGCCTCGCTCGAGCTCTTGTCAAAACCGATCCAGGGAGAAAGGCTACTCCTCTACCTTGCAGTCTCAAAGAACGCTGTCAGTTCGGTACTAGTCAGACAGGACAGAAGCGTGCAGAGGCCCATCTTCTATGTCAACAAGGCACTATTGGACACAGAAAAGAGGTACCCCGAAATTGAGAAACTAGCCCTTGCACTCATAGTATCTGCACGGAAGCTCAGACCCTACTTCCAGGCACATCCCATAGAGATTCCAACTACTTACCCATTAAAAACAGTCCTGAGAAGACCAGAGGTATCAGGACGACTGGTCAAATGGTCTGTGGAACTAGGGAAGTTCGATTTATCCTATGTTCCACGAGTCTCAATTAAAGGGCAAGCCTTGGCAGATTTCGTCGCAGAATTCACTCCCACACTACTAAGCAAAGCACAACTCTGTGACGACATGGGGACTTGGAAACTGTATACTGACGGGTCATCAACCGACCGAGGTGCTGAGGCCGGGCTGGTACTATATTCTCCTGACGGGCTTACAACCGAAAGGGCAATTAGTTTGGGGTTCAGAGCCTCCAACAACGAAGCAGAGTATGAGGCCCTTATCCTGGGGATAAAGCTAGCTCAGGAGTGCGAGATACAGAGCCTCGAAGTGTTCTCCGACTCCCAATTGGTGGTTAGCCAAGTTCAAGGAGAATACGCTGTCAAAGATGAAAGAATGCTTCGATATTCGGAGCTAGTCAATTCATTGAAACATTTCTTCCGAACATTCTCAATCCAAAAAATAGAAAGAAGTCAAAACAGCAGAGCCGATGCCTTGGCAAACATGGCATCTCACATGAAGACAGGGGTGGACTCAACGATAAAGTTCTCTCACCAGTCAAGGCCCAGCACCGAGGAGATCCAAGTCACCCAAATCACAGAACAGCCTCAGAACTGGATGACTCCTATACTCCAGTACCTGGAAGAAGGACTCCTCCCAGAAGACAGAAATAAGGCAAAAAGAATCCGCATCAGAGCAGCTCGGTATCTTGTCCTTAACGGAAAGCTCTACCGAAGATCTTACACTCAGCCATTGTTAAAATGCCTAGCACCCGAGGAATCTCAGTACGTCCTGGCAGAAATTCATGAAGGAATTTGTGGAAATCATAACGGAGGAAGAACCATAGCCCACCGAGCTCTAACTCAAGGCTACTACTGGCCTGGAATGCTGAAGGAAGCAAAGGAATACACTCGAAAGTGTGACAAATGCCAAAGGTTCGCCCCTTATCAGCATCAGCCACGACATGAGCTCATCCCCATCACTAGCCCATGGCCCTTTGCACAATGGGGAATGGACATCATAGGCCCATTGCCTAAAGCCACACCGAACAGGAGATACCTATTGGTGGCTATTGACTACTTCTCAAAGTGGGCCGAAGCAGAACCACTAACTCGCATCACCGAAAAGGAGGTCCAGAATTTTACTTGGAAAAATATAGTCTGCAGGCTCGGCATACCTCACGTAATCGTCTCAGACAATGGCACACAGTTTACTGGAAAAATATTCAAGAAATTCTGCCAAGACTTAAATATCAACCAGCACTTTTCCTCCCCTGGTCATCCTCAAGCAAACGGGCAGGCAGAAGTCACTAACCGAACAATCCTAGATGCTCTCAAGAAGAGATTAGAAGAAGCTAAGGAAAAATGGGTCGAGGAACTCCCTGGGGCACTCTGGGCCTACCGAACAACCAGGAGAACTCCAACATCAGAAACCCCCTTCTCACTCGCCTACGGAACAGAGGCAGTAATCCCTGTTGAGATCGGTATGCCTACCCTAAGGACTGAAGTTTTCAACGAAGAGACCAATGACCAACAACTAGCGGAAAACTTGGATTTGCCAAAAGAAAGGAGAGAGCAGGCTATAATCAGAATGGAAGCATACCAGCGCAGGATGGTTAGCCGCTCAAAAATTGGCCTCAGGCCTGCCAGCTTCCAAGTTGGGGACCTCGTCCTAAGAAGGGTGTTCCAGAACACCAAGGATCCCACCATGGGGAAGTTATCACCTAACTGGGAGGGCCCGTACAGAATTACCAAAACAGTAAGACCGACCACTTATTGGTTGGAAAACATGGATGCGAAACCTGTTCCCAGACCTTGGAATATGGAACATTTACGAAAGTATTATCAATAAAGTAATTTCTTTTTATTTTAAGATACTCCGTAAAACATCTCAATATACAGACCTCAGGTCTGGTCCATCTCAATGTACAGACCTCAGGTCTAGTCCATCTCAATGTACAGACTTCAGGTCTGGTCCATCACAATGTACAGACTTCAGGTCTGGTCCATCTCAATGTACAGACTTCAGGTCTGGTCCATCTCAATGTACAGATGATCTGTCGTGGAAATCAATCAAATTACCAAACTAAACTACTAGTATAGTAGAGAAGTAAGGGTCGAACCCACAGAGACTGTTAATTGTTTAAAAACTAAAGCTGAGATTAATTTTAATTAAAATTAACAAAGATTGATTGTTGTTAATTTTTTTCCTAAAATTAAATGAGAACTGTAATTAAAATAAATATTCAGCTGAATTAATGATGAATCGAATTAAAAGAGGATTCCTAGGGTGTTGAATCCACCACTAATCTTGTAACTAGCTTCAATTGTATTAATTCTTGGGCCATTAAATTTGGATGTAAAAGATGTATTTTGGCTACAAGCCTCAATACAATCATCAAGAAAATCACGCACCAAAACCCTAAGCACGAATCATCTTTGGTCAACACAAATTGTCTACGCTAATTCTAAGGTCATAGTCACAATTTGTTTTTCCTGAGTTATGACTCGTCCTACGGTTTTGATGTATGTACACATATTACCATTGTATAACCACGTAAACAAAATCACAGAAATTGATTATGTGAAACTGAATAATACGATTATTGTCTTAATGAAATTCCAATGTTATACAATCAACATCCAAAACTAATTAACCCAAAAATAAAATACAAAGAAGCAATATTACTTGACTAGGGTTTCATCTAAACCCTAGGAATGAGAGAACTTAGCCCATGATAGTGGAAGAGGAGACCACCATAATCATGGAGTTCTTCATCTTCTTCTTTAGAGTTGTCTCCTTCCTTCTTCTCTTCCTCTCGATCTCCAAGACGGCCTCCTCTTTTCCAAAACCCTAGCTCCCAATAATATTCCCCTCTTTCCAAAAATGCCCCCCACAAAATAAGAATTCAGGAAAAAGAATAAAATCCCGTAATTAAACATTAGGGGCCCAAAAAGGGAGTCTAAAGTGCTCCAAAATAGAGCCTATAACGCTAAAATAGGCCCTGGTCCACCAACATATGGACCAAACCTCTCTTCAAACCCAAAATCACTTATTTTCCACTTCTTTTCGCACTTCAAAGCCCAATATTTTCCTTTTGCTCCAAATCCACCATTAAATCATCAACTTTGACGAGCTTTCTCTGCAAAAAGATAAAATAAAAATTAACTAGCAAATGCATATAGATTGGAGAAATTAAAATAATAAAAGTGCAAGAATATCTAGGGTTAACAAAAGAAATATGCACTTTTTAACCAGTTATCAACAGACTTCAGGTCTGGTCCATCACAATGTACAGACTTCAGGTCTGGTCCATCTCAATGTACAGACTTCAGGTTTGGTCCATCACAATGTACAGACTTCAAGTCTGGTCCATCTTAATGTACAGACTTCAGATCTGGTCCATCATAATGTACAGACTTCGAGTCTGGTCCATCTTAATGCACAGACTTCAAGTCTGGTCCATCTCAATGTACAGACTTTAAGTCTGGTCCATCTCAATGTGCAGACTTCATGTCTGGTCCATCTTGATACACAAGGCTAATGTTTGATCCATCATAGTACACTAAACTATATGGCAAAAGTTACAAACGGACAGAATAACTAAGTGCTCAGTCACACCGACCATCAAAAATCCTTACAAATACAAGTCCCTTTGCTCGGTAATGAAGCTCAGGTTTTGCTCTCAGTAATTAGGGTAACTGTCTTATACAAGTCTTTACAGTTGGTGACTAGTGCTCAGATTGCTTGATTATTATTTTAGCTATCTTTCTTAAAGGAAGTTCAGGATTCAAAGCCCCTCCAATATAAAGAGTTCGGTACAAGTTGCTTAATTATTGCGTATTATTTTGGGATTGCCATAAGTTAATTTGGGAGACAAACCATGGTCGGTAAAACCAAAACTCTGAATACCGAGCAGGGTTACTTGTGTCAAAATACAAACCTTAAAGGCCGAAGCCCGTTTACACACAACAAGACATTGATACATTTTTAGAGCAAAACCCAAAGGTTGCCAACAGTCAAAAAATGATAGAGACAGAAATCTGAAGAGAAGATATTTTCATTAAGATGTGAACTCGGTTACAAAAAGATGAAACAGGACTACAAAAGTTTCCCTAAACTAAAGGGCTTGCAGATCCATCGTCCTCATCACCATCTTCGTCCTCATCATCGTCGTCAATCCCAGACAGGTCAATATCCGGGAACTTGGCGAGAAGCTTGGACTTGAAGTTGTCATAACCGAGCTGCGCGATCGTATCACCCATCTTCTCAAGCTCGGTCTTCAGCCTGGCCTCGGTCTCAACCTTGGCCTCCTCAACCTTCTGAGCAACGGAGTCCTAAAGGGTACTGTTCTCCTCCTTCAGCTTGGTCAGGTCCTGAAGAAGGGAATCCCTTTCAGACCGAAGAGAGTCCCTCTCAATTTTAATGGAATCCCTCTCGGACTCCATGATTAAGAGGCAATTCTTCGCCTCCTTGAGCTCATCCTCGGCCTAGGTGACTTTAGATTGGGCCCTGCCGAGCTGCAGTTGAGCTTCATCCAGCTCCTCTTCCAGCCTTTCCACAGCCTGCAGATCCACTGTGGCCTCCATCAAAGCGGCCAAGTTATGCAAAGTCTGCAAAAATAAAACAGAAGGCACATTAGTAAAGAAGAAAAGAAAGAAAACCCCAAAAAGAAAGGTCGGTCATTACCTTCAAATGGGCCCTCATGGCACCAATCACTGTCTTCTCAGTACCTTTCCTGGTACTGCAGGAAGGGGAGTCCATTCGAGGGGCCTCCGCCCAGAAATCTTCAATGGCCTGATGGACGGCCTTGTATCCATCAGGCATCTCAGCACCTACTTTCGCCTTACCCCTCGGTTGAGATCTTTGAGCAAAAGAGGGGACAGGCCTGGGTGCCACCACACCCCTCTGAGGGGCAGAAGAAGGCTCCCTGATTACCACCCCCTTTTGGGGGCAGAGGAGGGCTCCCTGATCACAACACCTCTTAGAGGAGGTCGAGAAGAGGGAGAAGCAGAAGAGACAGCCCCCTTCTTAGGAGGCACAGAAGAGGACGGGTCGGTCGTCCTCGTCTTCTTCAAAGAAGACGCAGCAGGAGGAGGCTGGCTCGCCACCCTCTTCTTCTTTGAAGACCCCCATTTACCAGCAACGGATTTGAGGACTTCATCAACAACACTATTGTCCTTGGGAGGCATTGTAGAGCCCGAGTGAAGAATAGCTCGGTAGTCTCTGTTTGGAGTCTGAAGGAGCCTTTTGTATTGATCTTTCAGAACGGGGGTGAATTGAGGCCTCTTCTTGATGCTCTTGTCTGCACAAAGGAATTTTGAACAATGGTTAGTCAAAAACATAGAAACAAGCTCAGAACAAAATTACAAAAGAAAAGGGGGTCTCACCCATAAAACCCGTGCTCTGGGGGAACGTGGAGAACTGGTCCTCGGGGTTGGTCACCTCCCACTGTCCACTAACAAAGAAATACCGATCCTTCCAAAATTTATTGGAGGACGGTACGTAAGACAAAGGTCGGAAACCCCTGTCAAACGACATGTAGTAGAGGCCCTTCGCCTTCAGATACTTGAGGTCCATTTTACTACGAATCAAATCTAAGGAAACCTCAACGCCGTTCAAACGACCCAAAGCCATAAACCCTAACAAGTGCCTCCAACTATTCAAAAGCAGGTCGGCTGGGCAGAGGTTGAACCAACAAAAGAAATCCCTAAGCAATCTAAGGAAAGGAAGGCGTAGCCCCATCTCGAACCAGGCGGTGTAAACACAAATTTCGCCTTCCCTAACATCCCAAGGGTAGTCTAGGTCGTCGGGAGCCCTAAGGGTAACGTTTGAAGGGAAGTCATACCTCTCCCTTATGGCATCTAACCAGGAGGAGGCTACAATACTCTCAGTCTCCTCTCCCTGAGAAGACCGACCAGAGACCTCACCCTCTCTATCCCTAGACTCTGAGAAGGCGTCAACAATCCTAACTGAGGGACTAAAACGAGCATCTTCTGACCTAGTCCCCAGGGAACTACTACCCCTAACTAGGGTTTGCGATAGGGAATAAGCCTCTGGGAGGCCCTCTGACCCATCACCAACACCAGAAGATGCCGAAGAAGTCGACATTCCAAAATAACCAAAAGGAGAAGAGAAGAAAGTGAAAAGAAGAACAAAAATACCAAAACCGAACCTGAATAAAAGTAAGGGACTTCGGATGAATGGAAATCTTCACAAGTTAGCTTGCTGGTTCGACAATGGCAGAATGTATATTTCTTTTCAAAATACAAGAGACGGTTAACTTACAAAGCTTTTTCTCCCTTTTATATGCATTCGGAGAGTAATGGCTACCCAAGCGAACCGTCACGACAATATCGCAACAATAATGATTCGAGAAACCCAAGAACCGGCTGCGCAATAAATGATGTACCAACGGACGTCTAGGAAAACGAGAAGACAGAACGCATGACTTTTCGGGCACTCTTAAAACCTTAGTTATGCCCCGAGCTCTAACTAAGGCTTGGGGGGGGGAGTAACTGATATACCACTATGTGACACACCAACCACTACATGACACGTGTAACTACAAGTCGGCTTATGCTTAATAATACAGCTCATGCTCGGCCATATGACTTGTGCTCGGTCACTCAGCTCATGCTCGGCCATATGACTTGTGCTCGGTCACTCAGCTCATGCTCGGCCATATGACTTGTGCTCGGTCACTCAGCTCATGTGCAGCCTTATAATACATGCTCGGTCATTCAGTACATGCTCGGTCATATATCTCATCCTCGGTCAGTCAAGGGCATAACCTATATGGACCGAGCTCATGGTATTAAAGCAGGACTGCTCTCCTATAAAAGACTAACTTATATAGATGCAAGTCTACAGTGCGACACATCGATGATCAGACCTAATCACTGCCTCAATGAGCACCGAGCAAGAAATAAGGAAGCTATCTCCAACAAGGAAACTACCACACTGAGTTACCATGTTCAACAAGGTAACTGATATCTCCGGAGATCCAATCCCTATATTCATGGTTCCAAATCCTAATCAACTTAGGAGAGCCATTGCCTATAAATTCAACCCTAAAGGTACGCTTTATTTTCATGCTCATTATTTTGGCTTTCATTACAAGTCTTTCAATTCAGTTTATTGACTTAAGCATCGGAGCGGCTACCGCCGGAGCCAACCCGGTGGTCCTCTGATCTTCTGTTTCGAGTATTTCGCAGGGAGCCGAGCTTGGATCTCACGTGAGCCAAAAAGTGCAGCATCAACTTTATTTAATTTCTAAATATCTTATCATAAATTAGTGATATTTGATAAAAACTAGTTACATCTACATAATTCAAACAGTTAATGACTCTTATCACATTTGAATTTATTTTAATTTTTATTTTTATTTGAAATGAATGAGCCTCTCTCTCTCCTACTTTTCTTTAAAATACATGGTGGATGATGACTTTTAAAGAATTTCAACATGCAAATTATTTTTTAAAATATATTATAATTACAATTATTTATGATTTTTAGAACTCGGTCTAACTAGTCTTTATTTTAATTATTTAAATTTGGTCTAAAAAATCCTATTTTGTCAATAAAAAAAATGCTTTTCAAAAAATTAAATTGTAACAATAAAAAAGGGGTTTAATCTGTGAAGACCTCTTCCCAGCCGCAACTGGTTATTACCGGTTCCAAGTATCTCATTTCAAGTAAAATGCACGTGTCAAAGTTATGTGACTCGGTTGATTAAAACGGCTGTCCATGGCAGTTGGATGATATGTTACAAGTATAGTTACAATGAGTTCATGCACACATCCTAATCATGGGACTATGATCCCAAGGACTGCCGAAGATTAGCTTGAACGTCTTAGAGCCATTAATTGCCAGAGATTGGGCTAGCTAACCGTGTCTTGGCTCTTGTCTCTTCTATAAAATTTCCTACTTTCCTTTTAAAATACAATGCAGTACTAAAGCATAGATTGCAATGTGTTTAACCTTAAATATCTTTGTCTAAATTATCACTGCTATTACATGTGATCAAAGCTTTCAAATGTACATCTGAAATTGATCAAGGCTTTATTTCCTACTTACTCCTTTGATCATATCTCAAACTTTCACGATAAAGCTGTAACCCCACTAGTTGTAATTTTGCAATTTTTTGAATTTTGAATTTCATTTTTCTGTCTTAGTTCATTCAATATATTTGTTAGTATTGTTCACCAGTTTTGTTAGACAATTCCTACAAATACAAAGCTGTAGGACATTGCATGCGGATTCAAACTTGTGAAAATGGTTTGAGGTCTTATGAAGGAAATTCCATTAAGCAATCTGTGCTTGGGTTTTTTTTAGAGAAATGCCATACTGCTTTTGTTTTATTTGTATAGTTTTCACTTTGAAAAAATGAAAGCATGTTAGTTGTGTGAATTTTCTTTCTTATTATTGAGCATATCTAAACATTGAGTTTCTTGGTGTAATTTAGTTTATATGTTTGCATTAATCTATTTCTTCATATTCACGACATGTTACTCTTCTGTGATTTAATTGTTTTTTTATTGACTAATAAGAATAGAATATCATTTATCAATCTTTGGATAATAATGCATTTCCTTATTTGATTTTAGATGTCTTAAAATACAAAACATAATTCTAAAACTTGAATTCACGACATAACCCAATAACTGGGTGATTAAGGTGAAATTAGTGACTCTATTTGAGCGAAAACACCTTGATTGGAAATATATGTTGTGGGGGTGTATTATAGTTTTAAGAATTAAATAATTAAACAACTTGAGTTACTTTGTTGACCAACTCAAGCATGGTTGATCTTTGAGTTTTCTCGGTCAAGATGAATTATATTAAATATATAAAATAGTATATTTTAATTTTTCTAATGGATTTGTGTCGTGGGGACAAATGTACCACACCGTATGATAAAATTTGTAAGAGCCCATTAAATATCAGATTAAACAAATATCTCAATTTCTTGAGAGATTGTGAATATAATTAATTGTGGAAGTAGCAGTGATCTCTCAACCTTGCTTATATGAACGAACAAATCTCAAATTTGTGATCTCCTTCTTTCTCATGCACAGTCGCTCTCTATGTCTCTCTCTCCCTCTGTATCTCTCTGTATCCGGTGCCAACACACCCCCGTTGATTGCGGCCAACCATCCTAACTCTGTCGATCACCGCCGGTCATTGCCACCACCGACGATAAATTGATCCTAGTTTTAGAACCATTAGAGATCCACTTGTTCATTAATTAAATGACTCTATGTCAACTTTAGACATTATTAGACCAATGAGTGGATTTCTGTCGTGGGGACAAATGTACCACACCCATAGTGAACGTGAATTTAGTTATTAAGTGAGTTAAACCCCATGGAAAGTCGTTGAGTTTGGGCTACTACTAACAAGATGGTATTTAAAACATCTTAGGTTTGACCATTTAACCAATGTCATTGAGTTTTTTGGATTAGTAAAAAACTTGAATGAAATATCAACAAATTAAAAATAAATATAAAAAAATAAAGAAAGTAAGCCGTAATTTAGTAACCTAATATGTAATTGCATTCATGTAACCTTAGCCCCGTTCGAGAGTCGTTTTCAACACTCGTGAATCTTGTCGCTCAATTAAGAGCGATTGGGCTTATGTGTATGAAAATTGATTCTTGAATTGTCCAGAGTAGGATAGTTTAGAAATACATAAATCTATATTGCAGACAGTAACGAATGCTTGATTCTAGTGGATGAAAATTTTGGCACGGTTTCCTGTTGTTCTCTAGGTACATATTTAGGCATGGTAACGTCTATCTTGTGTACTTGGAGAATCATGAGAAGATGCTGCCGAAATTTTCTTTGAGTGGAATTGAGCAATTGAGTTGCTACCATCTGATTGTAATGTAGATTGTACATTCTTGAATGGGATAGGACCACTTACCCTTTAAAAAGGAGTTAGGATTCATGTTTCATATTTATAATGGGTAATGTGTTTAACTTATGTTAGGTAGACGAAAATGGACAAGAGTTGGATGGACTTGAAGGGCAGACATTTTTCCCAATACGTGAAAGGGATTGAGGATTTCATTGAGTTTGCTCGCGCATTTGCAGATGGTAGTAATAGAATAAGATGTTTATGTAGGAGGTGCAATAATAGGGATTATATGCACATAGATGAGGCTAGAGCGCGCCTGCTCGAGTATGGAATGGGCAAGACGTATAGGTGTTGGAAATTTCACGGGAAACAACGTGAAGTATGAGTGATGAGTGAGGATGAAGACGATGACGATGACTTGGGTGAAAATGTCAGATTTGGTTACGATGGACTACCAGAAATATTGGCGAACATGCAGCGAGGTGTGACTACAAGTCGCAGTTCTGGTCCTAGGAGTGATATTGAAGAATCAGAAACATTTTTGGATTCCTTGTTGAGGGAAGCAAGACAGTCATTATATCCGGGTTGTGAAAAGTATTCGATACTTGATTTTCTTGTCAAGCTCCTTCATATTAAGACCATCAACCAATAGACAAACAAATCTTTCAATATGGCCATTAAATTGTTTAAATCAGTGCACTACCAGTAAGGAAGACCCTTCTAAAATTGCTTTATGAGGTGAAAAGACAATTAAGAGACTTGGGCCTTAGATATATCCCTGTTCATGCTTGTAAAAATGATTGCATATTATTTTGGAAAGAGACTAAAATTTTTGTTTAGTGTACGGTGTTCCATGAACCTAGGTACAAGGTGAATGAAGAAATGAGCAAGAAAATCGTCGTTTTCTACCGTTATCACATATATGGCCAAAATGCTCAAAAATCATCAAAACACTACCAAACTAGTTCACACACCTCAAAACTAGTAAAATAAACGTGCTCAAGCTTACAAAAAATAATTTGGATGCCCGGTTTGCAAATTATGAAAAAAAAAGTGACTTAAGTATCGAAAATAGCCTATTTTGGGCCTTCGACTACCCAAATTTCCAAGAAACCGTTACATCACCACCAAACTAGTTCACACACCTCTAAAATAGTAAAATA
Source organism: Nyssa sinensis (assembly GCA_008638375.1). NCBI lineage: Eukaryota > Viridiplantae > Streptophyta > Magnoliopsida > Cornales > Nyssaceae > Nyssa > Nyssa sinensis. The sequence continues at coordinate 17,183,491 of CM018043.1, forward strand.
CCCATGGTCAAACTTACAAAACAAAACTTGGATACCCGGTTTGCAACTTATGCAAAAAAGTGACTTAAGTGTCGAAAAAAGCTCATTTTGGGCCTTCGATCATCCAAAATGCTCGAAAACTGTCAAACCACCACCAAACCAGTTCAAAAACTTCTAAACTAGTACAACACACATGATAAAACTTATAAAACACAATTCGGATGCCTGGTTTTCAACTTATGCAAAAATAAGGAACTTAAGTGTCGAAAATGGCTCGTTTTGGGCCTTCAACCGCCTAACATGCCCGAAAACTGTCAAACCACCACCAACCTAGTTCACACACCTCTAAAATATTAAAATACACATGCTAAAACTTACAAAACATAATTCAAAATACTCGGTTTTCAACTTATGCAAAAATAAGGGACTTAAGTGTCGAAAATCACCCATTTTGAACCTTTGACGGCCTAAAATGCCTGAAAATCGTCAAGCCACCGCCAAACTAGTTCACACACCTCTAAACTAGTAAATTACATGTGTTCAGACTTATAAAACACATTTCGAATGCCCGGTTTGCAACTTATGCAAACAAAGTGACTTAAGTGTCGAAAATAGCCCGTTTTGGGCCTTTAACTGCCCAAAATGCCCGAAAACCGTCAAAACATCACCAAACCAGTTCAAAAACCTCTAAATTAGTACAATACTCATGATCAAACTTACAAAACACAATTCGGGTGCCTGTTTTACACATTATACAAAAAAAAAGTGACTTTAAGTGTCGAAAATGGCTCATTTTGGGCCTTCAACTGTCCAAAATGCCTAAAAATTTTCAAACCACCACCAAACCAGTTTACAAACCTCTAAACTAGTAAAATTTACGTGCTCAAACTTATAAAACACAATTTGGATGCCCGATTTACAACTTATGCAAAAATAAGGGACTTAAGTGTCGAATATGGCACGTTTTGGGCCTTCGACCGCCTAAAATACCCGAAAACCATCAAACCACCACCAAACCACTTCACACACCTCAACTAGTAAAATACACATGCTCAAACTTACAAAACACAATTCGGATACCTGGTTTACAACTTATGCAAAATAAATATGTAATTTTATAATTTTTCTTAATATTTTTTTTACTCACAACTAATAATTATGAATTTATCTTTTCAGATTACTAGATTCTTGGGTTGGGAGGGAGATGCACTGGGCTGAGCTAACAGATTTTTTTCTTCTTCTTTTTCTAACATTAATCTGTATATTTGTAACAATTTTTAATTTACTGCACGAATTTGAATTTGTCCTCGGAATTTGTTTTTGTAATTAAATTTTATTTTATTTATGGCATGAATTTCATTTATATTATTGATGACCCAGGTTTGAATATGTGAAAATTGAATATAAAAATTGTAGATTTTGAAAAAAATGTAAAAACATTATTAGTCGCGCACATTGTACGCTGCTAAGAATGGACTATTTGCAGTGCACAATGTATGCCACTAATAGTCCATTATTAGTGGCGTTCACGCGTACGTCTCTAATAGGCCTTATTAGCAGCGTTCATGCGTGCGCGGCTAATACGCCATTAATAGCGGCATTCATGCATGCGTCACTAATAAGCCATTATTTGTGGCCTTCATGCGTGTGCCGCTAATAAAGGACTATTAGCGGCGTTTAGTATCTTCGAGTGTACTTTTTAGTGACACTTATTAGCAGTGTTTAAAAATGTTGCTAATAGGGTTTTAATAGCAGCATTTTTGGTTTGAACGCCACTAATAGTATTTGGGACACTGTTATTAACAGCATTAGCAACGGTGCGCAGGCGAACGCCGTTAAAGTTTCTTAGCGACGTTTATTTTATTTTTAGCTACACTTATGAATTCCGCTAATAATCTTATTTCCTGTAGTGACATATTCTCAAAATAGAATCTAACTCTCTAGATTAGAGAGAATGATATTGTCCATATATTAATTCAATTAATTAATCACTGAAATTTAGATTTGATCTTTTCAATAAATTGTTTATTGAGATGTTGACCAATTAATAATTGATGAATTAATTTTAAAAATAATTAAGAATTGGTTTAACTGTGTATTTAGTTCAAAACCTAATTATTGATATATATCCAAGTAGAGGAGTCCACTGCATATGTTGACTGAATTTGGGTTTATCTCTATTTCACTAAATTAGAGTGAAATTTTAATTATTTAGTATAATTAATTACCATTAATTAGTCATTAATAAATTAAGAGTTAGTTAGAAAATAATGACTAATTTGCGCTAATTTGGTAGGACTTATACCCCTTCTTTTGTCATAATTTTGCAAACCCCTATAACTATGTGATATAAGGTGATAGTCATACACAAGTTATTTTTTACTTTCCTGCGAGCGAGAAAAAGAAAAAGCCCACTCTCTGCTTTGGTGTACGGCTTGCTTAGAGAAAAAAGATGAGTAAAAGAAGGTAGATTGCATCAATCTATTCAAGAAGGCTTCTTTAACAATCAAGATTATCAAGAATAAGGTGATTCTAATCTTTCATTTCAAGATTGTATAATTCATGTAAAGGAAAGATCCAAATAAATTTTTTAAATCAATTCTGTTATAGTTACGAATCCTACAATATTTTAGTATCTCAACTCCAAAGCAGTACTCTAATGGTTAGTTATTCATGCTTTCAAAATTTAACCGAATCAAATGTTTTTTAAATATGACTTTTGTTTTAGTAGCTACCATCCATTTTCACAGTTCAGACTGTTCCAACTATACGGTTCAAATTTGACCAAGTTTTTTTCTTGTTTCAATACTCAAATTGTAATGTAGTTTGGAAGAAGAATGATAGTTCTGCTAAAAAATAACATTTCACAGTTGGAGCATAAACGTCAAAAAATAAACTTTTGGTATTGTAATATTACTAAAATTTAGTTTTAGCATGATTAAAATAACTTTTACGTATCATTGGACTTACTAAAGTACAACTTTAGGAATATCTCTAAATGTCATTTTATTCATGCCAAATCTATATTTTGGCATTGTTACAGTACAAAAATGTCAAATTTTGTCCACACTACTTCAATGCTAAAATGCCATTTTTTTAATACAATTATTATTTTTTTGGAAAAAAGTAACATAGACCCCAACTCAATTTGTCATTTACTTCAAAAAGTAGAGTGGATTCCACCCCCATTTGGCATATGCTAGCTCTATTCTATAATATAGCATAAATTGGCACTATCTACTCTTAATACCAAATATGGTATTGAAAATAACATTGTCATTTTTGGCAAGCCAAATAGCACCCCATTGGAACAATAATTTTTACATCAATCTTAAATTTTGAAACATTAAATGACATATACATTAGAATTTCTCTAATATACCTCAAATAGCATTTAACATTAAAAATACTTTAAATAAGGTTTTGGGCTCGAAGTAACTTGCATTTTATCCCATGATTGTCACATATGGGCTAGTGCCAACTCCTTTTGTTCTCTTAACATTTGGCCGCGGACTTACCTTCTTCTTCTCATAGTGTTTTTGAGCTTTTTAGTCATGAATATATTTTTTTGTTCATCAAATATGAATCCAATAAAAATTATAGGTACTATTATGTAATCATATTAAAGATTCATTCTTGTCAAAATATTATTTTCTCGTTACAACTTTTCATTATAAATACAAGGTGATGAGATTTACTATAATAAATATGAGTTTTTAATTTATATTCTCAATGTCAAGTAATAACTTTTGGGAATTTTAAAAATCACATTATATAAGACCCAAACCACCACATGATGCCACTTCATGTTTAGGATACAAATGGGGATAAAATTAAATTATAGATATATTATATTTTTCAATAAGTATATATGAGTAGTCTTACTACGTTGTGTGTATGAGTGAAAAAATAGAATAAGAAACATTGTTATATTTAGCTCTTTTTTTTTAAAGAGCAAGCATGATACTTTAAAAATGGGGATAAAATTGTTATCTATATAGTATACTGTTTAATAAAACAATAAACAAAAATTGACAGAACAGAAAATATTAACTTACTGTCAAACAGAAGAACAGAAGTTTGAATTAGATCAAGGCTAGTGTTTCACACTATGTCCTTAAGACAAATTTCATCCTCGAAATGGTGCTCATGATTTTGGACGTTTGCCTCCCACTATACAATGATTTGAATCTCACAGAAGCAGCATTACAATCTCTGAGCCTTGCGAACTAACAGTGGTTAACTCTCTCTAAAAAATATATGAAACATAGACACAGAATGCAAAAACTTATGAAAATTGAATGCGTGAATTGATGGAAGAGGATGCTGATTTATAGAAGCAGTAATGACGTTTGGAATGCCATCACTATGTCTGTTTGCTTGAACAGACATGGCTTTTGGCGTTTGAGTTTAAACGAACAGCCATTGCTGAAGTGTTCAGAACTCTTAGCCACTTAAAACGATAGTGTTTTGTTTAATTGAAACGCATCCTTAAACGACAGTGTTTTAATTAATAAAGAATTAAATAAAACTTTTCCAAAAAATATATATTGGGCCAAGCCAAGCTCCAAGCCCAAGCCTAAACTTGACCCGACCCAGTTCGGTTGGTGCGGGGTGGGGCAGGGCAGGGCGGCGCCCACGCGTGTGTGGTAATACGCTTTGGGTAGGTCCTCTCCCTTCCACAAACTGAGGTTCCCCTTGGGGGCCTAACCCACAAGTTAAGGGAGAAGTATATATACCCATTATGATTTTACTCACTAACTAATATGGGACAAACTTTATTTATCATCCTTCAACCAACGTCAAGTGGAGACTTTTGGTGACAATTTCTCATTCACCACTTAATGATTTTGATCAAATAAATATATGGTTTTGATCTCCATTTCGAGGAGAATGCGTTCTAATGTAGACCTACGAGAAAAAATGTGTAGGACCCATATTTATTTTGACTTAAAGTTGACCCACAAAAACTATTATTTTCTAACAATCCCCCACATGATTGAAATTGGTTGGATAAACAATGTGAATGTTAATTCTGACCTAGAGAGAGAGAGAGAGAGAGAGAGAGAGAGAAAGTATAATTGGAAAGTTACTGTATCGAGAAAGGTAGCTTGTAGCTTTGAACCTTCCCTTATGAGAAACTATCAGATTTACTGGCTAATCAATGAAAATGATGTCTTGAATTGTTTAGCCGTTTGTGTGAATCAAGTCAATAGAGTTCACACAGTTTCTTCTCGGACACAATTGGTTCTCATGATTGTGTTCATTTTGGCCCTGAACAATTTCTGGTATTCATGAGTGCTTTAGAGAATTGAAGCCTTACAATTCTCATACAAGAGGCTCCTTCACACTCACATAGGTGATTCCCATTAAGAGTATTCTACTATACTCCACTTGAGTTTACAAGGTATAGAAATTATTAAAAGTATTGCTTATCCTTATCAATGCTACAAGCATCACTTTTTCATCATAGAAATGGTTAGAAGATATTATCTTTTTTAAGTGATTCAATTGAGTCTCACACAATTCGGTTGTCCCTTTGAACCTAGATCTTAGGATCTTTAGTCAACTAGGTTGGGTTTCCATTATGGTGACTCTTTAAGACATAAGCTTTAGTCCCATTCCCCTCGATGAACAATTTACTTGCTCTCTTGTTAAACCTTTAGTAAGCGGATTGTAACACCTTGACCCGATTAAATAATCATTAAGTCGTTAATTATTAATTAGTGACCCTTAATAGAATAATTAAGAAAATTTAATCGGGAACAAATGATAATTTCAAAAATAGTTCCGAGACCTTAAAATAACAAGGTCGATTCCGATAAAATTAATCTAAAAAAACAAGACTACGATTTATAAAATCAATACATGAATAAGCAAATAATAAATTCAAGTACATAAAAAAATAATAACAAATAAAATAAAGTTGTGTAAACTTGTGAAAGGAGTGTGGGTGTGTTAGTACGTGCTTTCAATATGTGTATATATATATATATATAATACACATGTTGCTAACACATAGCCTACCACATCAGCACCCAAGTATAAAATTCATCTCAAGAATATACATATACATAAATAAGCATACAACCTACTATATAGGTAACTAGGTATACACTCAACCCTAGGGATGTCTAGGCTTATAGCCTATCTCACAGACACAAGCACATAGTCTACCTTTTAATTTCACTCGGTCTACTATATAGACATAAGCATGTAATCCCAGTTCATCAATAACCCAACATACCAAATATTGTACAATTTCACACACTAAAGCAACAAGCACTCACCTAATCACGTAATCCAAACCAGAATAATTAAGTCGAGGTCTAACCTCTCCTAATTCATAACAGAGTGAATCCTAGAAGGATCCGCTAACACCCTCCCTTTTCACTTTAGACATGGTATTAAACGAATACTAAGCATGTACTTGTCAACAATTCACACTACACAAGTAACAGACATAACATGTCATGACACACTTGCTTAATCAACAATTATACAACTCACGTCAACCATTTCTCACTTGTTGGTTACACTAACAACTAACACCAAGTTTCTAACACAGCCCTTTGCAAGGAAGGAATTTATTTAAACAAATACAATATACGCATACTCAAGTCATGCTAGCATTCAACTAGCCTACCAATACTCAACCCTAAGCGAATGCTATCCAAAATAATACATTTCTCCACAGAAAGGGTTTTACACAATGATATCTTTATATCCGCTATCCAGTCCATACACAAAAAAAATCTCCACAAGTCTAAATTCTTATTTTAGCATTCTAGGATCTTATGTGTCTTTCAATTTATGGTTTACTACCTCACTAGCACTTGTTCATTTAAGGTTTTATAACTTCTTTCATTATTTCTTACTTTTATAGCTAGGTGATAACCCTTCATGGATCACAACTCCTTTTGTTACTGGCTGATGGGGCGCCATCCATCAACTTTAACGCAAGACTTGAGACCAATCCAGTCTGTATAAATATTACAATCATAGTACTATAATCCATGAATATCGGGTACTAACCTAGTATACATATACATATATATATAAGAACACAACCAACCAAGTAAATAGCTAGGCCCACAATCTATCTCATAAATAATTAGGCATACCGCCTACCATATAGATAACTAAGTGCATAACCTATATCACAAATAACTAGGCATACGACCTATCCCATAAAATATACAGTCTATCACATAGACAAGTGTTTCTAATCTTAGTCAATTATTATATCAAACAATCACATACTCTCAGTATAGTGCACACCCATGCACACCGATACAACACGTGCACACAAGACACTACCACCCAAACTAGTCCAAATAACTTAAGGTCTAAACTTTCAAGTATTCGAACCTATGCTCTGATAACATGTTGTCACACCCCGAATTTTCACTTACCCGGGGAATGAACGAAACGAAATAAGAAAAGTAAATAAAATATAATTTAACGGATTCAATTAGACAGGTATTCATTCTCATCAATACTATAATAGGTAAAGTACAGTCAATACACATATTGTTCATGTCATTGTGGACTTAAGCCCTTACATCTTAAAAAGTGCCCCAAGGGCCAATTACAGTTCCAAATCCCCTTTCCTTTCTTTTGTTAAGATCTCATCAAGTCTCATGTGGCAGGGACGTCATCTGTAATATGGTATCCCACAAATGGGTCAGCTCAACTATTAGTATAATATAATGCTAATGCAAGGAACAAAATTAAGGCGTGGCATGTGCAAGTGTACATTTATATCTACATGTCATTCAATATCATCTATACAATGTACTGACAAGATTCAGAACGTATTCATACAAATTCTATACCACCTCCTTGAATTTATTGATGCAATGTTATGAAAATATGTGTGACACACCCATGCAACTCCATGCCGCACCCATGTCTCATTTTTGGAACACATCCAATGGATCCTGAGTACCAACACCTGTTCACGGAACACATCCGTTGGATTCTGGGCACCAACACCCGTTCACGGAACACATCCGTGGATTTTGGGCACCAACACTTGTTCACGGAACACATCCATTGGATACTGGGTACCAATTGCTCAACCCACACCATGCTTTCAAGGAATCACACTATGCCAATACACTTTGATCCCACTATGCAACAATACAATATCAATGAAACATCTTATCCACATAGAAAGCATGCTTTAAATAATGTATTATACTTAAGCAGTAATAACATTTAAATCATGAAACTCAGTCCACATGTATGCATGCTATACATAATCAATTTAAACACATGCTCGATTCACACATTCACAATCTTAACCATTCTCCAAAAACCTAATCACACACGGCACCAGCACATGAAATAAATCATAACTCCCAAAGGATAACAAAGAACACATAAACACATAACAATCAATTCCAGGTTTTGTTTCAAAGCAACCATTTCCTATGTGATTTCCTAACATCAAATAAACATATGATTCATTCAATCAACATGCAAATCATTCCTAAACTTAATCTTATTCCTTACTTAGCAAAATATCATACCTGATGGGTTTGTCTCAACCCTAAGAAGTCGTACTCGCTGTGTAGCTGAACTAACAGTGAGAATGTAAAAGATCAAATCGCCTTCTCCTTGCCTTTCAGTTTCCCTAAAATCATGAAATGTAACTCAGTCCATTTGCTACTTGAATTATGTTATTCATCAAATTTTATGTCTTTATTTTATGAGTTTCTATTTTGCTAAAATAAACTCTACCATTAAGTCCGAAACGTCGAACAAAGTTGGTTTAGGCTCTCGCGGAATTCAATTTGGACATTCGGGCTAAAAGGGCAAAACGATTATTTTACACTTTTACGGGTTCTTACTTCTCGAGACCTCTTTCCGCAAATCGGACTCCACGGTTGAGTCCAGAATGTTTGAAATGATAAAAATTCACTATTTTTTTACTTCAGTCGGAATCCGTTTGACTACTCTGACTCAAGGGCATTTTGGTAATTTTTAGTGTCTCTACGGGTCTTTTATTTTTTTGGGGACCTCTTCTAATATCATGGACCTCATCGTTGGATTCAGAATGGTCAAGATAGTCAAAATACACTAATGACTTGTCCCATTTGGACTCCGAGCCATTTCATGATATTTAATTTAATTAATTAAATAAGGTTACAATATAATATATATATATATATATATTTTGTGTTCAAAAGATGACACGGGTGGTACCTGTCCCCTTTGGTTACACACGCCTCACTCCACACTCTCGGTCGATCCTAGGGTGCTGGGCACCCTTTTTAATTTTATTTCTAATTTATTTTAACTATATTATACATATATATATATATATATTTTTGGTTAGGAATTTATCACAAGGGCATACGTGGCTCAGTGGTTGGGTGAGTGTCTCAGACATGCATGGGTGAGGGTTAAAGCCGCAAGAGCCACTACTCCGTTATTTTTCTAAATTTAATGGGGCCAAAAAGCGAACAAGTCCTCTAACCGAGGATAAGACACCTTCATTCCCAATCAACCCTCCAATTAAATTTCTTAACCATATAACCAAACAGACCCAATTTAAGTTTTAATTTTAAAACAAAAAAACCCAACGACGTCGTTTCATTAATGTGGTGGCTAACCCACAGATCAACACGTGTCTGAGTCGACATGTTCGGTCTGAGCGAGTTGGACGAGTCGACTCAATGACTCGTCGTCTTCCCTGTCGTGCAGGGCTACTGTTGCCCTAATTTCAGTTTTCAAACTTTTCCAATTTCGTGCATTCTGGGGTTAGTTTTCTTCTCTAGTTCTGGGTGGCGTGGGTCACTGGATGTCTAGAAAATATCTTGGCATGAGTTTGAGAGCTCGAGTCGAGCTCTAGAGGCTATGGTGAAGTGGATAGCCTCGAGCTGCAACTGCTTCGTAAATGATCATTTCTACTCCATTCCATGCGTGGTTTGGCTTATTGCGATCATAATGGAGAGGGGGTTTGGTCCCCATTCTAAAAACGAGGGTTAGATGTCCATTTTAGAGTCTGGGTTCTAAACCCGAAACCTGCAAGTCAATTTTTAATGGTCTTTTCCTAAGCTTCTAGGTCGCGGCCTAGCATATTTGAAACCCTTCTAGGGTATATTTTGGGACCCAAGTGAAGAAACTCAGTTTCTTTTTGGTCAGTTTAAACCTGCTACCATAAGGTGCATCAATGACGGTCTGGGCACGGTTTATGGTTTCTAAGCCCCCAAACTCCTCTATTTGGCTTCTAATACAGTTATATCATCCTAATAAGGTCATGCATGCATTTAAAAAGCTTAAACAGTTTACCAACATGTATAAATTTTTGAGAGAGAGACAAAGTGGGTTGGTGGTTTTTACCTCCCGACGGCACCCCCCTCTTCTTGCTTTGCTTTCTGAACTTCCTAAATCTCTCAGCCTTCCCCTTATTTGGTTCTTGCTTTCTCTCAAGTCACACACACACACGTACATATCTATATACACACAACTACCCCTCTCTCTCTATTATTTCTCTCTCCACGACAGACCTGCACACACTCAACACCTCTGATCTTCCCACAACTTCACGCAACACACAATCAAAAAGGAAACTACACACCTGCTGCACTCAAAGGGTTTGACATATATATATATATATATATATATATACACACACACATATACACATATACTTACACATGACTTTATGCCAAACCACCCCAAGCAACCCATGGTTTCCCTCTTTTCTGACTTCGTCAGTGCCCTAATCACTTCTCCTTTTTCTCTTTTTCAACTTTTCATTTAATGGTCCTTGATATTTTGTATCATATATATACATATATAATATGTCACACACACATTACACACTCTAACACACACAACAGTACACACACAGCTATTTCCCACGTCCTTTTTGTATATACATATACATATACCATTTACTATACATACATATATACAATACTTTATACTATCTACATAAACATAAACAATACACATATTATACATGTATATATATATATCCACACACGTACGTATATACTAAATTCTGGGCACGTACACATACACTAATATTCTATGCCCTATGTATGCTTGTGTACATATGCATGCATGAAAATACGTGTGTGCACGCATTACGAGGCATGGTTCTGGGTTGCTCGGGCGTCGCCCATACTGACTACTCAAAATAAATCGTTCACCTTCCAAAATTGTTCAGCCCTCATGATATCTTGATATATAGAGCTTTTAACAACTCAGTTTACCATTTGCATTACACTACTCAACCAGTCTACCTCGATCTACGTGTCATTCCGGGTCAGGGTATTACCAACAGTACTCTACTGTTTAAAACCAAAAATTTATCCTTAATTTTTGGATCTCTACATGTCGTTTTGAAGCCCTTACAATGGGGATCACAACAAGCCAAACCCTATGAACTTTCATGGAGAAATGGCTATTTACTAACTTAAAAACCATGGGTGTGTGAAGTGCCAATCAACCTTTTTAGCCTAACTCGACCTTCTAAACTAATGCCAAACCTTACCTTGAAGTCTCAGAAACTCTTTAGGGTGGAAAGCAGAGAGATTAGGTGACCGAAACATCACAAAATCAAAAAATTAAACCTGCTGCAATTAGGGCAACAGTAGCTTACACGATGAAGAAAACAATGAGTCGATCGAGTCGACTCGCCCAACTCATTCAAACTGAACGTGTCGACTCAAACATGTGTTGAATCGTGAGTGAGACACTGCATTAGTGGAATGGCGCCGTTTGGAGCTGTTTTTTTTTTTTTTAAATAGAATTTGGGCTATTTGGCTACACGGTCAAGAGCTGATTTAATAACCCTATGCAGTATGAGGGATACCTTATTCCGGTTTAGCCAACTATCCATTGTTTGGCTCACAAAAATCAGGAAAAATAAAGGGGAACCGTAGCTCCCTAGAATCGAACCCATGACCATTGGTACTGTTGACCCTAAATCAAGTCCAAGTCCACTGAGCCACCACCGCTTATGGTGAAAAATTTCCACATGAATAATATATATTATATAATTATATAATTAATTAAATTAATTAAATTTAATTAATTTAATAATAGTAAAATAATACGAAGTCCAAATGAAATAAATAAATAGTGTATTTTGACTATTTGTGGCATTCTAGACCCAATGACGGAGTCTATTGTACGAGATGGGACCCCAAAAAAATTAAGACACGTAAAATATAAATTACCAAATTACCCCTAATATGCCCGAAGCCAAATAAAAAGTCGAGAATGTCTAAATTGACTTTCTTCGATATTCCAAACCCAACAGTGAGGTCCATAATACCAAAATAAGTACAAAAAAATAAGCCACATAAAAAATAAAATTTATTAATTACCACAATAGACCGATAAGACCAATTCTAGGGAATTAGGATACGACGAGTCTAAAATTAAATTGAGAGCATCAATTTAGGAATGATTTGAAGTAAATGAGTGATTAATTGAAGTCTTGGTGAATTTGATTTTCTTAGGAGCTACAAAGAAAAGGGAAAAGCCCACCAGTAGTGCTAACCCGGGGGAGCAAAGTGAGTAATCCTATACTTTGAAGTGGAGGTTTTTAATCTCCATGGATTCTGAAGTAAATCGAAGTTTAAATATTCTAAAGTGTTTTCATGTTAAAATATCTGCTGTATTTCTAATTTTAAACTCACGTGTTTATATGCTTTATATTTCAATGCACCATCGTTATTTATAAATTCTAACATAGCATGCAAATTCACTTCTTGATATTTCTGACAGATGATACGTTTATTCTTTCCATGTCTATGTAAATGTCAATTTTATTAAATGCCTCTTGAGATAAATATTTTTATTCTAGCTATGCTTAATAAATTCTTGTACATCGTGATTTAAATTCCTGAAGCTCCTGTGTTAAATGTTTCAAGTATTGTCCTTTAAGTGCTTAAAAACTCCGTTAAATTGTCCATGTTTTGAATACTCATGAAAAACCATTCTTTTTATTGAAACCATGTTTTTAAATGTTCATCAAAATCATTTCTTAAAAAAGTCATGTTTTTAGATGCTCATAAAAACTTTTCTTAAAAATTCATGTTTTTAATGCTCGTAAAAAGCACATGTTGAAGAAACCATGTTTTCAATGCTCTTTGAAAAGCATCATTGAAGAATTAAAAAGTTTTGCAAGATAATAGTGTATAAGCACTACAACTGATATTGGGTTCCTTCAGAACTCAATTGACATGAAGAATTCCCAGTAGCAGGATCTAATCTCCCAAACATGAGAAGTAAGACTGGAATCCGATTCGAAATGGATTTCCCCTAATCAAAGTGAAAAGATGAAATGTTTTCAGAAATGGTAGCAGGTTCTTGAACCCCCATTTTCATGAAACGGGTTTTTATATATAACCCTTTATTTTGAAGAAGAAGAAATCTGCATCCTCCTATTTTCATGAAAAGGATTTCAAATTATTTCATTGGCTTTCAAATGGCCATTCTACACATGTTATAACTCCTGTTGCATATTAAATGATTTATCAAATGCTTTAAAAATGCATCATGCTACGTGATTTCAAGATTCTTGTATTCTGCGATTATTGAAATATGTGCCTGTCTTGAATGCCTTGTATGCTTGACGCTATCTTTTTTTGAAGAATGCTACATTCTGTATCTGAAGTATATGTACAATTGGTAGTGTATGTTTATACAAACTTTTTCTTATAACTAACCCACTACCAATTGAAAACCCATGACAAGGTACTGGAATTACTCGCTGGGCTTGTTGAAGCTCATCCGATTACCCTAACATTTTTCAGGTGACGTCGATGGATGGAAGTCTGGCCAAATTTGAGGATTGGTGATTGGCAGCTGTATTTTGATCAAGGATTTTGGATGTACTAAGACCTATAGTTAGCCAAATTTTGTTTTAGTAATTTTGGACAATTATGTACTTAAGCCCCAAGGGGTAAATGGATATGTAATATGTACAACTTTAAATTATTAGTAAGCTCTGAATGTATGATGTTTTGTTTACCACTCCGAACAAAAAGAAGCGACGGTACCGGGCGGGCGTGCGAAAAATAAAGAAGAAGTTTTTCACGCTTTCGCAATTGCCAATCTTAGCCGTACCGCACCGCTGTCCAGCGCCGCCACTCACGTGAAGCCCGCCCGACGGCCCACAGGCCGAAGGGGGCCGGCCGGTTGCGATTCGGGATTCGCACAGGGTGGGTTCCGAGTCGTGACACGGATCCCCAATATTATCCTTTGATTTTATGTAATCAATAGATATAATTCCATTTGAGAGAAACTACCTTACAGTTTTATGTCTAAAATGAATATGTCGAGACTTGCTATTATACATGCTATTTTGTGTTCTTCCAATTGCTAATTGGCTATCACAATGTATACAAATAGCAGGTACTGGTTTTGGCCATATTGGAATGTCCTCTAAGAAATTATGAAGCCACTCTGCTTCTTTTTCTGCTTTATCTTGAGCGATGAATTCAAATTCCTTTTGTGGATCTAGCAATGCAGGTTTGTTTATAGGATTTCCAAGACACAGTCACACCTCCAAGTGTAAAGACATATCTTCTTGTGAATTTGGAGTCTTTTGAATCAGATATCCAATTTGCATCACTATACCCTTTAAGTACAACGGGATACTTTGTGAAATGCAAACCATAGTTCAAGTTGTATCTCAAATATCTGAGGACCCTAACTATTGCCTTCTAGTGGTTTGCCCCTAGGTTACTAGTGTATCTATTCAATTTGCTAACTGAGTATGCTAAATCTGATTTAGTCCAATTCATGACATACATTAGACTTTCAATTATTTGTGAATACCCTAACTTAGATATACTTTTACCAGTATTTTTAGTTAAATAAAGATTTATATCTACAGGTGTTCTCGTTGGACTATTATCATATTTATTAAATTTCTCAAGTATTTTCTCAATATAATGAGATTGAGATAAAATAAGTCCATCAGATGTTCTATTAATTTTCATTCCTAGTATAACATCTACAACACCTAAATCTTTCATGTCAAACTTACTGGTCAATAATTTTTTAGTAGCTCTAATCACATTGATATTGCTGCTTATAATTAGCATATTATCTACATAGGGACAAACAATGACATACCCACCATAAGTACCCTTGACATATACACATTTTTCACACTCATTAATTTTAAAACCATTTGTCAACATAATACTGTCAAATTTTTCATGTCATTGCTTTGGTGCTTGTTTTAATCCATAAAAGGATTAACAAGTCTACATACTTTCTTTTCTTGGCCTGGAACTATGAACCCTTCTGGTTGTTCCATGTAAATTTTTTTATTTAATTCACCATTTAAAAAAGTTATTTTAACATTCATTTGATGTATTTCAAGTTTATGCAATGCTACAACAGCTATTAATATACGAATGGATGTTATTCTTGTCACTGGTGAATTTGTGTCAAAGTATTCTAGACCTTCCTTTTGTTTGTAACCTTTGACAACAAGCCTGGCCTTGTATTTATCAATTCATCCATCAGATTTCATCTTCTTTTTGAAGATCCATTTACACCCTAAAGGTTTATTTCCTGGTGAAAAATCCACCAATTCCCAAGTATGATTCTGCATAATGGATTCAATTTCACTATTAACATCTTCTTTCCAAAAAGGAGCTTCTGGAGTGGACAATGCTTCTTTGACACTTTGAGGCTCATTTTCTAATAAATATGTTTGAAAATCTGGGCCAAATGATTTCGATATTCGAGCCCTCTTACTGCACCTAGGTTTATTTTTGTCAACAACGACTTGGTTTTGACTATTGCTAGTTACAGTGTCATAAGTTCATTTAGAATAACTTGGCTCATCCTGATTAGTCTTACAAGGAAATATATTCTCAAAAAATGTAGCATTTCTAGATTCAAAAATAGTATTAACATGCACATCAGGATTATTAGATTTATGCACAAGAAACCGATATGCACTACTATTATGAGCATATCCAATGAATATACAATCAATAGTTTTAGGTTCTAATTTAGTCTTTTTAGGTACTGGAACTACTACCTTTGCCAAACACCCCCACACTTTTAAGAATTTATAAGAAGGTCTCTTCGACCTTTCCATAATTTATAAGGTGTCTTATTTATTTTCTTGTTAGGTATCTTGTTGAGAATGTAATTTGAGGAAAGCAATGCTTCCCCCTATAAATTCTGGGGTAATCTAGAACTTATCAGCATAGCATTTAACATCTCTTTTAAGGTTCTATTTTTTCGTTCAACAATTCCATTTTGTTGAGGTGAATAAGGTGCAATAGTTCGGTGAATTATACCATGTTGTGAACAAAATTCATCAAAAGGTGATTCATATTCACCATCTCTATCACTTCTTAAAACCTTAATATTTCTGCCAAGTTGATTCTTAACTTCATTTTTATATTGTATACACATTTCTAAGGCTTCATCCTTACTCCTTAGTAAATATACATAACAGTATCTTCTACAATCATCTATAAAAGTAATAAAGTACTTTTTACCTTCTCTAGTTTGAATAAGTTTTAAATCACATATGTCACTATGTATCAATTCTAGAGGTTCAATACTTCTTTCAATAGAATGAAAAGGTTTTTTTAGTTAATTTTGATTCTACACAAATCTCACATTTATGATTTGAATCAATATTAAATTTAGGTAATAATTCTAACTTAATTAGTCTACTTAGAGTATTACAATTAACATGTCTTAATCTACCATGCCAAACATTGGAAGATTCAAGCATATAAGCAGAAGATGTGTTCTTATTTTTATTAATAGGAACAATAGTCATTATATTGAGTTTAAAGAGGCTATCGCTCATATACCCTTTACCCACATACATCCCACTCTTGGTGAGTACAAACTTGTCAGATTCGAAAACTAGCCTAAACCCTTTCTTACTCAATAAAGATCTAGAAACAAGATTCTTGCGAATATTTGGGACATGCAAGACATTATTGAGAATAAGTTTTTTTCCTGAAATCATCTTCAAAACAACCTTTCCTTGTCCTTCAACTTTGGAAGATGAAGGTTTTTCTCTATTATCTACTACTTGATATGATGAGAACATCTTCTTGTCTGAAGAAATGTGGCGAGTAGCCCCTGTGTCCACCCACCATTCTTTGGTATTACAAATCAAATTCACTTCTGATATAACAACAGAAAGATTGATGTCTTCAACAATTGCAAAAAGGTTCTCAACTTCAGTCATATTGGCTTGATAAGTTTTCTTCTTGAAGTTCCCTTAATTATTGCGGTTTCAAAAATCCTTGGCACGATGACCTAGTTTGTCACACACAAAACACTTTCCTTTGAACTTCTTTTGATCCCCACCATTAGTACCATCACCAGAATGTTTCCTCTTCTTATTATTACTTTTTTGTCCTTGCTCTACAATATTAGCCTTGGACTCCATGAACTGATTTCTTGCTTTCTTTCAGAACCACGATTGTCCTCTTCTATTCTCAATCTCACAATCAAGTCTTCAAGTTTTATCTCATTGCGCTTATTCTTTAAATAGTTCTTGAAATCCTTCCAGAGTGGTGGTAATTTTTTAATAATTGCAACCACTTGAAAAGACTCACTTAGAGACATCCCTTCTGCATGAATCTCATACAAAATCAATTGAAGTTCTTGGACTTGATTTATCACTGTATTGGAATCCATCATTTCGAAGTCAAGAAATCTTCCCACCACGAATTTCTTCATTCCAGCATCTTCAATCTTGTACTTTTTGTCCAAGGATTCTCATAATTCTTTTGCAGTTTTGATTGGACTATACACATTATATAATGTGTTTTCCAATCCATTAAGGATATAATTTTTGCACAAAAAATCAGCATGTTTCCATGCTTCCACAGCAACAACAGTCACTCTGTCGGTCTCTTATTCATTAAAACTGGAGCCTCTTTATGAAGGAATTTAGCCAAATTCAATGTTGTAAGATAAAGCAACATTTTCTGTTGCCATCTTTTGAAATCAATTCCATTGAATTTTTATGGCTTTTCTCCATGGCTAATCGGTGTAGGAGCAGTAACAATGGTAGAAGAAGAAGCAGGGGTAAAGGTAGCATTAACAGAAGCCATCTAAACACAATGTTAACAATATAAGTATTTGATGTCACGACCCGAAACCCACCCTCTGCGGATTACCGGATCGCGACCGCCGCCCCTAGACCCGAAGGCCTCGAGACAAGGCTCGCATCTGCAGCGGTATCGAATAGATGTGCTACACATGATTGCGGAAGCGTGAAAAACTTTTTCTTTTCTTTTCTCATTTTTAAATTATGCACATCCGTCTGATACTGCTGTTTCATACTTAACATACATGGTTACACATTCAGAGTATAACTAAAACTTAAAGACTTCATACATTAATACAATACATATTCGATTGCCCTGAGGGCTTATTACATATTCTTACATTGTCTACTAATACAAAACGTACTACTAGTGTTCATAGGTTCTTCAAAAGAAACTACTTAAACATATCCTTCCAAAATCAGCTAGACTCATCGTCGTTGTCCTTAAGACCTTGTCTGCTGCATTACCTGAAAGGGGGGTCCGAACAAAGTCCGGGTAAGCTAATCTAAGCTTGTGAGCAATTCCAGTATTCGTCATGGGGTTTTCAATTAGCAATGGTTTTTTTAGTACATAAGAGTTGTAAAACATTCACTGCCAATTGCTTATACAATTTAGAATACAGAGTACATGCATTCTTAAAACAGATAGCTTTGAAACATTTAAAGTATTCAAGCTAAACTCGTACTTCGTCAAATAGAGTATATAACTCAAAACATATGCATTTCATAAACAGATAGCTTTGAAACATTTAAAGTATTCAAGCTAAACTCGTACTTCATCAAATAGAGTATATAACTCAAAACATATGCATTTCATAAACAGATAGCTTTGAAACATTTAAAGTATTCAAGCTAAACTCGTACTTCATCAAATAGAGTATATAACTCAAAACATATGCATTTCAAATAGCTTGGAAACATTTAAGATATTCAAGCGAAACTCGTACTTCATCAGATAAAGTATATAAACTTTAAATCACATCAATATGTATTTGAAAATGAGGGTAAAACCTGCTTTCATTTCCAAACCACTTTGTCATCTTTTCTCTTTAATTAGGTGGAATCTATTTCGAACCAGACTCCCATTTTACTGCTAATACTGTCGATCTCATTTTCCTGGGGGATTAGATCCTGCTACTGGGCATTTACTGTTGAATCCCGAAGGATTTCAACCATCATAGGGGGTGGTACTTAGTATCCTTTATCTTGTAAAACATTTATCACATAACTTCTTCAATAGATACTTTCATGAGTATTTAAAACATGAAATGTATAATTTCTACAATAGGACTTCAAATACTTGTAACAATCAAATTCAGAATATTTAACATAATTTGGCATTTAAAACTTTAGACATGCTGAAATATGTTTTAAGAAAACTATGATAGATACCAATCACTGAGCATGTCATAATAGAGTTATAAAACAGTACAATTTAAAAGCTGAATCATGTAAATACTGAATTTGAAACTTCAAATACTTCACATCTTTGAACTTAAAACTTTTTCAAATCCATGGAGTTAAATCTCCAATTCAAACACAGGGTTACTCACCTCGTACTTCTGGTTTTTGATCTATTTAGTCGCCTTTCCTTTGGCTTCCTTCAACCTGTGAAGTCATTCTTGCAGCGTTTCAGTGTCCTCCTGTTTCTTAATCTTTTTCACTGCCAGTTGCTCCTTGGTTATAGTCTTGTAAATGAAAGGGCGAACGCAGACCACTTCATTTGTTTTGGCAATTCGGATATATTTCTGAACTACCTGGAGTTGTTTTTCTAGCTTCTCCCAGAAAACTTGCTGTTTGGGATCATTTGCTATTTGAGCCCTTGTCATCATTGGGGGAACTCCTCGTTCTTGGTTCATGTTTGTGTCTATTTAATTCTCTGCTTAAAACACAATTTAACGTGTCAAGAAAATAGATTTCTACAATCATACTCTTCTAGTAGCTCCATTAACCTTAATGTAAAGTTATTTATTTGACATGTTTACGTGTCGTGTCTTTTCGTATTTCGTTTCTCGTACTTGCATTAGTATTAGTACTTTGGCATTACTCTAATTTATAGTCATCTGATAGATGTTATTCATCAAATTTTATGTCTTTTTATTTTAGACATTTCTTTAGGTCGAATAGACTCTACCGTTGAGTCCGGAGTGTCGAAGAACGTCGGTTTAGGCTTTCCTAACATTTAATTCGGACTATTATATGTAAAAGGACAAAATGGTCATTTTATCGTTTTACGTGTCATATCTTTCTGTACGTCGTTTCGTAATTTGGACTCCATTTTTGAGTCTGGGATGTCAAAGAAAGTTAATTTAGACCTTCTCCGATTTCATTTTGGCTTTAGGGGTACCAGGGGTATTTTGGTCATTTTATCCCTTTACGTGTCTTTATTTTTCGGGACCTCATCTCGAGTCGTGGACCTCACCATTGGACTCAGAAGGTCCAAGATAGTAAGAATACACTAATAACTTGTTAATTTTGGTCAAGGGGTATTTTGGTCATTTACCCCTTATGTGACTTTATTTTTCGGGCCCCGTCTTGTAAAACGGACCCTACCATTAGTCTTAGAATATCCGAAATAGTAAAGATACACTATTCATATGTTTAATTTAGACTTCATTTGCTCTATTTATGACTCAGGGGCAAAATAGTAATTTTACTTTCTTTATTAAATAATTAAATCAATTATTTAATTATTTTTCAGGGGCCTTATTGCATAAATTTTCCCTCTGTTGGGCCTCAGTATAATTTTTCTGAAGCCCAGGGGTCAATTCGTAATAACTAAAAGTCTTGGTTTATTTATTTTTAAATAAACTTGAAAACCAAAGGGTTCAATTGGGTCCTAAGTGAACCGGTCCGGTTCAGTTGCAAACCAACCAGTCTATCCGGTTTATTTACATGTGGCTGACGTCATGATGACGTCAGCCCTAGGTCTCATTCAATTTAAACCACGACCAAAACGTCGTCGTTCAATTAATTTGGTGGCAAGCCCAGAGGCTGCCACCTGTCCGAGCCAACTCGGTTATTTTGAAACGAGTCAACCCGTCATCGTCTTCCCCACTTCGACCGACTGAAAACCCTAATTTCCGAATTTCTTTTCTTCCTATTTCGTGCAGTTTGGATCCATGGATCCTCACTGTTTTTGTCCCAAAATGTTCCTAAGGTATAACCAATTCAATTGGCATTCATTTTGGAGTTCAAAAGGGTCTTGTTTGATCGTTTTCAACTTTGATAATCCGAACTGTAATTCGGTCATACATGCTCATTTCTGAGCCAAATCACTTACGGTTTGTTCCATAATGATCCTCTATTCATGAAGTTTTAGTTTTCATTTAGAGAAACATATTAAGTCATGAGTTACAAGGTTTGGGGTGTAAACCCGTAACCTGCAACTTGGTGTTTGAGGGTCATTTTTTGAGCTTTATGGTCGCGGTCATATGTTTTTAGCATGCTCATAATATCTACTTTAAGTCTTGATAAGCCAAATCAAGCTTAAAGGAAGTCGATTCAGACCTGCCATGGGCAAGGTCTTCAATGGCTGCCTTAACTGGGTTTCGTGTTTTCAGTCGTTTTCATAGCCCATTTTCATGCTTAATACACGTCTAGATATACATTTAAGCATCATATATACAAATCATAACCTAATCTCTTAACACATGCAAAATATTCTAGAGAGAGAATTTTAAGAGTTTTCATGGGTTCACCTTTCACCACTGTTTTTCTCTTCTTTCTTGCTCTGAATCTCTTCTTCTATCTTCTCAGTTCCTCCTTCTCTGATTTCTTTCGTATGAAGCAAAGCATGCTTTGCATGCCTTGCTTTTAAAGAGAGAACCGACCTCTCTCTCCTGTTCCCTCTCTCTCTCTCTCTCTTCTTTCTGATTTCATAGCCCAACATAGCCCTCACTTCTCATTAATTTTACTTTTTCTCTTTTCTACTTTGCATTAAATTTTACAAGATATTTATACATATAATATATACATATATATACATATACACATATATACAAGACAACACACACACACACCAGCCGACACACACACACCATTCATACACTGTTCACACTTTTTCATATATATACTTGCATACATACATGCTTCCTTATACATACATACATATTTCACTTTATACATATATATATATATATATTATTTAATTAATATATACAACATTCCTTTACCTTAATTAATTAATAATTAAATTAATTAATTATTTTTTGTTAATTTTTGTAATACGTGTCATATGACCCGGTATCCCGGGTCGGGATATTACATTTGAAGAATTTCAAAATTTCAAAAAAAAAAAAGTAATACAGATTGTAAAAATTCAGAACTTCAAAAATTTTTCAAGTACAGATTTTTTAAAACAATATTTCAAAAAAAAAAAAAATACAGATTGTGAAAGTTCAGAACTTCAGAATTTTTCTTAGTACAGATTTATTAAAACAGTATTTCAAAGAATACAGATTGTAAAATTTAGAAGTTTAGAAATTCTCAAGCACAGATTTTGAAACCAGTAACTATATAAACAAAGGAAATTTTGTCTTAAGATTGTTATCTATATAGTATACTGTTTAATAATACAGTAACCAAAAATTGACATAACATAAAATATTAACTTACTGTAAAACAGAATAACAGAAGTCTGAATTAGATCAAGGCTAGTGTTTCACACTATGTCCTTAAGACAAATTTCATCCTTGCAATGGTGCTCAAGATCTTGGACGTTTGCCTCCCAAGATACAATGATCTAAATCTCACAGAAGCAGCATTACAATCTGTGAGCCTGGCGAACCAACAATGGTTAACTTTCTCTCAAAAATATATGAAACACAGACACAGAATGCAGAAACTTATGAAAATTGAATGCGTGAATTGATGGAAGATGATGTTTATTTATAGAAGCAGTAATGACGTTTAGAATGCCATGACTGTGTCTGTTCACTTGAACAAACACGTCTTCTGGTGTTGAGTTTGAATGAACAATCACTACTGAAGCGTTCAGAACTCTTAGCCACTTAAAACGACAGTGTTTTGTTTAATTAAAATGCATCCTTAAACGACAGCGTTTTAATTAACAAAGAATCAAATATATATTAGGCCAAGCCAAGCTCCAAGCCCGAGCCCGAGCCCGAGCCCGAGCCCGAGCCGTCCCTGTTCGGGGCAGCGCGGGCGCGTTCGTTTGTGGTAGACACACTTTGGCTAGGTCCTCCCGCCTTCCACAAAACTGGGGTGCCCCTTGGGGCCCAACCCACAAGTCAAGGAAGAAGTATATATACCCATTATGATTTTACTCACTAACCAATGTGGGACAAACTTTATTTATCATCCTTCAACCAATGTCAAGTGGAGACGTTTGGTGACAATTTCTCATTCACCACTTAATTGTTTTGATTAAATAAATATATGTCGTTGATCTCCATTTCGAGGAGAATGCGTTCTAATGTAGACCTGCAACAAAAGATACGTGGGACCTACATTTATTTTGACTTAAAGTTGACCTACAAAAACCATTATTTTCTAACAAAAATTAAATTAGGGATGTCTTGGTATCCAAACAAGAAGGTTGACAAGCTTAGTTTTTTAAGGTAGCGTCAGGGAGAGCCATTTGGCACTTGGGCATGCTGCTTAATTTGTTTTATGGGAGTACAACAATGGGGAGGAAGAATTATTCTAAGTGTGTATGTACGCAGTATGAGACTCGAACTCTGGTCTATCATGTGAAAAGAGAGATTTTAATCATCTCATCCCAATGTATTTCTATCTGCTTAATTTGTTGACAATGATCGAGTAATAGTACTATGTTTTTCGAATTTATATCTCAAATGACATGTATTAATGTGACACTCTATTATTGTATTACAGTAATTATATGATTTAAAATATTTTCAATAATACAATATCACATTACTATTAATTTCATTTGCATACAAATTTAAAATATAATTTTAGAAAATATAGCATTACTCAACCTTTATTTTAAGCAAAGTAAGTAGCTCTTCTTCTTCTTACTTTTTTTTTTATTTTATTTTCTTTGGTGTGTAGCTGTCAAATTGTGATTGTAATAAATTATATTTTAATTTAGTAAGAGTACAAATTATCTTCCTAGATTAAGGAATGTAACCTCAAGTTCACGGGCTTCTGGTTTGGGCTGTAACTGCACTGAGAAAGACAAAGTTTTTGTTATAACTTGTAAAAAAAAACAAATTGCATGATGTAAATAAATATTATATCAAGTGTCAGGTGCTATATATATAATGTAAAATATATATGTAGATAAGATATTAACCAGCTGGTGTTATATATATATAACAGCAGCACCTGACCGGCACCAGCAGCAGCTTATATACATAATATTATACAAATATATATATATAACCTGTTATAAAATATATATATATATATATATATAATATATGTATATAACATATACATATACATACATACATATAATGGGAACTGAGTTTTTAGAGAGAAAAACAAATATTATATTTGTATTTTGGATAAACTAGAACCGAACCGATCTAATCCGAATATTTTCAGTTGTATCCTTATTACAGTTCGATTCTGATTTTTATTTTTTAGAACCAATCAAAATCAGGTCGGTTCCGATTCTTTTGTAACCTGACTCATGTGCATTCTTAGTTGAGATGGTGTCTTGAATGCTAAAATTCAGGAAACCTTTTTCAAGATCAAAGAATTGTTAGTCCTAATTTTTTGATAGTTCATTTTAATTTTTTATTATTTTGTTGGGTATATCTGTGGCGGAAAATCGAAAAATTGTGTTTAGGAAAACTAAAGGGTATATGTTAAAATTTTGGGAGAGATCCTTTGTAAAAAATTAACAAATTTTTGGGGGCTAACTCTTAATTTAAAAAAAAAATTAACTAAATAACACTATAAATCTTGAATTTTGAAAAAAAAAATGTTAATTTGTTTACTTATCCAACCCATTTTCATGGAAATATTTTCTGAAATACAAGATGGTTGTTTTTCTAATGTTTTCAATTGTCCATTTTCACTGTGTTGTTGCCTAACATTATGAAGAATTAATCATATCTTAGTATAATGAGAAACCAAGAGTGAAATTTTAAACTACCATTATTTCATTTAATTTTAGTTTGGCCAAGAAAATTTGATTGCCCATTACCAGACCAAAAAAAATCTGAGTTTTAGAGTAAAATGGAGTTGTCTGGACAAGCATAATCACAATTATGCAATAAAAGCAGCAGCAAAATCCCAATGCCATCTGACTCAACCTTAGCAATGGTGGGGGATTGGGTAGGCTCTTAATCATAAATTAATAATAGACAAGAGAATGAAAGAATTTTTCCATTTATTGAACAATTTATTATTAAACTTAAATATTTTCAATGATTAAAAAATATAGAATAGTATGGTAATTTCGGTGCTCGAAACTCTTAACTACTGCAAGATTTGGGAGGGATAAATGCCAAGTGGGTAATTTCAACCGTCATTCAATAGTGCTCATGTGTACTGTCACATTCCAATGAAACGAAATGATTTCTTGCTTTAATGCCAGGTGATGTAACACTGGTCTAGAAAATATGGCAATGAGCAAATAAAAATTGTTTTGAACAAGCAAGTTTCAGAGTCCCTGGTGGCAACTCCATGCATAAGCTAGAGTATGCCAAGCTTTCATGGCAACTAGATTGATGTGATCCCTGTGAATCCTTAACATGAGTAAGGGTGTATATCATGGGTAATTAATAGAATTCATTTTATGCTAACTAATAACAGTTTGTCTTTCCACTGCCAAAAAGAAAAAGAAACAAACCTAAAATTTCAGTCAATAAAACCATATGACATGCTTCATTATATATTCATTTCAGTCTATTGGATCTGCAAGAGCAATGACATGATCACGGGTTCTAAGTTGACGAATGAACGCTACAATACAGAATATAATAGTTATAGGGAAGTAAATTCAGATGAACCCAAGCATCAAATTCAAATGCTACAGGCGTAGGTGAAATGAAACAGATGCCATAAAGCATATAGACAAACAGGGGTAGGTTTCTGGTTCTTGCCTTAACCAGACAACACCCACATATATTAGTCAACAAAATATCATATGTTTTGTTTTTACAACAGCTTCCATTACAATTATTAAACTTATATTTCGGTATCTAGGCCTCTAAAGAAAAGAGAGATGCAATAGCAGCTACAATATCATTGACTTCCCTACTGTGACAAGGAGTTTGCCACATCAATCACAAACCGATACCTGACATCAGACTTGGCAAGCCGATCCATGGCTGTGTTGATGTAGTCCATGCGAATCAGCTCAATATCAGATGTTATGTTGTGCTTTGCACAGAAGTCCAGCATTTCCTGTGTCTCTTTGATCCCTCCAAAGTCACTTCCCCCAATAAGCTTTCGTCCTGTAAGTGTAACATAATGATAAATCGATGGAAGTTTTTGTAAACAAACAAAGCCTGAATAGTTCTCTTGAAAATGTTCACCCATCAAACCCCTGCTATTCAGCTTCACATATCATTTTGAACATTAAAATCACCTTTTGAAAGTCAATATTAACCTAAATCTACCTTAAAAGAGGGGGAAAAACTATAATGGCAGAAGTAAAATTTGTAATTTGCTACTTACCAAAAAAAAATTTAAAAAAAATAACTTGTTAATTGGAGAATTTCTTGCACTTGTTACCATGCCCTTGCTCTAGATTTTGAAAGAACATCGTTAAAGTAAGGTTATCAGCTAGAATTAAAAAAATGATAAACTGAAGTTCAGGAGGAAGCATCAAGTGCAAATTGATGATTGACTTCTCTAACTGCTAGCGCTTCCAAGCACTTTATTTTATTTTCTATTGGTAATTTCCTACAGAAATATTTGAAGGCGATGCATCAATAGCAGATCTAGACCATGAGCTATGGGGAATAATTACAAAATGTAGAATTTAAGGTATTTGTGAAAATATAGAAAAAAATTGGGGTGGGAAATTCCTAATTTTTAAACAAATTTCAATAGAAAATAGGGGTAAAAATCAATTTTTGGGGGGAGGGCCATTGCGCTCCTTAGCCTCCATGTGGCTCCACCACTGCAATGCATTTTCTGCAATCAACTGGTTTGGAACATCCACCCATAAGGAAACAGAAAATGGTCCAATGCGATGCCTATCAATGTGACTGGCTGGCATTGCAACTGCGATTTTGAGCTACTAGATCGTTCCTTTTTACATGAACACTATAACAGATGGTTAATAATTTATCTTACCAATACATAATGAAAACATAGGCAGCAGTAGGGGCTTATCAGGCAAGCCCACAGAAACAAGCTTCCCATTCATCTTCAGTAGGCCAAGCAATGGAGCTAAGGGATGAACTGCAGCAACTGTGTCAATGATGTAGTCAATGGTACCCTGAGCAGCCTGCACCAGAAAAAGCATAAAACAACTTTATTTTAGAAGTATTCTAAATTGAAAACAGTCAACATTCATGCCCATTGGTTTTTTTCTGAACTCTAATTATAAAACTGCCATACGTATTTTCAAACAACTCTAAAGGATGCCCAGGTAATGATAAAACTTGAGCATAATCACTGAATAGAAAAACTCAAACTCACAGCCCAAGTTTTGAATTTGTCTTCTTCTTCTTCTTCCTTTTTTTGGTTCCAATGGCTGGCTACACAATGGGGTAGCCCTGCCTCTAGCCCATAGACCTCCCAACCAGGATACAGGGGGATTCAATTCCAAGTCTCTAGGTATGACCACTTATAGACTTTACTAACAAGCTCTAGCTTGGTTAGTACCTCCTTCACCTCTCCATATGGAAGGTTGAGGGTCCAAGTCCCCTTAGGGGCAATGTGTGAAAAATGACCACCAAGAGACCTAATCAGTTAAGTTAGTCGACACCTTCGAATCTGTCTTCAATCAGAGAAGGCAATTCCATGGCCTAGGCATTTGCCATGAATAAGATGCGTAGTGGACCTGGTCTTTTCTAATTGCCCTAATATCAACTATGCTTATACAATTAACCCCAAATGCTGTAAAAATTGAACTGAATTCAACCCCATTGTGTAAAACAACACTAATACCACTGCATTTGAATTTTTTCAGGCAAAGTGTTCACATACCTTCATTTTTTCAGGATCAGTGCTGACAAGGAAAGAATGAGCACCAAGTTTCTCGATGGCCTCAGCCTCCTTCTTTGGGGAGGTACTAATAACAATAACCTTCAGCCCAAAGGCCTTCCCAAACTTCACAGCAACATGGCCAAGACCACCCGAGTCCTACCACACCCAAATGCTTCCCAGGCTCAGTCATTCCATAATATTTCATCGCACTGTATACTGTGATCCCAGCACAAAGTAGTGGGGCTCCAGAGTCAGAGGGCAGGTTATCGGGAAAGCGAAGAATATAGCGCTGGTCAGCAACCACCACATCAGAATAGCCACCATAGGTCCTTGTCCCATCATGATAAGTGGAGCCATAAGTAAATATTTTCTTCGTGCAGTAACTCTCCAAGTCTTGTTGGCAGGCCTCACATGTCTTGCAGGAGCCCACTATGACCCCAACCCCAACTCGGTCACCAACTTTGAATTTCTTGACATTTTCCCCAATTTTTGTCACAACACCAACAATTTCATGCCTGGATGATAACTCTTAAAAATTACTTTAATATGCATTGATAACTTTTACTTTAATACATAGCACTATCACATTTAGAACCAATTACCTAGGTGTTCTCTCTAAATTACAAAAGAGTCCAATCCATTTTCAGGCTACTTAGAGGGGCCTAATACCCAAGTAATTTCAATCTTACATGTTTAGGTAATTGTTTTTGTAATTGTAATTCATAATTTGAGCAGGACCAAATTGAGGCCAAACCAAAACAGTAGACCTTTGGTATGTCACATCCACACAATAATCATATACATTTTTTTTTGATAGGTCACAATAATTATATTCATTTATGTGTACTAGGATGTGAAGGTGGCATAACTATTTAAGTAGATAACAAATGAAACTAGAAGGACAAGACAAAATTCATGTACCCGATCCCAAATAATTGGGATAAGACTTTGTTAAGTTGAGCTGGGTTGAGTAGATAACAATGAAAGTAGAAGGGCTTCAGAAAGACAAATATAAAATATCCATTAGTCACTTTAAAAATATTGAAAATATTTAGAATTATAAACTTGATAAAGACATTAATCCTATTTTGGTACTTTAGTTAGCAAGACAACTTATTCACAGCAAGTAATCCAGCTTCTCCAAGCAAAAAGAAAATTTTGTTCCCAGTGAAGCCAAAATTATTAACAATTACTAACTTGTTAGAAGAGTATTTATTTATTTTTTTTGATAAGTATTTATTTTATTTTTTTTCTTTCTAAGGATATTATTGTATTTTCTCTCTTATTGATATAAATATACAAGGTGTAAGGGTTGTAGATCATTCTTCTCACACCCTAAACCTTTTCACTAATCTCTCTCTCTCTCTCCTCTTCTCTTCTCTTTTCTTCATCTTTATCTTCATCTTCATCTGTAACCCTAAATTTCATATAATAAACTTTAACTTGGTATCAGAGTAAGGTTCCTAGGTCAAAACATAGTTGGAAACAAGCAAACCGAATAGAACAAGGAAAAAAAAAAAAACCTTGTTGATGTCACTTTCCAATCAATAATGTCAGCATGACGTCATCAATTTCCACTGACTGGAATCAAATAGTTGAGCTCGTCTCTGTGTGCTGATACTCGTGGTAATTTTTGACAAATTTGTTGAGGTTATTTTAATACCCTTTTCTATTTTCGAATGATTTTCATAATAAAATACCTATTTTTTGGGATCTGAATTTTGGAGGGTTTTTTTGCAACTTTGTTGGTTTAATTTTTTTCTAAAGGGTGTGTTTTGGTCTTATGGTTCCTGCTTGTCATGATCCAAGAGGGTTTAATTGGTTTTTGCTGTTCTTGAAGTCTCTAAGTTGTTCAGTATTCACATTCTGTTCGTAGTGGTGGCTTCATTAAAGTGTTCTTCTCTTGGATTTTTGCTCATATGTTCTAGTTGATGCTCTTGGTGTATCAAATTCTCGTATTGGCCTTGTTTGATGAATTTGGGTGTTATTTTTGTTAATATTTGCTTCAGTTTTTTTTTTTTTTGATAAGTAAATTTGTATATATATATATATATATATATGTGTGTGTGTGTGTGTGTGTGTGTGTGCCCAAGAAGGGCATCAAGGGCAAGAGCCCCAACAGATTACATCTGATTTAGAGAATCCAAAAAGATTACAAAAGAAGAGACATTTACAGGTAAAGCCTCTTTGACCCAAAAAAATAAAGTACGCAAAAAAACATCTTTAAAAATAGGAGTAGCAAGCTCCAAACCTTCAAAAACACGTTTGTTCCTTTCTGTCCAGATGCTCCATATGAGACATATTGGAGCTATTCTCCAAACTTGCTTAATCTCCTTTGGGAGGTTGAAGCCTTCCCAAGCCAACAAAAGATCTTCAACTGTACCTGGCATTACCCATGAGAAACCAAAAAGAGAAAAGATAACATTCCAATAGCTCCATGATATGTGACAGTGGATGAGTAAGTGGTCCACCCTTTCCTCCTCACACTTGCAAAGGTAGCATCTACTCGCCATAGAGAAGCCTCGTTTCCTTAGGTTGTCCGCCGTTAAAATTGCCTTCCAAGAAGCCTCCCAAGCAAAGAAAGAGGCTTTAGGGGGGACTTTTGAGTGCCAAATTAGCTTCCACGGGAAGGGTGAAGTAACTGAAGCAAACATGCTTTTGTAGAAAGAACGGACAGAGAACGATTTTTTATCTGGCCTCCAATCTCTCTGATCCTCCCTATCTTCACAGGCCCGGAAACCATTAAGGAAATGGAGGAAAGAGCCCACCTCTTCTAACTCTCAATCAAAGAAGTCTCTTCTAAAACAGGGAGCCCAAATAAGCTTGTTTCCAACTTTCTCCAAACACTCACTAGCCCAAGCCTCTTTATTGTTAGCCAGACTATACAACCTAGGAAATTTCACCCTTAGCGACTCGTCCCCGGCCCAGGCATCATCCCAAAATTTCACCCTACTACCACTTCCAAGGATATAGCGGCATCTTACCATAAAGGTCAACCACCCATCTCTTATGTAACCCCATGGGCCACATCCCCTTGACCCCTCAACTCTGCCTGAACACCAACCTCCAGGATCACACCCATACTTAGAAGCGATGATCTCCCGCCAAAGCTCCCTAGAGCTTTCCCCAAATCTCCATAACCATTTCCCTAATGGGACTTTGTTGAAAGTACCCAAGTCTTTTACCCCTAAACCCCCATGAGTCACCGGCCTCCGAATTCTGTCCCAAGCAACAAGGTGAATCTTTTTGCTCTCTCCTAAATGACCCCATAAGAAGTCTCTCTGAATCTTCTCCAGTCTCCTACTCAGAGTCTTGGGAATAGGGAAAAGAGACATGAAATAGGTAGGGAGATTAGCTAGAGTCCTTTTGACAAGAGTGAGTCTGCCTCCCTTAGACAGAAACTGAGCTTTCCAACCTGACAACTTCCTGAGGAATCTTCCAATTATAGGATCCCATATCCCAACTGAACGCGGAGAAGCACCCAGCGGAAAACCTAAATAAGTCGAGGGAAAACTGCCCACACTATAGCCCAAAGTACTAGCTAATACGTCCAACTCAGGAATCGCCCCAACCGGAGTAATGCTGCTTTTGCCAAGGTTGACCCGCAAGCCTGACACTGCTTCAAAGCAACTAAGGATGCACCGGACAAAACGGAGTTGGCAGACTGAATGATCATAGAAAATGATGGTATCATCGGCAAATAAGAGATGGGAAATACCCACTCCACCACCTCTTCTATTCCCCACCTAAAAACCTTTGATAAGACCAACCTCCTCTGCACGAGACAAGAAGCGACTCAGAACGTCCATAGCAATCACGAAAAGGTAGGGGGATAGAGGATCTCCCTGCCTCAATCCTCTGGAAGAGCGAAAAAAACCCACAGGAGATCCATTGACGAGAACCGAAAAAGAGACTGTGGATATGCATGAATGAATCCACATCCTCCACTTGGCCCCAAAACCCATCTTCGCCAACATGCCCATCAAAAAACTCCAACTAATATGATCAAAAGCCTTCTCAATATCCAACTTGCAAATGAGACCCTTCCTCTTCTGAGTTCTCCTAGAATCAATGCATTCATTAGCGGTGAGAACCGCATCCAAGATTTGCCTTCCCTCAACAAAAGCATGCTGGCTAGGAGAAATGATACTGCCCATAGCCTTCTTCATCCTTAAAGAAAGGACCTTAGCAATCAGTTTGTAAACACTGCTCACAAGGCTTATAGGCCGAAAGTCCTTAATGTTAGAAGCTCCCTCCTTCTTAGGAATGAGAGCAATGAAGGAGGCATTCAGACTACGCTCAAAACCCCCTTCCCTATGGAAGGTCTCAAAAACCGCCATGATATCTGCTTCCAGAACGCCCCAACATTTCTTGAAAAAAGCCATAGTGAATCCATCAGGACCTGGCGCTTTATTCCCATTGCAAGCCTCTAAAGCTCTTTCCACTTCTTCTTCCGAGAAGGGAATCTCCAATTGAGAGGAAGCATCCCTGTTAAGACTATCCACACACAGATCATCCACCCCAGGTCTCCAACTATGCGGCTCCGAGTAAAGCTTAGAGAAGAAATCAACAATACCATTCCTGATGGAATCTTTCTCCACGAGAAGATGATCATCAACTGCAATGGAGGATATGGTATTTGTTCGGAAGTGAGAGGAAGCCATTCTGTGGAAGAATTTAGTATTGCGGTCTCCCTCTCTAAGCCAAGAGACCCTAGACTTCTGCCTCCAAAGAATCTCCTCCATCTTGAGAATTTTCCCAATCTGGCCCTTCAAACCTTCTCTCTCAGCCCTCTGAGCAGCAGAAATTGAACCCAACTGATCTTCTCTATCCAGCGCCAAAAGTGAATCCAGCAAAAATTGCTTCCTAACTTGAATAAAACCAAAAACCTCATGGTTCCACTTCTTCAGATCACCTTTTAGAAGATTCAATTTTCTAGCAAAGCAATAGCTTGGAGATCCTGACACTATGCAAGAAACCCACCAATTTTTAACCAACTCTACAAAGCCATCATATTCAAGCCACATGTTCTCGAATCTAAAAGGGCTTTTCCCTGCGCTAAAACCCCCACAGAATAGCATGATGGGGTGATGTTCAGAACAAGGCCATGGGAGACACTTTTGGGAGATGCCTGGAAAGGCATCCTCCCAATTGTGGGAAACCAGAAATCTGTCCAATCTAGACATGGCCAACTGATGATCTCCTCTGGACCAAGTAAACCGCCCTCCCTCCAAATTGAAGTCCACCAATCTTTGCGAATTAATGAACTCATTGAAGCCCCTCATAACCGAAGTCAGCCTTCCACCTCCTAATCTCTCAACCGGGTTACGAACAACATTAAAATCCCCCCCTAAGCACCAAGGGACTTGCCAGGAGGCAAGAGCCAGCCGTAGCTCATCCCAAAATAAATCCCTTTCGCTATTAACCACTGGCCCATAGATGCCGCAAAAACCCCACACTAAAGAGTTGGAAAGCAAGGTAAACTTGCAAGAGATGGAGGACTCGCCCACTTTATGCTCGATACAACTGATCGACCGCGAGTCCCATGCAACTAAAATGCCTCCTGCCGTGCCTTGAGCATCCAAAGCAGCCCACTTTACCCAACGGGGACCCCAAATGGAACGGACAATGATTTCCGAGATACACCCCAATTTAGTTTCTTGAAGACATATAACTGTAAGTCTCCATTCCTTAAGTAATCCTTTAATAACTGCTCTTTTGTCCAGGTCATTTAGACCCCTCACGTTCTAGGATAAAATGTTTAACTTCATAGAAACTTTTTTTGCTCAATGCCCTCCGTAGTGACCTCCATCTCCTTGCTGCCCCCATAATTAATCGAGCATGACAACTCTTTCATAACTCGTCTCATGCATTTTGCTGACTTGTCCTCCTTATCATTGTCGGTGGCAAGCCTAGGACTGGTTCTTGACAGGGAGTTACACAACACAATTTCTCTAAATAACTCCGTCATCCGGTCCTCGAAACCTGCACACGTAACACCCAAAATTTTACTCACTTTTCCCAACTTTCGAAGAACCCAGTCGTCCGTTAAAGTCTGTTGGTGATGTAGAAAAGCAGTTGATGGCTCTCCCACTTGAATCTGGACGGAGGGAGTGGGACAGTCTTCCGGCAGTACAACTGCTAACAGTTGGTAGTCTGCTGGGTTCTCCAAAATGTCCTGATTACGCAAAGCCACTTCGCCCAGTTGATCCTCTGACTGAGGCCTTCTGCTCTTCATTAGATTCAGTTCAGCTTCTACTACGAAAGAGCACTCGGCTTCCCAGTCATTTTGGCTGGCATCAATGCAATAGCTGTTCTCCAGGAGTTGGAGGAACTCTCTGTCATCCAGCTTGCTGCTATAATCTGAAACATGCCCCTCTGTGCTGGCATCCCCTTGAGATGGCTCAGCCTGCTTGTCTTTTCTTTCCTTCTTCCTCTCTTTCCGTGAAGCAGAGTTCCTGAAATTCTCTGCACTATTTGCAGCCACAATCTCCTTCCCTGTAGCTAAATGTCTGTAACCGTCTTCTGTGGTAGCCTTGACGCAGTGCTCCCCTGGGGCAGAAAACCTGTTAAGCACTTCCAAAGCTGCAGCTTCACCCTCAGTTGCTGTTGATACATGGCCAGAAGCAGTGCCCGAACTGGTGGACGCATGGGTAAAAACATGGACCTGGGGGAGAGATCTTCCTTTTCTTTTAAAATGGTGTTGGGTCAACCCCGATTGCCCCTTACTGCCTTCAAATCTGTGGGTCAAAATTGGAAGAGATTTGAATTTTGACGGCCCATGAGAAACTTGCGGTATCCTGATTCTCCTGCGCCCCGAAGTGGGCTCCTTATAGCTATGTTGGGCCGGCCCATCTATCCTAATAGAATCTCCAACTTTTTGGGGCATAGTAAGAAGACCTGTATGAGAGGCCCCCTGTCCATAAGCCTGACGACCCGAATGAGAGGCCCCCTGTCCATAAGCCTTATTGAAAGTGTTCCTGATGTGTTGATTCCATTGGTGGTGGCCCAGCCCATGCAGCCCACTTCGGTTGCCATTTAAATGCCCTAGGCCCGTGAAGCCCTTACCACTCATGAGATCTGAAACTTTCCTGTTTCTTCTCGATCCCTTTTCCGGCTTCTGCGATACGAAAATCTGATTTCCTGCGCAAGAATCAGCCACAATCCATCGTTATCCTCCACGTTTTCCTCTGTCAGAAACGTGTACGGTCCCCTGCGCAGCCTTCGGCAATTTGAATTTCAAATTCGCGACGCGATGTTCCGAATTGAGCCTGCGATGGGCGCCACATGGCTCTTTGTCAGAAGGGTTTCTAACAGTTAGTCGCGCCATCGGCGCGTGAGAATCCGAGACTGAAATACCATGTTTTCCGATCTTCTCTGCATCTTCCGACCACCGTAGATCATCTTCAACACACTTGGGGCCGGATTTCGACCAAACCAGGATAGTAAAAGACCATGGCCAGCACCTGATACTGATAAAGGCGGGGATGTCTTCCGGCCTGCTTCTAACCAAGACTCTAGCCCATCTCAGATGTTTTCGTTCGGCCGTGTCTTGGTCCACCATCACGAAGCTACCGCACCGGTCTCCCATGGCTCGAAAGACCTCCGAACTCCACAAGAAAGCTGGTAAACCCATCATCCTCACCCATATAAAGCCTTCGTCGTCCCCCCTTGAACAACACCCTGACGGGGACCATGGATGCAAGGTCACCTGTAATCCTTCAAAAGTCTAGGTGGTTCGATTAAGGATTCTGTTGGCCTCCACCTCCGATGGCAGCTCGAATAGAAACCAGAGGCCACTCAGGTCAAGCACTCTCAGTCCAGTTTGTAACCCCCAATTTTTGAGAGCCCATCTGTGGATTTTATGTCTGTCGGGAGCCGGAGTGTTCAGCTCACCAAACCGACTGATTAAGCAGCGTTGAAGGAATTTGATGCGACTTCCACATGACCCAATGTGAACCTCGACAAGGATCAAAATATTGTTTCGATGTATAGTTTCGGTCTGTCCGGAAACGGAAACGTTTCGGAAACATAATGGAAACGGAGAAAAAATTGGAAACATGTGGAAACATAACTTAAAATTTATTTATTTATACAAATAAGCCTATTTATTGAGTATTTGTGCATGTTTAAGGCATATGCATCATATTCATGATAAATGACACTAATTAATGATAAATGACATAATAGATATATACTATGTAATATTCACGAATCAGATAATTTGACACAAGTTACATATAAAATAAAAGGTAAAACAAATAGCGATTTAAACCTATTATAATTAGTAACTTAGTATTAAAATAGTTGTTTCTCTACACTTTATTTTTCCTACTACTTTTCCATTATTTTAGGAAAAATAATAAAAATATCTTCTTGTAATTTTGAGTCTTAATCCTTGAAAAATAAATGGATATTATTTTTTACTAACTTCTAGAATTATTACTGATACAAAAGAAATGTTTTTTCTGATTCGGTATGTTTCCACTAGTTTCGGTATGTTTCCACGGAAACAATTTTGTTTCCATCGAAACATGTGAATTTCGATATTCCACTAGTGTTTCGTTTCGGTTCCTTAAGAAACGGAAACGTTTCGGCCGTTTCGATGGAAAAGAAACGAAATTTTGATCCTTGAACCTCGAGGCCTTCTCGAGTCTGTGCTGGATTCCTTTCCACCATGATGCTGTCCGTTGGCCAATCTGCAATTTTACAGACATCCAGGTAAGACTCAGTTTTCCTTGTGACTGATCTTCTTTGCGATAGACCTATTTTCCTGAAGGCTTGCCCATATAACGACCATCCTCCATTTGCATAAGCTTCCGGCAAAAATATTGTTCGATTCCCTCTCTGAGATCTACTCTCCAACCTCATATAACTCCCCTTGCGATTTGAGCCTCTACACAGATAGAGGCTTCTGCCTCGCCCATGAATACCAATCAGAAACACCACCTTTTTCCGACCGGCTGAGTAGGCCTCCAAAGTATTGCAAATCCATTCAAGTTCCCATCGCAGTACCCATAACCTTCGGATCGCTCCTGGACCCCTTTCAATAATTTGGAAAAGTTCTCCCGACTCATTCTCCTCCTGAAGAACATCAAATGACTTACCCCCGATTTGGGCAAACATACTTGCATCCTACAGAATAATCGGACGTTGATCGGAAGCGTGGGTCTGCATCTCGGCCGATATCTGTTGA
The DNA here is from genome assembly GCA_008638375.1 of Nyssa sinensis. NCBI lineage: Eukaryota > Viridiplantae > Streptophyta > Magnoliopsida > Cornales > Nyssaceae > Nyssa > Nyssa sinensis. Next base: position 17,220,855 of record CM018043.1, read on the forward strand.
GAGAGAAAGAGGTCTCGCAGTGAGTTGTTTGGGACGATGAGATATAAAAGCATATAAACTAACAGAGTTTCTTGAACTCCAGGAAGTTTACTGGTGCAGAAGTTTCTTCAATTTTTTTTGGTCCGATGATCTTTTGTGTAGCTTGGGACTTAGTTTTTTTATTTGTTTTGACACTAACAAAAACCCTCATTGATACGAGATGATGACATTCCCAAGTCTATTATATCGAGAAAATTAAATGGTCTAAATTATCTTGCTTGGGCGCATGCTCTGAAGGAATTTTTGCGTGAAATACATAAACTGAAATATTTGACTCATAATCCACCTGCTACAACTAATGCAAAGTATGAAGATTAGAAGACAAAGATTCAATGGTTATGGGGTGACTTTGGCATAGTATGGAACCACAAGTTGCTACAACCGTTGAGTTTTATGACTCTTCAAAGAAGATTTAGGATTCTGTCACAGAATCATTCTCACAATAGAGTAAAATTTCTCGTGTGTATGAGTTATATGAGCAAATTTTCACCACAAAATAGTTCGGGAAACCACTGTCTGAGTATTACGGTACTCTTAAAAATTTATGGGATCAATTGATCCAGTATCGTCCTTTCACAACTGATTTGGAGCAACAAAAACGTCACTAGAAAGATTTTATGATTGCTTCTTTGTTATCTGGTTTAGATTCTGATTTACATGGCTTTTTGAATCTGATCAATTACTTAACATGATAGATGTTCCAGAAGACAATATGGTAAAACTTGTCGCCTTTAAATTGAAGGGTGGGCCAATACTATGGTGGGATTAATTGCAGCGAAACCGACAATGACAAGGAAAACAGCTAATATGAACCTGGAGAAAGATGAAGCAATATATGAAGGACATATTTCTCTCTCCAGATTATGAGCAGTACTCGTTCTAGTTATACAAGAATTGTAAACAAGGTAACCGTTTTGTTTTCAATTATACAATAGAATTTAATAGATTGTCTGACCATAATAATCTGGTTGAGATAGGCAGACAAAGGGTGGCACAATATCTGAACGATCTGAAGCCATCAATTCGTGATAAGATTATCTTGTAGGTTGTATGGACTATTGATGAGGCCCATAACATAGCGCTGACAGCAAAACTTTTTGAGATAGAAAGAAGGGCTGGAAATTCAGTACCCTTTCTCATGAGTTTTCCAGAATCATCACATGTTGCGAGTGTGCAATGATTGTTGCACATGCCAAAGCAATTAAACTGTTTGTTGATGTAGGTCGCTATTATAGACTAGTTGAAAAACTAATTTATCTCACTGTAACTTGACCAAACATTACTTATGCTATTGGGGTGATTCGTCAATAAATACATGTTCCTCGTCAGCCTCATTTTGATGTTGTTTGTCATATTTTGCGTTAATTGAAGAGTGCTCCTAGTCAGGGACTCCTATACAAGCCTTTTACTTCTCTTTATATGAGTAGGTTTAGTAATGTTGATTGGGCTAGATGTTGTTTTGATTGGTGGTCTACTTCTGGTTATTGTATGATTGTTGGCGAGAATTTGATTACATGTAGTAAAAAGAAAAATATTGTTGCCCGCTCTGTTATTGAAGCTGAATATCAAGTTATGACTCATATTGCTTCAGAGATGTTGTGCGTTCAGTCTCTTCTTCGTGATATTGGTGTTGATATTTTTTGCCCTTATGCAGATGCGTTGTAACGACTAAGCTGCTATCTTATTGCTAATAATCATGTTTTTCACGAGCGTACCAAACATATAGAGATTGATTTGTCATTTTATTCGAGATTTGCTGGTATGGAAACAAATTGTTACTTCTTATATTTACTCTGATATTCAGCTAGGGTGGTATAGTCACAAAGCCATGAGCTCGGACTTCTTTTCATCATTTATCTTCCAAGCTAGGTATGTTTGATCCGTATACTCCAACTTGAGGGGCGTGTTAGAAGAGTTTTTATTTTATTTTATTTTCTTTCTAAAGGTATTATTGTATTTTCTCTCTCTTATTAATATAAATATATATGGTGCAAGGGTTGTGGATCATTCGTCTCACACCCTAAACCCTTTTTACAAATCTCTCTCTCTCTCTCTCTTCTTTATCTTCATCTTTAACCCTAAATTTCATATAATAAACTTCAACTGAAGAAAAGGGGGAAGAAAAAAAGAGGAAATAAAACCTTCTCCATCTATTTTTTGTGCAATTTCTTTGTCCATAAAAAAGGTTGACATTGAAATCATTCTACAAGACAGATTTGGGAAATTTACATTTCATTAACTAAAGAAAATGAAGTTTTCTAGTAGGTGTTATATTTGCGGAGAACGAAAGAGTATTTAATCAACGCACTTTGGGTATCTTTATGTATAAATAAGGATCATACCATTGATACAAAACAATTTTTAAGATTCGGAAGGAGGTCATTGTTAAATCTGAGAACCCAAAATTGGGAGAGAATAAGAGCTAGGGTCACCATGCTTCATTCTACACAAAATTGGGAACAGATGATTGACACGGTAGTTAGCTTAAAATTTCCCTCCACATCTGATAAAACAGAAATGTTAAGGGACCTATTGAGGCCATCTTTGGATGAAAAATTGATGTGTGAATTTTCTAACAGCACCCCAAAATGATAAAACTCCTAAGATGTGTGCTTGGCTGTCAACTATCTGTCTGTCTAGGAATACAGGACTTTTAGAGTTGAAAAAATAAAATTGAAGCTTTTATATAAAAAATTCTTGAATGGCACCATGGAATTAATTCAAAAAAAATAAAATAATGAGCAATGCTATGTTTCTCAAAATTCTTACTAAATTTTGATGACTAAATGATTTGGCAATGCATCATTTTGCCACATCAGTCATATCATTTGATGCACTGCCAATGAGGCACTATCACCACATTTGGAAGTCAAAATTTGATAGAAGAATTTTCAATCAATCTATAGTATGAATTAATCTATACAATAATTTACTAACACTCCCTCTCAAGTTAGCACGTGAAAATTTGAAATGAGATGACCAGCTGGAACTTCCAAAAAAGTGGACTAATGGAAATCAATTGCAGCCACCAAAGCAAATTGTTATCTTTAATGCGCAACAGAATAAACCTTGCATGAACAAGGAATGCTGATCCAAAACATATGATCACAGGACAGCTTACCAGCAAAACTAAGTGAACCCAAAAAAAAGGCCCTATTGCTGAAAATGAAACAACTAATTATACAATTTGGTAAAGGGACTCGTACAGAATGACAAATCGAAGTTTAAAAAAAAAAACACATGATACCACCATAACAATTGATGTGTACATCTACCACAAGGCGAAGTACTAGGAAGCAGAACTATGCACGGCTGCAAAGTGAAAACATCATATGCATAAAGTCAGGGGGCCGGGGAGGAAAGAAAATGCACAGAAAAATATCAACTAGCAAAAACAAAGAAAGGGGTGGAACGAAGCGCTAGACAGAAAGATGGACTTTCGGACCCTTGGATCAGAGTTGAAAATTATGGCCTCAATGTGTCTTGTTAGATTGCATCAGTGGATACTGGAAGAAGTTGGATCATGGATCATGGATCATGACATTGAAAACATCAAGGTTTATAAAATCGTATGAAAGAATCATGGATATAAATTCTAACACATATGTTGAGAATATCTAAAGTGATGTGAGATAAGCATCGTACCCAGGAACAACTGGGTACCTTGTGAACCCCCAATCATTTCTCAGAAAATGCAAGTCAGAGTGGCAAACCCCACAGTAAAGAACTTTCAATGTCACATCGTCATCACCGTTTTCTCTGCCAAGAATTTGAACAACGTATTAAATTGATGATAACAATATGAATATTAGTGTATATAAAATAGCACTATGATATACAATCAATTGAGCAATATATTCATATTATGAATCTAATTCTAACCTGCCCAACTAATGCACTAAAACTCTAAAAAAGAGTGAAACCACAGTGAGACATGAGAAATGATCATGTACTTTTGCCATAAGTCCCACAACACAGGTAATTCAGGAATTCAAATGATTTGATTTTCTTCCACAAAATGACCACCGCACTCATCCAAACAATGAGAATGTGAGTTGCGATGATGAGGCCTAGGGGGAAAAAATGAATCCCAATCTAATTCAGCTTACAGACCACTAATCATAACCCAGTGAAGACTTGAAAAGGTTAACAGCAGTTGTAAAGCAAATGTATTTCAGAACTCAAGTTCAGATTATTAACATAATTAAGCACCTTAACACACAAGCTAGCATGGACCGAGATAGCTTGGGCTCAATTGCCCTCCTCTATTTTTTTTTTATTTTAATTTTTTTATACTTCATAAAAAAAATTGCACTTTACTCTTATTTTAATTTCAATTTGACTTCTAAATGAGACTTTTATTGACTTTTTGGGAATTGTTTTTTGTATAGATTAATGTTTTTTAAGAGTCTCTGTGTAATTGGACTTTTTGTTTAATTTGTAAGTTTATTTATATAATTTTTTTTTATGGATTGGTCAAAAACTATCTTGATCAACTTACGGGCAGCAGACTAAATCTTCTTCTCAATAACAGCCAAGGTCACCCTTTAAATTTATTTATATAATTTAGTTACTTATCAGGAATATTATCAATCAATGTTAAACTTTTATACTTCTTTTAATTTTAAAATTTATGGTTCAATATTTAGCCAAGTGAGGTTAACAACATTCTATCTAGTCTTGATCACGATGCATACGTTAAAGAATTGGTAGCTTCCAGTTATATTATAACATAAAAGTGATTATAAAACAAATATTAAGGGATCCATCACAACCTGCAAATTTGGTGGTTCTTTTTTTTTTTCCCGTTTGATATGGTAATCGTGGACTCTGGATAATCTTTTTTCACAGACATATCTCTAACACTACACAGAGTGTGTGTTGAAACTAAAATGTAGAAGTGTGAGTTTCTATTGAGTGTGTGTGTGTGTGTGTATAGTATATATATGCATAGATAGACTGATACCTGCGAGAGAAATTGAAGGGGGAAAGGATCCCAGAGGCATCTCTTGCAGCCCAACCAAAAGCGTTTTGTGGGTGTTCTTCTTCTGGTGATTTGGCCATTCTCTCTCTCTCTCTCTCTCTCTCTCTCTCACACACACACACACACACACACACATACACACACATTTGAGCGGAAAGAACGAGGCTTTATGGTTTCTGACCTTAATTAATGCCCACTTAATGCCTTTCCTGAGAAGGTGATGAGGCTCATTGCTGCAACTGTATCTCAGTGCCTACTGGCGTGGCATGGACAGCAAGTTGGATTTTAATTTCTTTTTTTTTTTAAAATCTGTTCTTTACTTTATTTAATTTCTAACTATCTTATCATAATTGTTCATTCATGTAATAAATTAGTGATATTTGATAAAAACTACAGTTACATCTGCACAATTCAAACAGTTAATGACTCTTATCACATTTGAATCTATTTTAATTTTGATTTTAATTTTAATTTTTGTTTGAAATGAATGACCCCTCTCGCCCTGCTTTCTTTTAAAATACATGGTGGATGATGATTTTTAAAATATTTTGACATGCAAATTACTTTTTAAAATATTTTTCAATATTAATTATTTATGATTTTTAAAACTCGGTTTAAGTGGTCTTTATTTCAATTATTTAAATTTGGTCATAAAAATCCTATTTTGTCAATAAAAAAAATGCCGTTCAAAAAATTAAATTGTAACAATAAAAAAAAAGGTTTAATTGTAATGAACCTTTTCAAATAATTAGCCAATCTACTAGGATTTCCACTGTTTCCTCTTTTTTAAGTTAACGCGGATGAACAACCAATAAGAATCAAGCATAGTGCTCAAAGAATGGGTGGGAACCAATCTTCTTTGGTCTAGACTTCTACATTATTTATAGGGTTGAAAATTAAAAGAAAAACTTATTTTATTTAATACAATTATGTGATAGTGGAATAAATCACTTTGAATTCTCTTTCATTTTACTTAATTTTAAAATAAAATAAAAAAATTTATTTATTTCACATGATGAGACTTATTACATCTGGGGTCTATTTATGATAGGTCCATTTATGATTGGGTCCACCCGTGATCTGTCCCACTTATGTGATGAGTCTCATTTATTTCACATGATGCGACTCATTACATGTGGGGTTTATTTGTAGTGTAGTAATGTTATGTTGACTTAAAATTTTTATCAAAAGTATTTACACAGTTCATGTGGTAACATTTTATTAGTTTTACATCACATCTTAATTTGGTAACATTGTATTAGTTTTACATCATATCATGATGTGATATAAAATTAATGTAATGCTGTCACATTAACTGTATAAATATTTTTTTATAAAATTATTGAATTAGCATAGCATTACTGTTTGTAGTGAGATCCACTTATGATTGGGTCTACCTGTAATGAGTCTCACTTATGTAAGATAGTTAGATGTCTCCATTTTATTTTAAAATTGAGAGATAATGAGTCAAGAAAAATAATAACTTTATATATATATATATATATAATTTTTACTTGTATTAATAGTTAAAATTGAAATAATATGTATGTATTCGTACACAAAATCAAAGATATTATAATATGTAATGCTTTCATGGTTGTCCAAAGAGGAGGAATATGGCAACAGTTGGGTTTATGATAAAAGAATAAGACAAAAGTATAAACATGGATTTCGATATGAAGTCAAAGTATAAACATGAATTCAAATTACGGCTAAGACAAAGAATACGACATTAGTCGAGTTTATGATTAAAATAAAAATAGAACAAAAGTTTAAATATCAACTTAAATAACTGAGTTTATTAAATAACCGAGTATAAATATAAATTTAAATAACGATTGATACGAAGCCAAGGTATAAACATGAATTTAAATAGTGATTATTCTGTATGGTATCAGTTGCTATGTATCAATCGTTACAAGATTGTCATGACTATTTTTGAGTTCTTTTTCTCTTTTTCTTTTTTTTGACAAAATACTTATAAACCTGATAAGTAAGTGAAAGAGAGTTACTTAACCAAATAATTAAAAAAAAATTGAAAGTTAACAAATTCAGGCCAATAAGATTTTAGAAATGCCTTTGCATCAAATTTTATTAAATTTTTTTATTACATAATTAATTACACTAAAGTAGTATATTTATTTTCATGCTTATAATTGTATTTTTGTTATTATTTATATTAGTTGTTGTATTGTTATTCAAACTAAATAATACTTTCTTATCCTTTCCTCTTTAGAAAATTCATCTAAAATACTAAACATCTTTCTAGTTATTAGAAATTTAAAAAATAAAAGCAAAAATACTAAAATATTTTAAATTGTGGTTAAAATATGCTTATGAGTGATTTAAAAAAAAAAATTAGTGTTTAAAAAGATTTAAAATAGCGATTTTTAATTCTGATATCATCATATTATATTGTGATCGCGTTATATCATGCAAGCCCAATTTAAATCTGAGTATAGAATGACTAATAAGATTGTATTGTTCATTATGTTTTTTGTTGTCACAATTAATCATCTGTTTAGCATCCGTTTCCATTTCCGGACCCTCCTCATTAATGTTTCTTGAGAACCCAGCATTAATCCACCTACCTAAATGGTCTTGAAGATTACTTCCAGTCTTGTTCTGCATTCCCCTGTTTCACTTTGCAGGCTCCAAGTAGTGATAGTCGCCCATTCCAGAGCTTAATTTGTATAGGACCATGGATCAAAGCCAGGATGCATGGGTATTATGGTTGGCCGTACTTAAGAAATTTTGTTTATATTGGCATCTGACATCGAATGAATTTATAAAGATGACATTAGATACTTTTATTTGAGAGTTTTTTTGGGCTAAAATTTCAAAATGAGATGGCATTAGATACTTTTATTTGAGAGTTTTTTGGGTTAAAATTTCAAAAGGACAAGTTCGATTGCAAATCAAAGCGGTTGCGTACGATATTTATGATAGAGTTATAAAGATAATGCATGATACTTTTACTTGAGAGGTGTATTTTGGGTTTAGGGCTCACCATTGGACTATAAGCTTAGACTCACTTGCTAGTTGTCATGGGACTAGCAGGCCAAAACTAACAATACTTCTAGATGGTGGTTGGGCCGCTCATCTAACCATTTACTACAAGTTAATCTATATCTATATTATTATTATTATTATTATTATTATTATTATATATAAAAAGTATAAATATTTTTTAAAAAAGTGTTTTACAATTTTATTTTAATGACAAAAATACCCTTTTTAGGATTATCAAAAATTATTATCATTTTAAGATTAGTTCTTTTTGTTTTAAGTTTTTGGATATCTAATTTTTGGACAATTCTTTTTCCAAGCTTCTCAAGTTCAAGTTCTCTATACGTCGTTTTGCGACTGCGTTAGTTTGAATTTTGACTGAACAGTCGTCTTCTTCATGGGTGTATCTGACGTTCACCATGAATAGATACAACTGAACCTTCATGACCGTACCAAACAGTCATAAAGAGGTCTATAAATATTCATACATTCTCGCATTTGTTTTTCACAAGTTTTTTGCATTTAGTGTTTGTGTTTGAGAAAGAGTAAACTATTGTTGGTTTGACAGACTCACAGATTGAAGTGTTGCTTCTGTGAGAGTCAGATCATTATATCCTGAGAGACAAACGTCTATGATCGTGAGCACCATTGCGAGAAAAAAATTTGTCTTAACAACATAGTGACAATCACTAGCCTTGATCTAATCCAGTTTCTATATGTATCACTATATTGTTTCCATTATTGTATTATCATACTGTAATTTTGTTTTGGTTTTCTATTTTTGATTCTGGTTAGGAAAAAACATACTGCTTTGATTCTATTATCTTACTGTAATCCAGTTTCTATTTTCTTTTCTGTAGTTTTCCTGCTTTCCAAAAAACCAGTTTCTGTTTTTCTTTTCTGAAAGTTTCTCTTTTGTTTTTCCTGTCAATATATATACATATATATATATATATAAATCAATTTATATGTTGCTAAAACAATGAAAAAAATCAGAACTGAGAAGAGAAGGGAAAAAAAATTATTTCTGTTTAGTATAGAAATTAATTTCTTTATTTATTTAATTAAATTTAAAATTGCTTCATTTATTAATTCAGTTATTGTAAGCATTTCATACTGTCAAAAAAAAAAATTCAAAACTTGAAAAAATACAAAAATTAAAGGTTCTACTTATATTTCTGTTTATTGAAGAAAAAAAATTATACTTGTTGAAAAATTCAATAATTCAATAATCTGTTTAATTACAGATTTTTATTGATTGACATATATCTATCTATCTATATATATATATATATATTTGTGGAAATTTTCAGTGAATGGCAACTGATCCTCCTTCTACCCCTACTATTATTGTTGTGACACCCGCCCCTGTTATGGCATCTGCTCCTATGGTCGAAACTGTGCCAGTGAACCATGGAGAAAAGCTTGAGAAATTCAATGGGTCTGATTTCAAAAGATGGAAACAAAAGACGTTATTTTATCTTACCACCCTGAATTTGGCTCGATTCTTTCGAGAAGATGCTACTGTTTTGAAGGAAAATGATACGGATAGGCAAGTGGTTGCCGTCGTGGAGGCATGGAAGCATGCAGATTTCCGTTGCCGGAACTACGTCCTCAACAGTTTAGATAACACATTATATAATGTGTTTTGTACCATCAAGACTGCAAGGGAATTGTGGGATTCATTTGATAAAAAGTACAAAACGGAAGATGCTGGTATGAAAAAGTTTATTGTTGGCAGACTCTTCGATTACAAGATGATGGATTCTAAGACCGTGATCAATCAAGTTCAAAATCTACAAGTCATCTTACACGAGATTCATGCAAAGGGAATGTCTTTAAGTGAATCATTCCAAGTGGCTACAATTATTGAAAAACTGCCACCATTATGAAAGGAACTCTAGAATTACCTTAAGAACAAGCGCAAGGAGATGAAACTTGAAGATTGGATTGTCCGACTGAAGATAGAGAAAGATAACCATGCTTCCGAAAAGAAGGCAGGAAAGATGGTCATGGAATCCAAGGCCAATGTTATGGAATCCAAGGCCAATGTTGTGGAATAAGGACAAAGCTCTCAGAATAAAAAGAGGAAGCACAATGGCAATGGTCCCAAACAAGGTCCCACTAAAAAGTTCCAAGGCAAGTGCGATGTGTACAACAAACAAGGGCACCGTGCTAAGGACTATCACAGTGGCAAGGACCAAGGGAATCCAAGCAAGAGATGTGCTCAAGCCAATGTAACCCAAGTGGACAACTTTGTTGAAAATGTCTCAGAAATGAACCTCTCAGTAGTGGTATTCGAAGTGAACCTGATTGGCAGCAATACCAAGGAATGGTGGGTGGACACTAGAGCTACTTGTCACGTTTGCTTAGACAGGAAGATGTTCTCATCATATCATAGCATAGATAATAGAGAACAACTCTTTATGGGCAACTCTTCTTCTTCCAAGGTTGAAAGCCAAGGGAGTGTGGTCTTGAAGATGACTTCAGGCAAGGAGCTTACTCTCAATGATGTGCTACATATGTCAAAAATTCGAAAGAATCTAGTGTCTAGATTATTGTTAAGTAAGAAGGGTATTAAATTGATCTTTGTATCTGACAAGTTTATCCTTACCAAAAATAGAATGTATTTGGGGAAGGGGTATATGAACAATGAGCTTTTCAAAATGAATGTAAGGACCATTGTACCTCTGATTAAAAATAATAATAATAATAAGAACACATCTTCTGCTTATATGCTTGAGTCTTCAAATGTGTGGCATAATAGATTAGGACATGTTAATTGTGATACTTTACGTAGATTAGTTAATATGGAATGTTTGCCTAAAATTAAGTTTGATTCAAAGCATAAATGTGAAACTTGTGTAGAGGCTAAACTCACAAGAACTTCTTTTCAATCAATTGAAAGAAGTACAGAACCTCCAGGTTTGATACATTCAGATATTTGATCTGAAATTTATTCAAACAAGAGGTGGTAAAAAATATTTTCTTAACTTTATTGATGATTGCACAAGATAGTGTTATGTTTACTTATTGAGAAATAAAAATGAGGCATTGGAAATATTTATTCATTTCAAAAATGAGGTTGAGAACCAACTTGATAAGAAGATCAAGATATTGAGAAACGATAGAGGTGGAGAATAAGAAGCACCTTTTGGTGAATTCTGTTCTTAACATGGTATTATACACCAAACAACTGTACGCTATTCACCTCAACAAAATGGGGTTGCTAAACGTAAGAACTGAACTTTAAAAGAAATGATGAATACATTGTTATTAAGTTCTGGACTACCTCAGAATTTGTGAGGGGAATCAATTCTTTCGACAAATTATATTCCCAACCGAATACTTCAGAAGAAAACCAATAAATTCCCTTACGAGTTATGGAAAGGTCGAAGACCTTCTTACAAATACTTAAAAGTGTGGGGGTGTTTGGCTAAAGTGACGGTTCCTACACCCTAAAAAGGTTAAAGTAGGACCAAAAACAGTTGATTGTATTTTCATTGGGTATGCTCATAATAGTAGTGCATATCGATTTCTGATTCACAAATTAAAAATTTTCGATATGCACGTTAATACTATTATTGAGTTAAGGAATGCATCCTTTTTTTAACATGTATGTCCTTACAAATCAACACAGGAGTCAAGTTCAATTAAAAGAACCCATGATACTGCAATAATCAGTAATTAAGGCCAACAAGATGATGATGAACCTAAACGCAGCAAAAGAGCTAGAACATCAAAATCTTTTGGTCCAGATTTTCTAACATATTTGTTAGAAGACGAGCCTCAAAGCTAAAGGAAGCAATGTCGAGCCCTGAAGCTCCACATTGGAAAGAGACTATAAACGATGAAGTAGAATCCATTCTGTAAAATCATACGTGGGAACTAGTGGTGTAAAGACTTGAAATTTTTATAGGAATGAATTTTTTTTTAATTGTTTATTATTATTATTTATTAATTAATTTATTTAATCATCTATTTATTTGGAGTGTATGTGGATGTATGTAATGTAGTGTATTATGTATAGATATTTCTATATATATATATGCATGTAATTATGTATGTGTATATAGCATACATGTGTGTACATAATATATATATATATCAGTAAGTGTGTACGGGTGTGTGTGTGTGTGTGTGTATGAGTGATAATATTAATATATATATGGGTCAACTTTACATTTAATGCAAAGCTGATGTGAAGGAAGGGAGAATGGCTTGAGCAGTGGGAAAAGTCAGAGAATAAGGCTGGTTTCAGGTGTTGCGTGAGGAGATGTGCATGCCTTGGGTGTGTATAAGTGGAGTGTATACGTTGGCTAGGAAAAGAAAAATAAAAAAGAAAGAGACTGAGGTTGTGCGAGAAAGAGATCGCGAGGCAGAGAGATTTTGGAGCCAGAATCAGAAGTTAGAAGAGAGAGGAAGAAGGAGAGACCTACATCTGAGAAAATCCGGGAAGTAAAGGTGAGTTGGCCAACCTCTGTATCATTTTCTTTAAAGCATGATAACTGTTTTGGGATAGAGGGTTTTGTGAAGCATGAAATGTAGGTTAAAATACAAAGGCAATCAACTGAAATGGTTAAGAGCTGAAGGTAGAACTTGGGAGTTGCAGGTCATGGCTATGGGGAATAGGTTTGATATTTTATGTTTTGAACTTGGTTTAAATGGTTGGGACTCAATATCCTTGAGTACAAGAAGCTTTTAGGAAAATGGGGAACCCAAAACAATGCTGAAATCATGGCAATAAGGGTTCGCCGGAATTCTGGGTTTGGCCACCGGAGCTACGGGTTTAGGGGTAGTGGTGAGGATTTGTTAAATCAATTTAAAAATGAACCTTAGAAGTAAAGAGCTCATGAAAAATGAAAGAAAACTGCATTTTTTTATGTTGAAATCTGATCGGAAAATGGTCGCCGTCGCCGGAGATGGCGACGGAAACCTAGGCTGTCTTGCTGGAGAGTCGCAGGGATGAAGGCGGGCGACCTGGGCTGAGCTTGGGCCTGTTCTCTTCTTTTTTTTTAACTGATTTGGGCTCAATTGATTTAAAAGAGTTTGGGCCGAATTAAGTTTAAAGGGTATTGGGCTTTTGGGTTTGGGCCGCATAAGTTGGGTTGGAATAGGGATAAGGGGTGTTTGGCTGCGGGTTCAGCAAATTGAATTGGGATTGAAATTTTGAAATAGGGATATCCTATCCCTGTTGTAGAAGCCATCCACTATTTGGTTGTCCTGATTAAGAATAGTCAAATCAGAAATTTTGATTTGACCCCTCAGCTTTTGGAAATCCTAATCTGACCCTGGGACTTTTAATAATTATGGATTGACCCTCTGAATAAAATATTAAATTAAATTATTTAAATGTCACAAAATAATTTGGAGTCCAGATAGGATAAGTCATTAGTGTATTTTGACTATCTCGGCCATTCTGAGACCAATGGTGAGGTCCATTTTACCAGACGGGATCCCAAAAAAATAAAAGACCCGTGATAACATTTAAAATTACCAAAATGTCCCTGATTTGAAACGCAGTCAAACGAACTCTGAATTAAGTAAACAAATAGTAAAATTTTATTATTTCGAGCATTTTGGACTCAACCGTGGAGTCCGATTTGTGAGAAGAGGTACTCGAGGTGAAAAGACCCGTAAAGAGTGCAAAATGACTGTTTTATTATTTTTAGCTCGGATGTCCAAATTAAATTCCGCGAAAGCCCAAATCTATTTTCTTCGATGTCCCGGACTCAACAGTAGAGTTTAATTTGACAAAATAGAAACCAATAAAATAAAGACATGAAATTTGATGAATATCATAATTTAAGTGGCAAAACAACTGAGTTATATTTTATGGTTTTAGGAACACTGAAGGGCAAAGAGAAGGTGGTCTAATCTTCTGCATTCTTGTTGTAGTCCAACTACACTACGAGTACACTTCCTTGGGTTGAGACCAACCCATCAGGTACGATATATTGTGCTAAGTAAGAAATAGAATTGAGTTTAAGAATAACTGCCATATTAACTTGATGATTCACATTTTTGTTTTATTGCTCATATACTTATGTGCTCCTTGTTATCTTGTTGAAAGTTTGGTGATGAATGTGGATCATGACTATGTGTATATTGTGTGTTAGCATAATGTGTGGATTATGTTCTTTGAGAATGGTTGAGATTATGTAATGCGTGATTTAAAGTATGTGTTAAGTGGATTGTGCCTGGCATGTACTCTTGGTGAAAAGATCTTGTGATTGGAATGTTATTGTGTGATACATTGTTTAAAACATGCTTCATATGGGGATAAGATGATTTATCGGGATTGCATTGTGACATGGTAGAATCATGAGTATATTGGCATAGTGTGATTCTTTCAACATGGTGTGAGTTGAGCATTTGGCATAGTGCATACTGGATACTCAGGCCGTCGGGGAAGGTCCGTAAAGTGAGACATACTGGTTACTCAGGCCGTCGGGGAGGGTCCGTAAAGTGAGACATACTGGATGCTCAGGCCGTCGAGGAAGGTCCGTAAAGTGAGACATACTGGATGCTCAGGCCGTCGGGGAAGGTCCGTAAAGTGAGGCATGGTTGTGACATGGAGTTTGCATGAGTGCATCACGCATAATGTTCATATGTTGCATTGGAGGTATTGAATGCCATGTAGATATAACTGTACAGTTACACATGCCACATCCTTAATTTTGTTTCTTGCATTAGCATTATATTGTACCAGCAGTTGAGTTGACCCATTCGTGAGACAACATTTCAGATGAAGATGCTCCAACTACTTGAGATTCAGTGACACCTTGATAGGAGGAAGCACTTAGTGTATTTTTGGCCCATGGAACTTATGTTCTGTGATGTAAGGGCTTGAGCCCGAATGACCCGTGAACACTGTAATGGCGGGATGTATTTCATGTTATTCTGATGTATTGATGGAAACGGATGCATGCTTGGTTAAATTTGTTTAAGTTGTATTTTATTTTATTTTCTTTCTGTCTCGTTACTCGCGCCTCGGGTTCGCGGGAATTCGGGGCATGACAAGTGGATCTTCCACCAGGTTCAAAACCTCTTAGATATAAATGGATATTCAAGAAGAAAATGAAAGCAGATGGATCTAGTGATAAATACAAGGTTAGACTTGTTATCAAAGAATACAAGCAAAAGGAAGGCTTGAACTATTTTGATACATATTCACCTGTTACAAGAATATCATCCATTCGAATGTTAATAGCTATTGTAGCTATACACAATCTTGAGATACATCAAATGGATGTAAAAACAGCTTTCTTAAATGGTGATTTGGATGAAGAAATATACATGGAACAACCCGAAGGGTTTATTGTTTCAGGTCAAGAAAAGAAAGTTTGTCGACTTGTTAAATTCCTTTGTGGATTAAAGCAAACATCGAAGCAGTGGCATGAGAAATTTGACAATGTAATGATGTCAAATGGGTTCAAAATCAACGAGTGTGACAAATGTGTATATGTCAAGAACACTGAACATGATTTTGTCATTATTTGTCTCTATGTTGATGATATGTTCATTATGGGTAGTAATAATGAAGTCATCTAAGTTACCAAAAAAATGTTAAACAAGAAGTTTGACATGAAAGACTTAGGTGTTGCCGAATGTTATACTTAAGGCAAAAATTTATAATAGTCAAATTAAAATATATTATTATATAAAAATTCAAAATTAATAGTAAAATGTCAAAACAAACTAGAAACATGACAAAAGAAAGATAAATCATCAAAACAAATAAATTAGAGGTGTATGTTAATTTTTTCAATTGCACACTACAAAGGATTGATGATAGAAATTTCAAAAACTTAAAATTAAAGTAACATGAAAATAATTTCTATTATTCATTATTTTTATATATGAAATTTGAATATAAATTTGTTATTAATGTATTTTTATGAATTAGATTTATTTATAGAATAAGATTTGATATATTTGTATCTACATCTTGACATTGACATCAATCGATAATTAAAAATATTAAAACTTGAAACTTATAAATTAGATTATAATTTCCACTATAATTTTATAAAATCTTTCATTTGTATAAACTTGTTTATTTTTTCTCCTTTTTTGATAAGTAAACAGTATACTATAGAAGAGCATTATTCTCTGTTTTAATATAAACTTGTTTTGTTTTGATTACTCTATTTTATAATTCCGATACAATTTTAAATATAAATAAGAAAATTATTTTACAAAATATTGATTCCACAAAAAATCAAAGTCAATAATAAAAATATGTCAAAATGAACCTAAAACATATCTAACATTAACTATGCATATGTATTACACTTATGAATTATTTTCCTTATTCAAAATGAATAAGTAGATTTTACTTAAATTTAGTTAATAACGATTTCATTTTCATGCTTTTATTTTATTTTAATCGCTTTTACTTAAATTTAGTTAATATTGATTTCATTTTCATGCTTTTATTTTATTTTAATCGCTCTTCTCTTTTTATTTTAGTTCGTGTTGTTACATCATCTATAATATTGAATTACTATATGTTTTACAATACAAGAATACATAAAATAAAATAACGTTTCACAATTTGATATAAAACCAAGTGGAATAAAATACCTGAATACAAATTATTATGTATGCATGAAAGCCCCCTCCAAGGATCCATTAAGGATTAAAGCATGTCTACGTAGAAATCAAATGGTGCAACCTCAGCTAGATCACAATTATTGTGGAATCACATTCCAAGACTTCAATTCCCCAATTTAGTAGTCAGGCAACTTTCCACAGTCATAACGTATAACATCCATTATCCTGTGATAAAGAAGCCTGTAAAATATAACATCCCTAAAGAACTTCATCCACCATCCAGACCCATCTTGTTGCACCCATCCCTGATAGATATGAACCAGTGATCAACCCAGCCACCCGCCACCTTCGTTCCTTCACGTAGCTTCTTATGGCCTTGGCGGCATCTCGCGGCAACAGTCTCCGGTATCGGATAAATGACTCGCCAAGGTGTCGGCCCAGAACAACTGCATCTTCCAGGGATGAACAACCACCTTGGCCTAGGTCAGGTGTCATGGGGTGCATGGCATCGCCAGCCACTGTGATAGTCCCTTTGCATGAATTTCCAAGTATTACATCCCATGGAAACCTGAACATGAGGGGGGCCCATGTGAGAGTGGAGAGGTCGGAGTGCCGGATGACATCCAAGTATATTGGAGGGAAGTCTTTGGCAAAATTGTCAATGACTTCTCTTTGTATAAGTTTTGGGTTTCCTGCTATATCTTCTCCTGTAAAATTATATAGATAAAGGTTACATACTTTATATTTGAATAATGGTAGGTACACAAGATTAGTTTATTCGATGATATCATCCATACTAAATCTTCTTTAAAAATTAAATAATAAAAATATATATTCATTAATTTTAAAAATAGTATTGACACATCATCTAGGTGGGTTGGAGGAATTATCCTAACTCATCATAAGTTGGGCCACACCAAACTATTATATATTGGGCCACACCAAACTAGCTCAGAGTGACAGCCTAGCCCAATAAAAGTCCATAAGAACCTTTACTCCCTCTTCGCTGCTGAAATTGTAACTTTCATGCATAACTTCATTTGTTAGATGATTGGATGGATCAAATTTTGTCAATTGGAGCAAATACTAAGTGAAATTTCCAAATGAAAGGATTGATCATAGAGCAAGTATTAGAGTTCTCGACAAAAATATTCTAACAAAGTTTTTCAATACTCACACAGATTGGGTCTACTGAATGAGGCTTAGGGTAAGTGAACCCCACCTAGGGCGAGTGTAAGAAAATTTTGTTATAATATTTTGTTGGAAACTTTAGTGTTAGTGTTGATGATATGGATTGAAGGCTGACCTTTAGAAGTAGATTTGCAAATGATGAACCAATAAAGCTCTTTATCATTCAGAGGCATAAACCCACCCCTTTTGCCCACATCTACAAACTGCTGGATTTCCTGCTTCAACCCATGGCCTTCAGGAAACACGGCTAACCCACGCGCGGCTGATCGACCCGAATACACTGGCGCTCCAAGCCCCAGCCAGGAAGCCACCACCGAGTGCACCCCATCACACCCTATCAAAACCTGTGATAGAGCAGCAGACCATATGAGTTCAAATTCTACATGTATCACTATTAAATGTTGAGACATTTATGGGCCTGAACATTACCTTGGCTTTGATGATGGTTCCATCTTCCATGTGTAGGACAGCAATTGATGAGCCTTCTTGTTTTTGGGCTTCAATGTGGTTTAATTTGGAAGAGAAACGAACGGTGTCAATGGGCAGTTCCTCCGCCAGAGCCTCCAGCAAGGCTTTACGGTGGACCGACCTGGGTCCAGCTCCACCCCTGTATCATGACAAGCCATATCATTTCAGGTGAAGCCCACTACATGGATTTAAGGCATGTCAGTTGGCAAAAGTTCCCAATACATTTGGGCTCAAGCCCAGTGAAGTTGAGGATTTGGCAAGTGAAATTAATGAAATAAAATTGTTTCAGCACAAACCCAATAGTTGGCCCACATCCCAACTTGTGGACTGGGCCTCACCACAATGACAAATTATTCGATAGTTTTAACGGTCAAATGAGAAGTGATATGTATGGATAATGTTGCAAATGTGTTCTTCAATTTTATTTTTGAAATTATCGAATAATTGCTTCAACACAATATATTCTAACTAAAGAGAAATTGGACAAGCTAAATTGATTCATTTTTGAGATAAAGACATTTTTTTATACAGAAATAAAAAGATGGAATATAACTTATGCCAATTGTACAGTGTGTGCACTCATTTTATACAAAATCGTGAGATTCATCATAATAAGTGTATCTGGATCCCACAACTTTATTTAAAAAGCAAGAAAAAGACCATGTTTAGCATCTTTCCTTCAAAATGATGAGCTAAGAAGGGTCAGTTTACCTGTCAGTTCCAGCCATAGAAACCTCTTGAATAGCTCCATTGCGAACATTGGTTATGTATCCCCTAAAACCACAACCAAAAAAAAAAAAGTCATAACCTTGATGTGTGTTAATACTTGGTTATTGGAATTAAATGAAAACAAAACTGGGCATGAATTTTTTTCCCCTCAAATAAGGAACAAGTTTTTCGGATAGGAAAATAAATACCTTTTGAGAGGGGCATAAAGAGAAGTGAGCCTGTGAGCAACTCCAAGGGCGTGAAGAGCAACCCAAGCATTTGGGAAAAGCGTCAAGGCTGCACCGGTGGCTCTCAGCCCTTCCGATCTCTCTAACACCAACGCTCGGACACCGATTCTCTTCAGCGCCACTGCTGTGGCCAACCCCGCTATTCCTGCCCCAACTATCACCACCTCCTCCACCGCTTCCATCTCTCTCCTCTCTCTATCTCTGAATGATAATATATATATATATACATATATATATATATATTTATTTTGCATTGCTGTAAGCCAATAATTGACCTTACTGTACCCATCCCACTAAAAAAATAAGACAAAGCCATCATCAAGCACAGATGCCTAAGAAAATTGTCCATCTATACTATTTTATTCCTCAAATGATGAGTACTATTAACCAATCAATGTGCTACTAAATTTACTTAAAGCCATAAAAAATTTACTTAAAGTCATAAAGGTAGGTGTTATATCATAACATGACAAACCAGTCCTTGGGCAGCATGTGTACATCTAGAGCATCCGAGGCTCACTCATCTAAAACAAGTTGTATGTAAGCTTCAGAACTTTCTTGTTTGGAGTTCTGCACGGCCTCCGATCTCATCTTCAGAACAGGAGCTGAGCACTCCCATGAGGGGTCTAGAACTAATCACCGCCTCAGGTACCCTACCAACCTAAGGGAAAGAAAACAGTGCGCAATAAGGAACTGCCACTTATGGATAGCATTCACTGCCTATTCTTAGGAAACGCAGAGATCGACAAGGTAACTGCTATTTGATAACGATCAAATTCCTACTTCTACGAGGCCGAATTCTAATCAATTGAGGAAATTCACAGCCTAAAAATAAAATTCTAAGGTGCGCTTTTAATTTACAGTCATTCAATTACAGTTTTTTCTTTATCTTTTACTAACTTTATTATCGGAGCGGCTTCCACCGAAGCCAACCTGGTGGCCCTCTGATATCTCTTTTTAGTTCTTGATAGAAGATAAAGAATGGAATCCCACTTATTAAAAAGCGCAACATCAATAAGTAAGATTTATTTTTCATGCACTATAAAAAAAAACAGTGTTATTAAATTCGGCCAAGTTAGGTGAATCAATTCAATGAATCTGAAGTTAGATGTGATTTTGTTATTGAACCATTTAAAAATATATATCAGTAAAAATCGGTTAACTTGGTAAACCAAATGAATTTGATAAAGCCATCATCTAAAGCAATCAAGCACAGATGCCTAAGAAAGTTGTCCATCTATAATGTTTTTATTCCTCAAATGATGAGTACTATTAACCAATCAATGTGCTACTAAATTTACTTAAAGACATAAAAAATTTACTTAAAGTCATAAAGGTAGGTAAGATTTATTTTTCATGTACTATAAAAAGCAGTGTTATTAAATTTTGTAAAGACATGAAAAATCATGATAAATTTTTTGTTTTGCCGGTAAGACACTATTTATGCACTATTTGCCGGTAAGGTACTACACATACATTATTTAGACATAAGTCATTCACGTCTCGAGTTTATGAAAATTCGAGTCGTGACAAATTCGGCCAAGTTTGGTGGATCAATTCAATAAATCAGAAGTTGGATTTGATTTTGTTATTGAACCATTTAAAAATATAAATCAATGAAAATCGGTTAACTTGGTAAACTAAATGAATTTGTATGAATCAATTAGATTGTAAATAATTGCAAAAAAATTAAGACCTAATAACTAAAATTTTAAGTGATTTATTCTCATGAATGATATTAAAATATCTATAAAATATGTTTAATATATTCATAAGTTGTTTTTAATTTTTATTATGATGCTTATATAATATTTAACAATTTTAACAATAAATTTAATACTTTAACTATAATTTAGTAATTGAAATAAGAAATGACAATATAAGAATTCATATAATATTAAACCTTTTTTATCAATATTAATTTATAAGATATGATAAGACAATAATATATTATTTAACATGTTACATTCATATTTTATTATTTATCTATTTTAATTTACTCTAAAATATATTTTAAAGTATATATTTAATGTTTTAAAATATTTTTTTATATTTTAATAATATGACTAGTCTGACTAGTTAACCCATTAGTTGAACTGGTAATCCATTGACTAAGTTCCTTCACCTAGTTGATGTCTAGACTAGGTTTAATAACTATGATAAAAAGTGTATACTGTATACTTTTGCTAGTAAGCTTGCCTAAATTAAGCGTCCGAAACATAGCCACTTAAAAAACTTCAAGTCAAATGATTAGATACTTCACATGTGACAAACTCATAAAATAATTTATTCATCGCATGAGTGCCACTTTCAATTGAAATTGAACTAAGGAAATAGGATAAAATTGTAAGAAAAACAAGAGTAGTATACTATTTGGTCTGAATTAAGTGATTTATTATGTTTATGACTAATTTTTTTACCAATGTTATCCATCCCAAAAATAAGCAAAATAACTTTAGGTAAACAATTTTAGTAAAAATAGCTTTGGCAACAACAATGTGGTTCTATTTGTGTTTATGATGCACCCCTACATTTTTTTTAACGAGTTAATTAGTGAAATGTTCTACATAAGCTGAAAACCAAGACCGGGATTCATGACGAAACTTTAATCTCAAGAAATCTATTAAATTTGTATTTATTTGAGAAGAATGACAAGGTTGCTGATGCATTTTTTTAAGAGTTAATTAATATAAGTTTCTTAGTATAGCATTTTAATTATTGATAAATACATGATAAGTTACATTTTAGTGAGAATGACATCTACTAGTTATTCATTTGTACAAAGGTCCGTCAATCCTACATGACATTCATTTTTTTTAATTTTTTTTTACTAATATACCCCTATTTAAAATGAATAGGACAAAGGTATAAATATGAATTTAAATAACGATTGATACGAAGCCAAAGTATAAACATGAATTTAAATAACGATTGATACAAAGCCAAGGTATAAACCTGAATTTAAATAATGATTATTCTGTATGGTATTAGTTGTTATCTATCAATCGCTACAAGATTGTCATGACTATTTTTGAGTTCTTTCTTTTTCCTTTTTTTTTTTTTTTTTTTTTGCAAAATCCTTATTGTCACGCCCCGAATTCCGGCGAACCCGAGGCGCGAGTAACGGAACAAAGGAAATTAAAATAATAAAGAAATAAAAGATAATAATGGCATTCTCATACATTCCGTACACAATTCTAATACATACATAAAGTCTGGTCCGTTGGTTCACAACATTCAAAATGAAATACAGTCTCGGGCTTATGCCCTTACATAATATCACAAGCACCCATCAGGCCCAATATAATCCTCAATCAGACCATCTCTATATCCCGCACAGCTGGAACATCATCTGAAATGTTTGCCCCACTAAAGGGGTCAGCTCAACATGCTGGTACAATATAATGCTAATGCAAGAAACAAAACTAAGGTCGTGGCATGTGCGAGTGTACAGTTATTTCTACATGGCATTTTATATCATAATGACAGTATATGAACAGTATGCAGTACATGAGCAAGATGCGTGACACACCCATGCAACTCTATGCCACTCATGTCTCATGATACGGTCATTCTCCGCTGGCATGAGTACCGCCACTTATGTCTCGCTTCACGGTCCGGAATCCGTCAGGCTCGCAAGTACCTAATGGCCGATTTTGGGTTTTTCACCACAGGATCTGCACCCTCATAATGCAAAGCACCAAGTGCTTACCCACGCCATGCCCAAGGAATCACACCATGCCAATATGCACCAATCTCATCATGTCATAATGCAATCCCAATGATACATTTCAGTCATACGTAAAATATGCTTTCAAGTGTACAATTCATAACATCGACAGTTCTTCAAGCAGATAATTCACACACCACGTTAATACATGCGATATACTCATAATCATCATTCAACTAAACAAGATAGCACATAGCACGTAAACATGTGAACACTCGGGCAAACATGTGAACAATTTACACAGCAAAGCAAGCATTCCTAATCTCAATTCTATTTCTTACTTAGCACAATATATCGTACCTGGTAATCGATCTCAAACCAGAAAGGTATACTCGTAGTCAAGTGAAACCACCGTAAGAACACTGAAGGTCAGGTCACCTTCTCTTTGCCTTTCCGTGTCCCTAAAATTCATAACATGAAACTCAGTTTAATCGTCACTTGAATTATGCTATTCATCAAATTTTACGTCTTTATCTTATAAGCTTCTACTTTGCTAAATTAAACTCTACTGTTGAATCCGGGACGTTGAAGAAAATAAGTTTAGGCTTTCGTAGAATTCAATTTGGGCATCTGGGTCAAAAAGGGCAAAACAGTCATTTTGCACTTTACACGGGTCCTTACATTTCGTGATCTCTTTTCACAAATCGGACTCCACGGTTGAGTCCGGAATGTTCGAGATAATAAAATTCCACTATTTGTTTACCTAATTCGGAATTCATTTGATTGTATTTCAATTCAGGGGTATTTTGGTAATTTTACACGTTGCTACGTGTCTTTTATTTTTCGGGACCCCGTCTCGTAAAACGGACCTCACCATTGGTCTCAGAATGGCCGAGATAGTCAAAATACACTAATGACTTGTCCCATTTGGACTCCGGAATTTATTTGAATATTTAATTAATTAAATTAATTAAATTAAATAATTAATTAATTAATTTAATTAATATTTTATTAATATTTTAATCAGGTGGGTCAAAGTGTGATTTCTAATAGTTGGGGGGTCAATTCGTAATTTCTGAAAGTTCAGGTCAAGGTTCAAATTCAAAAGGTTCAAATTCTCAAAGGTTCAAATTTCAAAAAGGTCCAAATTAAAACTAGTTTAATTTGTTATTCTAAATTAGGTTAACCAAACAGGGCTTATCCAGAACAGGGATAGGATATCCCTGTTCCTATTTCAATTTAAAATCTTTTAATTTCTTATCTCTGTAACCAAACGCCCCCAATTAGTTTTTAATTTAAAACCAGTGGGCGACACGTGGCAGGGGCGGGTCAGCCCCAAGCCCGACCCGACCCGAACCGACCCGGCCCGACCCGCACAGTGCCCATCTTCCCCCCCCGCTTTTCCGGTAGGGTTCCGGCGACCTCCGGTCGTCTTCTCCGGCGACGTCGCCGGAATTTCAGGAAAATCAAGTTTTCAAACTTGATTTTCTTGGTGTTTTTGATGCCCCTTTCAATCCCAAACCATTTTAAAACGTTTTTGGAGCATTTTAATATTGTTTTGAAGCTTCCAATCACGGTGAAAACCCAGATTTTTCCCCCACGGCCGTGACCTGCACCTCCATTTTTCTCCCTCATTTCTCAACCGTTTTCTATCATTTTTGTTGCGTTTTGATCCTCACACTATGCTCTACAAGGTTCTATAATTTAAATCAATTGAAATGCTCTAAAATAAATCGAAACAGAAGTGACCCACTTACAAGTTTTCTTGGCCGTTTCTCTCTCTAGCCGTGCCCACTTCCACCTTTCTGGTTCCTCCTCGAGCCTCCTCTCCTCCTTCACGGTCTAGAACTCTCTCTCTCTCTGTTTCTCTCTTCTTTCTCTTTCTTTCCTTCTCTTCTTTTCCACCCGAGACCACTCTCTTTATTTTCTCTCTATATCTCTCTCTAAATCCGACCCACTCTCTGGCAACCCCACTGCCACACACAACTCTACTCTCACACTCCATCCCCACTCCTCATTGAGTGTAACACACTCAATCTACACACACTTACACACACAACCGTACACACACTGTTTTATACATTTATATATATATACACTGTTTTAAACATATATATATACATATACATATATATATATATATTTACATATTTAAATAAACACACTCACTTGTGCACACATATACTACACACAATTTAAGTTTAAATTATATATACATACACACACATCATAACAATAATAATAATAATAATAATAATAATAATAATAATAATAAATAATAAAATTAATAATAACAACTTGAAAATTTAATTTATAAAAAAAAAATTTTCAGGTTGTTACATCCTTCCCTCCTTACAGAAATTTCGTCCCGAAATTTAAAATAACTAAGACAAAAGAAAATACATCACTGATCAAATAACTCGGGGTATCTAGCACGGACCTCGGCCTCACGCTCCCAAGTAGCCTCCTTGACCCCATGATGGTTCCAACGAACCTTGACCAAAGGGATGGTCCTGCCTCGCAAAACCTGGTCCCTCGAGTCCAATATCTCTACGGGTCTCTGGTCATAGGAAGCGTCCCCCTCTAGCTGAAGATCTACCCAATCAAGTACATGTGAGGGGTCGGGATGGTACTTCCTCAGCATCGACACATGAAAAACGTCGTGAACCCCAGACAGCTGTGGTGGTAAGGCTAGCTTATAAGCTACCTCACCCACTCTCCCCAGAATCTCAAAGGGGCCAATAAATCGTGGCGACAGCTTCCCACCACGTCCAAATCTCCTCAAGCCCCGTCTGGGAGACACCTTGAGGAACACATGGTCCCCCACCTCAAATGCCAAGGGCCGCCGCCTCCTATCCGCATAGCTCCTCTGGCGGCTCTGAGCTGTCAATAGACGCTGCCTGATCACCTGTATCTTGTCCGTAGTCTCACGGACTATATCGGGCCCCAAGGCAGCTGTCTCTCCCACCTCAGTCCAACATACCGGGGAGCGGCACGGTCTACCGTACAACGCCTCAAATGGTGCCATCTCTATACTGGACTGATAGCTGTTGTTGTAGGCAAACTCGACCAAGGCGAGGTGATCTTCCCAGCTACCCCTGAAATCCATGACACAAGCCCTAAGCATGTCCTCGAGGATCTGAATGGTACGCTCTGACTGGCCATCGGTCTGGGGGTGAAAGGCAGTACTAAACTGGAGCTGTGTCCCTAAGGCCGTCTGGAGACTCTGCCAAAACCGGGCAGTGAAACGTGGGTCCCTATCTGAAACAATGGATACCGGTACCCCATGTAGTCGTACAATCTCTCGAATATACAACCTACTGAGGGTATCTGATGAATCAGTCACTCTGATAGGCAGGAAGTGAGCAGACTTCGTCAGCCTGTCCACGATAACCCAAACTGCATCATGGCCCCTCGGTGACTTAGGAAGACCCATCACGAAATCCATAGTAACGTGCTCCCACTTCCACTCGGCCACCGGCAATGGCTGCAACAATCCCCCAGGTCTCTGGTGCTCAGCCTTCACCTGCTGGCACGTGAGACATCTCGACACGAACTGCGCCACATCTCTCTTCATCCCCGCCCACCAGTACTGACGGCGCAGATCGTGATACATCTTAGTGCCCCCTGGGTGCACTGCCAGACGTGAGTGGTGAAAATCTCTAAGGACCTCAGCCCTGAGAGACTCTGGGACAAAAACTCTACCCAAATACCTCAGACTAAGGTCAGAATGCACCGTCCATCCCACAAATCCCTCGGGACTAGCAATCCGTACTCTGATCTGATCTGCCTCAACATCCACTAGCTGCGCCTCTATCACTCTAGTCAAAAGGGTGGGCTGTGCACATAAGCTGAACAGTGTGGCCTGTCCCTCAAACTCAGCAATATCTAGATCAAACTCGCCAATATCCCCCATCATCTCCCACTCCCTGATGGCAATACTGGCAATAGTACCCCTCGACCTCCTGCTGAGCGCATCAGCCACCACATTGGCCCTCCCTGGGTGGTACTGAAGGTCAAAATCATAATCCTCCATGTACTCCATCCACCTCCTCTGCCTCAGGTTCAGGTCCTTCTGCGTGAAGATATACCTGAGGCTCTTGTGGTCAGAAAATACCTCGAATCTCTCCCCGTATAAGTAGTGTCGCCAGCTCTTCAATGCGAAGATGACGGCAGCTAACTCCAAGTCATGCGTGGGGTAGTTCCGCTCATGGTTCTTCAACTGACGAGAACCGTAGGCTACCACTCTGCCATCCTGCATCAATACACAACCTAATCCCTCTCGGGAAGCATCACAGTACACAGCATAGCCCACTCCCCTCTCAGGTATGATCAAAACAGGCGCTGAAGTCAACCTCCTCTTCAGCTCCTGAAAAGACTGCTCACAGTCATCTGTCCATAAGAATCTGATGCCCTTGCGCGTCAGACGAGTCATCGGCGCGGCAAGACGGGAGAAACCTTCCACAAATCGTCGGTAGTATCCGGCCAACCCCAGAAAACTCCGAATCTCAAATACACTGCTCGGTCTCTCCCAGCTCATGACAGCCTCAATCTTGGAGGGATCCACAGATACCCCTCCACTAGATACTACATGTCCCAAGAACTGTACCTCTCGAAGCCAGAACTCACACTTCGAGAACTTGGCAAATAGCCGATGCTCTCTCAAAATCTGCAGTACAGTCCTCAAATGATAGGCATGCACATCCTCGGCAGGTGAATACACTAAGATGTCATCTACAAATACCACGACGAACTGATCTAGGTAAGGACTGAAAATGCGGTGCATCAAGTCCATGAATGCCGCTGGGGCATTCGTCACTCCAAAGGGCATGACCACAAACTCGTAGTGACCATAGCGAGTGCGGAAGGCTGTCTTCGCTATGTCCTCCTCCCTGACCCTCAACTGGTGGTAACCCGATCTAAGATCAATCTTCGAGAAGCATCTCGAACCTCTCAGCTGATCAAATAAATCGTCGATCCTCGGCAACGGGTACTTATTCTTGATAGTAACCCGGTTCAGCCTCCTGTAATCTACACATAGTCGTAGCGTCCCGTCCTTCTTCTTCGCGAACAGTGCCGAGGCACCCCACGGAGAAGTGCTAGGACGGATAAACCCCTTCCGCTGGAGGTCAGTCAACTGCTCCCTCAGCTCTCTCAACTCAGCTGGAGCCATGCGGTAAGGTGGTATGGAAATGGGTGTAGTACCAGGAATGAGCTCTATAGTGAACTCGATCTCTCGTCTAGGGGGTAGACAAGTCAAGTCACTCGGGAAGACGTCGGGAAACTCATCCACGACTGGGGGTAACACAATCTCTGTAGCCTCAAAATCACCCGCAATCAGACTGGCCAACATATAACTGTGGCCTCCCCAGCTCCTAGAATCACGCACTGGTGGAACCAAGAAATCCCCCCTATCTCCTGTGAAATAGAAGCAGTCTCCCTCAGGAGTGCATACAGTCACTCTCCCCCTGTAACAGTCTATACTCGCCCGATAGGTGAACAACCAATCCATCCCCAGAATCACATCAAACCCAGACATATCAAGTACAATAAGATCAAAGTGGAGAATACGATCAGCTATCTCTATCGAGCAATCTCTACAGATCCTCGTCAGTGCTACAACACCCCCAACTGGCGTACCAACATGCAACGGGGGGTCCAACCAAGCTATATCCAGACCCAATGACATGGCAAGTGCAGTAGAAATGAATGAATGTGATGCTCCTGAATCTATCAATACACTGGCCCATGAACTGGATATGAGAAATGTACCTCGGACTACTGACGGTCCGGCAGCAGAGGTCTCCGGGGTGGCTACTGCGTAGACTCGGCCCTGTATGGTCTGGCCCTGTCTGCCTCCCCCTCTCTGTGTCTGCTGACCTCCTCCCCTAGGTGCTGGAGCTCTGACGCTCTGCGCGGAGGGTGTAGGCTGATGATAGGGCGCTGGGAGTCCCTGAACTGACTGTGGCTGTGGCAGAGGCACCTGTGTATGCTGATAATAGTGTGACCTCGGCGCACTCTGCGAAGTCTGCCCCTGAGGGCAGTTGGCCCTAACATGGCCAGGCTGCTGACAAGTGAAACAAATCGGCGGGGCCCTCTGACTCGGTGCCGGTAGAGGTAGTGGAAATGACCCCTGACTGGATCCGACACCCTGTGCACTGCTGGGTCCCCTCAAGGGACAGTCGGCCCTCCTATGGCCAGGCTGCCCGCAGGTATAACATGTGATAGGTCGCTGGGATCCCCCTCCCCTAGAAGTAGATGGTAAGGCAGGACGGGGAGCTACAGAATGGAGGGGCCCGGCCTGTGGCTGTGAGGAAGAAGTACTGGCTCGGTACCTCTTCGGCTGTCTATATGTCGGGGTAGGTGCGGAAGTCTGTACTGTGGGTGCCCTGCCCTGTGCTCTAGTCTCTCTGATCCCTCTAAGATCAGCTAGCTCCCTCTCCACCTTGGAGGCCCTGATCACTGCCTCCTCGTAAGTCTCTATAATATGCCCAGCCAGTCTGTCCCTGATAGAGGTCTTCAACCCCTTGAGGAAACTGTACACCCTCAAATCCTCATGTGCAATAATGTGTGGGGCGAACCTCCCCAAAGCAGTAAACCGTGACTCGTACTGAGCCACTGTCATGTCCCTCTGCAGAAGTGTCTCGAACTCCTCCCTAAACCCCACTCTGGCAGACATCGGGAAGTAGTGGTCATTGAACATGGCCACAAATGCATCCCATCCCTCTCCAAACCGATGCAGTCTGTCAGCAGCTACCTCCCACCACTGACTAGCCAGGTCTGTGAACTGAAATGTAGCACACCTGATCCTCAGATGGGGCTCAGTGATCCCCTGTGAATCCAAGATCCGGGTAATCTGTCTCAACCACTCCTCTGCAATCAGTGGGTCTGGCTGCCCGGCAAAGGTGGGTGGTCTCATCCTCTGGAACACCTTCATCACGAAGGTATCCCTGGTCTCTCCGCCGGTGGTCCGTGCCTCCATCACGGTGCGGAGACACTCCTGCAAAAGAGTCGCCATATCTCTGGCGCCGATCATCTGCTCCACCTCCTGTGCTGGAGCGGGAGCAGGAATAGGGGCAGGGGCGGGAGCAACGTCCTCCTCAGCTGCACTATGCTCTGGTGTGTCAGCCGGGGCAACGACCTCCTCAACTATATCGGGAATAGGGGCAGCAGCTCTAGGTCTGCCACGACGAGGCTGTGCGGCGCCTCTAGGCTGGGTGGCACCTCTGGGTCTACCCCTACCCCGTCTGGGCGGTCCAGCTCCCGTAGGAGCTCGTCTGGGAGGCATATCTACAAGTCCAAGAGAGAAGTTCAATATCACTCTTCACATTCCAATATAAGCATCTAAATGTGATCTCAATCAAGTTCTCATCAATAACCTATACTTTAACGGGTAGCATACGTAGAAACTCATGATCTATACACTTAACAAGTTTTTCACATATCATACATGTCATGCCTCCAAACATAGCATAAATCAGCACGAAATCACAATAAGTCATGCCTCAGGACATATAAAACCACATAGCACACAAGATCCTATCACATGCTGCTAAAGGTTCATACAAAGTCTCATTCTTTTCTCTAGGGTCTCATGGTGTTAAACAACACCCCACGGTCTCTAGGTATTCGAACCTAAGCTCTGATACCACGTTGTCACGCCCCGAATTCCGGCGAACCCGAGGCGCGAGTAACGGAACAAAGGAAATTAAAATAATAAAGAAATAAAAGATAATAATGGCATTCTCATACATTCCGTACACAATTCTAATACATACATAAAGTCTGGTCCGTTGGTTCACAACATTCAAAATGAAATACAGTCTCGGGCTTATGCCCTTACATAATATCACAAGCACCCATCAGGCCCAATATAATCCTCAATCAGACCATCTCTATATCCCGCACAGCTGGAACATCATCTGAAATGTTTGCCCCACTAAAGGGGTCAGCTCAACATGCTGGTACAATATAATGCTAATGCAAGAAACAAAACTAAGGTCGTGGCATGTGCGAGTGTACAGTTATTTCTACATGGCATTTTATATCATAATGACAGTATATGAACAGTATGCAGTACATGAGCAAGATGCGTGACACACCCATGCAACTCTATGCCACTCATGTCTCATGATACGGTCATTCTCCGCTGGCATGAGTACCGCCACTTATGTCTCGCTTCACGGTCCGGAATCCGTCAGGCTCGCAAGTACCTAATGGCCGATTTTGGGTTTTTCACCACAGGATCTGCACCCTCATAATGCAAAGCACCAAGTGCTTACCCACGCCATGCCCAAGGAATCACACCATGCCAATATGCACCAATCTCATCATGTCATAATGCAATCCCAATGATACATTTCAGTCATACGTAAAATATGCTTTCAAGTGTACAATTCATAACATCGACAGTTCTTCAAGCAGATAATTCACACACCACGTTAATACATGCGATATACTCATAATCATCATTCAACTAAACAAGATAGCACATAGCACGTAAACATGTGAACACTCGGGCAAACATGTGAACAATTTACACAGCAAAGCAAGCATTCCTAATCTCAATTCTATTTCTTACTTAGCACAATATATCGTACCTGGTAATCGATCTCAAACCAGAAAGGTATACTCGTAGTCAAGTGAAACCACCGTAAGAACACTGAAGGTCAGGTCACCTTCTCTTTGCCTTTCCGTGTCCCTAAAATTCATAACATGAAACTCAGTTTAATCGTCACTTGAATTATGCTATTCATCAAATTTTACGTCTTTATCTTATAAGCTTCTACTTTGCTAAATTAAACTCTACTGTTGAATCCGGGACGTTGAAGAAAATAAGTTTAGGCTTTCGTAGAATTCAATTTGGGCATCTGGGTCAAAAAGGGCAAAACAGTCATTTTGCACTTTACACGGGTCCTTACATTTCGTGATCTCTTTTCACAAATCGGACTCCACGGTTGAGTCCGGAATGTTCGAGATAATAAAATTCCACTATTTGTTTACCTAATTCGGAATTCATTTGATTGTATTTCAATTCAGGGGTATTTTGGTAATTTTACACGTTGCTACGTGTCTTTTATTTTTCGGGACCCCGTCTCGTAAAACGGACCTCACCATTGGTCTCAGAATGGCCGAGATAGTCAAAATACACTAATGACTTGTCCCATTTGGACTCCGGAATTTATTTGAATATTTAATTAATTAAATTAATTAAATTAAATAATTAATTAATTAATTTAATTAATATTTTATTAATATTTTAATCAGGTGGGTCAAAGTGTGATTTCTAATAGTTGGGGGGTCAATTCGTAATTTCTGAAAGTTCAGGTCAAGGTTCAAATTCAAAAGGTTCAAATTCTCAAAGGTTCAAATTTCAAAAAGGTCCAAATTAAAACTAGTTTAATTTGTTATTCTAAATTAGGTTAACCAAACAGGGCTTATCCAGAACAGGGATAGGATATCCCTGTTCCTATTTCAATTTAAAATCTTTTAATTTCTTATCTCTGTAACCAAACGCCCCCAATTAGTTTTTAATTTAAAACCAGTGGGCGACACGTGGCAGGGGCGGGTCAGCCCCAAGCCCGACCCGACCCGAACCGACCCGGCCCGACCCGCACAGTGCCCATCTTCCCCCCCCCGCTTTTCCGGTAGGGTTCCGGCGACCTCCGGTCGTCTTCTCCGGCGACGTCGCCGGAATTTCAGGAAAATCAAGTTTTCAAACTTGATTTTCTTGGTGTTTTTGATGCCCCTTTCAATCCCAAACCATTTTAAAACGTTTTTGGAGCATTTTAATATTGTTTTGAAGCTTCCAATCACGGTGAAAACCCAGATTTTTCCCCCACGGCCGTGACCTGCACCTCCATTTTTCTCCCTCATTTCTCAACCGTTTTCTATCATTTTTGTTGCGTTTTGATCCTCACACTATGCTCTACAAGGTTCTATAATTTAAATCAATTGAAATGCTCTAAAATAAATCGAAACAGAAGTGACCCACTTACAAGTTTTCTTGGCCGTTTCTCTCTCTAGCCGTGCCCACTTCCACCTTTCTGGTTCCTCCTCGAGCCTCCTCTCCTCCTTCACGGTCTAGAACTCTCTCTCTCTCTGTTTCTCTCTTCTTTCTCTTTCTTTCCTTCTCTTCCTTTCCACCCGAGACCACTCTCTTTATTTTCTCTCTATATCTCTCTCTCTAAATCCGACCCACTCTCTGGCAACCCCACTGCCACACACAACTCTACTCTCACACTCCATCCCCCACTCCTCATTGAGTGTAACACACTCAATCTACACACACTTACACACACAACCGTACACACACTGTTTTATACATTTATATATATATACACTGTTTTAAACATATATATATACATATACATATATATATATATATTTACATATTTAAATAAACACACTCACTTGTGCACACATATACTACACACAATTTAAGTTTAAATTATATATACATACACACACATCATAACAATAATAATAATAATAATAATAATAATAATAATAATAATAATAATAATAATAATAAATAATAAAATTAATAATAACAACTTGAAAATTTAATTTATAAAAAAAAAAATTTCAGGTTGTTACACTTATAAACCTGAGATGCAAGTAAAAGAGAGTTACTTAACTAAATAATTCAGAAAAATTGAAATGTCAACAAATTCAGGCCAATAAAATTTTAGAAACGCCTTTGCATCAAATTTTATTAATTTTTTTTATTACATAATTAATCACACTAAAGTAGTATATTTATTTTCATGCTTATAATTATATTTTTGTTATTATTTATATTAGTTGTTGATGCTGCACTTTTTGGTCGGTAGAAGCTCCAAACCCTGTTGCTTGAGAAACATTCAAAGAAAAGGATCAGAGGGCCACTGGATTAGCTCCGATGATAGCCGCTCCAACGTTTAAGTCAATTAAACTGAATTGAAAGGCTGCAATGTAAACCAAAGAATGAACATGAAAATAATAGCGTACTTTAGGGTTTTATTTATAGGCTGTGACTTTCCTAAGTTGATTACGATTTGGAGTCATAGAAGTAGGGATTTGATCATCAGAAAATGACAGTTACCATGTTGGATACTAATATACCATAAAAGAGCAGGCCAATCAGCATTTGACATGTATGACCATAATCCAACTCATGCACTGCCGACATGGTTTCCACTCAGCCAATGACCAAAAAGATCAGCACAAAAGGTCGGAAGTGACCAAACTTATACCTTCAGAGCATACATATCCGGACAAGGGCCTCAGAACTTATCACAGGGTCCAGATCAACACTCCAGACCTCGTCACCGCCTTAGCGGATGCCGAGCAGGGAATAAAGAAACAGTCTTCGACAAGGAAATAGTCTTCAAACAAGGAAACAGTCTTCAACACGGAAACTACTATCTATGATTATCTCCATCTATTACTCAATGCCCCACAAGGTAACTGCAATCTCCGATGATCAAATCCCTATATTCATGGCGTCAAATCCTAATCAACGTAGGAGAGCCACGGCTTATAAATTAAACCCTAGAGGTACGCTTTATTTTTATGCTCATTCTTTGGCTTTCAATACAGTCTTTCAATTCTTTTACTTACTTAAGCATCGGAGCGGCTACCGCCGGAGCCAATCCGGTGGTCCTCTGATCATCTTTCTGAGTGTCTACAGGTCACGGAGTCCATACTTATTGCGAGCCGAAAAGTGCAGCATCAGTTTGGCGCCGTCTGTGGGAACGACTAATCTCCAAGTGCTTTATTCATAAACTCAACTCTTTCCTCACCGGAAAACCATGGCACCAAATCTCCGACCACGACAGAATACTCAGAGTTCGCAAAACGCTCAACGTCAGCCACCTGCTCCTCGCACAAAGGGGCCAGCGGCCAATCCCATGCAACAAAAGATTGAAGCAATAAAACGACACAATGAACTGGTGCAGGAGCAGTTGCTTGCCATCACTAGAACGCTGGCAACACTTACGCAAAACCAAGCGGTGGGTTCTCCTAGCCCGCCAGTCAACTTCGTTGCGGGAACGCAACCTCCTGTTGCCACAGAGAATGAAAAACTTCATGCGCAGGCTCCAACTAACCAGCCTGGGCACCCATCGGGCGTTGCTCGCGTTGGCCGAGATCTGCAGCCATCAACAGTCCCTGGCTGGGGAACATCCGCCTTCGTTCCCGATGTCCATTACCGGAGCACTATTCGAGCCCCAACTCCAAGGGCCTCGGGAGCACACCTGGTACCGCAGGAGCCTCATTATGCAGCACCAATCCCTCCAGTTCGGAATCCTCCTCCGTCCGAAGGGCGTAATCAACCCTACTACCCTAAAGCCGAGGCTGTCAAGCAGGGTTCACAAAATGTCAAACTCAGAGACTCGCGGAGGGTAGAGGAAATTGCCTAGTCGATGGACCGGACAGTTACCTTGAGAGGACCTCAGAACCCTCCAGAGCAAGACGAATTGGCCAGGCTACTCGAAAGACTAGCCACCCCATTCACTCACGCTATCATGTCAGAAGAGAGGCCCAGAAAGTTCATGGTGCCCAAGTTCACCCTGTACGATGGATCTGGAGATCCAGGAGATCATCTCTCTCATTACCAGCATACGATGGCCCTTCACGGAGCCTCTGATGCTTTCATGTGCTAAATGTTCATCACCAACTTGAAGGGCACTGCTCTGAAATGGTTCCACAACCTCCCTCCGAACTCAGTTACCAGCTTCTACGAGCTCGGTAGACAGTTCTTGAACAGGTTTATGACCAGCAGGAGGCTTAGAAGGGGGCCAGAATTCTTGCTGAATGTCAAGTAGACCAAGGAGGAATCCCTCCGCGCCTACATTGCGCGCTTCAATATCGAACTCACTGAGATCACTGACTGCAGCCCAAAGTTCCTCGTAGCAGCCCTAACTGCTGGGCTTGCCCAAGGTGGGTTCAGAGACTCCTTGACAAAAAGCCCTCCAGTCGACATGGCGGCATTAATGGATCGGGCCAAAAAATACATCAATCTGGAAGAAGCCAACCGCACGTCCCAGAAGGACAGAGATCAGACCCAGGGGGACAATCCGAAGCGGGAGGACCACAAGAAGGAGGATCACAGAAGAGACTCCAACAAAAAGAGGGCTAGGAGCCCCGAGAAGAGAACAGCACCCAGAGCTGTGTACAACTCCGGACCAAGGGAGTTCACCAACTTCACTCCTTTGAACACTACACCGAACCAGGTACTCCGGCAGATCCGAGATCGGGAAAACCTGAGGTAGCCAGAACCAATCAAAGGAGATCCCAGTCTGCAGGACCAAAGTAAGTATTGTAATTTCTATAAAGATCATGGACATACAACTAACACATGCAGGACCCTTCGATATGAGATAAAGCAGCTCATAAAAAAGGGACGTCTTCGGGAGTTCGTCAAGCCGGACGGAAGGCAGAACCCCCAAGAAGACAAGCCTCAGCAACGGTAGGACCAGAGGCCCGAACAGAGGCAAGAACAGAGGGAGGGACGAAACGAGCCTCAGAGGCAGAACAACCACGTCATCTACGTCCTCCATGCTAACTCCCCTGTCACAGGAATGTCCAACAGGGCAAGAAAGAGATACGCTCGGGAAGCCAGAGCCGCCCCGAATGTATTACAGATCTCCAACGTCGAAAAGAGGCTCAAGCCAACACCAGAGATCCAATTCACCGAGCAAGATCTGGCAGGGGTACACTGCCCTCACAGTGATGCCCTTGTTATTACCCTCAGAATCGCCAACTTCGAGACCAGGAGAGTCCTGGTCGATACTGGCAACTCCATCAACATACTATTCTATGAGCCGCTCAAATAGATGGGGATAGACCATGACAACGTCAAGCCTACCACTGCCGTAATGGCAGCTTTTGATGGCAATCTCAGCACCCTGTTGGGGAGAGTCGACCTTCCTACAGGAGAAGGTGAAGGGTAGAAGATCACCATCTCGGAGTCCATGGTGTTAAACATGAGATCTCCCTACAACGTCATAATCGGGAGACCCTGGTTGCATCAGATAGGGGCAGTCACTTCGACCCTCCATCAGTGTCTGAAGTACGTCCACAACCAGAGCGGTCACTCTGTTAGAGGGTGTCAACCAACCTCCCGGGAGTGTCATGCTATTGCCCTTAAGGAGAAGGCCCCTAAATAGCAATTACAGTACACCCGGGACTGTGCAGATTCAGTTCTCACTCACTCTCCCGAGGTGGAGGATTGCCCATCCAACATTGAAGAACCCTTGAGCCCAAGGGGACGTGACAGCCGAGCCAAACCTGTTGGCGAGCCCATTAAGGTACTGGTCAGTTCAGAAGCTGCGGGGCGTTATTTGTACATCGGCCCAGACCTCACACACACTGAGTAGGAAAAGATAGTCAGGTTCTTGAAAGATAACCTCTTTATCTTTGCATGGGAGACCAAAGACATGGAGGGAATAGATCCCAATCTTATAACTCACAAGCTAATGGTGGATCCGGATCACCTGCCAGTCAGACAGAAGAGAAGGCCGATCGCTCTTGAACGACATCGGGTTATAAATGAAGAAGTCCAAAGGCTGTTGGATGCTAGGATGATACGGGAAGTATTCTATCCCGAATGGCTAGCCAACACCGTGCTCGTCAAGAAGAAAAACGGCAAGTGGAGAGTCTGCGTTGATTATACAGACCTCAACAAGGCGTGCCCCAAGGACAGCTTTCCACTGCCAAGAATAGACCAACTGGTTGACGCCACTGCGGGGCATGAGCTTATGAGCTTCATGGATGCCTACTCTGGATACAACCAGATCCAAATGTACCCTCCAGATCAAGAGAAGACTGCCTTCATAACCGAAAGAGGGCTCTACTGCTACAGAGTGATGCCTTTCGGTTTGAAGAATGCTGGGGCCACTTATCAGCGACTGGTGAACAAGATGTTCAGCCCGCTGCTCGGCAGCACCATGGAGGTATACATCGATGACATGTTGGTAAAGAGTCTTCAGAAAGGCAGCCACCTCCAGCACTTAGCCCAGACCTTCGATATCCTCAAACAGCACAGGATGAAGCTCAACCCCTCAAAATGCACCTTCGGAGTTACGAAGGGAAAATTCTTGGGATACATTGTCTCTCAGAGGGGTATCGAAGCAGATCCCACTCAGATCCAAGCTCTGATTGGGCTGAAGTCTCCGAAAACCAGGAAGGAAATTCAGGCATTGAATGGCAGAATTGCGGCACTGAGCAGATTTATCTCCAAATCCACTAACCGCTGCCTACCTTTATTCAAAGCTCTGAAGGGCAGCAAAGCTTTGCAGTGGACGGAACAATGCGAAGAATCCTTTCAAGAACTAAAAGAGTATCTAGCCTCTCCAGAACTCCTGTCAAAACCAGTACAAGGAGAAAAGCTACTCTTATATCTTATAGTTTCCGAAAACGCGGTCAGCTCCGCATTAATCAGACAGGACAGAAGAGTACAGAGGCCTATTTTCTACGTCAGTAGGGCACTACTTGACACAGAGAAAAGATACCTAGAAGTAGAGAAACTGGCCTATGCCTTGGTCATATCAGCTCGGAAGCTTCGACCTTATTTCCAAGCACATCCAATCGAGATCCCGACTGCCTATCCTCTGAAATCAATACTGAGGAAACCTGAGGTATCGGGAAGATTGGTGAAGTGGTCTGTGGAGCTAGGGGAGTTCGACATATCATATGTACCCCGAAACTCCATCAAAGGGCAGGCCTTAGCTGATTTCGTAGCCGAGTTCACCCCGGCGCTTCAGAGCAGGGCACAACTCACCGAAACCTCGGGAACCTAGCTGTTTTACATTGATGGATCGTCAACCGATCAAGGTTCAGGGGTAGGCTTGGTACTACAGTCCCTTGAAGGGTTTACGTCAGAAAAAGCAGAACCACTTGAAGCATTCCTTCCAGACATTTACTATCCAGAAAATTAAGAGAAGTCAGAATTGCAGAGCAGATGCTCTGGCTAACATGGCCTCCCGCCTCAAGTCTGAAGCCAATTCCACAATTAAAATCTCCTTTCAGCCAGGATCCAGCATTGAGGAAGCACAAGTTGCTCAAATTGATGAACAGCCCCAGAACTGGATGACTCCAATCCTCCAGTATCTAAGATCCGGGCTCCTCCTAGAGGATAAAAACAAAGTCAGGAGAATCCGAATCAGAGCGGCTCGGTACCTGATCCTGAACAACAAGCTTTACAGAAGGTCGTATTCTCAACCTCTGTTAAAATGTTTGGCTCCAGACGAGTCACAATATGTCTTGGCCGAAATACATGAAGGAATTTGCGGGAATCATAATGGGGGCAGAACTATAGCCCATTGAGCTCTATCACAGGGTTACTACTGGCCTGGCATGCTGAAACAAGCAAAGGAATATGTTCGGAAGTGCGACAAATGCCAGAGATTTGCCCCTGTACCAACATCAGCCTCATCACGAGCTTATCCCGATTCCCAGTCCTTGGCCCTTTGCTCAGTGGGGGATGGACATCGTAGGTCCATTGCCAAGGGCACCTCCAAACAGGCAATATCTCTTGGTGGCCATTGATTATTTCTCTAAATGGGCCGAAGCCGAGCCTTTAACACATATCACAGAAAAGGAAGTTGAGAGCTTCACTTGGAAGAACATTGTGTGCAGGTTCGGCATACCACGTGTAATTATCTCGGACAATGGGACATAATTCACTGGTAAAGGCTTCAAGGCATTCTGTGAAAATCTTAACATTAGGCAACACTTTGCCTCTCCAGGCCATCCACAAGCAAATGGGCAAGCAGAGGTCACCAACCGAACAATTCTTGACAGGTTAAAGAAAAGGTTGGAACAGGACCAAAGGGAAGTGGGCAGAAGAACTCCCTTGAGTTCTTTGGGCCTACAGAACAACCAGAAGAACTCCCACCTCTGAAACTCCCTTCTCACTAGCCTATGGAATAGAAGCAGTAATTCCGGTTGAGATCAGTATGCCAACCCTGAGGACTGAGGCCTTTGAGCAAGAATCCAATGATCAGCAGTTGATGGAAAACTTGGATTTACTTGAAGAGAGAAGGGATCAGGCCAGCATCAGGATGGAAGCCTATCAATAGAGAATGGTCGAAAAATCCAAGGTAGGACTCAAGACAGTCAGCTTTCAAGTTGGAGACTTCGTCTTAAGAAGAGTCTTTCAAAACACCAAGGATCCCACGCTAGGAAAGTTGTCACCAAACTGGGAAGGCCCCTACAAAGTAACAAAAGTTGTTCGACCTACCACCTACTGGCTAGAGGACATGACTGGGAAGCCTGTTCCTAGGCCATGGAACGTGGAACATTTACGGAAGTATTATCAGTAGAGAGGTTTTCTTTTACTTCCATAAAATGTCTATCTATTAAATGCACAGGCATTCAGAGCCTGGTCCATAAATGTATAAGTCTCAGTACTTGGTCCATCTATTAATGCACAGGCCTCCAGAGCCTGGTCCATAAATGTACAAGTCTCAGTACTTGGTCCATCTATTAATGCACAGGCCTCCAGAGCCTGGTCCACAAATGTACAAGTCTCAGTACTTGGTCCATCTATTAATGCACAGGCCTCCAGAGCCTGGTCCACAAATGTACAAGTCTAAGTACTTGGTCCATCTATTAATGCACAGGCCTCCAGAGCCTAGTCCATAAATGTACAAGTATCAGTACTTGGTCCATCTATAATGCACAGGCCTTCAGAGCCTGGTCCATAAATGTACAAGTCTCAGTACTTGGTCCATCTATTAATGCACAGGCCTCTAGAGCCTGGTCCATAAATGTACAAGTCTTAGTACTTGGTCCATCTATAATGCACAGGCCTTCAGAGCCTGGTTCATAAATGTACAAGTCTCAGTACTTGGTCCATCTATTAATGCACAGGCCTCTAGAGCCTGGTCCATAAATGTACAAGTCTCAGTACTTGGTCCATCTATAATGCACAGGCCTTCAGAGCCTGGTCCATAGTATACAGGTCTTAAAGACTTGGTCTATTTCTTAAATATACAGCCTCCAGAGCCTGGACCACCCTAATGCACAGGCCTTCTGAGCCTGGTCAGTCTTCGATTAGCAAACTCTATGATCCAGTCCATCCAAAGACAGAAGTTCCGGGCATCTACAAACAAAAGTTTCCTAGATCGGAACACCTTCAAATCTGATATCTATATTATTTGGCTTATCTGTCAAACAAACAACAAGTACTATGGTACCGATCAGGAGTGAAGTACTTTGATTCAAGCATTTTTCTAAGTTTCTTTGATTTATTCTCAGAAGATTCAAAAGTGCACGAGAAAGTGTTTAAACTACAGAAAAGCACATTCGAGTATAGAAGACATCAGATCTGAGAAAAAGAGACTCAATTTTATTGATAAATCAGAAGATTTATATCAGTACAAAGACATCATTACAGAAGCTATTACAGAAGCTACACTTGGCAACATCACGACTTTTCTCCTTAGATGATAAAAGGGCACAAGAGTTTCTCCTTGGATGATAAAGGGGCACGGGAGCCAAACTTTCATTACCGCCGCCGCCGACTCCATTTGAAAGGAAGGGGCCCTGAACCCCAATCTGCATCAAGGAGCACCCAGGCCATTTCATCATCATCATTGTCAATTCCATGACCAACGGATGATGAGGGCTCTGGGCCTCAGGAGACTTTTCATTATCCACCTTTGTAATCGGCATGACACCTCAGCAGATTGAAGCAAGGGTCTCTGCCAAGTCACGAGGAGGAGGAGGCAGCCCACATTCATCTCCCTCAAAGCAGTTGTCGCACCCCAACCGATTGGAGCGAGGGTCTCTGACAAGGCGTGAGGAAGAGGAGGCAACTCACCTTAGTCTTCATCACCAACGCTCCAGGCCTCGGTTGAATCAAGGAGGGGCCACCACCAATCGGAGGAATCTCGACCGGATGCCAGAGAAAACAAGAAGACTTGTGCCTCCTTCAATCCTTCCTTGGAGACTGAAAATAGGGGAAGGTTAACTCTCGGCCATAGTTTAATCATTCCTAACTCGGGCAAGGAATCATCCATCATCTCCGGACGAGTGGCAAAACTCCGGCAACATATAAAGTCTCTCTTACAAACAATTCGGGGAGCAAAAGGGTTAAGCGCAACCGTATGCCCTCGTTTCCATATATATAGAAACTGGAAGTCCAAAGGCCACCCAACTGAACCGTCGCAACTGTGAAAAAGAGAGTGGCCTCGAAATCCAAAACGACAATCGAATAAATAAACGGTGCATTAAATGTGCCTCTTCGATATACCAAGAGACAGGGTACCGAACTCTTCAATCAGAAACCACAGTCCAGCACTGAAGCTCCCGAATTGACAGAGAGGGGAACAAAGTATAAGTGTACATACCTCCTATTCAAGACTCCGATCTTCCAGTCTTAACTATTTAATAACAGGCCAGTCATATGACAAAGGCCAAACAAGCTCGGATATATCCCAATCCTGAGTACTCGAACACAGCATGCCGAGCATTCATAATGACAAGCACAAGCCGCCTAGTTATCTTCACAAGCTCTAGATTCAGAGCAGTCTGTCTCAGAGCCTTACAGAAGCCTACTCTCACTTTATCAGGCTCTGTCTATCTGGTTATATTTACTTTCTTGTCTTATTATAATAAGACAGTTGAAGTTAATCTACGTTCACTATTCAGTGACAAGTATCGAAGTTCGGAAAGCAACTACTGATTGCTGGACAGTTGATCTAACATAGAAAAGGCTCAGAGCAGCCACACTTACGACAAAATTGCACAGGAGGAAAGAACACAAGCAGAATCTGAAGAAAAGTCAATTTTATTGATCAGAAGAATACATATATTACATCAAAAAGAAGTAGCAAAAATAAAAACCCATAAAGCCTCAAGACTTCCCAGAAGGGCCTGCGTCCTCTTCCAAGTTAAGGGTAGTAGCCCCAGCTGTCTTGTCCGGATCAGGACGAGATGAGGTAGGTTCGGGGGGAACGATTGATGAAACGTCAAAACCTGGGAACTGAATCTGAAACCTAGTTCTGAAGCTTTCGAAACCGAACCGGATCAGGTCATCACCCGTCTGTTCAATTTCATCTTTCAATTCCATCTCAGCCTCAACCTTGGCTTGATCAGCTGCCTCCTGAACCTTCTGATTAAAGGAACCTCGGAGCTCAACCAACTCCGCCTGAAGCCCCTCAACCTTCTGAGCATATATGTCCCTCTCAGACTCTGCCACAGAAAGGTTGGTGGTAGCTTCCTTCAGACCCTCTTCAGCAGTCTGAATCTTGGATCGGGCTGTCCCCAGCTCCAGCCTCATCTCTTCCACTTCAGCCTTCAGCTTCTCAGCCTCCTAGAGGCCCATAGGGGTCACCATCAGAGCAGCCAAACTATGCATGCTCTGCACAAGGCAAGACAGACAAGTTAGATTGAACAAATGAACAAACAGAAAAGTCAAGAAAAGCTTC
Organism: Nyssa sinensis; assembly: GCA_008638375.1. Classification (NCBI taxonomy): domain Eukaryota; kingdom Viridiplantae; phylum Streptophyta; class Magnoliopsida; order Cornales; family Nyssaceae; genus Nyssa; species Nyssa sinensis. The sequence continues at coordinate 17,264,151 of CM018043.1, forward strand.
AGAAGTGACCTTCATCTGGAGAGTCATCATCTTAGTCATCAGCTTGGAGGGGTCATCCCCTCTGTATCAGGTGTGGGCCCTGAGCCCATATTTGATCAAATGCCTTCTTGGTAATTTGATAGTCCGGCTCCGAAAAAGGCTCGGATGGCACAGCAAGTACTTTCACCTTCCTAGTCCTCCTGTTCGGACCAGAAGAGGCAGGAGGAGCAGCCGAAATAGGGACGGCAGGTTCGGCCTCCTTTTCAAGCCTCGGCAGGGGCTGGCTCGGGAGAGCCAGAAATCAACCTCCTCCTTTTTACTTCAAGGGGGGCATCAGGCTCAGCTCGAGAGGAAGACTCCCCCACCACTAGGGCCTCCAGCACAGCCCACTTCGTCGTCAGCCTCTTCTTAAGCTCAGCAGAACGGACAGCCATCAAGTTCTCCGGAGTCACAATAATAGAATGAGCCCGGTTAGAAGTTAAAAGCAGCACTCGGTATTGATCTCGCAGTACCTTAGTAAAATCGGACCTCTTCCAAGCACTCTTGACTACACACAAGTGAGGAAAGATATATCAGTTTATCAGTTCGGAAGGCATAACAAGGCTAAAAGTAAATCTAAAAGAATAAGCCTCACCCTTATGACCCGTAACACGAGGAAATGGCGAGGCCTCCCCTTCCTAAAAGCCTTCATGCTCCCATCCTCCTCCGACGAAGAAATACCACTTCTTCCACGTTTTATTGGAAGTGGGAACGGAGGACAGGAGTCGAAACCCCTTCTCGAAGGACATATAGAAAAGGCCTTCAGCCTGCTTGAACTTTAGATCCATATTGCTACGGATTCAAGTCCAGAGACACATCCACCTTGTTCAGGTGTCCCAACACCACAAACCCTAGAAGCTGCCGCCAGCTATTAAGGTTCAGGTCGGTAGGGCAAAGCTTATACCAACAAAAGAATTGCCTAACTAAATCCGGCAATGGGAGTCTCAGGCCCATTTCGAACCAGGCAAGGTAAACACAAATCTCCCCGGCTTCAACATTTTGGGGACGATCCATGGGGCCTGGCACTCTGCAGGTCACATTCAGGGGGAAAATTGTATTTCGCCCTCCACTCGTCCAGAAGGCTCTGAAGTGACAGCACTCTCACCCTCTTTCTCTACGGGACGACCTACCAGAGGTCTCCCCAGTCCTGTTTCGAGGCTCCTCAAAAGCATCAACTATCCTAATTCCAGGACTAGCGGGAGGATCAACAGGCCTTTCCCCAATGACTTCGGGAGCAGGGTTACCTACGTCTTCCACAAGAGACGGAACAACCATCTCAAAAGGGTTTCCCACTCCCTCATTCACAATTGGGGATTCAGAAGGAACAGACATTATGCCCAGACTTAAGAAGAAAAGAAGTAAGAGAGGAGGAAAAGTCAGTCGAAACCTGGTCTAACTAAATAAATTGGTATTCTGCAAAGTCGCACAAGCCTAACAATGGCGGATGAAGTCTTCTAACACAGTGAAAATGACAGGGAAATGGTTATTTCAAAATCTTACCCCGTATTTATAAGTACAGTATCAGAAGGGACCCACCAAGCCCAAACGCCATGACGGTTCGGAACAATGATGATTTCGGGAAACCAACTATCGGCCAGTACAAATAATGACCTTGAAAAGACCTAATCTCCAGCTGCGCAATAAATGGCGCCCCAACAGTTGCCTTGAAAGGCAAACAGACAGGACACATGACTCTCCGAAAAAAGGCTTAGCCTTAGTTGCTTGCTAGCATCGAACTAGGACTTGGGGGAGAGTAACTGATATACCATAAAAGAGCAGGCCAATCAGCATTTGACACGTATGACCATAATCCAACTCATGCACTGCCGACATGGTTTCCACTCAGCCAATGACCAAAAAGATCAGCACAAAAGGTCGGAAGTGACCAAACTTATACCTTCAGAGCATACATATCCGGACAAGGGCTTCAGAACTTATCACAGGGTCCAGATCAACACTCCAGACCTCGTCACCGCCTTAGCGGATGCCGAGCAGGGAATAAAGAAACAGTCTTCGACAAGGAAACAGTTTTCAAACAAGGAAACAGTCTTCAACACGGAAACTATTATCTATAATTATCTCCATCTATGACTCAATGCCCCACAAGGTAACTGCAATCTCCGATGATCAAATCCCTATATTCATGGCGTCAAATCCTAATCAACTTAGGAGAGCCACGGCTTATAAATTAAACCCTAGAGGTACGTTTTATTTTTATGCTCATTCTTTGGCTTTCAATATAGTCTTTCAATTCTTTTACTTACTTAAGCATCGGAGCGGCTACTGCCAGAGCCAATCCGGTGGTCCTCTGATCATCTTTCTGAGTGTTCTACAGGTCACGGAGTCCATACTTATTGTGAGCCGAAAAGTGCAGCATCAGATACTACGCTTGAGAGATATCCGTGAGTGACAGTTTCCTTGTTGAAGACTGTTTCCTTATTCCGAGGTTGGAAGTCCATGGAAGGCGGTGACCAGCTCGAAACCCCTTCTGCTCTGGAGGCAGTGTTGTTGGTTGCGCTAGTGCTTGAGGCAGCAGCTCTGGAGGCAGCTTTGGAGGCAGCAGTTCTGAAGGTGGTGCACTGTTCAGTACCCCCACTGTTCTGGATTGGAAAACATTTCTTGGTCTGTATACGCAAGTGCACTATACACGTGTTATGTTTGAATTGGTCTGTCATTTTGTCGCTCATCAGTTATTGTATTATTATTCAAACTAAATAATACTTTCTTATATGTTTTTTTTAGAAAATTCATTGTAAAACAGTAAACATCTTTCTAGTTATTAGAAATTTAAAAAATAAAAGCAAAAATACTAAAATATTTTAAATTGTGGTTAAAATATGCTTATCAGGGATTTTTTTAAAAAAATTGTTTAAAAAGATTTACAATAGCGATTTTTAATTCTGATATCATCATATTATATTGTGACCGTGTTGTATTATGCGAACCCAATTTAAATCCATGAGTATAGAAGGACTAATAAGATTGTGTTGTTCATTGTGGTTTTTTGTTGTCACAAAATCAATCGTCACTTCAGCATCTGTTTCCACTTCCGGACCCTCCTCGTTAATGTTTCTTGAGAAACCAACATTAATCCACCTACCTAAATGGTCTCGAAGAATACTTCTAGTCTTGTTCTGCATTCCCCTTGTTTCACTTTGTAAGCTCCAAGTAGTGATAGTCGCTCATTCCAGAGCTTAATTTGTACAGGACCATGGATCAAAGCCAGGACGCATGGGCATTGTGGTTGGCCGTACTTGATGAAATTTTGTTTATGTTGCATCTCACATCGGGATGAACTTATAAAGATGGCATTGGCATTAGATACTTTTATTGGAGAGTTTTTTTGGGCTAAAATTTCAAAAGGACAAATCAATAAGGATTCGTCACTAGATTGGCAGATCAAAGCGATTGTAGATAATATTCATGATAGAGTTACAAAGTGGACGATATTCATGATAGAGTTATAAAGATGATGCATGAGATCTTTACTTAAGAGATGTATTTTGGATTTATGGCTCACCATTGGACTGTAAGCTTAGACTCAATTGCCAGTTGCCACGGGACTAGCAGACCAAAACCAGCAATATTTCTAGGTGGTGATTGGGCCGCCCATCTAATCATTTACAAGTTAATCTATATCTATATCTATTTATTATTATTATTATTATACATAAAAAGTACAAATGTTTTTTTAAAAAGTGTTTTATAATTTTATTTTAATGACAAAAATACCTTTTTTAGGATTATCCAAAATTATTCTCATTTTAAGATTAGTTCTTTTTGTTTTAAGTTTTTGGATATCTAATTTTTGGACAATTCTTTTTCGAAGTATCTTAAGTTTGAGTTCTCTCTACGCCGATCATTAATCGTTAGAGTTTAAAGGATAGACTAACTATCACAGGAAGGGAGACTTAATATGATGTGCATCTATTGGCTCAAGATACCTCTGATTAATCTATTAAAAAAAAAAAAAGGATTATTTCTTCTAAATTTTTTTGGTTCGTACAATTTTTTCCAAATCAATCTAATTAAGGTAATTAGTTCCATTTGTTTTAAGATTTGGATATCTAATTTTTAGACAATTTTTTGATAAAGCATTAATTAAAAGAGAAAATAAGTAGAATTCTCTTAGACGCGTGTTCTTGAATTGAGACTCCACCTCATTAGCATTTATATATATATATATATATATAAATTTTAAAGTCCTGTCTTATTCTTTACTTGTATTTTCTTCACAAATATTTTTTTACACATGGATATTACTACATGATTTATTTATATAATTTTTTAATTAAAAAGACTTATAATAAAATTAAATAACTAAGTTACCACTTACCATGCCAATTTAAAAACTTCTAACAAGGACATTTTTTAATATATCATTCACCACAATCTAATGTTTTTGGTTGTTAAGATGTACCGATAGCAAAGTCTACACCTTTCACAGTGTTTCTGCTCTGACATATTCTTGTACTTGTGGAAAATTATGAGAAGACTTTTTCAAAAAAAACACAGTTTGTTGCAACTATTTCCTTCATACAAACTTCTCTACTATTATAATAATAATTATTATTATTATTATTTGTTTTTGTATTAGTGCTAGAATACAGTAAGATTTTTATTTACCATGTATTTGAATTAAAATCACTTATTGTCTTATGAGTTTCCTAACATTATGATTTAGGCAAAAACCTAGCTAATAAGCTGATTTGATCAAGGTTTCGTATGAAAAGGGTATTGGGTACTTGAAAAGAATAGAATTAAACAAAATTATTAGGGCCATTCGGTTATAGATCTTTGATTAAGATTTCAATTATAATAAAATCCAACTCTAACATTATGTTTGGATGGAAGGAATTGGAAAGAAAGGGAAGGGAAGGGAAGGATAAGGAAGGAGAGCTTATATCATGTTTGTTTTAAAAATTAGGAAGGAAAGGGAGTGAAATGGAGGGAAAGGAAGGGAAAGGGAGGGAGAGCTTAACCCTCATTTTAGTAATTTTGTTATCCCTCCAAAAGTGGACGGAAACGGAGAGAAATGAAAGAAAGATTTAATGAATTTTTAATAATACCAATATTAGCCTTAAAATTATAAAAGTCAAAATAAAAATAACATCTCTGTCCTAGGACATAATAGTAAAATAATATAAAATCATTTTCTTTACTTTCTTTCCATTATCATTCCCAAACAAGATAATAGTATTTCATTTCCTTTCTTTTCATTAGTTATGCAAACATAAAGGAGGGATTACTCTCTCCTCTCCTCTTCTTTATTTTCCCTCATAACTAATACTATCCTTTCCTTTCCTTTCCTTTCTAGTTATCCAACCGAACTGTTAACTCGTATAACTTAAGAAGTCTAGTTAACTTTTATGAATAATATAATTTCCAAAAAAAAGTTGTCAAAAGACAAAAATGATTCTTTCTAATTGCGGAACAACGGATAGATTTTTGTTATTCAAAAAGGCAACTATGATCCAATCTATTATTTCTTCCATTTTCGGCATTGAAACTGAGATTTTTAAATTTTTATAATTTCGAATATTATCATAAATTTGAAAAGGAAAAAAAAAAAAAGATAAACAAAAAAGATAAAAGAAAGTTTTTTTTATATGATATGAAACCGTGAAATTATATAGTAAAATTATAGTAAACAAAGCATAAATATATGTATGTTTATGGTAAAATATGTGAAATATAAAATTATATAGTATGAAATTGTGAAATTATACATTCATAAAAAAATAGAAAATAAAATAAAACATAAACATAAACATATGCATTTTTAAAATAAACAAAGCATAAATATATGTATGTTTATGGTAAAATATGTGAAATATAAAATTATATAGTATGAAATTGTGAAATTATACATTCATAAAAAAATATAAAATAAAATAAAACATAAACATAAACATATGCATTTTTAAAATAAACAAAATACTGACATGTAAAATTTTACAATATATTTAACGAAAGAAGTAAAAAATCTATAAATATAACACTGGCATGTAAAAATTTACAGAACATTTAACGAATAAAAAGACTGATGTATTCACTATAAAAACATATCAAAAAATATATAATACAAAACAAAATTACCATAACAACTACAAATAATTTATATAAACTAAAAAAATAAAAAAATGAACAAAATACTATGTAAATAATACAAATATTGTATGAAAAAAATCATGAATATAATACGTACAATTAACAAAAAACTAATATGAAATATATATATATATATATATATATAAAATCACATATCTGATTATTAATAGAATACAAAATAATTGTGATTGGGAATGGAAATCCGATGAACAATTTTTAATATAAATCAAAGCTGAGATAGTAATAAAAAAGAAAGAAGAAGATAAGAAAAAAAATGTGATAAGATTCCAATAGATAAGGAAGTTCGCAGTGGAGAAGAGAATAGGAAAAAAAACAAAAAGATGTTACAGTTCGTTTGGATAAGTAGGAGAGAAAGGAAAGGAAAGGAGAGGAGAGTATTAGTTATGAGGGAAAAGAAGGGAGAGGAGAGGAGATGAGAGAGTAATCCCTCCTTTATGTTTGGATAACTAATGAAAGGAAATGGAAGGAAAGACTAATATAATCTTTTTATCTTGTTTGGGAATGATAAAAAAGAGGAAGAAAAGAAAATGATTTTATATTATTTTATTATTATACCCTTTGGATGCCTTAGGATAGATGTGTCATTTTTATTATGACTTTTATAATTTTAAGGGTAATATTGGTATTATTAAAAATTCATTAAATCTTTGTTTCCTTTCCCTCCATTTCCTCCCATTTTTGGAGGGATAACAAAATTGCCTAAATGAGGGTTAAGCTCTCCATCCCTCTCCCTCCATTTCTTTCATAATTTTTAAAACAAACATGATATAAGATCTCATTCATTCTTCTTCTCTTTCCCTTTCTTTCCGATTCCTTCCATCCAAACATAGTGTAAGTCCAAGAAATTCATTGTCAATGATACTGAAATTAGATAAATAATGTATTCAAATTCAAATAAAAAATAAAAAACTAACCAAAAATAATATCAATCAATGAAGAAATAAATAAATAAAAGTCAATCTAATAACATCAAAGGATAATAAATAAAATGGATAAATTAGTCATTAAAAATATATATAAAAAATAACAGATAATCCATAAGTTATTTTATAATGAAAAATAAAAAAAAAAATTTACAACAAAAACGTAATTAACATGAATTAACTAATAATAAAGTCACTAATACAAAAATTAAAGGCCAAGTAACTAAAATTATTAAAACTTGATTCAAAGCAATGTATCGATTGTGAAGTCATGGATCTCTTCGCAGCCATCATATAGAAGTGAGAGAAGAATCTAGGTTTTGAAATGATGAGGTCTTGGATCTCTTTGCAGCCATCATAGAGAAAGAGAATAATCAGGAAAAGAGGTCTTGTAATCTCTTTGCAGCCATTGTTTAATTTATTTTGCTAATTAACTTCCTTTATCATTTATTTTTAAAATATATAGTTATACTAATATAATTATTTCATAAAAAATCTAAATAAATGAGGTAGATAAGAGTAATAGCCTAACGTTTATTTGATTAGTTTTTTTTCTTTATATCTGAGATAAGTCATATTTATAACTTGATATTAGTAACAAGTAACTATTTTGTGACAGAGTTTTACTCTTTTAATTTCACCTTGATTTATACCAAAAGATTGATCATGTAATATTCATTTAGTTCGTTAAATAAATAGTATTTCCATTTATCATTATGTATGATCTTGGGCTATCCATGATGATTTTTCTTTAGGGTTGTTAGTTAGGCAATACTGACAACATTCTTATTTAATATGTGATTATTAATTTTTGTTTAGAAATGATTTTATGGCTAGTTAAAATTTTCATTTGCATCTACTATATATTTAATATATTATTCATAACTTTTTTAATAATTTTAATAAAATTAAAATTTTATAATAGTTAAATTAAAATATATTATTATATGAAAAATCAAAATTAATAGTGAAATGTCAAAACAAACCAGAGACATGACAAAAGAAAGATAAATCATCAAAACAAATAAATTAGAGGTGTATGTTAATTTTTTCAATTGCACACTACAAAGGATTGATGATTGAAATTTCAAAAAATTAAAAAATGAAATTTGAATTTTTTCTATTATTCATTATTTTTATATATGAAATTTGAATATAAATTTGTTATTAATGTATTTTTATGAATTAGATTTATTTATAGAATAAGATTTGATATATTTGTATCTACATCTTGACATTGACATCAATTGATAATTAAAAATATTAAAACTTGAAACTTATAAATTAGATTATAATTTCCCCTATAAATTTTATAAAAGCTTTCATTTGTATAAACTTGTTTATTTTTTCCCTTTTTTGATAAGTAAACAGTATACTATAGAATAGCATTATTCTCTATTATAATATAAACTTGTTTTGTTTTGATTAAGTTCATTTCTATACACATTAACTAAATTATATTCGACCATAATATCTACATAATTAAGCATCTATTATCACCAAGAATAAAAAAAATCAAAACAAATAAAGAAATATCAATTTATGTTAATTGTGTACATTCATTTATGAAAAAGGATATACGTGTATATATATATATATATATTAACCATTTTAGTTGGATACTATTTACTATAAAATGCTTATTACAAAAAGTATCAGATAGAAACTTTTAAAAATTAAAATTAAAATCAAAAGTAAAATTATACATAATAAAATATTGATCATGATAGCATTTAAATATTTGTATCAATTTTTGATATGTGATTTATTTATTTTTGTTACATTATTTTCATTTGATTATATTCTACTACAATATCTCCATTGTAATTTACTATATTTAACACATTATTTGCAATTATTATAATTTAATGGATTATGGTATTTACATTGTCTTTGTAAAATTATATGTACAGTGAAAAACATTATTTAATTGTATAATTTTATTTGATATATGGGAGTTGCTTTTTTTTTTTTTTTGTGCCTTTTGGATTATAATTGACTATTTTAGTCCCATTAATCTATATCAGATTACTCTATTTTATAATTCCGATTCAATTTTAAATATAAATTAAAAAATTATTTTACAAAATATTGATTCCACAAAAAATCAAAGTCAATAATAAAAATATGTCAAAATAAACCTAAAACATATCTAACATTAACTATGCATATGTATTACACTTATGAATTATCTTTTTCCTTATTCAAAATGAATAAGTTGATTTTACTTAAATGTAGTTAATATTGATTTCATTTTCATGCTTTCATTTTATTTTAATCGCTTAATTTTACTTAAATTTAGTTAATATTGATTTCATTTTCATGCTTTTATTTTATTTCAATCACTCTTCTCTTTTTATTTTAGTTCGTGTTATTATTTTGTCTATAATATTGAATTACTATAAGTTTTACAATACAAGAATACATAAAACAACTGATATACCATAAAAGAGCAGGCCAACCAGCACTTGACACGTATGACCATAATCCAACTCATGCTCGGCCATCATGGTTTCCACTCAGCCAATGACTGAAAGATCAAGCATCCAGATCAGCACAAAAGGTCGGAAGTGACCAAACATATGCCTTCAGAGCACACACATCCGGACAAGGGTCTCAGAACTTATCACAGGGTCCAGACCAACACTCCAGACCTCGTCACCGCCTTAGCGGATGCCGAGCAGGGAATAAGGAAGCAGTCTTCAACAAGGAAACAGTCTTCAACAGGGGAACTACCATCTATGGTTATCTCGATGCAATACTCCACAAGGTAACTGCAATCTCCGATGATCAAATCCCTATATTCATGGCATCGAATCCTAATCAACTTAGGAAGGCCACGATCTATAAATTAAACCCTAAAGGTACGCTTTATTTTCATGCTCATTCTTTGGCTTTCAATACAGTCTTTCAATTCCCTTTACTTACTTAAGGATCGGAGCGGCTACCGTTGGAGCCAATCCGGTGGTCCTCTGATCATCTTTCTGAGTGTTCTACAGGTCACGGAGCCCTCACTTATTGCGAGTCAAAAAGTGTAGTATCAGTTTGGCGCCGTCTATGGGAACGACTAATCTCCAAGTGCTCTATTCATAAACCCATCTCTTTCTCTACCGGAAAACCATGGCACTAAATCTCCGATCGCGACAGAATACTCAGAATTCGCAAAACTCTCAGCGTCAGCCCCCTACTCCTCGTACAAAGGGACCAGCGGTTAATCCCATACGACAAGAGATCGAATCAATCAAACGACACAATAAACTGGTGCAAGAACAGTTGCTTGACATCACTAGAATGCTGGCAACACTCACACAAAACCAAGCAGCGGGTTTTCCTAACCCGCCGGTCAATTTCGCCGCAGGAACGCAACCTCCTGTTGCCACGGAGAATGAAGAACTCCATGAGCAGGCTCCAACTAACCAGCCTGGGCACCCCCCGGGCGTTGCCCGCGTTGGTAGAGATCCACAACCGTCAGTTCCAGGCTAGGGAACATCAGCCTTCGTTCCTGACGTCCATTACCGGAGTATTACTCGGGCCCCAACTCTAAAGGCCTCGGGAGCACATCCGGCACCGCAGGAGCCTCATCCCCATGCAGCACCAATCCTTCCGGTTCGGAATCCTCTTCCGTCCGAAGGGCGTGCTCAACCCTACTACCCTGAAGCTGAGGCTGTCAGGCAGGGTTCGCAAGATGTCAGAATCAGAGACCCACGGAGGGTAGAGGAAATTGCCGAGTCTATGGACCGAACAATCGCCTTGAGAGGACCTCAGAACCCTCCAGAACAAGACGAGTTGGCCAGGCTGCTCGGAAGACTAGCCACTCCGTTCACTCACACCATCATGTCAGAAAAGAGGCCCAGAAAGTTCATGGTACCCAAGTTCACCCTGTATGATGGATCCGGAGATCCAGGGGATCATCTCTCACACTATCAGCATACGATGGCCCTTCACGGAGCCTCTGATGCTTTCATGTGCCGAACCTTCATCACCAGCTTGAAGGGAACTACTCTGAAATGGTTCCACAACCTCCCTCCGAACTCAATTGCCAACTTCTACGAGCTTGGTAGACAGTTCTTGGACAGGTTTATGACCAGCAGGAGGCTTAAAAGGGGCCTAGAGTTCCTGCTAAATGTCAAGCAGACCAGGGAGGAATCCCTCAGAGCCTACATCGCGCGCTTCAATACCGAACTCACAGAGATCACTGACTGCAGCCCGAAATTCCTTGTAGCAGCCCTGACTGCTGGGCTTGCCCAAGGTGGATTCAGAGACTCCTTAACAAAGAGCCCTCCAGCCGATATGACGGCATTAATGGATCGGGCCAGAAAGTACATCAACCTGGAAGAAGCCAACCGCACATCCCAGAAGGGCAAAGATTAGACCTAGAGGGACAATCCGAAGAGGGAGGACCACAAGAAGGAGGATCACAGAAGAGACTCCAACAAAAAGAGGGCCAGGAGCCCAAAGAAGAGAACAACACCCCGAGCTGTGTACAACTCCGGACCAAAGGAGTTCACCAACTTCACTTCTTTAAACACCACACCGAACTAGGTACTCCGGCAGATCCGAGATCGGGAGAACCTGAAGTGGCCGGAACCAATCAAAGGAGATCCTAGCCTGCGGGACCAAAGTAAGTATTGTAATTTCCATAAAGATCATAGACATACAACTAACACATGCAGGACCCTTCGGTATGAGATAGAGTAGCTCATAAAGAAGGGGCGTCTTTGGGAGTTCGTTAAGCTGGACGGAAGGCAGAACCCCCAAGATGACAAGCCTCAACAACGGCCAGACCAAAGGCCCGAACTGAGGCAGGAGCAGAGGGAAGGACGAAACGAGCCTCAGAGGCAGAACAACCATGTTATCTACGTCCTCCATGCTGACTCCCCTATCACAGAAATGTCCAACAGGGCAAGAAAGAGATATGCTCGGGAGGCCAGAGTTGCCCCGAACGTATTATAGATCTCCAACGTGGAAAAAAGGCTCAAGCCAACACCAGAGATTCAATTCACTGAGCAAGATCTAGCAGGGGTACATTGCCTTCACAGCGATGCCCTTATCATCACCCTCAGAATCGCCAACTTCGAGACCAGGAGAGTCCTGGTCGATACTGGCAGCTCCGTCAACATACTGTTCTATGAGCCACTTAAACAGATGGGGATAGACCATGACAACGTCAAGCCCACCACTGCCGTGATGGCAGCTTTTGATGGCAACCTCAGTACCCCTTTGGGGAGAGTCGATCTTCCTACCACTGTAGGAGAGGGTGAAGGGCAGAAGACCACCATCTCGGAGTACATGGTGTTAAACATGAAATCTCCCTACAACGCCATAATCGGGAGACCCTGGTTGCATTAGATAGGAGCAGTCACTTCGACCCTCCATCAGTGTCTGAAGTATGTCCACAACCAGAGCGTCCACTCGGTCAGAGGGTGTCAGCCAACCTCCCGAGAGTGCCACGCTATTGCCCTTAAGGAGAGGGCTCCTAAATAGCAATTACAGTACATTCGGGACTGTGCAGATCCGGTTCTCACTCACTCTCCCGAGGTGGAGGATTGCCCATCCAACATTGAAGAACCCTTGAGCCCAAGGGGACGCGACAGCCGAGCCAAACCTGTTGGCGAGCCCATTAAGGTATTGGTCAGTTCAGAAGCAGAGAGCCGTTATTTGTACATCGGCCCAGACCTAACGCACACCGAGCAGGAAAAGATAGTCAGGTTCTTGAAAAACAACCTCTCTATCTTTGCTTGGGAGACCAAAGACATGGAGGGAATAGATCCCACTCTTATAACTCACAAGCTGGTGGTGGATCTGGATCACCCGCCAGTCAGACAGAAGAGAAGGCCGATTGCTCCTGAACGGCATCGAATTGTAAATGAAGAAGTCCAAAGGCTGCTGGACGCCAGGATGATATGGGAAGTATTCTACCCCGAGTGGCTAGCCAACACCATGCTTGTCAAAAAGAAAAAAGGCAAGTGGAGAGTCTGCGTTGATTATACAGACCTCAACAAGGCATGCCCCAAGGACAGCTTTCCACTACCAAGAATAGACCAACTGGTTGACGCCACTGCAGGGCATGAGCTTATGAGTTTCATGGACGCCTATTCTGGGTACAACCAGATCTAGATGTACCCTCCAGACCAAGAGAAGACAGCCTTCATAACCGAACGAGGGCTCTACTGCTACAGAGTAATGCCTTTCAGGTTGAAGAATGCTGGAGCCACTTATCAGCGGTTGGTGAACAAGATGTTCAGCCCACTACTCGGCAGCAACATGGAGGTATACATCGACGACATGCTGGTAAAGAGTCTTCAGAAAGGCAGTCACCTCCAGCACTTAGCCCAGACATTCGATATCCTTAGATAGCACAGGATGAAGCTCAATCCCTCGAAATGTACCTTCCGAGTTACGAAGGGAAAATTTTTGGGATACATTGTCTCTTAGAGGGGTATCGAAGCAGACCCCACTTAGATCCAAGCTCTGATTGGACTGACCTCACCAAGGACCAAAAAGGAAATTCAGGCACTGAATGGCAGAATTGCGGCACTGAGCAGATTTATATCCAAATCCACTGATCGCTGCCTACCTTTCTTCAAAGCTTTAAAGGGCAGTAAAGCTCTGCAGTAGACGGAAGAATGCGAGAAATCCTTTTAAGAACTAAAGGAGTATCTAGCCTTTCCAGAGCTCTTGTCAAAACCAGTACAAGGAGGAAAGCTGCTCCTGTACCTTGCAGTTTTCGAAAACGCGGTCAGTTCCGCATTGATCAAACAGGACAGAGGAGTACAGAGGCCTATATTCTACGTTAGTAGGGCACTACTTGACACGGAAAAGAGATACCCAGAAGTAGAGAAACTGGCCTATGCCTTGGTCATATCAGCTCGGAAGCTTCGACCTTATTTCTAAGCCCATCCAATCGAGATCCCAACTGCCTATCCTCTGAAGTCAATACTGAGGAAACCTGAGGTATCGGGAAGATTGGTGAAGTGTTCTGTGGAGCTAAGGGAGTTCGACATATCGTATGTACCCTGAAACTCCATCAAAGGGCAGGCCTTAGTTGATTTCGTTGCCGAGTTCACCCCAACACTTCAGAACAAAGCGCAACTCACTGAAATTTCGGGAACCTGGCTGCTATACATTGATGGATAGTCAACCGATCAAGGTTCAGGGGTAAGCCTGGTACTACAGTCTCCTGATGGGCTCACGTCAGAAAAAGCAGTCAGCCTGGGATTCAAAGCTTCTAATAATAAAGCCGAATATAAAGCCCTAATCTTAGGCATGAAACTCGCTTTGGAATGCGAGGCTCAGAACCTCGATGTCTTCTCTGACTCCCAACTGGTGGTGAGCTAAGTCTTAGGAGAATTTGCCATTAAAGATGATAGGATGCTCTGGTACTCCGAACTAGTGAACCACTTGAAGCATTCCTTCTAGACATTTACTATCCAGAAAATTGAGAGAAGCCAGAATTGCAGAGTAGATGCTCTGGCTAACATGGCCTCCTGCCTCAAGTCTGAAGCAAACTCCAAAATTAAAATCTCATTTCAGCCAGGTTCCAGCATTGAGGAAGCCCAAATTGCTCAAATTGATGAACAGCCCCAGAACTGGATGACCCCAATCCTTCAGTATCTAAGATCCGGGCTCCTCCCAGAGGACAAAAATAAAGCCAGGAGAATCCGAATCAGAGCGGCTCGGTACCTGATCCTAAACAACAAGCTTTACAGAAGGTCGTATTCTCAACCTCTGTTAAAATGCTTAGCTCCAGACGAGTCACAATATGTCTTGGCTGAAATACACGAAGGAATTTGCGGGAATCATAATGGGGGCAGAACTATAGCCCACCGAGCTCTATCGCAGGGCTATTACTGGCCTGGCATGTTGAAACAGGCTAAGGAATATGTTCGGAAGTGCGACAAATGCCAGAAATTTGCCCCGTACCAACATCAGCCTCATCATGAGCTTATCCTGATTCCTAGTCCTTGGCCCTTTACTCAGTGGGGGATGGACATTGTGGGTCCATTACCAAGGGCACCTCCAAACAGGAAATATCTCTTGGTGGCCATCGACTACTTTTCTAAATGGGCCGAAGCCGAACCTCTGACACATATCACAGAAAAGGAAGTTGAGAGTTTCACCTGGAAGAACATTGTGTGCAGGTTCGGCATACCACGTGTAATTATCTCCGACAATGGGACACAATTCACTAGTAAAGGCTTCAAGACATTCTGTGAAAATCTCAACATTAGGCAGCACTTCGCCTCTCCAGGCCATCCACAAGCAAATGGGCAAGCGAAGGTCACCAACCGAAGAATCCTTGACGGGTTAAAGAAAAGGTTGGAGTAGGCCAAAGGAAAGTGGGCAGAAGAACTCCCTGGAGTCTTTTGGGCCTACAGAACAACCAGAAGAACTCCCACCTCTGAAACTCCCTTCTCACTAGCCTATAGGACAGAAGCAGTAATTCCGGTTGAGATCGGTATGCCAACCCTGAGAACAGAAGCCTTTGAGCAAGAATCCAATGATCAACAGCTGATGGAAAACTTGGATTTGCTCGAAGAGAGAATGGATCAAGCAAGCATCACAGGGTCCAGACCAACACTGCAAACCTCGTCACCGCTTTAGTGGATGCCGAGCAGGGAATAAGGAAGCAGTCTTCAACAAGGAAATAGTCTTCAATAAGGGAACTACCATCTATGGTTATCTCGATGCAATACTCCACAAGGTAACTGCAATCTCCGATGATCAAATCCTTATATTCATGGCATCGAATCTTAATCAACTTAGGAAGGCCACGGTCTATAAATTAAACCCTAAAGGTACGCTTTATTTTCATGTTCATTCTTTGGCTTTCAATACAGTCTTTCAATTCCCTTTACTTACTTAAGCATCGGAGCGGCTACCGCCGGAGCCAATCCGGTGGTTCTCTGATCATCTTTCTGAGTGTTCTACAGGTCACGGAACCCTCACTTATTGCAAGTCAAAAAGTGCAGCATCAACAACGTTTAGCAATTTGATATAATTTCACGTACAACCAAGTGGAATACAATACCTGAATACAAATTATTATGTATGCATGAAAGCCCCCTCCAAGGATCTATTAAGGATTAAGGCATGTCTACGTAGAAATCAAATGGTGCAACATCAGCTAGATCACAATTATTGTGGAATCACATTCCAAGACTTCAATTCTCCAATTTAGTAGTCAGGCAACTTTCCACAGTCATAACGTATAACATCCATTTTCCTGTGATAAAGAAGCCAATAAAATATAACATCCCTAAAGAACTTCATCCACCATCCAGACCCATCTTGTTGCACCCATCCTGATATATATGAACCAGTGATCAACCCAGCCACCCGCCACCTTCGTTCCTTCACGTAGCTTTTTATGGCCTTGGCGGCATCTCGCGGCACGAGTCTCCGGTATCGGATAAATGACTCGCCAATGTGTCGGCCCAGAACAACTGCATCTTCCAGGGATGAACAACCACCTTGGCCTAGGTCAGGTGTCATGGGGTGCATGGCATCTCCAGCCACTGTGATAGTCCCTTTGCATGAATTTCCAAGTATTACATCCCATGGAAACCTGAACATAAGGGGGGCCCATGTGAGAGTGGAGAGGTCGGAGTGCCGGATGATATCCAAGTATATTGGAGGGAAGTCTTTGGCAAAATTGTCAATGACTTTTCTTTGTATCAGTTCTGGGTTTCCTGCCAGATCTTCTCCTGCAATTGTAATGTGATTTTTTCCATTGATTAACATGAAAGTATAACTAAAATGTACCTAAAAGAAAATTGAATTGTAGTCCGACTCAATTAGGTGGAGTGAAAAACCATCCTTTAAACCTGCAATAAATTGTTTTTAAGGTCCATCAAATGGCTATCGTTTTTTTTTTTCTTTTAAATAAAATAAAATTATATAGATAAAGTTTACATACTTTATATTTGAATAATGTTAGGTACACAAGATTACTTTATTGGATGATATCATCCATACTAAATCTTCTTTAAAAATTAAATAATAAAAAATACATTCATTAATTTTAAAAATACCATTGACACATAAAGATGTTACATTAAAATGTGAAAGTACAATGCATAAGCAAGTAATGGATTATAACTTGTAGGCATAAATACAAATGGAATGTAGTTACAGCCTTACAGGTTGTGTAATGATGGTGATTAGTTTAGAAAGTGAAAAATAAAGGATAGTTAAATTAGGTTACTATTACTCTTAGGATATGCTAAATTATGCCAAACTAAGATATGCTACTAGATTGAGTTAAACATTGATGTTGATTGACTCCCGAGTCATTTGTTCGTCTTTGGTTCTACTATTTATAGTATAAATGAGAAGCAGTTACTCCATGTTTTGTATGTTTCCCTTTAGGTCGTTCACATTCCCCTCTCCAAGGACTATACCATGATAATTAATCACGTCAAGCTCCCAACAACAAATAGCTCATGATCCTTCATGTATCTCATGTTGAGCAGGAGTGGTCCCTTGCTACTGCTTTAGATTATTGCCATATGTTCTATGTCTTCACTTTTAGAATGTGTTGGTCATGTATTATTGAAAATTTGGTTAAAACTGCCCCGTGTCCCATGTCTTAGAATGAAAGGATTGGTTATTGGGACAAGTAATCGTGATTTTGAGCCTCTGGTCGTTCATGATTGTTGACTTAGTAATCTTTTGTACGTCTTCGCTAGCAAGTCTCTTAACAATTAAATATTCTCATTTTCATACTCCTTAGTCATTTGGAAAAACGACTAAGTCTCTATATTTAGTTGAGTGACTAACATTCATAATTTTGGCCGTCGTTATAATGATCTTACTAATCTCAATGGGTCAAGTCTAACACTTAAATAAATCATCAAAGTTTTGAATCTAATATTATTTTAATCATGTGGTCATATTCACATAGCGAATGATTAGCATTGGATATGATCTAAATACACATATATATGAATCACATGTAAAAGATATATGTCTGTGTGTGTGTTTGGATGGAATGTTATCAAATATGTAGATGTACACATGTTATATCTTTTTATTCAAAGTGATATCCTTTTATACAAATTAAGTTAGGATGGAATGTTATCAAACATGTACACATGTTATATATTTTTATTCAAAGTTTGGATGTAGTAGATGATACATATTAATGGGTTGGAGGAATTATCCATCATAAGCTAAGGGCTTAAAGAGACTTAAAACTATTATATATTGGGCCACACCAAACTCTCTCTTTGCTCAGAGTGACAGCCTACCCATAAGAACCTTTACTCTCTCTTTGCTGCTGAAATTGTTACTTTCATCATGCATAACTTCATTTGTTAGATGATTGGATGGATCCAATTTTGTCAATAGAGCAATAATAGAGTTCTCGACAAAAATAGCCTAACAAAGTTTTTCAATACTCACACAAATTGGGGTTTTCTGGATGAGGCTTAGGATAAGTGAACCCTACCTATGCGAGTGCAAGAAAATTATGTTATAATATTTTGTTGGAAACTTTAGTGTTAGTGTTGATGATATGGATTGAAGGCTGACCTTTAGAAGTAGATTTGCAAGTGATGAACCAATAAAGCTCTTTATCATTGAGAGGCATAAACCCACCCTTTTTGCCCACATCTACAAACTGCTGGATTTCGTGCTTCAACCCATGGCCTTCAGGAAACACGGCTAACCCACGCGCGGCTGATCGACCCGAATACACTGGCGCTCCAAGCCCCAGCCAGGAAGCCACCACCGAGTGCACCCCATCACACCCTATCAAAACCTGTGATAGAGCAGCAGACCATATGAGTTCAAATTCTACATGACATCACTATTAAATGTTGAGACATTTATGGGCCTGAGCATTACCTTGGCTTTGATGATGGTTCCATCTTCCATGTGTAGGACAGCAATTGATGAGCCTTCTTGTTTTTGGGCTTCAATGTGGTTTAATTTGGAAGAGAAACGAAGGGTGTCAATGGGCAGTTCCTCCGCCAGAGCCTCCAGCAAGGCTTTACGGTGGACCGAGCTGGGTCCAGCTCCACCCCTGTATCATGACAAGCCAGATCATTACTGTGCAGCCCACTACATGGATTCAAGGCATGTCAGTGGGCAAAGTTACCAATACATTTTGGGCTCAAGCCCAGTGAAGTTGAGGATTGGGCAAGTGAAATTAATGAAATAAATTTGTTTTGGCACAAACCAAATAGTTGCCCCATATCCCAACTTGTGGACTGGGCCTCACCGCAATGAGAAATTATTTAATAGTTATAACGATCAGATGATAAGTAATATGTACGGAGAATGTTATATATGTGACTTTCAATTTTATTTTTAAAATTATCGAATAATTACTTCAACACAATATATTTTAAATAAAGAGCGATTGGATAAGTTAAAAGATTCATTATTAAGACAAAGACATTTGTTTTATACAAAAATGGAAAGATGGAATATAACTTATGCCAATTGTACAGTGTGTGCCCTCATCTTTATACAAAATTGTGAGATTCATCATAATAAGTGTATCTGGATCCCACAACTTTGTTTAAAAAGCAAGAAAAAGTCCATGTTTAACATCTTTCCTTCAAAATGATGAGCTAAGAAGGGTCAGTTTACCTGTCAGTTCCAGCCATAGAGACCTCTTGAATAGCTCCATTGCGAACATTGGTTATGTATCCCCTAAAACCAAAAAAAAAAAAAGTCACAACCTTTGATGTGTGTTAATACTTGGTTATTGAAATTAAATGAAAACAAAACTGGGCATGAATTTTTTTCTTTTTGTTTTTTCCCCTCAAATAAGGAACAAGTTTTTAGGATAGGAAAATAAATACCTTTTGAGAGGGGCATAAAGAGAAGTGAGCCTGTGAGCAACTCCAAGGGCGTGAAGAGCAACCCAAGCATTTGGGAAAAGCGTCAAGGCTGCACCGGTGGCTCTCAGCCCTTCCGATCTCTCTAACACCAACGCTCGGACACCGATCTTCTTCAGCGCCACTGCTGTGGCCAACCCCGCTATTCCTGCCCCAACTATCACCACCTCCTCCACCGCTTCCATCTCTCTCCTCTCTCTATCACTTAATGATAATATATATATATATATATATATATCTCCGCTTCCAATAATTGACCTTACTATACCCATCCGACTAAAAAAAAAAGATAAAGCCATCATCTAAAGCAATCAAGCACAGATGCCTAAGAAAGTTGCCCATCTATACTATTTTTAGTATTTTATTCCTCAAATGATGAGTACTATTAACCAATCAATGTGATACTAAATTTACTTAAAGTCATAAAGGTAGATAAGATTTATTTTTTATGCACTATAAAAAGCAGAGTTATTAAATTCGGCCAAATTAGGTGAATCAATTCAATGAATTAGAAGTTAGATCTAATTTTGTTATTGAACCATTTAAAAATATAAATTAGTAAAAATCGATTAACCAAATGAATTTGATAAAGCCATCATATAAAGCAATCAAGCACAAATGCCTAAGAAAGTTATCCATCTATAATGTTTTATTCCTCAAATGATGAGTACTATTAACCAATCAACGTGCTACTAAATTTACTTAAAGCCATAAAAAATTTACTTAAAGTCATAAAGGTGGGCAAGATTTATTTTTCATGCACTATAAAAAGCAGTGTTATTAAATTCGGTCAAGTTAGGTGGATCAATTCAATAAATCAAAAGTTAGATTTGATTTTGTTATTGAACCATTTAAGAATATAAATCAGTAAAAATTGGTTAACTTGGTAAACCAAATGAATTTGCATGAACTAATTAGATTGTAAATAATTACAAAAAAAAAAAAAAGACCTAATAACCAAAATTTTAAGTGATTTATTCTCATGAATGATATTAAAATATTTGTAAAATATGTTTAATATATTCATAAGTTGTTTTTAAATTTTTTTATCATGCTTATATAATATTTAACAACTTTAACAATAAATTTAATACTTTAACTATAATTTAGTAATTGAAATAAGAAATGACAATATAAGAATTCATATAATATTAAACTTTTTTTTATCAATATTAATTTATAAGATATGATAATACAATAATATATTATTTTACATGTTACTTTCATATTATTTATCTATTTTAATTTACTCTAAAATATATTTTAAAGTATATGTTTAATGTTTTAAAATATTTTTTTTTTATGTTTTAGTAATATGACTGACCTGACTAGTTAACCCATTAGTTGAACTGGTGATCCATTGACTAAGTTCCTTTACCTAGTTGATGTCCATACTAGGTTTAATAACTATGATAAAAAGTGTATACTGTATACTTTTGCTAGTAAGCTTGTCTAAATTAAGCGTCAGAAACATGGCCACTTAAAAAACTTCAAATCAAATGATTAGATACTTTACATGTGACAAACTCATAAAATAATTTATCCGTCGCATGAATGCCACTTTCAATTGAAATTGAACTAAGGAAATAGGATAAAATTGTAAGAAAAATAAGAGTAGTATACTATTTGGTCTGAATTAATTAAGTGATTTATTATGTTTATGACTAATTTTTTTACCAATGTTATCCATCCAAAAATAAGTAAAATAACTTTTGGTAAACACTTTTAGTAAGAATAGCTTTGGCAACAACAATGTGGTTCTATTTGTGTTTATGATGGACCCCTACTTTTTTTTAACGAGTTAATTAATGAAACCTTTCTACATAAGCTGAAAACCAAGACCGGGGTTCATGACGAAACTTTAATCTCAAGAAATCTATTAACTTTGTATTTATTTGAGAAGAATGACAAGGTTGCTGATGTATTTTTTTAAGAGTTAATTAATATAAGCTTCTTAGTATAGACTTTTAATTATTGACAAATACATGACATTCAATTTTTTAATTTTTTTTTACTAATATACCTCCTATTTAAAATGAATAGGACAAAGGTACAAATATGAATTTAAATAACGATTGACACGAAGCCAAAGTATAAACATGAATTTAAATTACATTTTTGTATTTATTTATATTAGTTGTCGTACTGTTATTTAAACTAAATAATACTTTCTTATATGTTTTTTTTAGAAAATTCATGTAAATAGTAAACATCTTTCTAGTTATTAGAAATTTAAAAAATAAAAGAAGCAAAAATACTAAAATATTTTTAATTGTGGTTAAAATATGCTTATCACGGATTTAAAAACAAATTAGTGTTTAAAAAAATTTACAACAACGATTTTTAATTCTGATATCATCATATTATATTGTGACACTACAGAAATTCAAGCTTTTAGCAACGCACATTATTAGTGATGCCCAGAAGGCATCGCTAATAGTAGCTTTTAGCGACGCACACTACGTGTGTCGCTAAAAAACAACAAGAAGGCGCGAAAAAATGGGTGGGAACCTATTAGCAATGTACCCGTAGACATGGGCGACACATACATGCGTCGCTAAAAGTTAAACCGTTTAGCGACGCCCAATAGTGCGTCGCTGATAGTATTGTGGCATGAAACGCTGTCGTTTAGATAAACATTAACGACGCTCACAAACTTTTTAGCGATGCACATGGGCGTCGCTAATAAGTCCTATTATACCCTCTGCATTGCTTCTCGCTCTCAGAACGCCACGCCCTATGCTCTTTCTCTCTCTCTCTCGCTCTTTGTTTTTTCCCCTTGAATAAAAGCTTCTTGCCCGCCGCGGATCAAGCTACCTGAGAAGAACATCGATGATTGTCAAAAATCGAAGGCTTCTTCTATTTAAAGATACGATTGTTGAGGTTTGGAGGCTTATTCTAAAAGCTCAAATCTTGAAGTTTGTTGAGGTTCGGAGGTTTCAGATTTCTTTCAGGTGTGGCTTCGGACAATTTCTTAATAGATTTCATCTATCTATTTATTTTCTACCAAGTTCGAGATTGTTTCATATTTTGTACTTGCTGGCATTCTTTGTTCATAGAAGATATACATACATACATACATATTTAGTTTACTTTCGATTATTGTTGATGTTAGTTGTAGATTGAATTATGAACTTCAAGTCTTTTGGTGTTTCTAAGATTGGGACAGGGTTTGAGGGGTAAAAATTGAATGTTTTGTACTTGAACTGACCACACATAAAATCAAGGAATTTTGAACTCCTTGGGAAATTGAAATCCTTTTATATTGATCAGACTATGCACTTGAATTAAGTCCATTTGATTTTCATAGCTTTGGAATGAGTCTGTTCTGTTTTTATGTGGAGTAGCATAATGGTTATTCATGAAACAATGATCCTTTCTGGAGGCAATGATTCAATTTTTCATTTTATGATCAACAGTTCTTCTGAAGCTATTATAAACAAATGGAACGAATTCAATGGGAAGCCATTTTTGTGTTTGGCACCATTGAATTTGAGCATTGGAATTAGTTGAAAATGGGGACAAAATTTGTTAAAAATATTGAGCTATCTTGCCTCCAATTTCAGTCCATTCCAATTCCAATACCCCAGTGCCAGAGTTTTTTTTTTTCTTTCTTATGGGGGAGAAGAATTCTTGTAACATCTCATTTTGCCTTATCTAGTTCAGAGTTTCTCAATTTCTGTAAATAGCTATTATTTAAGGCCAGTTTTATGTGTTTTTTTTTTTGGACCAAAAATGTGTTTGATGTTGATATTATCTACAATATAACTACTTTCATGCCAGTTATAATGTTAAAGGAAGGGAAGAAAAGCCTTAGCACATTGTCCTTTAGGTTTATTGTCAAGCTACCCAGTATTCTTCTTCCGCTACTTTCATGAAATAATGGAATTAATGATCCTTTCTGGAGGCAATGATTCAGTATTTCTTTTTATGATTAATAATTCTTCTGAAGCTATTATAAACAAATGGAATGATTTCAATGGGAAGACATATATGTGTTTGGCAACATTGAAATTGAGTAGTGGAACTGCAAATGGAGGCAAGATGATCCCAACTTCATAGTGTCAAACATGAAGAGAATTCCAATTTCAGAATTATCTTCTTTTTAATTTTTGTGAGAGAAATTATAGAAACATCTCATTTTGCCCCGTCTAGTTAAGAGTTTGTCAATTGCTCTAAATTTGTCTTCATGTTTATAGCTATTATATGTGCCCAATTTTATACTTTTTTTTTCGGGGGGGGGGGGGGGATTCAAAAATAAGTTTGAGACGTAAAACACGATTAGTAATCCAAGATTTGTGTCAGTTTTTCCACGATCTTTGTTTAGCAAAAGATTTCTTATTTTTTTGAACTAGAAGTTGGGAATTTTTTTTTATTGACTTAGTTTTTTATGAAAGAATTCTCATACAATATTCAAAATTAATGATTACCTTATACTTACATTAGAGTTTAATTTAAAATTATATTAAATTTGGTCATGGAGATATAGGAGGCCTAAAAGAGCTAGTGGATGGGAAGGGAACTCTCAACAGATAGAAAAAATTTAAAAAATAGGAAAAAAGCATAAATCATAAAGCATAAGCGAATTTATGATATTTTCATGTGAGTGTTGAGTGCTGAGATGGAATAATGTCATTGGTTTTCCTAAACCATTGGCGTAAT
Source organism: Nyssa sinensis (assembly GCA_008638375.1). NCBI lineage: Eukaryota > Viridiplantae > Streptophyta > Magnoliopsida > Cornales > Nyssaceae > Nyssa > Nyssa sinensis. Next base: position 17,288,737 of record CM018043.1, read on the forward strand.
GGATCATTCTTATAGACTTTATTTGCTTCTGCCTTTAAAATCAAATAGAGATTAAATTTAATATGTTAGTTTAACCAAAAACAAAAATATCTAGTGTGTCACACACACACACACACTATAGGTGGCCGACCAACTATCTAGTGTGTCACATGTTTTATTAAAGAAAAAAAAATAAAAACATTCACAAAGTAGCTGCGACTCTGTGAAAAACCTTACCGTTTGATTTTTTTTTTTTTTTGACATTACTTCGTGAAAGAAAATTATGGTGATAGTCTTGTAAGTTAGCAATTGCATTCATGTAAGCCTAGCCCCGTTCGAAAGTCATTTCATCACATGTGAATCTTGTCGCGAAATTTATTCATGATTGGGCTCGTGTGTATGAAAATCAATTCTTGAATTGTCTAGAGAGGACAGTTCGAGAATGCATAAATCTGCATTGCAATCAATAGTGCACGCTTGAATATTCCATTATGAAAAAATCTCAGCACGGTCTCCTATTGTTCTCTAGGTATATATTTAGGCGTACTAACGTCTATCTCGTATACTTGGAGAACCGTGGGAAGATGCTGCCTAAAGTTTGTCCGAGTAGAATCAAGCATTTGACTTGCTGCTGATTGCAATGTAGATTGTGCATTCACAAATGGGATAGGACCACCTTACCCTTTAGGGAGAAGTTGGAAGTGATAGGATTCATGTTTCATATATACAATGAGTATCATTTTTGACTTGTATTAGGTAGACGAAAATGGATAAGAGTTGGATGGACTTGAGGGGCAGGCATTTGCCAAGGTATGTGAAGGGGATCAAAGATTTTATTGAGTTTGCTTGTGCATCTGCAGATGGGAGAAATAGGATAAGATGTCCATGTAGGAGGTGCAACAATAGGGATTATATGCACATAGATGAGGCCAGAGAGCACAGACTCTTACACGAGATGGACAAGAGGTATACGTGTTAGGAATTTCACGGGGAACACCGTGACGTACGAGTGGTATTTGAAAATGAAGAAGAAGACGACGATGATGACTTTGGTGATAATGTTGGGGTTAGTTACGAAGGCTTGCCACAAATGCTAGCAGACTTGCAGGGGGCTACAGCGGGGGCGAGAAGTCACAGGACAATTGGAAGCGTTTGAGTCATTGTTGAGGGAAGTAAGGCAGCCGTTATATCTAGGTTGTGATAAGTTTTCGAAACTGGACTTTCTCATTAAACTCCTTCATATTAAGACCATCAACCGATGGAGTAACAAATCATTTAATATGGTCATTGAATTGACTAAAGCAGCGCTTCCTACTAAGGAGACCCTTCCGAAATCATATTACGAGGCGAAAAGATTATTAATAGATTTGGGCCTCGGGCATATTCCCATAAATGCTTGCAAAAATAATTGCATGTTATTTTGGAAGGAGATTGAACAATGTGTGGAGTGTACAGTGTGCCACGAACCCAGGTACAAGCTGAATGAAGGAAAGAGCAAGACAATTCTGCACAAGCTGCTGAGATATTTTCCCTTAAAACTAAGGCTACAAAGGTTGTACATGTCTGAGAAGACGGCAGAAGATATGCGGTGGCATAAGGAGAAGCGTGTTGCTAAGGAAAATGTATGTAGGCATCCGACAGATTCTCAAACTTGGGCTGAGCTTTATACAAATCACGAATGATTTGCAAATGAGGCGCGTAATGTACGATTTGGGCTAGCTAGCGACGATTTCAATCCTTTTAGTGACATGAGTAATGCCTACAGCATGTGGCCGGTGTTGCTTGTGCCGTATAACTTGCCACCGTAAAAATGTATGAAAGAACCATTTATCTTCATATCGTTGCTTATTCTAGGGCCGAAGTCTCTTGGTAATGAAATGGATGTGTACTTGCGTTCTTTAGTGGATGAGTTAAAGGAATTGTGGGAGGTGGGAGTGGAGGCATACGACGTCTCTAAGAATGAGACATTTCAATTGCATGCAGTGTTACTGTGGACTATAAATAACTTTCCAGCATACAGGAACTTGTCTAGGTGGAGCACTAAGGGGTATCTGGCATGTTCGGTTTGCAATAAAGATGCATGTTCCCTACATTTGTCCAATAGAAAGAAGATATGCTACATGTGCCATCGTCGTTTTCTACCACCATCACATAGCTGGTGAAATTGGCAGAAGCATCTGTTTGATGAAAAAATTGAGCGCAGATTGTCACCTCTATTGTTGTCTGGCAAAGACGTGTTGGCGCAATTGGCACTCATCCAACCAGTGAGGTTTGGGAAGATATCGGGTACTAAGAAGAGGAAGCGTATTAATGTGGAGTTAAATTGGACAAAGAAGAGCATATTTTTTTATTTGCTTGGGAGACCCTAAAGTTGAGGCATAATTTGGATGTTATGCACATCGAGAAGAACATCTGTGATAATGTGTTGGGAACTTTAATGAACATTGAATGGAAGATGAAGGATACTGTTAAAGCCCGATTGGACTTGCAGGAGCTGAAAATACGGAAAGAGCTGCACCTAATACGTAGCGGTAATAAATATATCGTGCCTCCTACATAGTATACGTTATCATCCGCAGAGCGAATGAGGATTTGTGAGTGGTTTAAATCGGTGAAGTTCCCAGATGGATACGCATCAAATATATCTCGGTGTGTAAATGTTATAGATAGGAAAATATTCTGATTGAAGAGCCATGACTGCCATGTCCTTTTACAACGACTTCTTCTAGTTGCACTACGTGGATATCTTACCGATGACATATCAACTACATTGACTGAGTTGGGCTGCTTCTTTAGAGAATTATGTGCAAAGACGTTGAATTTGAAACTACTTGAAAATCTCAAAAGGGATGTTGTTGTGATCCTTTACAAGTTGGAAAAGATTTTCCCTCCAGCTTTCTTTGATGTAATGGTTCACTTAGCTGTGCATTTGCCTCATGAGGCAAAAATTGGCGGACCTGTCCAATACCGTTGGTTGTATCTAATAGAAAGATACATTTAATTTTATGAATTTTGTTATCTATCCATCCTAACTATTTTAATGTATAACTGATTAATTATTAAAACAAATATTTGCACACATTGAAGCAATATGTGCGTAATAAAGCATGACTGGAAGGATCAATTGCTGAGGCTTACGTTGATGCTGAATGTCTCACCTTCTACTCTATGCATCTTGAAGATATTGAGACAAGGTTTAATCGTCAAGAGCGAAATTCTAATAGATGTCTAGAGCAGCAACGAACTAGCCTTGCAGTGTTTAATCAGAATGTGCGGCTAATAGGTGCCTGTATATATGAATGATGTCATCCTCATGACTAGGAAAAAAACTCACTATACCGTGCTCAACAACTGCGATAAGACATTACCATATTTTAAGTAATTTTATCGAAATCATTGCAATATTATGTTAGTACACAAATGTAAGTTATATATAACATATCTCATCTTATGCAATGAGCATACGATCGAGCTTCAAAGAGAACATGTATCAAGTTCTGATCTAGAGCAAAGACAACAAAATTTGTTTCCAAAGTGGTTCGGAGAACGTGTAAGAATAAGTTTCAATTAATTATAATTGTATTAGTTAACGCATTTGTATTCAATTAATTTTGTACTTGTATTGAATTAATAGATGAAGCTATTACGCCACCAACAATCTCCTAAGGCGTACGATCAATTATATTCCTTGGCATGTGGTCCTGATCAAAGGATATCCCGCTACACGGGTTTAATTGTTGATGATGTTCGATTTCAGACGAGGGAACGTGAGGTCAGTCGGCGAACACAGAATAACGGGGTCCTTGTTCAGGGAGATGGTGACGTAGGACAAACTGTAGAGCACTATGGTGTTTTATAAGACATCATACAGTTACATTATTGCTACGATCATTCTATGTATATTTTCAAATGTGATCGGTGGGATGTCAGTAATAAGAAGACTGAAATGTAGATCGATAAGCACTTCATAAGTGTTAATACGTCACGTACGGCATTTAAAGATGATCCGTATGTTTTGGCATCGGTTTCAAAACAAGTTTTCTATTTGAAAAACACAAGATACACAGGTGATTGGCGTGTTGTTCAAAAAATAAAATCTAGAAATGTTTATGATGTACTAGAAGTTGGGGAGGGAGATGAAGATTTGGAGAGGATTGAGGAGGCACTACAAGAAGAGTCTCAATCTGCCCACGATGGTATTGTCCAGCATGATTAGGAAGATGTTACGTCGTATCAGTTAAATAGAACTGATGTAGAACCAGATCATGTCGTAGCTTCCGACGTCACCAATACCACATAATTAGATCCGAGAGATGCAACTTTCATTAATGATGATGATGATGAGGAAAGTGATTTTACTGATGATACATTGTTAGAGTATTGTACCGAGAATAAAGAAATTTCAAGAACAGATGATGGTATAGACTCAGATGAATAATTGTAATAGGTGTTACATGCGTTAGTATCAAGTGTAATGGATTTTGAATTTTATAATGTAATGGATATTCAATTTTATGATGTAATGGGTATTCATTTTTACTTCGATAAGGATTTTAATTTTTATGATTAAATAGAAACAATTTTATTTTTAAACTTTCTTTATAGATATGGTTGGACCAGGGTCACGCAAACACATAGTTATGACAGACCCATCGACACCTTCCCCATCACCTGTGGGGTCGACTAATCCTGCCGTCGATGGTATGCATAGTTTCTATTTTATTTCTTCTAAAGCTTCAGCTAACGCCCTTAGACAAGGGTGCGGTAGGTCGAAGAATCGTAGTTTGCAAGTTCAGATGGAGGCAGCAAGGGGCGCGCGCCTTCGGATTGAGATACCTCCAGGCTTGTTGAAGCCCGTTGTTGGGTGGGCACAACAGTTCACCACTGAGGTTGGCATCATTTGCCGGCTACGCGCCCCACTCCATATTAGTGACTGAAGTTAGGTCACTGACACAGAGAGATGGGATATTCATGCGCATATCCTGGTATGTCTTTTATTATTGTGTTCAACTAAATTGTAACATATCTAATATATGCCGTAATGTTTTGACAATGACATGTTTTTCAGGAAAAGTTTGACATTGATCTCCAGCTGCCTCATGTCGTGAAGGCAGTGGACCATTACTTGGGAGTCCATTTCAAAGACTACCAACACAGGCTCCACATGCACTCCGAGTCGGAGGTGGCAGCCGGTAGAGAGCCTCGCGACAGACCCTACATAGGGGTGGCAGTGGAGGATTGGATGTTACTATACGACCGATTCGCTAGTGATGCATTCTAGGTAAAAGTTGTCAAAATTAATTTTGTTGTATGATAAATCATTGTCATTTATACTAACGTTCTTTGTTTTGGCCAAGTATAGGAACTTAGCAAGAAAAATAGTGAGAGCAGAAGTAAGCAAAAGGTGACTTACTATGGTGGATCACGATCTTTTGTTAGGTATGGGCATGAGATGGTAAGTTAATACATGTATCAAGTTCTTATTGTATAATCTTTTTCTTGAAATTAATCTTCACAAGCTACTGTTTATTTGCTGTAGCAAGACCAGGATACCGGTGCACCACCCAGCCCCATTGAGTTGTGGCACAAGACACACTACAATCCCGAGAAGGGTTGGACTGGGCCTGAAGCTCAGCGGCTTTATGTAAGTTATTTATGTATATATATATATATACCTGTATTACTAATTTAATATTAATCTAAAGTTATAAAAACATTAACATATATTTATGTTTTTATAGGAGGAGATGGTCCAGCTGCATGTTCAGCCGACTCTTGAGGGTGAGCATCCGCCGACCGATGACCAGATACGAAAGACTGTTCTGGGCAAGAGGCGTAGATATGTGCGTGGCTTAGGGAGTGGGATGGAGCCGACGACATCGTCCTCTACCATTGAAAGCGATGCTAGGTTTCACATAGCCACCCAGAGAGTTGAGGCAGCTGAGAGACGGAATGCAGAGTTGGAGCAGAAGATGACAGCAATCGAGAAGTGTCAGGCCCAACTAGAGGCTCTTGTGCAGACGATGCTCAGCCACCAAGGAGGCTTTGTTCAGCCTTGGTAAGTTTTTAAAATTATTTACTTTGGTGTCTTTATTATTTATAGAAAATGTTATGTAAAAAAAAAAAAAAATAGAGTTGCACGAACTTATTTAATTTCATCGGTTCGAATGACCATTAAAAATTTATGTAACTTTTCACTCTAAAAAGGATCATTTTGGTGTTTTGAAGGACCAAAACACTGGATATCGGCCTAACTACCCCAAAACCCCATCACACACCTCAGAAATGATAAAATAGACTTACACGAACTTACAGCACTCGGTTCGGATGCCCGGTCTGAAACTTTAGCAAGTTTTTGCTCCAAAAAGGTTCATTTTGGGGTTTTGACAGACCAAAAAATTGGATATCAGCCTAACTATCCCAAAACCCCATCACACACCTCACAAATGATAAAATAGACTTGCACGAACTTACGACACTCGGTTTGGATCATCGGTCAGAAACTTTTGTAAGTTTCTGTTTCAAAAAAGGCCCATTTTCGAGTTTTAAGAGACCGAAATTTTGGATATCATCCTACTGACCCAAAACCCTATCACACACCTCCTAAATGATAAAATAGACTTGCACAAACTTACGGCACTCGGTTCGGATCACCGGTGTCACGCCCCGAATTCCCGCAAACCCAAGGCTCAAGTAATGAAACTAAAAGAAAATAGAATAAAGGACAATCTAATAGATTCAACCCAAACTTACATTCATTTCCTTCAATTTACATCCATGTAAAGTATAGTCAATAAAAACATTCAACATGTCGATCGGGCTTAAGCCCTACATCACAAAATATGCTCCCACGGGCTAAATATCCTCCTAAGCTCATATCTCCTCCACTCTGCAAGAATTCTTCAAGTCTCAAGTGCCAGGAGCGTCATCTGTAATGTGTTATCCCATGAATGGGTTAGCTCAAATGTGGGTATAATATAATGCTAATACAAGGAACAAAATTAAGGGCGTGGCATGTACAAGTGTACATTTATATCTACATGACATTCAGTATCATCACACCATGTACTAGCAATAATCTATATGCCATCCAACTCATTAACATAATCTAAGGCGTGACATATGCAAGTGTGCATTCATTTCTACATGCCTTTCTAATCATCATGCTATGTACCGATTTTATCTATAAAGCATCCATGCAATTCTATACCACATCCATAAATTTATTAATATGATGTAATGAAAATGTGCGTGACATATCCACATAACTCTACACCACACCCATGTCAACTCTATGCCATGTCTATGTCTCATTTTTGGAACACATCCGATAGAACCTGAGTACCAATACAATGTCTCGTTTTCGGAACACATCCGATGGAAGTTGAGTACCATGACTCATTTTCAGAACACATCCGATGGAAGCTGAGTAACATATCTCATTTTCGGAACACATCCGATGGAAGCTGAGTACCATGTATGACTCACTTTATGGACCTTCCCCGATGGCCTGAGTAACCACGTATGCACATCACTAAGTGCTCAACCCACACTATGCTTTCGATGAATCACACCGTGCCAATATGCTTTGATTCCACCATGCAATAATACAATCTCAGATAAGCAATTTACCAACACATGGAGCATGTTTTTAAACAATGCATTCCACTTAAAGCAATCACAGCATCTGAATAACAAGACCTCTTCCACATGAATATATGCAATACACGATCAATGAAAATACATACTCAAGTCATGTGTTCACAATCTTAACAACTCATCAAGAACATAAATCACATACAACACCAACGCATAAGATGAATCATATCTCCATGGAGCAGCAAGAAACACGCAAGCAACGTAAACCATCAAGTTAATGTTTCTTTTTAAAGCAACATCCTTTATGTGATTTTCTGACATTAAACGAATAAATATATGATTCATTCAATCAACATGCAAATCATTCCTAAACTTAATTATATTCCTTACTTAGCACAATATATCATACCTAACGGGTCGGTCTCAACCCAAGAAGCCATACTCGTAGCATAGCGGAACTAATAGTAAAGATGCAGAAGGCCAGACCACCTTCTCTTCTCCCTTCGGCATTCCTAAAATCGTGAGATATAACTCAGTTCATTTGCTACTTGAATCATGCTATTCATCAAATTTTATGTCTTTATTTTTATGAGTTTCTATTTTTGCTAAAATAAACTCTACCATTGAGTTCGGAACGTCAAACAAAGTTAGTTTAGGTCTTCACGGAATTCGATTTGGATTTCTGTACTAAAAAGGGGCAAAATGGTCATTTTGCACTTTTACAGGTTCTCACGCCCCGAGACCTCTTTTCATAAATCAGACTCCATGTTCGAGTCCGGAATGGTTGAGATAATAAAATTTCACTTTTGTTTACTTAAATCGAAGTCCGTTCGAATGCATTTTAACTTTGGGGCATTTTGGTAATTTTTCATGTTCCTACGGGTCTTTTATTTTTTTGGGACCTCGTCCCGCGTCACGGACCTCACCATTGGTCTCAAGAGGTCCAAGATAGTCAGAAAACACCTATGACTTGTCTAATTTGGGTTCCGGGCCATTTCGAGATATTTAATTTAATTAAATTAAATTTATTAAGTATAATACATATACATTTTAGTTGCATATTCCGTTGGGTGCGAAATGGGTGGCACGTTGGCAGCGTGCCACCTCCCCAATCCTTGCTTCCCATGTTCGAATCCCTCCAATGACATTTCCCCAACCCTTTTTCTCTTTTTTTTTTTTTGAATTGTTGGGCCAAACTATGAGGCCCGATTTCTCTTTTACACAAAACAGGTCCAAACCTGTTTAAATTAAAACCAACCCAGCCCAAACTCAACGCCGTTACCCCACGACTTTCCGAGCGACCCTCCGGTCGTCTTCTCCGGCCATATCATTGGAGACCGCAATTTTTCCTCCCATTTTTCTTAAGGTTTTAACGTTCATTTTTCATAATTTTTACACCAAACCCTTTCTAGGACTTTAGGAATAATTTAAAACTAGTTTTGGCCCCAAACCCCACCGTTTTCCACACCTACTATGTTTTTCCGGCCACTTGAAAATCCATTGTACCTCCTCATTTCTCAACCAAAACAGAAATGGTTTGGACCAACATGATCCCCATAAGACCTAGGTTTGATCTCCGACTCCCAAACCTATTTTTATTCCACTTTATTTCAGGTTACACTTGAAGCTCCATTAATAGCAGCCTCGGTGGGTAATGATTTCTAAGCCTCTAAGCTCCTCCATTTTGGCCCCTAATACATTTATATCATCTTAAGAGGGCCATGCATGCATCAAAAGCACTTAACAGTTCACATGCATGTATAAACTTTTAGAGAGATAAACAAAGTGGGTTTTGTGATTTTTACCTCAACAATGGCGTCCTCTCTCTCTCTCTCTCTCTCTCTCTCTCTCCTCTTCTGTTTCTTTTCTTCTCCACTTCTCTTCACAAACCCCTTTCTTTCTCTACCCGAGCTCACCTCTCAAGAACTATCTTCTCTCCTAACCTTTTCTCATTCCTCACAACACTCTACCGTATACATTTCCTCACATATCATCATAACCCTCCCTCTTTTTTTTTTTTTTTTTCAGTTCTGAATTTCTCCACATACACACACAATCTACACTGTACACACTGCACCTCCACTTACACACACCATCAGCCACACACTGTTCACATACTGACTTGCATTTAATGTTTCTTGTGTTCTTGTATCATGTATATGTATATATTATATTACACCCTCACACACTCCAACACAATTGTACACACACACAGAGCTCACATGCACACACCTCATAGCAGTACACATACACATGTCTTGTTTACACATACATATATATATATATATATCTATATATATTTAAATACATGCATACATATAACATACATTAATATATATATATACATACATACATATACAATACATCACACATGTATAGTACACATTTTATACAAAAGAAATAAATAATTAAATAAACGTAAATATAAAAAAAAAATTTATTCCAAAAAAAAATTCGGATCTTTACAACCTGTCAGAAACTTTTGCAAGTTTTTGTTCCAAAAAAGCCCATTTTTGAGTTTTGACAGACCAAAATGCCGGATATCGGCCTATCGACCCCAAAACTCCATCACACACCTCCCAAATGATAAAATAGACTTGCACAAACTTACGGCACTCTGTTCGGATCACCGGTCAGAAACTTTTGCAAGTTTCTGCTCCAAAAAGGCCCATTTTCGAGTTTTGATGGACCAAAATGTCGGATATTGACCTACCGACCCTAAAACCCCATCACACACCTCCCAAATGATAAAATAGACTTGCACTAACTTACGATACTCGGTTCGGATCACCAGTTTGAAACTTATGCAAGTCTTTGCTCCAAAAAAGCCCATTTTGGGGTTTTGATGGACCAAAATGCCGAATATAGACATACCAACCCCGAAACCCCATCACACACCTCACAAATGATAAAATAAACTTGTACGAACTTACGAAACTCGGTTTGGATCACCGGTTTGAAACTTATGCAAGTTTCTGCTCCAAAAAGGTTCATTTTTGAGTTTTGACGAACCAAAATACCGGATATTGATGTACCAAACCTGAAAACCCATCACACACCTCCAAAATGATAAAATAGACTTGCGCCAACTTACGAAACTCTGTTCAGATCACCGGTTTGAAACTTGTGCAAGTTTTTGCTCTAAAAAGGCCCATTTTTTAGTTTTAACGGATCAAAATGCTGGATATCGGCCTACCGACCCCGAAACCCCATCACACACCTTAAAAATGATAAAATAGACTTGCATGAACTTACGACACTTAGTTTGGATCATTGTTTTGAAACTTATGCAAGTTTCTGCTAAAAAAAGGTCCATTTTGGGGTTTTGACGAACCAAAATTCTGGATATCAGCCTACCGACCAAGAAACCCCATCACACACCTTAAAAATGATAAAATAGACTTACACAAACTTACGACACTCGGTTCAGATCACCGGTTTGAAACTTATGCAAGTTTCTGCTCCAAAAAGGCCCATTTCGGGGTTTTAAAGGACCAAAATTTTGGATATCGGCCTACCAACCCCAAAAGCTCATCACACACATCAAAAATGATAAAACAGACTTGCAAAAACTTACTACACTCGGTTTGGATCACCGGTTTGAAACTTATGCAAGTTTCTGCTCCAAAAAGGCTCATTTTGGAGTTTTGACGGACCAAAATGCCAGATATCAGCTTACCGACCCCGAAACCCTATCACACACCTCCCAAATGATAAAATAGACTTGCACAAACTTATGAAACTCGGTTCGGATGCCCGGTCAGAAACTTTTGGAAGTTTCTGCTTTATAAAGGCCCATTTTGGGGTTTTGACGGACCAAAATACCGGATATGCACCTAACTATCTCGAAACCCCCATCACACATCTCACAAATGACAAAATAGACTACCACAAACTTACGACAATCAGTTCGGAGTAGTGGTTTGCAACTTATGTTACTTTATGTCATTCTTACTATTTATGCATGGAAAAAAATATATTCACTTTCATATATATTTAATAAGTGTTCTAATATATATCATTTGATCTTTATTTCATATTGATCGGGATTATTGCAGTGCCATCTTTCTGTCTTGCATCGGGACTTATTATTTTTATTTATTTTTTTTGCCTTTTCATGGACATCTGTAATTACATTTTCTGAGACAATTTTTTTATTTTTGTATTTATTGTTAAATTATACTTTTATAAATGTAAGTAATTAGTATAATATATATATATATATATGAATCTATTTTTCTTTTAATATATTGATTTCAGAATGTTTGAATTTTATTATATATCAGGATGATAGATACAGGTTTAAACAGGAATAAAACAAAAAATAAAATAAATAATTTAGGTCAAAAAAAGGGCAAAAAAAAAAAAAAAACTTTTAGCGACGCACACACAGGTGTCGCTAAAAGAAAAGCAACCATTTTTAGCGATGCTTCACATTCTTTGCTAAATCAAACCAATAAACTATTAGCGACACACACTGAGTGTCTCTAAAGGGCCCCATTAGCGACGCGCATTGCGTCCATGCCTAATATTAGCGACGCTCATTTCTGATTATTAGAGATGCTCTAATGGCATCGCTAATAAGTATTTTTAGTGACGCGTACATGGGTGGGCATCGCTAATAGTATTTGCGACACGTCTTTTAGCGATGCATGTGGCGACGCTCATGTGTGTCGCAAAAGCTCATTAGCGATGCTTTTGATTACTATTAGCGACGCTTAAGTGTGTTGCTAATTGTACTTTTTCCTAAAGTGTGACCACGTATCATGCGAGCCCAATTTAAATCCATGAGTATAGAAGGACTAAAAAGATTGTGTTGTTCATTGTGTTTTTTGTTGTCACAAAATCAATCCTCACTTTAGCATTTGTTTCCACTTTTGGACCCTCCTCGTTAATGTTTCTTGAGAAACCAGCATTAATCCACCTACCTAAATGGTCTCGAAGAATACTCCTAGTCTTGTTCTGCATTCCCTTGTTTCATTTTTTAAGCTCCAAGTAGTGATAGTCACCCATTCTAGAGCTTAATTTGTACAGGACCATGGAACAAAGCTAGGATGCATGCGTATTGTGGTTGGCCGTACTTTATGAAAATTTTTTATGTTGGCATCTCACATCGAGATGAACTTACAAAGATGACATTGGCATTAGATACTTTTATTTGAGAGTTTTTTTGGGCTAAAACTTCAAAAGGACAAATTCAGAAGGATTCGTCACTAGATTGGCAGATCAAAGCGATTGCAGACAATATTCATGATATAGTTATAAAGATGATACATGACACCTTTACTTAAGAGGTTGATGTTGCACTTTCTGGTCAGTAGGGGCTTCGTTCCTCCATGCTTGTTGAATACTCAAAGAAAGAGATCAAAGGGCCACCAAGTTGGCTCTTGCGGTAGCCGCTCAGATGATAAAGTCAATAAACTAAATTGAAAGACTGTAATTGAAAGTAATTGAATGAGCCTGAATCAAAAAGCGTACCTTAGGGCTTTATTTATAGGCTGTGTATTTCCTAAGTTGATTAGGATTTGGAGCTGTGAGAGTAGGGATCTGATCACCAGAGAATGGTAGTTACCATGTTGGACACTGCATTTGAGTGATATATGTAGGTGGCAGTTTCCTTGTTGAACACTATTTCCTTATCCTTAGCTCGGTAGGGTGTTTAAGGCGGTAGTAGGCTCGAAACCTTCTTGTGAGTGTTTATAGTGCCTTCCGAGCTCAAGGTGAGTTTGAGGGTTGTATGGGCTTTCGATCTATAAGATCTGAAGGCCACATGCCTAATCTTGCTCTAGACGGATGACCTTTAGCTGTTCTGTAAGCACACGTGTCATGTGGAGATTGGTCTGTCACATTGAGATTGGTCTGTCACGTTATGGCATATCAGCTACTCTCCCCCGAGCCTTAGTTTTAGCAATACGAGTAACTAGCGCTGAGGGTTTCTACAATGTCACGCGTCTTGTCTTTCCATTTCCCTAGACGACCGTTGATGTGGCATTTATTGCGCAATCTGTCATTTGGGCTTTCGTGGCCATCATTGTCTCCAACCGTCATGACAGTTTGGCTGATTGGGCCCTCATTTTTGCGAACCTATATAAAGGGGGAAGGCGTATGCGTACGCCTTTTTCCCCTCATCATTTCTATTGCTTTTGAGAGAAAGAGATACTGTCACCGTCGAATCAGAGCAACCAGAGAACTTTGAAGAGATCTTCGTCGTCCGAAGCTCCCATCTCTAGTTATCTTCAGGTTCAACCTGCTTCCCTTCTGTTCGTTTTCCTTTTATTTCCTCTTTTTCTTTTGATTCTTCTTCTTTCCCTCTGTCATTCATTTTTCTATTGGTTTGCAATGTCAGCCTCCACTGCATCTTCTGGTGTCAATGATGGCACAGGAAACTCCTCAGAGACGACTGTGCCGTCCCAAGTTCATAAGTAATTCCTTCGGCGACACCAAAAATAGGGTAGTAGAGTCCCCCTCCAGTCCTGGGGTTAGGATTGTTGATGTTTTTGTGGAGCTTAGGAACAAAGTATGGGAGGCCTCTGGCAGGCCTTCCCAAAGAGAGGAATGACAGAGTGCCATAACTCCGGCCATATTAGATGGCCTGAGGGCATCTTTTAATTTTCCAAAAAATGTTACCTGTAGGCACCTAGTGCCATAGATCGTCCCTCCGATGTCCGTGCGGGTGAGATCTGTGCCTATCTCGCATGGTTCGAGATGGGGTTGAGACTCCCTCTTCTAGATCTAGTTAGGCAGTTTTTTACTTGGTTCAACCTCTGGTCTGCCGACCTCAACCTTAATAGTTGGAGGAATTTGTTAGGGTTTATAGTTTTAGGACATTAGAACGGTGTCGAGGTGACCCTTGACTTGATCCGTAGCAATATGGATCTGAAATACATGAGGTCGGAAGGCCTCTTTTACATGTCTTTCGATAAGGGGTTCAGACCCCTCTCCTTAGTGCCAACTTCTAATAAAACTTGGAAAAAGTGGTACTTCTTCGTAAAAGGAAGATAGGAGATGGAGGACTTACAGGATCAGATCTCAACATTTCCCTAGAGCACCGGGATTAAGGGTAAGACCCCCCCTTTTGAACATATGTCTGTTTTGTTGCATGTCTTTATTTCTTGACTAATCCTTGTGTTTATGACTTTTGTATAGATAAAAGTGCTTGAAATAGGTCAATCTTTATTGTTAACCTTCAAGATATGTACCATTGGCTTTTTCAGACCAGTGACAGAGCGCACACCATTATCATCACGCTTGAAAATTTGATGGCTACTGAGAAGAGCCGAGCAAAAAATTTGAAGAAATCCTTGTTGTCCAAGTGGGCTCTAGGGAAGAAAAAGACGAGGGAAACCTTTTCCCCTGTTGATCCTCCTCAAGCGAAGAGGAGGAGGCTTCGCTCTGACTCCCCTACCCAGGCTCCGGTTGAGAAGGGCATCGTCATTGCCGAGTCGACTCCCACTCCAGCCCCTGAAGTCTCGAAGAAGAGGAAGGGAAGGGCAGCTATTGACCCTTCCCAAATGCCGGATGGATAGTTGGCTGCCAAGTAGGCCTTTGACGAGTTCTAGGCCACTGGCCCCCAGAGGTATAAGGGGTAGAAGGCGAAGAAGACCATCACAGGGCTGATGGCTATCCAGCTGAAGGTAACTTTCGCCCTCTCTTCCTTCTCTTTTTTTGTGTCTTGTTGCCTTATCTGTTCTGACCTGCTTGTTTCGTGTTTTGCATACCATGCATGGCCTTGCCGCCCTCATGGACTCTACAGTAGATATGAAGGTGGTGGAAAAACTTCAGGACGAGCTGGATGAGGCCCGACATCAGCTGGGGACAGCCTAGTCCAACGTTTCTACTACAGAGGAAAAGTTGAAGGAGGCAACAAACTCCCTCTCCATCAGGGAGTCTGAGAGGGATTCTCTTGTTCGGAAGCTGGAGGAGCTGTAAAAGAATCATGATGATTTCCAAGTTGCCTCCGTCTAAAAGGTCAAGGAAGCCATCAAATCTGCTAAGGCTCGACCAAAGTAGAAATGAAGGCTGAGGTCGAAGAGATGGGCGAGAACCTGATCCAGCATGGGTATGACACCTTCAGATCCAGGCTCCTCGCGAAGTATCCCGACCTCGATCTGTCAAGGATTGATAATGATGAAGTCCTTGCGGTTGAGGCCGAGGTTCTAATCGAGGGTGGTGAAGGAGTTCTTGCGCCAGCCAACCCTACAGCAAAAGTTTAGGATATATTTGTTCTACCTTCTTTTTTAAAAAAAACTGATGTACTCTTCTTATATATCAATGAAAATTGACTTTTTCTGAATTCGTGTATGTTAATAGTGTGCCAAGTAGACTTCAACACTGTTCCAACCCATCATCGCTCTGTAATAAAAGCTTGGGCTTCTTCAGACTTTAATCTCACTAAGAATGTTCAGGAATTGAATATACTTTAGATCTCTCCTTCAATCTTTCAAATAAGCATGAACTGAATGATGTCTTCCGAGCAAAAAAAACTTATAATAACTAGACAGGAAGACTTGTAATGATAATTGAACCAATCTATCATAATTAGAGCACCAAGACTGATAATAACTGAACAGGAAGACTTGTAATGATAATTGAACCAATCTACCATAATCAGAGCTTTTGTCACCAGGATTGATAATAACTCAACAAGAAGACTTGTGATGATAATTGAACAAATCTACCATAATCAAAGCTTCTGTCACCAGGATTGATAATAACTGAACATGAAGACTTGTAATGATAATTGAACAAATCTACCATAATCAGAGCTTCTGTCACCAGGATTAATAATAACTGAACATGAAGACTTGTAATGATAATTGAACCAGAATTGGTAATGATTGAACAAAAACACTTGTAACTGTGTAGTAGAGTAATTGAACAAGTCTTCTATCCTCAGCACTAGAGATAACTGAATAATTGAACCAAAACTGGTAATAACTTGAGCAGGATTAACTCGAACCCTGGAATCAATACTGATTAATCTCCCTTGTAAGATACTCTAAGCCTTTAATGCTTGCATTAGGTGCAAGCTCCCCCTCTAGAGATCGCTAATCTGTAATTCTTGGACCAAACCTATAACTTTTGCAGAGGCTGTAAGGTTTTTCGGGGTCTGTACATTAAGATGGACCAGACCTATAACTCTTGCGCAGGCTGTAAGGTTTTTAGGGGTCTGTATATTAAGATGGACCAGACCTATAACTCTTGCACAGGCTGTAAGGTTTTTAGGGGTCTGTATATTGAGATGGACCAGACCAATAACTCTTGCACAGGCTGCAAGGTTTTTAGGGGTATGTACATTGAGATGGACCAGACCTATAACTCTTACACATGCTGCAAGGTTTTTAGAGGTCTGTACATTGAGATGGACCAGACCTATAACTCTTATACAAGCTACAAGATTTTTAGGAGTCAGTATATTGAGATGAGAACACTTAGTAGAGATGAGGAAAGAAAATCTTTATTGATAATATTTTCGCAGGTTTTTTACATTCCATGGCCTGGGTATAGGTTTCCTAGTTATGTCGTCTAACCAGTATGTGGTAGGTCTGACAATTTTTGTTACTTTGTATGAGCCTTCCCAATTAGGTGATAGCTTCCCTAAGGTAGGATCTTTAGTGTTTAGGAACACTCTTCTTAGGACGAGATCCCCAACCTAAAAACTGAGGGGCTTTATCCATTGTCTGGAACTGTTGGCCATCTTGCGTTGATATGCCTCTATCCTGATTCAGGCTTGGTCTCACTTTTCTTCAAGCAGGTCCAAGTTCTCTGCAAGCTGCTGATCATTGGTCCCTTGGTCAAAAGCTTCCGCCTTCAATGTCAGCATACCAATTTCAACAAGAATTACTACTTCCGTGCCATAGGCAAGTGAAAATAAAGTCTTAGAGGTTAGTGTTCTTCTTGTGGTTCTGTAAGCCCAGAGCACACTAGGGAGCTCTTCAACCCATCTTCCCTTAGCCTCTTCCAACCTCTTCTTAAGAGCATCAAGAATTGTTCGGTTGATGACTTCTACTTGCCCATTGGCTTGGGGGTGCCCGGGTGAGGCGAAATGGTGGCTGATGTGCAGGTCTTGGCAAAATTTTTTGAAAACTTTCCCGACAAACTGCGTACCATTGTCTGAAATGATAACATGCGGTATACTGAATTTGCACACTATGTTCCTCCAGGTGAAACTCTTGACTTCTGCCTCTGTAATGTGTGTTAGGGGCTCGGCTTCTACTTATTTGGAGAAGTAATCAATGGCAACCAAGAGATATCTTCTGTTCAAAGTGGCCTTCGGTAGTGGCCCTATAATGCCCATCCCCCACTGAGCGAAGGGCCATGGGTTGGCGATAAGAATGAGCTCATGGTGGGGCTGGTGCTGGTATGGAGCAAATCGTTGGCATTTGTCACATTTCTGGACGTGCTCCTTGGCCTGCTTCAGCATGTTGGGCCAATAGTAGCCCTCTGTCAAAGCTTGGTAGGCAATGGTTCTGCCCCCATTATGGTTGCCGTAGATTCCCTCGTGTATTTCGGCTAGGACATACTGAGATTCTTCTAGGGTCAAGCACCGCAATAAGGGTTGAGAGTAGGATCTACGATAGAGCTTTCCATTCAAGACTAGGTACCGAGTTGCCCTTATTCAGATTCTTTGTGCCATGTTCTTGTCTTTTGGGAGCAATCCTTTCTCCAAGTATTGGAGGATGGGAGTCATTCGATTTTGCATTTATTCGGTAACTTGGTAGGTCTGAACCTCTTCGATGCTTGGACTTGGCTGGTGAGAGATCTTCAAAATGGAATCTCCTTCTGGCTTGAGATAAGAGGCTATGTTTTCCAAGGCGTCAGCCTTGGAATTCTAACCGCTTTCAATTTTTTGGATGGTGAATTCATGGAAAGAGCGCTTTAATAAATTCACCAGCTCTGAATACCGGAGCATTCTGTCATCCTTGATGGAAAATTCTCCCAGAACTTGACTTACCACTAGTTGGGAGTCAGAGAAAACTTCGAGGTTTTGGGCTTCACACTCTAAAGCTAGCTTCATCCCGAGGATGAGGGCTTCATACTCAGCTTTATTGTTGGAAGCTCTGAATCCTAAGCTTACTGCCTTTCTAAAACAAGTCCCTCAGGGGATCGTAACACTAAGTCGACGCCAGTACCTCAGTCTGTGGATGATCCATTAGTGTAGAGCTGCCATGTAGCAGAACTCTTACTAAGCTATGCCTTGTCGTGCAGTACTGGGGTGAACTCTGCAACAAAATCTGTCAATGCTTGCCCTCTGATAGAGGTCCGTGGAACATAGGATATGTCAAATTCCCCCAATTCCATAGACCATTTGATCAGTCGTCCTGAAACTTTGGGTCTCCGTAGTATCGATTTCAGTGAATAGGCAGTTGGGATCTCAATGGGATGCGCCTAGAAGTACGGTTGAAGCTTCCATGCAGAGATTATCAATGCAAAGGCCAGCTTCTCAATCTCCGGATATCTTTTCTCTGCATCTAGCAGTGCCCTGCTTACATAAAAAATAGGCTTCTGGACTCCCCCGTGCTACCTGACTAACACAAAACTGACGGCGTTTTTAGAGACTGCAAGCTAAAAGAGCAGTTTCTCCCCTAGGATTGGCTTTGATAAGAGTTCAGGGGAAGCTAGGTACTTCTTCAGCTCTTGAAAGGCCTTCTCACATTTTTCGGACCACTGCAATGCTTTGTTTCCCTTTAAGGCTTTGAAAAACGGTAGGTAGCGATCAGTAGATTTGAAGATGAATTTATTTAGAGTCGCAACTCTCTCGTTCAGAGCCTAGATTTCTTGCTTCGTCCTTAGTGATCCTAGCTCAATCAAGGCTTGGATCTGAGTAGGGTCTGCTTCACTACCCCTCTAGGAAACAAGGTAACCCAAGAACTTTCCCTTGGTTACACCGAAGGTGCACTTCAAGGGGTTTAATTTTATCTTGTGCTGTTTCAAGATATCGAACGTTTGGCTTAACTGCAGGATGTGGCTGCTCTTTCGTAGGCTTTTGACCAACATGTCATCTATGTAAACTTTCATTGTCCTGCCAATCAGAGTACTAAACATCTTATTGACCAGACGTTGATATGTTGCCCTAGCATTTTTCAGACCGAACGGCATCACTCTATAGCAATAGAGTCCTCGCTCAGTTATGAAAGCTGTCTTTTCCTGGTCTGGAGGGTACATCTGGATCTGGTTGTATCCGGAGTTGGCGTCCATGAAACTCATAAGTTCGTGTCCTGCCGTTGCGTCGACTAGCTGGTCGATCCTTAGGAGAGGAAAGCTGTCTTTGGGGCAGGCTTTGTTAAGTTCTGTGTAATCGACACAAACTCTCCACTTGCCGTTCTTCTTCTTGACCAAAACGGTATTAGCAAGCCCTTTTGGATAGAATACTTCTCTTATCATCTTAGCATCCAACAACCTCCGAACTTCTTCATTAATGATTTGATGCCGCTCTGGAGCGAGCGTCCTCCTTTTCTGTCTTATTGGAGGGTGGTCAAGATCCGTCATCAACTTGTGGGTGATGAGGTCTGGATCTATCCCCTCCATATCTTTAGTTTCCCAAACAAATACTGAGAGGTTGCTCTTTAGGAATTCTATCGTCTCTTCTTGCTTGAATGGTGTCAGGTCTGGACCGATTTGCAAGTACTGCCCTTGTTCTTCAGAGTTGACTAGCACCTTGATAGGGTCCTCCACGGGCTTGGCCCTACTTCCCTTTCTCTAGTGCTTAGAGGTTCATTAATTCTGGATAGGCAGTCTTCTGTCTCATGATGGTGGGAAAAGTCTGGGCCCCTACCTTCATAAGAATGCAGTAATTGCTATTTGGGGGCCTTCTCCTTGAGCGTGAGAGCGTGACATTCTCAGGCGGTTGGCTGGCACTCTCTAATAGAATGGACTGCATTGTTATGCACATATTTCAGGCATTGGTGGGGGTCGAGGTGACCGCACCCATTTGGTGGAGCCAAGGCCTTCTGATTATAACATTGTAAGGGGACTTGGAATTAGCACCACATATTCTGAGATTATGGTCTTCTGTCCATCCCCCTCCCTTGCCGTGGTAAGAAGGTCAATCCTCCTTAGTGGGGTACTAAGGTTCCCATCAAATTCTGCCATTATTGCGGTAGTGGGCTTGACGCCGTTGGAGTTGAGCTTCATCTGTTTGAGGAGCTTGTAAAATAACACGTTTACAGAGCTCCCTATGTCTACCAAGATTCTTCGGATCTCAAAATTAGTAATTTTGCGAGAAATAACTAAGGCGTCACTATGAGAACAATGCACCCCTACAAGATCTTGATCTGAGAACTAGATCTCAGGTACTGGCCTCAGTCTTTTCTCAACAGTGAAAATCTGGAGGATGTTAGGGGTAGTTTTGGCCTCTTGAGCGTAACGCTTCCTTGTTCGGTTGGATGTCCCTATGGCCGGGGTGTCTGCATAGAGGACGAAGATGACCTGATTGTTCTACTACTGGGGCTCATTTTGTCCATCCTTCTGTTCCGGCCTCTATTCTTGCCTCCTTTGCTGTGGCCTATCATTACAGGGATTCTGCCTCCCGTCCTGCCTGACGAACTCCCGCAGTCGTCCTCTTCTAATAAGCTACTTGATCTCCTGTTTGAGGGTCCGACACTCATCAATCATATGCCCGTGGTCTTTATGGAAATCGCAATACTTATTCTGGTCCTTGTTGTTGGGGTTGCCCTTTAATAGGTCTAGCCACTTTAGGTTGTCACGTGCTTGGACTTGCCGAAGTATATGAGCTAAAGAGGCATTCAGTAGAGTGTAAGTGGCAAATCCTCTTGGACCAGTGTATCTTGGAGCTTTGGATGTCGTTCTTTTGTCTGGGCTCCTGACCCTCTTCTTAGAAGCACTGGAGTCTTTCTTCTAATCATCCCTCTAGGCTTGTTCCTTAATCTTTTGGGAGGGTTTTCTTTGCTTCTTCCAAATTTATGTACTTCCTGGCTCGTTCCATGAGCGTCGCCATGTCAGCGGGAGGGCTTTTTGTTAAAGAATCCTAGAAACCCCCCTGAGCAAGACCAGAGGTCAGAGTGGCCACCAGAAAGCTCGGACTACAATCTGTGATCTCTATGAGCTCGGCATTAAAGCGCGCAATATACTCTCGAGAGGTTCTTCTTCGGACTGCTTTATATTCAGTAGGAACTCTGGCCCTCTCTTTAACCTTCTGCTAGTCATGAATCTGTCAAGGAAACGCCTGCTGAGTTTGTAAAAACTGACGACTGAATTCTGAGGGAGGTGGTGGAACCACTTTAGAGCAGTGCCTTTGAGGCCAGTCATGAATTTACGGCACATGAAGGCGTCAGTGGCTCCATGTAGTGTCATGGTATGCTGATAATGAGAAAGATGATCCCCTAGATCCCCAGTTCCATCATAAAGAGTGAACTTTGGGACAATAAATTTCTTTGGCCGCTCCTCGGCCATTATAGCAAGGGTGAACGATGTGGCAAACCTTCCGAGTAACCTCGCTAGCTCGTCCTACTCTGTAGGGATGTAAACGCCTCTCACAACAACGGTGTGGTCCATAGAATCCACGACTTCTTCGACCTTCCGTGGGTTCCTAGGTGGTACTGGTTGTTGCGAGTCTTGCCTTGCAATCTCAGTGCCCATATAGATAGGACGACCATGACCTATGGTAGGAAGAGGATTTCGATCTTCATGGGCTAGAAGAACTGGTGCCGTTTGAGCCTGGAACTCTTGCAGTGTTGGATTTGCCCCTGAAGCCACTAGAGTTGGAACCCTTGTCGTGCTCCGGTAATGGACGGCCAGATTGAAGGCCGGTATCCCCCTGTCTGCGACGGCTGACCTCTGGGGGTCTCCTCCCACATGGGTTGTGCTTTGGGGGTGCACCGCTGGTTCATTGGGAGTTTCTTCATGGGACCCTCCGCCCATGGTGGTGGCAGGAGGCTATGCCCCTACATCAGCCACACCGATAGGAGGATGTAGGGGGTTGTTCCCGTGGCTCCGAGTAAGCAGTGCCAAAGTTTTAGAGATGGTAAGAAGTTGTTCCTGCATTAGGTCATTCTGTCGTTGAACTCGATCGATTTGCTGTTGCATGGGATCGGATGTTTGTCCCCTTCCTCTTCCGGCAAGCGGTCGGTTTGGAGGGTTTTGAGTGTTCTTTCTCGGACGGAGATTGGGAGCCATGATCCTCCAATGAGAAGGACAAGAAGTTTGTTTGTAGAGAAAAAAACTTTTGATAAGAAACGATTGTCGTTTCCCATAGACGGTGCCAAACTAATGCTGCACTTTCTGGTCAGTAGGAGCTCCGTTCCTCCACGCTTGTTGAATACTCAAGGAAAGAGATCAGAGGGTCACCGGGTTGGCTCCGGCGGTAGCTGCTCCGATGATAAAGTCAATAAACTGAATTGAAAGACTGTAATTGAAAGTAATTGAATGAGCCTGAATCAAAATGCGTACCTTAGGGCTTTATTTATAGGCTGTGGATTTCCTAAGTTGGTGAGGATTTGAAGCTGTGAGAGTAGGGATCTGATTACCAGAGAATGACAGTTACCATGTTGGGCACTGCGCTTGAGCGATATTTGTAGGTGGTAGTTTCCTTGTTTAACACTGTTTCTTTATCCTTAGCTTGGTAGGGTGCTTAAGGCGGTAGTAGGCTCGGAACCTTCTTGTAAGTGTTCGTAGTGCCTTCTGAGCTCAAGGTGAGTCTAAGGGTTGCATGAGCTTCCGATCTATAAGCTTTGAAGGCCACGTGCTTAATCTTGCTCTGAACAGATGAGCTTTGGCTATCCTGTAAGCACACGTGTCATGTGAAGATTGGTCTGTCACTTTATGGCATATCAGAGGTGTATTTTGGGTTTAGGGCTCACCATTGGACTGTAAGCTTAGACTTACTTGCCAGTTGCCACGAGACTAGCAGACCGAAACCAGCAATACTTCTAGGTGGTGATTGGGCCGTGCATCTAACCATTTACTACAAGTTAATCTATATCTATATCTATTTATTATTATTATTATTATTATTATTATTATTATATATAAAAAGTACAAATGTTTTTTTAAAAAAGTGTTTTACAATTTTATTTTAATGACAAAAATACCTTTTTTATGATTATCAAAAATTATTCTCATTTTAAGATTAGTTCTTTTTGTTTTAAGTTTTTGGATATCTAATTTTTTGACAATTCTTTTTCAAGCAGTTCGAGTTTGAGTTCTCTTTACGCCGATCATTAATCGTTAGAGCTTAAAAGATAGAGTTTGAGTTCTCTTTACGCGATCATTAATTATTAGAGCTTAAAAAATGGATTGACTGTCACAAGAAGGGAAACTTAGTACAATGTGCATGAATTAGCTCAAGATACCTTTGATTGATCCATAAAAAAAGAAGGATTATTTCTTCTAAATTTTTTTGATTCGTACAATTCTTTCCAAATCAATCTAATTAAGATAAGTAGTTCCATTTGTTTTAAGATTTGGATATCTAATGTTTAGACACTTTTTTGATAAAGCATTAATTAAAAAAGGAAAGAAGTACAATTCTCTTAGACGCGTGTTCTTGAATTGAGATTCCACCTCATTAGCATTTTTATATATAAATTTTAAAGTCCTGTCTTATTCTTTACTTGTATTTTCTTCACAAATATTTTTTTATTACTAAGTGATTTGTTTATTTAATTTTCTAATTAAAAAGACTTCTAATAAAATTAAATAACTAAGTTACCACTTTCCATGCCAATTTAAAAACTTCTAACAAGACTGTTTTTAATATATCATTCACCACAATCTAATGTTTTTGGTTGTTAAGATGTACCGATAGCAAAGTCTACACTTTTCACAGTGTTTCTGCTCTGCCATATTCTTGTACTTTGGAAAATTATGAGAAGACTTTTTGAAAAAAAAAAAAAAAAACAGTTTGTTGCCTCTGTTTCCTTTAATATACAAACTTCTCTATTATTGTTATTATTATTACTTGTTTTTGTGTTAGTGCTAGAATACAGTAAGATTTTTATTTACCATGTATTTGAATTAAAATCACTTATTGTCTTATGAGTTTCCTAACCTTGTGATTTAAGCAAAAACCTAGCTAATAAGCTGATTTGATCGAGGTTTCGTATGAAAAGGGTATTGGGAATTTGAAAATAATAGAATTAGACAAAATTATTAGGGCCATTCGGTTATAGATCTTTGGTTAAGATTTCAATTATAATAGAATCCAATTCTAACTCTTATAATTTAAGAAGTCCAATTAACTTTTATGAATAATATAGTTCCCAAAAAAAAGTTGTCAAAAGCCAAAAATGATCCTTTCTAACTACGGAACAATGGATAGATTTTTATTATTCAAAAAAGCAACTATGATTTAATCCATTATTTCTTCCATTTTTGGCGCTGAAACTGGGATTTCTAAATCTCTATAATTTCGAATATTATCATAAATTTGAAAAGGAAAAAAAAAAAAGAAAAAAGAAAGAATTTTTATTCGATATGAAACTGTGAAATTATATAGTAAAATTTTAATAAACAAAGCATAAATATATGTATGTTTATGATAAAATATATGAAATATAAAATTATATAATATGAAATTGTGAAATTATACATTAATAAAAAAAAATAAAAAAAAATAAAACATAAACATATACATTTTTAAAATAAACAAAATACTGACATGTAAAATTTTACAATACATTTAACGAAAGAAGTAAAAAATCTATAAATATAACACTGACATGTAAAAATTTACTGAACATTTAAGGAATAAAAAGAGTGATGTATTCACTATAAAAACATTTTAAAAAATATATAATACAAAACAAAATTTCCATAACGACTACAAATAATTTATATAAACTAAAAAAATAAAAAATGAACAAAATACTATGTAAATAATACAAATATTGTATGAAACAAATCATGAATATAATACTTATAATTAACAAAAAAATAATATGAAAAAAATAATATATATATATATATATATATATAATCACATATCTGATTATTAATAGAATACAAAATAATTATGATTGTGAATGAAAATCCGTTGAACAATTTTTAATATAAACCAAAGCTAAGATAGCAATAAAAAAGAAAGAAGAAGATAAGAAAAAAAAAAAAGTGATAAGATTCCGATAGATAAGGAAGTTCGCAGTGGAGAAGAAAATAGGATAAAAAACAAAGAAACGATTAAGTCCAAGAAATTCGTTGTCAATGATACTGAAATTAGATAAAGAATGTATTTAAATTCAAATAAAAAATAAAAAACTAAACAAAAATAATATTAATCAATAAAAAAACAAATAAAAAAAAGTCAATCTAATAACATCAAAGGATAGTAAATTAAATGGATAAATTTGTCATTAAAAAATATATAAAAAATAACAAGTAATCCATAAGTTATTTTATAATAAAAAATAAAAAAAAAATTACAACAAAAACATAACTAACGAGAATTAACTAATAATAAACTCACTAATACGGCCAGTTAACTAAAATTATTAAAACTTGATTCAAAGCAATGTATCGATTGTGAAGTCATGTGATCTCTTCACAGCCATCATACAGAAGTGAGAAAAGAATCTAGGTTTTGAAATGATGAGGTCGTGGGATATGATCTCTTTGTAGCCATCATAGAGAAAGAGAATAATCAGGAAAAGAGGTCTTGCAATCTCTTTGCAGCCATTGTTTAATTTATTTTGCTAATTAACTTCCTTTATCATTTATTTTTAAAATATATAGTCATACTAATATAATTATTTCATAAAAAATCTAAATAAATGAGGTAAATAAGAGTAATAGCCTAATGTTTATTTGATTAGTTTTTTTTCTTTATATCTGAGATAAGTCATATTTATAACTTGATATTAGTAACAAGTAACTATTTTGTGACAGAGTTTTACTCTTTTAATTTCACCTTGATTTATACCAAAAGATTGATCATGTAATATTCATTTAGTTCGTTAAATAAATAGTATTTCCATTTATCATTATGTAAAATCTTGGGTTATCCATGATGATTTTTCTTTAGAGATGCTAGTTAGGCAATACTGACAACATTTTTATTTAATATGTGATTATTAATTTTTGTTTAGAAATAATTTTATGGCTATTTAAAATTTTCATTTGCATCTACTATATATGTAATGTATTATTCATAATTATTTTGATAATTTTAATAAAATTAAAAATTTATAATAGTTAAATTAAAATATATTATTATATAAAAACTCAAAATTAATAGTAAAATGTCAAAACAAACCAGGGACATGAAAAAAGAAAGATAAATCATCAAAACAAATAAATTAGAGGTGTATGTTAATTTTTTAATATAAAATGTTTATTACAAAATGATGCTGCACTTTCTGACTCGCAATAAGTGAGGGCTCCGTGACTTGTAGAACACTCAGAAAGACGATCAAAGGTCCACCGGATTGGCTCCGGCGGTAGCCGCTCCGATGCTTAAGTAAGTAAAAGGAATTGAAAGACTGTATTGAAAGCCAAATAATGAGCATAAAAATAAAGCGTACCTTTAGGGTTTAATTTATAAGTCGTGGCCTTCCTAAGTTGATTAGGATTCGATGCCATGAATATAGGGATTTGATCATCGGAGATTGCAGTTACCTTGTGGAGTATTAAGTTGTACATGGAGATAATCATAGATAGTAGTTTCCATGTTGAATACTGTTTCCTTATTCCCTACTTGACAGTTGTTAAGGAAACCATAAGGTCGGAGCCGTATGATGTGTTGATTAAATATTGCCCAGGACATAAGGTCTGGGAGATATGTGCATGAAAATGCCCTGAAGGCTAGTCACTGCTCTGTATGATCGAGATTATCAGCTCCGTATGCACACGTGTCTCAAGGTGATTGGTGTGTCTGTTTGTGGTATATCAGCTACTCCCCCCCTAGCCCTAGTTAGAAGCTAGGGCTTAACTAGGGTTATGGGTCTTGTGAAGAGTCATACGTTTTGTTCCTTCGTTTCTCGAGACGTCGGTTTAATGCATCATTTATTGCACAGCCGATACTTAAGAATCCATCATTATCTTCAACCGTTGTGTCGACTCGCCTTGGAAGGCTCATATTTCGAATGTGTATATAAAGAGAGGGAAAGGTCTTTCATACCTTTCTTCTGCATTCGCTTCTACAGTACCAGACCGCCATTTGACATATTTTGAAGTTTGAAGGATATCCGGTGTTCATAGTCCTTTCTTGATCTCAGGTTCGACTTTTAGTCCCCTTCTACATTCCTTCTCATTTGTTTCATTTCTTTCTCTTGTTCGCCATGTCTGGCTGTGAGTCACACTCTGGTTCGGGCAGTCCTTCGGAGACCGTTCCTCAACTGCAGTTAGTGAATATTGATGAAAATAGACTAGTAGAACCCCCCTCTAGTCCGGGGGTTAGGATTGTTGATGCATTCGATGAGCTCCCAAATAGGGCTGGTGAGACTTCTGGTCGATCCGGTTACAGAGAGGAGGGTGAGAGTGTAATTACTGAAACCATGTTGAAGGAGTTATGGGCGAAGTTCAAACTTCCCACAAATGTTACTTTCAGGGTCCCAGATTCTCGGGATCGCCCAAGCGATGTTAGAGAGGGGGAAATCTGTGCCTATCTGGCCTGGTTTGAAATGGGTCTTACACTCCCCCTTCCTGACATAATAAAACAATTCTTTTGTTGGTTTAAGCTTTGCCCCGCAGACCTGAACCTTAATAGTTGGAGACATCTGTTGAGCTTCATCGTGTTAGGGTATATTAATAATGTCGAGGTGTCCCTCGACTTGATCCGTAGCAATATGGATCTAAAATTTCAAAAGGCGGAGGGCCTTTATTATATGTCTTTTGATAGCTGGTTCAGACCCCTTACTTCTGTGCCCTCCTCCAACAAGACCTGGAAGAAGTGGTACTTTTTCATTAAAGGAGGATGGGAATTCAAGAACTTTGAAGGTCAACCCTCCGCATTCCCTCGAACCACTGGGCCAAGGGGTGAGGCTCAACTTTTTCGTGGCTGTATTGATTTCGTTTTGTTCGCCAATTGTTGAACTGATCAATTTCTGTGCTTGTTTTGCAGTCAAGAGTGCGTGGAAGAGACCAGACTTCTCTCCCGCGATTCAGAAGCAATATAAGAAGCTCTTGAAGTCCAGCAGTCGAGACCATTTTTCCATTGTTAACCCTGATAGATTGATGGCTGCCAGGGGGGGTGTTGAGGAGATTGCTAATAATGTGATGGCTCAGTGGGAGACCGGGCCATCACCGTCCGTGGCGTCGGGGGAGGCTTCCTCTCCAGCGGTCCCTCCCATTCAAAAGAAGCGGAGGTTAGTTTTGTCCTCTCCTGAGCCTGCTGAGGGGGAGGAAGAGGATCCTGTCCCCATTTTGGTGGTCCCCCCAGTCCCGTCCCGTCGAGCAGGTAAGGGGGCATCATCATCGGTGGCTCCTGATGCTGTTGATCAGGGGGCCAAGAGGATTCTAAGGGACTTCTGGGCCAAAGGCTCAGTTAAACTCAAGCCTCAGAAGTCGGGGAAGCTTCTTGCTGATTTGACCGCTCTTCAGGTTAAAGTGAGTTCGTTGGGCCCTTATTTTTCTTTCCCTTTTCTTCAAGTGTTTAGGCTGGTATTGAACTGTTCACTTTGTATTATGCAGACCCTGCACACCCTTTCTGCTTTGGTGGAGGTTTCTCCACCTGCGGAGGAGTTTGACCAACTCAGGGCCGATCTGGACGATCTGGGGCTTCAGCTTGGTACTGCTCGGTCGGAGGCTCACGACTCCGCAGAGAAGCTGAAGGAGTGTCAGAACTCCTTAATTGTGATGGAGTCGGAGAGGAACCTTGCCGTTAAGCGGGCAAAGAGGTTGTAGGCGGAGATGAACGGCATGCAGTATCAGTACCGTAAACAGCTTGATGACGTCGTAGAGCAGGCATTGATGGATAATGAGGAGGAAATGAAGTCAAAGCTGGAAGGAATGACCCATCGCTTGATTACGTTTGGGTTCAACAACTTCCGTTCCCGGCTCCTTGCCAAGTTTCCTGACCTTGATGTCTCCTCAATTGTGCCGCCTGGATTTGAACCTTCAGAGGTTGTTATCCAGGGTGAAGTGACTGATGTCCTCCCTGCCGATCCCACGGAAGTGGTCGTACCGACTGAGATGGTTGATGCTGCCCCTGCCGATCCTTCTCCGGTCGTTGATTCTGTTCCTGCTGATCAGGCTTAGGATGTTTATTTTGTTATTCTTAACTTCCAATGTACTGGAAATATACATTCGTTAATGGAACAGTCTTTTGCTTGATACTCGTCTCTTTAGTTATATTGCTCTGTAGTACCTTAACTTGTGGTTGATGGTGGTAATTGTTGCAAATAGCGCTGCTCTGGAGTTTAGTGTATACCAGACCAGATTTTACTCTGTAGGTAGTTGTATTCCGAGCTGCTTTTCTTGCCCTAGGTCAGTAATTGAAGACTTTTTTTGCAAACATTTCAAAGTTAACTGTTCTGAACCCGGAGACTTATAATAATAAGTGGATATTTCGTGATTGTAGTTCGGTTGATCAGAACTTCAGCCTCCAGATCTGTTAAGACTAGGGTCAAGGTACATCAAAGTTGATGGACCTTTGTTGTATACGTGGCCCATCAAGCGTTAATGACCTGGAGAAACTGTCACGTCAACATATACGTGGACAAGACTAAAAAGTCTATATATTGCGTGTGTGGCTTTGCCTTTTGCTTCTCCCGAGAAGGTGGTTTAATGCCTCATTTATTGCACCACCGTTGTTTGGGATTTTGAAGCTAACTCTTCGCCTAACCGTTGCGACGGTTCATCTGGGTGGCTCTTGGGCTTCAAAGGCCTATATATATGGAAGAGGAGCGTACGGTTGCGCCCTATCTTCTTACTTTGCTTCGTTGTTGGAAAGGTTTTTAGATGTTTTTCAAAAAACTGCCGTTTATTCGGAGATGATTGACGGTCTTCAGTCTGAGTTGGGAATGATTAAACTGTGGCCGAGAGTTAACCTTCCCTTTGATTCAGTCTCCAAGGAAGGATTTAGAGGAGGTCGAGATCTTCTTGTCCATCTTGGCATCCGGTCGAGATTTCTCCAATGGGAGGTGGTCCCTCCTTGATTCAACCGAGGCTTGGAGCGTTGGGGATGAAGACGAAGGCGAGATGCTTCCTTCCCTCTGTATTCTGGCAGGCACCCTAGCTTAAATCGGTCGGGGTGTGACAACTGCTTTGAGGGAGATGAATGTGGGCTGCTTCCTCCCCTTTGTGACTTGGCAGAGACCCTTGCTTCAATCGGCTCGGGCGTCATGCCGATTACAAAGGTGGAGAATGAAAAGTCTCCTGAGGCCCAGAGCCCTCATCATTCGTTGGTACTGAGATCATTGATAGCGATGATGAAATGGCCTGGGCGCTCCTTGATGCAGATTGGGGTTCAAGGTTCCTTCCTTTCAAATGGAGCTGGCGGCGGCGGTAATAGAAGGTTGGATCCTGTGCCCTTATATCATCCGAGGAAGAAAGCCATGATGCTGCAAATAGAAGTGATATAGTAGCTTTCTGTAGTAGCCTATGTAATGGTGTCTTTGTTGTGGCCTTTTGTGTACTTGTTCTGTTTCCAGTTTTCTTATACTGATGTAAATCTTCTGAATCATTATAAAAAATTGAGTTCCTTCTTCTCAGATCTGGTGTTCTTTGAATTTGAATGTGCTCTTCTGTAGTTAAAGCACTTTCTCGTGCACTTCTAATATATGAATGTTCTAAGAATAGATCCAAGAAACTTACTAGGCTGCTTGCATCAAAGTACTTTACTCCTGATCGGTACTATAGTACTTGTTGCTTGTTTGACAGATAAGCCAAATAATATAAATATCAGATCTGAGGTGTTCCGATCTAGGAAACTTTAGTTTGTAGATGTTCGAAACTTCTGTCTTTGGATGGACCGGATCATAGAATCTGTGTTTTAAAGATAGACCAGGCTGAAGAGACCTGTGTATTATAAATGGACCAAGTCCTAAGACTTGTGCATTATAAATGGACCAAGTACGAAGACTTGTACATTATGGACCAGGCTCTAGAGGCCTGTGCATTATAGATGGACCAAGTACTGAGACTTGTACATTATAGACCAGGCTCTGGAGGCCTGTGCATTATAGATAGACCAAGTACTGAGACTTGTACATTATGGACCAGGCTCTGGAGGCCTGTGCATTATAGACGGACCAAGCACTGAGACTTGTACATTATGGACCAGGCTCTGGAGGCCTGTGCATTATAGATAGACCAAGTACTGAGACTTGTACATTATGGACCAGGCTCTGGAGGCCTGTGCATTATAGATGGACCAAGTACTGAGACTTGTACATTATGGACCATGCTCTGGAGGCCTGTGCATTATAGATGGACCAAGCACTGAGACTTGTACATTATGGACCAGGCTCTGGAGGCCTGTGCATTATAGATGGACCAAGCACTGAGACTTCTACATTATGGACCAGGCTCTGGAGGCCTGTGCATTATAGATGGACCAAGTACTGAGACTTGTACATTATGGACCAGGCTCTGGAGGCCTGTGCATTATAGATGGACCAAGCACTGAGACTTGTACATTATGGACCAGGCTCTAGAGGCCTGTGCATTATAGATGGACCAAGTACTGAGACTTGTACATTATGGACCAGGCTCTGGAGGCCTGTGCATTATAGATGGACCAAGCACTGAGACTTGTACATTATGGACCAGGCTCTAGAGGCCTGTGCATTATAGATGGACCAAGTACTGAGACTTGTACATTATGGACCAGGCTCTAGAGGCCTATGCATTATAGATGGACCAAGTACTAAGACTTGTACATTATGGACCAGGCTCTAGAGGCCTGTGCATTTATAGATGAACATTCTATGGAAGTAAAAGAAATATCTCTACTGATAATACTTCCGTAAGTGTTCTACGTTCCATGGCCTAGGAACAGGCTTCCCAGTCATGTCTTCTAGCCAGTAGGTGGTAGGCCGAACAACCTTTGTTACTTTGTAGGGCCCTTCCTAGTTTGGTGACAACTTTCCCACAGTGGGATCCTTGGTGTTTTGAAAGACTCTTCTTAAGACATAGTCTCCGACTTGAAAGCTGACTGTCTTGAGTCCTACCTTGGATTTGTCGACCATTCTCTGTTGATAGGCTTCCATCCTGATGCTGGCTTGATCCCTTCTCTCTTCGAGCAAATCCAAATTTTCCATCAGCTGTTGATCATTGGATTCTTGCTCAAAGGCTTCTGTTCTCAGGGTTGGCATACCGATCTCAATCGGAATTATTGCTTCTGTCCCATAAGCTAGTGAGAAGGGAGTTTCAGAGGTGGGAGTTCTTCTGGTTGTTCTGTAGGCCCAAAGGACTCCAAGGAGTTCTTCTGCCCACTTTCCTTTGGCCTGTTCCAACCTTTTCTTTAACCCGTTAAGCATTGTTCGGTTGGTGACCTCTGCTTGCCCATTTGCTTGTGGATGGCCTGGAGAGGCGAAGTGCTGGCTAATGTTGAGATTTTCGCAGAATGTTTTGAAGCCTTTACCAGTGAATTGTGTCCCATTGTCGGAGATAATTACACGTGGTATGCCGAACCTGCACACAATGTTCTTCCAGGTGAAGCTCTCAATTTCCTTTTCTGTGATATGTGTCAGAGGTTCGGCTTCGGCCCATTTAGAGAAGTAGTCGATGGCCACCAAGAGATATTTCCTGTTTGGAGGTGCCCTTGGTAATGGACCCACAATGTCCATCCCCCACTGAGCAAAGGGCCAAGTACTAGGAATCGGGATAAGCTCATGATGAGGCTGATGTTGGTACGGGGCAAATCTCTGGCATTTGTCGCACTTCCGAACATATTCCTTAACCTGTTTCAACATGCCAGGCCAGTAATAGCCCTGCGATAGAGCTCGGTGGGCTATAGTTCTGCCCCCATTATGATTCCCGCAAATTCCTTCGTGTATTTCAGCCAAGACATATTGTGACTCGTCTGGAGCTAAGCATTTTAACAGAGGTTGAGAATACGACATTCTGTAAAGCTTGTTGTTTAGGATCAGGTACCGAGCCGCTCTGATTCGGATTCTCCTGGCTTTGTTTTTGTCCTCTGGGAGGAGCACGGATCTTAGATACTAGAGGATTAGAGTCATCCAGTTCTGGGGCTGTTCATCAATTTGAGCAATTTGGGCTTCCTCAATGCTGGATCCTGGCTGAAAGGAGATTTTAATTGTGGAGTTTGCTTCAGACTTGAGGCGGGAGGCCATGTTAGCTAGAGCATCTGCTCTACAATTCTGGCTTCTCTCAATTTTTTGGATAGTAAATGTCTGGAAGGAATGCTTCAAATGGTTCACCAGTTCGGAGTACCGGAGCATCCTATCATCTTTAATGGCAAATTCTCCCAAGACTTGGCTCACCACCAGTTGGGAGTCAGAGAAGACATCGAGGTTCTGAGCCTCACATTCCAGGGAAGCTTCATGCCTAAGATTAGGGCTTCATATTCGGCTTCATTATTAGAAGCTTTGAATCCCAAGCTGACTGTTTTTTCTGACGTGAGCCCATTAGGAGACTGTAGTACCAGGCCTACCCCTGAACCTTGATCGGTTGACGATCCATCAATGTATAGCAGCCAGGTTCCCGAAGTTTCGGTGAGTTACGCTTTGTTCTGAAGTGCCGGGGTGAACTCTGCAACGAAATCAGCTAAGGCCTCCCCTTTGATGGAATTTCGGGGTACATATGATATGTCGAATTCCCCTAGCTCCACAGACCACTTCACCAATCTTCTCGATACCTCAGGTTTCCTCAATATTGACTTCAGAGGATAGGCAGTTGGGATCTCGATTGGATGGGCTTGGAAATAAGGTCGAAGCTTCCGAGCTGATATGACCAAGGCATCAGCCAGTTTCTCTACTTCTGGGTATCTTTTTTTCGTGTCAAGTAGTGCCCTACTGACGTAGAAAATAGGCCTCTGTACTCTTCTGTCCTGTCTGATCAATGCGGAGCTGACCGCGTTTTTGGAAACTGCAAGGTATAGGAGTAGCTTTTCTCGTTGTACTGGTTTTGAAAGGAGTTCTGGAGAGGCTAGATACTCTTTTAGTTCTTGAAAGGATTCTTCGCATTGTTCCGTCCACTGCAAAGCTTTGTTGCCCTTCAGAGCTTTGAAGAAAGGCAGGCAGCGGTCAGTGGATTTGGAGATAAATCTGCTCAGTGCCGCAATTCTGCCATTCAATGCCTGAATTTCCTTCTTGGTTCTTGGTGACTTCAGTCCAATCAAAGCTTAGATCTGAGTGGGGTCTGCTTCGATACCCCTCTGAGAGACAATGTATCCCAAAAATTTTTCCTTCGTAACTCCGAAGGTACATTTCGAGGGGTTGAGCTTCATCCTGTGTTGTCTGAGGATATCGAAGGTCTGGGCTAAATGCTGGAGGTGACTGCCTTTCTGCAGACTCTTTACCAGCATGTCGTCGATGTATACCTCCATGGTGCTACCGAGCAATGGGTTGAACATCTTGTTTACCAACCGTTGATAAGTGGCTCCAGTGTTCTTCAAACCGAAAGGCATTATTCGGTAGTAGTAGAGCCCTCGTTCGGTTGTCTTTTCTTGATCTAGAGGGTACATCTGGATCTGGTTGTATCCAGAGTAGGCATCCATGAAGCTCATAAGCTCATGCCTCGTAGTGGCGTCAACCAGTTGGTCTATTCTTGGCAGTGGAAAGCTGTCCTTGGGGCACGCCTTGTTGAGGTCTGTATAATCAACGCAGACTCTCCACTTGCTGTTTTTCTTTTTGACAAGCACGGTGTTGGCTAGCCACTCGGGATAGAACACTTCCCATATCATCCTGGCGTCCAGCAGCCTTTGGACTTCTTCATTTACAATCTGATGCCGTTCAGGAGCAATCGGCCTTCTCTTCTGTCTGACTGGCGGATGATCCGGATCCACCATCAGCTTGTGAGTTATAAGATTGGGATCTATTCCCTCCATGTCTTTGGTCTCCCAAGCGAAGATAGAAAGGTTGTCTTTCAAGAACCTGACTATCTTTTCCTGCTTGGTGTGTGTTAGGTCTGGGCCGATGTTCAAATAACGCCCCTCTGCTTCTAAACTGACCAATACTTTAATGGGCTCGCCAACAGGTTTGGCTCGGCTGTCGCGTCCCCTTAGGCTCAGGGGTTCTTCAATGTTGGATAGGCAATCCTCCACCTCGGAAGAGTGAGTGAGAACCGGATCTGCACAGTCCCGAGTGTACTGTAATTGCTATTTAGGAGCCCTCTCCTTGAGGGCAATAGCGTGGCACTCTCGGGAGGTTGGCTGACACCCTCTGACCGAGTGGATGCTCTGGTTGTGGACGTACTTCAGACACTGATGGAAGGTCGAAGTGACTGCTCCTATCTTATGCAACCAGGGTCTCCCGATTATAACGTTGTAGGGAGATTTCATGTTTAACACCATGTACTCCGAGATGGTAGTCTTCTGCCCTTCACCCTCTCTTACGGTGGTAGGAAGGTCGACTCTCCCCAAAAGGGTACTGAGGCTGCCATCAAAAGCTGCCATCACGGCAGTGGTGGGCTTGACGTTGTCATGGCCTATCCCCATCTGTTTAAGCGGCTCATAGAACAGTATGTTGACGGAGCTGCCAGTATCGACCAGGACTCTCCTGGTCTCGAAGTTGGCGATTCTGAGGGTGATAACAAGGGCATCACTGTGAGGGCAATGTACCCCTGCTAGATCTTGCTCAGTGAATTGAATCTCCGGTGCTGGCTTGAGCCTCTTTTCTACGTTGGAGATCTGTAATACGTTTGGGGCAACTCTGGCCTCCCGAGCATATCTCTTTCTTGCCCTGTTGGACATTCCTGTGATAGGGGAGTCAGCATGGAGGACGTAGATAACATGGTTGTTCTGCCTCTGAGGCTCGTTTCGTCCTTCCCTCTGCTCCTGCCTCTGTTCGGGCCTTTGATCTGGCCATTGTTGAGGCTTGTTGTCTTGGGGGTTCTGCCTTCCGTCCAGCTTGACGAACTCCCGAAGACGGCCCTTCTTTATGAGCTGCTCTATCTCATACCGGAGGGTCCTGCATGTGTTAGTTGTATGTCCATGATCTTTATGGAAATTACAATACTTACTTTGGTCCCGCAGGCTGGGATCTCCTTTGATTGGTTCCGGCCACCTCAGTTTCTCCCGATCTCGGATCTGCCGGAGTACCTGGTTCGGTGTGGTGTTTAAAGTAGTGAAGTTGGTGAACTCCCTTGGTCCGGAGTTGTACACAGCTCAGGGTGCTGTTATCTTCTTTGGGCTCCTGGCCCTCTTTTTTGTTGGAGTCTCTTCTGTGATCCTCCTTCTTGTGGTCCTCCCGCTTCGGATTGTCCCTCTGGGTCTGATTTTTGCCCTTTTGGGATGTGCGGTTGGCTTCTTCCAGGTTGATGTACTTTCTGGCCCGATCCATTAATGCCGCCATATCGGCTGGAGGGCTCTTTGTTAAGGAGTCTCTGAATCCACCTTGGGCAAGCCCAACAGTTAGGGCTGCTACAAGGAATTTCGGGCTGCAGTTAGTGATCTCCGTGAGTTCGGTATTGAAGCGTGCGATGTAGGCTCTGAGGGATTCCTCCCTAGTCTGCTTGACATTTAGCAGGAACTCTGGGCCCCTTCTGAGCCTCCTGCTGGTCATAAACCTGTCCAAGAACTGTTTACCAAGCTCGTAGAAGCTGGTAATTGAGTTCGGAGGGAGGTTGTGGAACCACTTCAGAGCAGCTCCCTTCAAGCTGATGATGAAGGTTCGGCACATGAAAGCATCAGAGGCTCCGTGAAGGGCCATCGTATGCTAATAGTGCGAGAGATGATCCCCTGGATCTCCAGATCCATCATATAGGGTGAACTTGGGCACCATGAACTTTCTGGGCCTCTCTTCTGACATGATGGTGTGAGTGAACGGAGTGGCTAGTCTTTCGAGCAGCCTGGCCAACTCGTCTTGTTCTGGAGGGTTCTGAGGTCCTCTCAAGGCGATTGTTCGGTCCATAGACTCGGCAATTTCCTCTATCCTCCGTGGGTCTCTGAGTCTGACATCTTGCGAACCCTGCCTGACAGTCTCGGCTTCAAGGTAGTAGGGTTGAGTACGCCCTTCGGACGGAGGAGGATTCCGAACCGGAGGGATTGGTGCAGCATGGGGATGAGGCTCCTGCGGTGCCGGATGTGCTCCCGAGGCCCTTGGAGTTGGGGCCCGAGTAGTACTCCGGTAATGGACGTCAAGAACGAAGGCTGATGTTCCCTAGCCTGGAGCTGACGGTTGTGGATCTCTGCCAACGCGGGCAACGCCCGGGGGGTGCCCAGGCTGGTTAGTTGGAGCCTGCTCATGGAGTTCTTCATTCTCCGTGGCAATAGGAGGTTGCGTTCCTGCGGCGAAGTTGACCGGCGGGTTAGGAGAACACGCTGCTTGGTTTTGTGTGAGTGTTGCCAGTGTTCTAGTGATAGCAAGCAACTGTTCTTGCACCAATTCATTGTGTCGTTTGATCGATTCGATCTCTTGTCGCATGGGGTTAACCGCTGGTCCCCTTGTACGAGGA
Source organism: Nyssa sinensis (assembly GCA_008638375.1). NCBI lineage: Eukaryota > Viridiplantae > Streptophyta > Magnoliopsida > Cornales > Nyssaceae > Nyssa > Nyssa sinensis. The sequence goes on from CM018043.1 coordinate 17,326,786, forward strand.
GCAGGTGGCTGACGTTGAGAGTTTTGCAAATTCTGAGTATTCTGTCGTGGTCGGAGATTTGGTGCCTTGGTTTTCCGGTGGAAAGAGATGAGTTTATAAATAAAGCACTTGGAGATTAGTCGATTCCCACAGACGGCACCAAACTGATGCTGCACTTTCTGACTCGCAATAAGTGAGGGCTCCGTGACCTGTAGAACACTTAGAAAGACGATCAGAGGTCCACCGGATTGGCTCCGGCGGTAGCCGCTTCGAGGCTTAAGTAAGTAAAAGGAATTGAAAGATTGTATTGAAAGGCAAAGAATGAGCATAAAAATAAAGCGTACCTTTAGGGTTTAATTTATAAGTCGTGGCCTTCCTAAGTTGATTAGGATTCGATGCCATGAATATAGGGATTTGATCATCGGAGATTGCAGTTACCTTGTGAAGTATTAAGTCGTAGATGGAGATAATCATAGATAGTAGTTTCCGTGTTGAATACTGTTTCCTTATTCCCTGCTTGGCAGTTGTTAAGGAAACCATAAGGTCGGAGCCGTATGAGGTGTTGATTAAATATTGCCCAGGACATAAGGTCTGGGAGATATGTGCATGAAAATGCCCTGAAGGCTAGTCACTGCTCTGTATGATCGAGATTATCAGCTCCGTATGCACACGTGTCTCAAGGTGATTGGTGTGTCTGTTTGTGGTATATCACAAAAAAAATCAGATAGAAACTTTTAAAAATTAAAATTAAAATCAAAAGTAAAATTATACATAATAAAATATTGATCATGATAACATTTAAATATTTGCATTAATATTTGATATACGATTTATTTATTTTTATTACATTATTTTCATTTAATTATATTCTACTACAATATCTCCATTGTAATTTACTATATTTAACACATTATTTGCAATTATTATAATTTAATGGATTATGGTATTTACATTGTCTTTGTAAAATTATATGTACCACGAAAAAATTTATTTAATTGTATAATTTTATTTGATATAATTTCACGTACAACAACGTATGTGCTACAAAACTAAGTGGAATAAAATACCTGAATACAAATTATTATATATGCATGCAAGCCCCCCTCCAAGGATCCAATAACGATTAAAGCCTGTCTATGCAGAAATCAAATGATGCAATCTCAGCTAGATCACAACTACTGTGGAATCACATTCCAAGACTTCGATTCTCCAATTTAGCAGTCAGGCAACTTTCCACAGTCATAACGTATAACATCCATTATCCTGTGATAAAGAAACCTATAAAATAACATCCCTAAAGAACTTCATCCACCATCCAGATCCATCTTGTTGCACCCATCCTGATAGATATGAACCAGTGATCAACCCAGCCACCCGCCACCTTCGTTCCTTCACGTAGCTCTTTATGGCCTTGGCAGCATCTCCCGGCACAAGTCTCCGGTATCGGATAAATGACTCGCCAATGTGTCGGCCCAGAACAACTGCATCTTCCAGGGATGAACAACCACCTTGGCCTAGGTCAGGTGTCATGGGGTGCATGGCATCGCCAGCCACTGTGATGGTCCCTTTGCATGAATTTCCAAGTATTACATCCCATGGAAACCTGAACATGAGGGGGGCCCATGTGAGAGTGGAGAGGTCGGAGTGCCGGACGACATCCAAGTATACTGGAGGGAAGTCTTTGGCAAAATTGTCAATGACTTCTTTCTGTATCACTTCTGGGTTTCCTGCCAGATCTTCTCCTGTAATTGTAATGTGATTTTTCCATTGATTAAAATGAACGTATAACTAAAATGTACCTAAAAGAAAATTGAATTTTAGTCCGACCCAATTAGGTGGGAGTGAAAAACCATCCTTTAAACCTGGAATAAATTATTACATAAAAATGTTATGGAGTCTAATTGGCTTGCCAATTCGGCCATTATTAGGACTCAAATTGTATGTAAAATGGTGCCATTGGTTTGGATGTCTATCATTTCAAAGCAAATGAATTTTATGTCAATTCTATTTCCAGCAAAAGCTTCTGGCAAAGACAGTCTTCAGGGGTTGAAATAATAATGGGCTTCAAAACTTGCCAGACATTTTTGTAGGATTGTTGTTTGGATAAACGTGGGCCTGCAATACTGGAATATAGGACTCTTCATGACTTAATTTTAAGGTCCATGGTCCATCAAATGGCTATTGTTTTTTTTTTTGTTAAAAATAAAATAAAATTATATAGATAAAGGTTACATACTTTATATTTGAATAATGTTAGATACACGAAATTAGTTTACGTAATGACATCATCTATTTTAAATCTTCTTTAAAAATTAACTAAAAAAATAAAACACATCCATTAATTTTAAAACAATCATATGGGTTGGAAGAATTATCCTAACCCATCATAAGTTAAGGGCTTATAGAGACCCAAACTATTATATAATGGGCCACACCAAACTAGCTCAGCGTGACAGCCTAGCCCAATAAAAGCCCATAAGAACCTTTACTCCCTCTTTGCTGCTGAAATTGTAACTTTCATGCATAACTTCATTTGTTAAATGATTGGATGGATCAAATTTTGTCAATTGGAGCAAATACTAAGTGAATTTTCCAAATGAAAGGATTGATCATAGAGCAATATTAGAGTTCTCGACAAAAATATTCGAACAAAGTTTTCCAATACTTACACAGATTGGGGTCTAGTGGATGAGACTTAGGATAAGTGAACCCCACCTGTGCGAGTGTAAAAAAATTTTGTATAATATTTTGTTGGAAACTTTAGTGTTAGTGTTGATGATATGGATTGAAGGCTAACCCTTAGATGTAGATTTGCAACTGATGAACCAATAAAGCTCTTTATCATTCAGAGGCACAAACGCACCCCTTTTGCCCACATCTACAAACTGCTGGAATTCCTGCTTCAACCCATGGCCTTCAGGAAACACGGCTAACCCACGCGCGGCTGATCGACCGGAGTACACTGGTGCTCCAAGCCCCAGCCAGGAAGCCACCACCGAGTGCACCCCATCACACCCTATCAAAACCTGTGATAGAGCAGCAGACCATATGAGTTCAAATTCTACATGATATGACTGTTAAATGTTGAGACATTTATGGGCCTGAACATTACCTTGGCTTTGATGATGGTTCCATCTTCCATGTGTAGGACAGCAATTGATGAGCCTTCTTGTTTTTGGGCTTCAATGTGGTTTAATTTGGAAGAGAAACGAAGGGTGTCAATGGGCAGTTCCTCCGCCAGAGCCTCCAGCAAGGCTTTGCGGTGGACCGACCTGGGTCCAGCTCCACCCCTGTATCATGAGGAGACACATCATTACATGTGAAGCCCACTACATGGATTTGAGGCATGTCAGTTGGCAAAAGTTACCAATACATTTGGGCTCAAGCCCAGTCAAGTTGGGGATTTGGAAGTGAAATTAATGAAAAAAATGAAAAGTCAAAGAAATTAGATAAATTTGTTTTGGCACAAACCCAATAGCTGCCGCATATCCCAACTTCTGGACTGGAGCCTTATCACAATGAGAAATTCAATAGTGTTAACGGTTTGATAATAAGTGATATGGATAGATAATGTTACAGATGTAATCCTCAACTTTATTTTTAAAATTATTAAATAATTACTCTAACATAACATGTTTTAAATAAAAAGAGACTGGACAAGCTAAATAAATTCATTATTGAGGCAAAGACATTTTTTTATACAAAAATAGAAAAATGAAATATAACTTACTATACCCATCTGACAAAAAAAAATAAGATAAAGCCATCATCTAAAGCAATCAAGCACAGATGCGTAAGAAAGTTGTCCATCTGTACTGTTTTATTGCTCAAATGATGAGTACTATTAACCAATCAATTTGCTACTAAATTGACTTAAAGCCATAAAAAATTTACTTAAAAGTCATAGAAGGTAGGTAAGATTTATTCCTCATGCACAGTGTTATTAAATTCGGCCAAGTTGGGCACGTCAATTCAATGAATCAGAAGTTACGTCTGATTTTGTTATTGAAATATTTAAAAATATAAATCAGTAAAAATTAGCTAACTTGGTAAACCAAATGAATTTGTGTGAACCAATTAGATAGTAAATAATTACAAAAAAAATAAAGACTTAATAATTAAAATTTTAAGTGATTTATTCTCATTAATGATATTAAAATATCTATAAAATATGTTTAATATATTCATAAGTTGTTTTTAATTTTTGTTATCATGCTTATATAATATTTAACAATTTTAACAATAAATTTAATATTTTAACTATAATTTAATAATTAAAATAAGAAATGACAATATAAGAGCAGCTATTAATGGTGATCAGACATGAACAAAACTGACAGTGTACTGAGGCTGTTTAAAATAGTAACGAATACAATAATGTTTTGAAAAAAATTAAAATATTAAATAAAATTTTTCAAAATAGATATACCCAGGCGGGCAGGCGAGGTGCTTATATGTTATAAACCCACCATAGGTTAGGGCTTCTTAGTTTTACAAAGAAACGCCCATAGGGGCACAAACCCTTTTTCAAAGTGGGTTCACATACTCACTTAAAGCATTGTGTACAATCATTGTGGGACACGAGCTTATGTTACTATATTCAAGTAGTAATGTTTGTAGCATATATGTTATAAACCCATCATAGGTTAGATCCTCTTAGATTTACAAAGAAACATCCCTTGGGGCCCAAATCCTTTTTCAAAGTGGGTTCACATACTCACTTAAATAGTTGTGTCCAATCACTGTGGGACACGAGCTTATGTTACTAAGTTCAAGTAGTGATGTTCGTAGTTAATTTTTTATTCATTTTTTTAATAATTTTGAATAACTCAATATCTGTTTTGAATCTACTAATGGAGAAGATACGTGAACCCACTTTAAATAATATGTGAGGCCCATTTTTATTTTAGTTCAAAATTAACTAAAAATCTATGCTCAAACCAATTTCTTCGAACAACCTCTACCTCTACATACCCCTCATGAGAGTCCGATTTGAATCCTTAATTTTTGTACTGAAAACTATCAAGTAATACCAATTAAAATAGAGTAGTCGTTGAATGGGAAGTATTGGTTCTTTTATCACATGTACCATGTGCTTACTTATGGACGGCTATTTTTGTGTTGCTTTCTTTTATAATACTACAAACACAAAACTTTAAGTTGGAACTTTTGGAGCATGCGATGCAATGCAAGCATATTCCATTGTGCTACGCATGGCCACTATGCTAATCAATGGGCCCCCTATATATTCAATAATTTTGATATTTCGTTAGGTGGGCCGACTCTTCTATTGGAAGCCCAGGGCGTAACGTAGGTGGAAAAGGGTGAAAGTTTCCAGGCTAATGCCCTGCTGACCGGGGTTCGACTCTTTGTTACTGCACGAGTTCGCAATTTACTTGATGCACTCGGTTACTGGACGATTTGGTGTATCCAGAGTTTACCGCCTAGGGGTAGCACGAAGGGCCGAATGCCAAAGCTGCTATTAGGCTAACGTATCCTTAGGGGGTTTCCCGTTATAAAAAAAAAAAAAAAAAGACTCTTTTATTGGAAACTTTAGTTGTTAAATTTTTGAGTGATCTATTTATTTTACAGGTGTTTTGTATATTAGTCTATATACATAAAGATTATTTGGGTTTTGAGGAAAGGTGAATTACATACAATTAGGGTTTATATTCTATTTACATTATAATGCATTTTCATTTTCACCCTTAAACACAGAATTAAGGCCAGAATCGCGTAAATTTATATTCTTATGTTCATTTATTTATTGTTTGCCTCTTATTTGACTATTGTTGCAACATCAATTCTACTCAATGCTTGTTCCATAAGTTTTTCAATATATATTACATACTATTAATACCCACTCCAGTGAAAATTGGCCATGTTTATTTTGCAATATAAAATAAAATAAGTGAAATCTTATTCAATGTTTAAATATTTATTTAAGATAGGGATTAGTTTTAATTATATCTCACTGAAATGAGAGGCAGTAGTATTATGAGTGAGAGAGAGAGAATGCTTCTAACAACTACAATAAATGTCACACGTATACATTATCTTAACACATTATCATCACTATTGATGACACCTACGGACTATTCAATAGATTTAAAATGCATCGGCTATTTCTTTTTTCATCTTCTTGTATCTATTAATTATCATTTTTATTAATATTTGTATACAAAAAAATTATTATATTTGTTGAACCTTCTCTTATTTCTCTATATATCTCTTTGTGGGTCTTAATTTTTTAATTTTTTAGCATATATTTTAGAAAAATATTTTTTAGGAATTTGATTTTTTTAGGATCTCAAGAAGAAAAAAAAATCATTGAGAATACAAATGTAGTAACCATAAGATTTTATCATTTTTTATTAATATTTGTACCATTTTTAATGTAAAATTGAAATATAAAAACATATTCAAACATTTTTCAAATATAAAATTAAAATATTTAATAACTCATAAAATTTTATTTTTTTATCCGATTTCAACATATTCAAATCATATTTTTTTACCCGATTGTCCAAGGCGATTTACATAGTCAAATTGTATAAGGGAATCCCACTTTTTCATAAACCTGCCCTCAGAGAAGACTTGTGCCCTTATTATAATAATATAATCTTGTGTTGTCACCCTGCAACTAAATTCAGTGCAAGCTCTTTCAACCTTCTATAATATAAACAAATCAACCACTCCAAATTCGATTTTGTGATTTTGTACTGGACCTCATTTACAAATCATGTAAACACAGATTTACTTTAAATGCATGACGATTAAAGTGCTAACATGGTAGCTTTAAGTTGGGACTAGGAATTCAATTTTCATCGCTCATCAAAAAATAAAAATTACTACATTACCAAAGGAGTTTTGTGAAAATACTTTGAAATTGCAGAGACGTTGATTTTTCCAGATATCACACAATTTTATTTGAATCATAAAACAAAAAATAAAAATAAAAATTAGTTCTTGCTTCCGTCTTTCATTTTGGGTCGTTTAGAGTAGCGTTTTCACTCATCTATTGCTTATATGAGTTTTGTTTTGAAAAAACATATTTGCTAAATTTTTGTGGTGGAAGAAATTTCAAAATACATTTTTGTGCTTTTGAAGATGTATCTCCAAACACCCACTTTTTGCCATTACCAACCAAAATGTTATAGCTTATGGGGCCTGAAATTGACCATAATTCCAGTCATCTTCAAGCCACTTTTTAAGAGGCTGTGGCCCACTCAATAATGAGAGGCCGAAGGAACAAATTCCATTCTCATGCATTACCTGGTTTCCATGGCCGACATGTGGTGTAGTTGGCGTTGCATATATATATTTTGTTCTTGGTGATAACAACTGAGGGTTAAAGAATAGAATTTGCATCCATTAAATTCCATCAAGAGAGAGGTTCTCTCTCTTGATTATGTGAGAGAAAGGTTTGTGGTATACCATAAAAGGACAAGCCAATCAACACTTGACACGTATGACCACAGTCCGATTCATGTTCAACTAGCATGATTCTTGCTCAGCCAATGACATCCAGATCATCACATAAGGTCGGAAATGACCAATGAATATATCCAGAACTGACCACAGGGTCCAGACCATAGCTTCAGATCTCGTCACCGCCTTAGCGGATTCCGAGCAGAGAATAAGGAAGCAGTCTCCGATACGGAAACTACCATTTGTGATTATCTCCGCCTTAGCGGATTCCGGGCAGAGGATAAGGGAGCAGTCTCCGATACGGAAACTACCGTTTATGATTATCTCCATCTACGACTCAATGCCCACAAGGAAACTGCAATCTCCGATGATCATATCCCTATATTCATGGCGTCGAATCCTAATCAACTTAGGAAAGCTTCGGCCTATATATTAAACCCTAGAGGTACGCTTTCGAACTCATGCTCATTCTTTGACTTTTAATACAGTCTTTCAAATTCCCTTACTTACTTAAGCATCGGAGCGGCTACCGCCGGAGCCAACCCGGTGGTCCTCTGATCATCTTTCTGAGTGTTCTACAGGTCACGGAGCCCTCACGTGTTGCGAGTCAAAAAGTGCAGCATCAGTTTGGCGCCGTCTGTTGGAAACGACTAATCTCTACGTGCTTTATTCATAAACTCATCTTTTTCCCCACCGGAAAACCATGGCACCAAATCTCCGACCCCGACAGAATACTCAGAGTTCGCAAAACGCTCAGCGTCAGCCGCCTGCTCCACGCACAAGAGGACCAGCGGCCAACCCTATGCGACAAGAGATCGAAGCAATAAAACGACACAATGACCTGGTGCAGGAGCAGTTGCTAGCCATCACTAGAACGCTGGCCACGCTCACGCAGAACCAAGCAGTGGCTTCTCCTAGCCCGCCGGCCAACTTCGTTGTAGGAACGCAACCCCCGGTTGCCACGGGGAATGAAGAACTTCATGGGCAGGCCCCTACTGACCAGCCTGAGCACCCTTCAGGCGTTGCTCACAACGGCCGAGATCCACAGCCATCAACAGTTCCCGGTTGGGGAACATCCGCTTTTGTCCCCGACGTGCATTACCGGAGCACTACTCGAGCCCCAACTCCGAGGGTTTCGGGAGCACCCCCGGCACCACAGGAACCTCATCATGCAACGCCAGTCCCGCCAGTTCGGATTCCTCCTCCATCCGAAGGGCGCACTCCACCCTATTACCCTGAAGCCGAGGCTGTCAAGCAGGGTTCACAAGATGTCAGACTCAGAGACCCGCGAAGGGTAGAGGAGATTGCCGAGTCTATGGACCGGACAATCGGCTTAAGAGGACCTTAGAACCCTCCAGAGCAGGACGAACTGGCCAGGCTGCTCGGAAGACTAGCCACACCATTCTCCTTCGCCATCATGTCCGAAGAGAGGCCTAGAAAGTTCGTGGTGCCCAAATTCACTCTCTATGATGGATCTGGAGATCCAGGGGATCACCTATCTCATTATCAGCATACGATGGCCCTTCACGGAGCTTCAGATGCTTTCATGTGCTGAACGTTCATCACCAGCTTGAAGGGAACAGCTCTGAAGTGGTTCCACAACCTCCCTCCGAACTCAGTTACCAGCTTTTACGAGCTCGGTAGACAGTTTTTGGATAGATTTATGACCAGCAGAAGGCTCAGAAGGGGGCCAGAATTCCTGCTGAATGTTAAGCAGACCAGGGAAGAATCCCTCCGGGCCTACATTGCCCGTTTCAACACCGAGCTTACTGAGATCACGGATTGCAGCCCGAAATTCCTTGTTGCGGCCCTTACTGCCGGGCTTGCCCAAGGAGGCTTCAGAGACTCCTTGACCAAAAGCCCCCCGGCTGATATGGCAGCATTGATGGATCGGGCCAAAAAATACATCAACCTGGAAGAAGCCCACCGCTCAGCCCAGAAGGGCAAGGATCAGACCCAGAGGGATAATCCGAAGCGGGAGGACCATAAGAAGGAGGATCACAGAAGAGACTCCAACAAAAAGAGGGTCAGGAGCCCAGAGAAGAAAACAGCTCCCAGAGCGGTGTACAACTCCGCACCAAGGGAGTTCACCAACTTCACACCTTTGAACACTACTCCGAACCAGGTACTCCGGCAGATCCGAGATCGGGAGAACCTGAGGTGGCCAGAGCCGATCAAAGGAGATCCCAGCCTGCGGGACCAAAGTAAGTACTGCAATTTCCATAAAGATCATGGGCATACTACTAACACTTGCAGGACCCTCCGACATGAGATAGAACAGCTCATAAAGAAGGGACGTCTTCGGGAGTTCGTCAAACAAGATGGAAGGCAGAACCCCCAAGAAGACAAGCCTCAGCAGCGGCCAGATCAGAGGCCCGAACAGAGGCTAAGAGCAGCGGGAAGGACGAAACGAGCCTCAGAGGCAGAACAACCATGTTATCTACGTCCTCCATGCTGACTCCCCTGTTACAGGAATGTCCAACAGGGCGAGAAAGAGATATGCTCGGGAGGCCAGAACCGCCCCAAACATCTTGCAGGTCTCCAACGTCGAAAAAGAGGCTCAAGCCAGGGCCAGAGATCCAGTTCACCGAGCAAGATCTAGCAGGGGTACACTGTCCCTCACAGTGATGCCCTTGTTATCACCCTCAGAATCGCCAACTTCGAAACTAGAAGAGTCCTAGTCGACACTGGCAGCTCAGTCAACATTCTATTCTACGAACCGCTTAAGCGGATGGGCATAGACCAGGACAGCGTCAAGCCCACCACTGCCGTAATGGCAGCTTTTGATGGCAGCCTCAGCACCCCCCTGGGGAGAGTTGACCTTCCTACCACTATTGGGGAAGGTGAAGGGCAGAAGACCACCATCTCAGAGTACATGGTGTTGAACATGAAGTCTCCATACAACGTCATCATTGGGAGACCCTGGTTACACCAGATAGGGGCGGTCACTTCGACCCTTCATCAGTGTCTGAAGTACGTCCACAATCAGAGCGTGCACTCGGTCCGGGGATGTCAGCCAACCTCACGAGAATGTCACGCTATTGCCCTCAAGGAGACAGCTCCAAAATAGCAATTACAGTACACTCGGGACTGTGCAGATCCGGTTTTCACTCACACTCCCGAGGTGGAAGATTGCCCATCCGGCGTTGAAGAGCCCCTGAGCCCAAGGGGACGAGATAGCCGAGCCAAGCCTGTTGGCGAGCCCATCAAGATACTGGTCAGTTCAGAAACAGAAGGGCGTTATTTGTACATCGGCCCAGACCTTACGCCCGCCGAGCAGGAAAAGATAGTCAAGTTTCTAAAGAACAATCTCTCTATCTTTGCTTGGGAAACTAGGGACATGGAGGGAATAGATCCTAATCTGATAACTCACAAACTGATGGTAGATCCAGATCACCCCCCGGTCAGACAGAAGAGAAGACCGATCGCTCCCGAACGGCATCGGGTTATAAACGAAGAAGTCCAGAGGCTGCTGGACGCCGGGATGATACGGGAAGTTTTCTATCCCGAGTGGTTAGCCAACACTGTGCTCGTCAAGAAGAAGAACGGCAAGTGGAGAGTCTGTGTTGACTATACAGACCTCAACAAAGCATGCCCCAAGGACAGCTTTCCACTACCGAGAATAGATCAACTGGTTGACGCCACTGCAGGGCATGAGCTTATGAGTTTCATGGACGCCTACTCTGGATACAACCAGATCCAGATGTACCCTCCAGATCAGGAAAAGACCGCCTTCATAACCGAAAGAGGACTCTACTGCTACAGAGTGATGCCTTTCGGTTTAAAGAATGCTGGAGCCACTTACCAACGGTTGGTGAACAAGATGTTCAGCCCACTGCTTGGCAGCACCATGGAGGTATACATCGACGACATGCTGGTAAAGAGCCTCCAAAAAGGCAGCCACCTCCAGCACTTAGCCCAGACCTTCGATATCCTCAGACAGCACAAGATGAAGCTCAACCCCTCGAAATGTACCTTCGGAGTTACGAAGGGAAAATTCTTGGGGTACATCGTCTCTCGAAGAGGTATCGAAGCAGATCCCACTCAGATCCAAGCCCTGATTGGACTGAAGTCGCCAAGGACCAGAAAGGAGATTCAGGCACTAAACGGCAGAGTCGCCGCATTGAGCAGATTCATATCCAAGTCCACCGATCGCTGCCTACCTTTCTTTAAAGCTCTGAAGGGCAGCAAGGCCTTGCAATGGACAGAAGAATGCGAGCTTTCCTTCCAAGAACTAAAAGAGTACCTAGCCTCTCCAGAGCTCCTGTCAAAGCCTGTACAAGGAGAAAAGTTGCTCCTGTACCTAGCAGTCTCTGAGAACGCGGTCAGTTCCGCACTGATCAGACAGGACAAAGGAGTACAGAGGCCTATATTCTACGTCAGTAGGGCACTACTTGACACGGAGAAAAGGTACCCAGAAGTAGAGAAGCTGGCCTATGCCTTGGTCGTATCAGCCCGAAAACTTCGACCTTACTTCCAGGCCCATCCAATTGAGATTCCAACTGCTTATCCTCTAAAGTCAATACTGAGGAAACCCGAGGTATCGGGAAGATTGGTCAAGTGGTCTGTGGAGCTAGGGGAGTTTGACATAGCATATGTACCCCGAAACTCCATCAAAGGGCAGGCCTTAGCCGACTTTGTAGCCGAGTTCACCCCGGCACTGCAGAACGAAGCACAAAACGCCGAAACTACAGGAACCTGGCTGCTGTATATTGATGGTTCGTCAACCGATCAAGGATCAGGGGTAGGACTGGTACTACAGTCCCCTGATGGACTTACATCGGAAAAAGCAGTCAGCCTGGGATTTAGGGCTTCTAATAATGAAGCTGAATACGAGGCCCTAATCTTAGGGATGAAGCTTGCCCTGGAATGCGAGGCTCAGAACCTCGATGTCTTCTCTGACTCCCAACTGGTAGTAAGCCAAGTTTTGGGAGAGTTTGCCATTAAGGATGAAAGGATGCTTCGGTACTCCGAACTGGTAAACCGTTTAAAGCATTCTTTCCAGACTTTCACTATCTAGAAGATTGAGAGAAGTCAGAACTGCAGAGCAGATGCTCTGGCTAACATGGCCTCCCGCCTCAAGTCTGAGGCAGAGTCCACCATTAAAATCTCTTTTCAACCAGGGATCCAGCATTGAGGAAGCATCGGTTGCTCAAATCAATGAACAAACCCAGAGCTGGATGACCCCAATCCTCCAATATCTAAGATCCTGGGCTCCTCCCAGAGGATAAAAACAAAGCCAGGAGAATCCGAATCAGAGCGGCCCGGTACCTGATCCTAAACGACAAACTTTACAGGAGATCATACTCTCAACCTCTGTTAAAGTGTTTGGCCCCAGACGAGTCACAATATGTTTTGGCTGAAATTCACGAGGGAATTTGCGGGAATCACAATGGGGGCAGGACTATAGCCCACCGAGCTCTATCACAGGGCTACTACTGGCCCGGTAATGCTGAAACAGGCCAAAGAATATGTTCGGAAGTGTGACAAATGTCAGAGATTTGCCTCGTACCAACACCAGCCTCAGCACGAGCTCATCCCGATTCCTAGTCCCTGGCCCTTTGCTCAATGGGGAATGGACATTGTGGGCCCGTTACCACGAGCACCTCCAAACAGGAAGTACCTCCTGGTGGCTATCGACTACTTCTCTAAATGGGCCGAAGCCGAACCTTTAACGCATATTACAGAGAAGGAAGTCGAAAACTTCACCTGGAAGAACATTGTCTGCAGATTTGGCATACCACGTGTAATTATCTCGGATAATGGGACACAATTTACTGGTAAAGGCTTCAAGGCATTCTGCGAAAATCTCAACATCAGGCAGCACTTTGCCTCTCCAGGCCATCCACAAGCAAATGGGCAGGCAGAGGTCACCAACCGAACAATCCTTGATGGGTTAAAGAAAAGGTTGGAGCAAGCCAAAGGGAAGTGGGCAGAAGAGCTCCCAGGAGTCCTTTGGGCCTACCGTACAACCAGAAGAACCCCCACCTCTGAAACACCCTTCTCATTAGCCTATGGGACAGAAGCAGTAATTCCGGTTGAAATCGGTATGCCAACTCTGAGGACTGAGGCCTTTGAGCAAGAATCCAATGATCAGCAGCTGATGGAGAACTTGGATTTGCTCGAAGAGAGAAGGGATCAAGCCAGCATCAGGATGGAAGCCTACCAACAAAGAATGGTCAATAAATCCAGGATAGGACTCAAGACAGTCAGCTTTCAAGTTGGAGACTTCGTCTTAAGAAGAGTCTTTCAGAACACCAAGGATCCCACCATGGGAAAATTGTCACCAAATTGGGAGGGCCCCTACAAAGTGACGAAAGTCGTTCGACCTACCACTTACTGGCTTGAAGACACGACTGGGAAACCTGTTCCTAGGCCATGGAACGTAGAACACTTGCGGAAGTATTATCAATAAAAATTCTTTCTTTTACTTCCTTAAAACTGTTCATCTATTAATGCACAGGCCTCCAGAGCCTGGTCCATCTATTAATGCACAGGCCTCCAAAGCCTGGTCCATCTATTAATGTACAGGCCTCCAGAGCCTGGTCCATCTATTAATGCACAGGCCTTCAGAGCCTGGTCCATCTATTAATGCACAGGCCTCCAGAGCCTGGTCCATCTAATAATGCACAGGCCTCCAGAGCCTGGTCCATCTATTAATGTACAGGCCTCCAGAGCCTGGTCCATCTATTAATGTACAGGCCTCCAGAGCCTGGTCCATCTATTAATGTACAGGCCTCCAGAACCTGGTCCATCTATTAATGCACAGGCCTTCAGAGCCTGGTCCATCTATTAATGTACAGGCCTCCAGAGCCTGGTCCATCTATTAATGCACAGGCCTTCAGAGCCTGATCCATCTATTAATGCACAAGTCTTATGACTTGGTCCATCTATTAATGCACAAGTCTTATGACTTGGTCCATCTATTAATGCACAAGTCTTATGACTTGGTCCATCTATTAATGCACAGGCCTCTAGAGCCTGGTCCATCTATTAATGCACAAGTCTTATGACTTGGTCCATCTATTAATGCACAGGCCTCCAGAGCCTGGTCCATCTATTAATGCACAAGTCTTATGACTTGGTCCATCTATTAATGCACAGGCCTTCAGAGCCTGGACCATCTTCAACTAGCGGGTTCTGTAATCCAGTCTATCCAAAGGCAGAAGTTCCGAGCACTTGTCAACTAAAGTTTACTAGAACGGAATACCTCGGATCTGACACTTACATTATTTGACTTATCTGTCAAATAAACCAGCACCATGGTTTCAACCAAAGGTGAAGTACTTTGATTCTGGCATTTTTCTAAGTTTTTGATTTATTCTCAGAACAATCGGCAACGCATTAGAAGATGCTTAAGTTTCAAAAGAGCACATTCACAAAAAGTATCAGATCAGAGAAGAAAAAATTCAACTTTATTAATAACTCAAAAAGATTTACATCAGTACCAAAAAGCTATTACAGAAGCTATTACAGAAGCTATTACAGAAGCTACTACAGAAGCGATTACAGAAGCTACTACAGAAGCTACGCTTGGCAACATAATGGCTCTTCTCCTGGGATGATAAAGGGGCACAAGATCCAAAACCTTCAAAACCGCCTTCATCGGCTCCATTTGAAAGGAAGGAACCCTGAACCCCAATCTGCATCACGTAGTACCCAGGCCATTTCATCATCACTATCACTGGTCCCATGACCAATGGATGATGAGGGCTCTGAGCCTCAGGAGACTTTTCATTCTCCACCTTTGTAATCAGCATGACTCCTCAGAAGAATAAAGCAAGGGTCTCTGCCAAGACACATGGGGGGGAAGGTAGCCCACCTTCAATCTTCTTCTTCACACAGTCTGTTTCACCCCAGCCACTTAGAGCAAGGGTATCTGACAGAGCGTGAGGAAGGGAGAGGCAACTCACCTTCGTCTTCATCACCAACACTCCAGGCCTCGGTTGAATCCGGGAGGGGCCACCACCAATCGGAGAAATCTCGACCGGACGCCAGAGGAAACAAGAAGACTTGGGCCTCTTTCAATCCTTCCTTGAAGACTGAAAAAAGGGGGAGGTTAACTCTCAGCCATAGGCTCATTATTCCTAACTCAGGCAAGGAATCTTCCATCATCTCCGGACGAATGGGAGAAACTCCGGCAGCATATAAGGCTTCTCTCACAAACAAATCGGGGAGCAAAAGGGTTGAGCGCAACCGTATGCCCCGTTTCCATATATATAGACCCTTGAAGTCCAAAAGCCACCCAACTGAACCGTCGCAACGGTGAAAAAGAGAATGGCCTCGAAAACCCAAACGACGGTTGAATGACTAAGCGGTGCATTAAATAAGCCTCTTTAATATACCAAGAGACAGAGTACAGAATTCTCAAGACAAAGACCGCAGTCCAGTACTTGAGCTCCCAAATCAATAAAGAGGGGATCAAAGTCTAAAGTAAATAGACCCCCAATTCAAAGATTCAGACCTATTGGTCTTAACTATTTCATAACGGGTCAAGACACATAACAAAGACCAAGCAGATCGGATATATCCCAATCCCGAGTACTCAGCATACCGAGCATCATAATAACGAGCACAAGCTGCTCAGTTAACCTCACAGACTCTTAATTTAGAGCAGTCTATCTCAGGGCTCTACAGAGATCCACTCCCGCTCTATCAGGCTCTATCTATCTGGCTATATCTACTTTCTCGTCTTACTTTTATAAGGCAGATCTATATTCACTATTCAATGACAAGTATTGAAGATTGGAAAGCAATTGTTTGATCTAAAATGCAAAGGGTTCAGCGCAGCCACACTTGCAACAAAATTCACAAGAGGGAAAAATACAAGCAGAATCTGAAGAAAAGTCAATCTTATTGATCAAAAGGGAAAGTATATTCACTACATCAAAAAAAAAAAAAAAAAAAAGAGAACCAAAAGCCTATAAAGCCTCAAGATTTCCCAGAGGGGCCTGCGTCCTCTTCCAAATTAAGGGCACGAGCCCCAGCAGTCTTATCCGGATCAGGACGAGATGAGATAGGTTCAGGAGGAACGATTGATGACACATCAAAGTCCGGGAACTGAAGTTGGAATCTAGTTCGGAAGTTCTCAAAGCCGAGCAGGATCAGGTCATCACCCATCTGATCAACTTCCTCTTTTAATTCCATCTCAGCCTCAGCTTTGGCTTGACCAACTGCCTTCTGAACCCTCTGATCAATGGAACTACGGAGACCAACCAACTCCGCCTCAAGCCTCTCAACCGTCTGAGCAAATATATCCCTCTCAGACTCTGCTACCTTAAGGCTGGTGGTAGCTTTCTCCAGACCTTCTTCAGCAGACTGAATTTTGGAACGGGCTGTTCCGAGCTCCAGTCTCATCTCGTTCACCTCCGTCCTCAGCTTCTCGGCCTCCTCAAGGCCCATGGGGGTCACCATCAGAGCAGCTAAACTATGCATGCTCTGTATAAGGCAAGACAGATAAATTAGAGGGAAACAAATGAGCAAACAAAAGGCCAGGGAAAGGCTTCAGAAGTTACCTTCATCTGGAGAGTCATCATCTCAGTCATCAATTTGGAGGGATCATCCCCTCTGTACCGATGCGGGCCCTGAGCCCATATTTGATCAAATGCCTTCTTGGCAATTTGATAATCCGGCTCAACAAATGGCTCAGAAGGTGCGGCAGGAGCTTTCCCCTTCCTAGACCTCTTGCTCGGACCAGGAGGAACAGCCGATACAGGAATGGCAGGCTCGGCTTCCTCAGCCTCGGCAGGGGAGGGCTCAGGGGAATCAGAGATCAGTCTCCTCCTCTTCACTTCTAAAGGAGCATCAGGCTCGGCTGGGGAGGAAGACTCCCCCACCACTGGAGGTTTCGGCACTTCCCATCTCGAGGCTAGCCTCCTCTTAAAATCTGCGCTACGGGTGGCCATCACTTGGTCCGGAGTGACGATAACAGTATGAGCCCGGTTAGAAGTTGAAAGCAAAGCCTGGTACTGATCCTGCAGAACCTTAGTAAACTTGGGCCTCTTCCGAGCACTCTTGACTGCACAAAGGAAATGAAAAATACCAAGTTTGTCAGTTCTGAGGATAGAAGCAAAGCTAAAGCAAACCCAAGAGAATAAGTCTCACCCCTATGGCCCGTAACACAAGGAAACGACGAGGTCTCTCCGGCCTGGAAGTCCTTATGCTCCCATCCTCCTCCAACGAAGAAGTACCACTTCTTCCACGTCTTGTTGGAAGTAGGAACGGAAGACAGGGGTCGGAACCCCTTCTCGAAGGACATATAATAGAGGCCCTCTGCCTGCTTGAACTTCAGATCCATATTGCTACGGATCAAGTCCAGAGACACGTCCACTTTGTTCAGGTGTCCCAACACCATAAAACCTAGAAGATGCCGCCAGCTATTGAGATTCAGGTCGGCGGGGCAGAGCTTGAACCAACAGAAGAATTGCCTGACTAAATCCGGCAATGGAAGCCTTAAGCCCATTTCAAACCAGGCGAGGAAAACACAAATCTCCCCGGCTTTAACATCTGGAGGACGGTCCATGGGTCCTGGAACTCTGCAAGTCACATTTGGGGGAAATTCGAATTTCACCCTCCATTCATCTAAGAGGCTTTGAGTGACGGCACTCTCACCCTCTTCTCTATGAGAAGACCTACCAGAGTCTCCCCGGCCCTATCTCGGGGCTCTTCGAAAGCATCAACTATTCTAACCCCTGGACTAGGGGGAGGATCAACAGGTCTCTCCTCAATAATTTCAAGAGCAGGGTTACCTACATCTCCTACAACAGGCGGACCAGCCATTTCAGAATGGTCTCCCACTCCCTCATTCACAATTTGAGAATCCGAAGGAGCAGACATTGTTCTCAGACTCAAGAAGAAAGAAGCAAGAGAGGGGAAAAAATCAATCGAACCTGTTTTCACTTAGGGGATCTGTATTCTTCAAGGTCGCACGAACCAACAATGGCGAATGAAATCTTCTAGCACAGTAAAAATGTCGAGGGAAAGGTCATTTCAAAAAATCTCATCCCGTATTTATAAACACGGTATCAGAAGGGGCCCACCAAGCCCAAACGCCATGACGGTTCAGAACAATGATGTTCTCGAGAAAACCAACTGTCCGCCCAGTGTAATTGTGACCTTGAGAAGACTTAATCACCAACTACGCAATAAATGGCGCCCCAACAATTGTCTTGGAAGGCGAACAAGCGAGATACATAACTCTCTCAGCCCTAGTTACTTACATCAAACTAGGACTTAGGGGGGGAGTAACTGGTATACCATAAAAGGACAAGCCAATCAACACTTGACACGTATGACCACAGTCCGATTCATGTTCAACTAGCATGATTCTTGCTCAGCCAATGACATCCAGATCATCACATAAGGTCGGAAATGACCAATGAATATATCCAGAACTGACCACAGGGTCCAGACCATAGCTTCAGATCTCGTCACCGCCTTAGCGGATTCCGAGCAGAGAATAAGGAAGCAGTCTCCGATACGGAAACTACCATTTGTGATTATCTCCGCCTTAGCGGATTCCGGGCAGAGGATAAGGGAGCAGTCTCCGATACGGAAACTACCGTTTATGATTATCTCCATCTACGACTCAATGCCCACAAGGAAACTGCAATCTCCGATGATCATATCCCTATATTCATGGCGTCGAATCCTAATCAACTTAGGAAAGCTTCGGCCTATATATTAAACCCTAGAGGTATGCTTTCGAACTCATGCTCATTCTTTGACTTTCAATACAGTCTTTCAAATTCCCTTACTTACTTAAGCATCGGAGCGGCTACCGCCGGAGCCAACCCGGTGGTCCTCTGATCATCTTTCTGAGTGTTCTACAGGTCACGGAGCCCTCACGTGTTGCGAGTCAAAAAGTGCAGCATCAGTTTGCAATACATGAATATTGATTCAATGATAAAAAAAAAAAAATCTTTTATGCTTCGTTTCGTTTGGAAGTATTGAAAAAAAAGAAGATAAGATAAGATAATTTAAATTAGAAGAGAAAAGAGAAGGAAAAAAAAAAAAAAAGAGTCATTATTTCTTGTTTGAAAAATCAATGGATAACAAAAAAGAATATAAAAAATCATTTGACAGGTATACCTTTTATTTTTTTTTCTCTATATATGTTTAGAATTTTTAATTCTTTCATTTATGGGTATTTCAAAAAAAAATCATTACATACATTTTTTTTTCTTTCTAAATCTCTCTACTTTTAGAGAAATTAGAACTCACACGTTCTCTCCTATTCTTTTCTTTTATCTCCATTAAAAACTTCCAAATGATAAATTAAGCTATCTCTTCACCTTAATCGTTTATTTTATTTCTAATTATCTCCATCTTATAAACCTATTAGTCCATAATTTTTTTTTTATTTTTCTGGCGTCAAGTCTCACTCTAATAAAAGTTAATTTAATATAAATAATAATATAAGAAACATATATTCCTTAATTAGTATTATGTTAGTACGATGAAAAGCAGAGTTTAAAATCTTGAAAATGTGACTTATTTTATCAGTTTTTTTACATAATTTGTTTTTAAAAATTAGAAACTTCTTCTCCAAAATTTTTAATAATTCAAAAAAATACATCCTTAAATTCTAACTTTATATTCTTCTCTCCTAAATTTTTAGTTTACAATGTGACCTTCAGGTTATAATAAAACACTCTCATAAAATTGAATTTTTTTTATTTTATTATTTTTTTTGCATCAAGACTCGTTCTCATAAAAGTTAGTTCAATGTAAATAATAATATAAGAAACATTTATTCCTTAATTAGTGTTATGTTAGTAGGATGAAAAGCATCGACAGGCTTACATGTTGTCTAAAATTTTGAAAATGTGATTTTTTACTATTCCTTTTTAAAAAAATTAGAAATTTCTTCTCGAAAATTTTTAAAATTTCAAAAAAATACATCCTTAAATTCTAACTTTATACTCTTCCCTCCTAAATTTTTAGTTTAGAATCGGCATGTGAGTTCATAAGGGTTGAGAATTGACGATGGATCCTGAATTCTGCGGTTGTGAGATCGATAGACTTTTTTCACAAACGGAATAATATATTATATTTAATATAAGTTATGAGAATAATATATACAAGTTTTTATTGTAATTTAATAATTAATATTATTAAAAAAATTTAAAATTTTTATCAATTATTAAATAATAAAATTATTAATTATTCATCATAAAATAAAAATAATTCTTCAAAAAAAAAATTATTAATTGTCATTATTAGAATGTCGATTGGCATGCATTTGGTTACTCCCAACTCCATTCTTCCTCTTTAAATATTATGTTAACACTTTTATCGTAAATGACTGTTTTAATATTTTGTTACATTATGTTATGCTGATTGAACAAATCAACACTAAACATAAGAATTAATTTCTAACATGAATTGCATGCTTCTTCCTCGTATGGATTTTGTTTAAAACCCCAAGTAAAACAGAATGATCAAGATCATCAAACCAAAACCATTTGTGTTACATTCAGACTACTCAGTTGATCTTATGTGAAATATTTATATCCTCTAAATAAGAAAATTTATACTCCTCATATTTCATATGCTTTTTTATCAGTATTGTAAAATAAAACAAATTATATGAACTTGATTTTGAACGACTGATGATGCACTTTTTGACTCGCAACACGTGAAGGCTCCGTGACCCGTAGAACACTCAGAGAGATGATCAGAGGACCACCGGATTGGCTCCGGCGGTAGCCGCTCCGATGCTTAAGTAAGTAAGAGAATTGAAAGACCGTATTGAAAGCCAAAGAATGAGCATAGAGACTAAGGCGTACCTTTAGGGTTTAATTTATAAGCCGTGGCTTTCCTAAGTTGGTTAGGATTCGAAGCCATGAATATAGGGATTTGATCACCGGAGATTGCAGTTACCTTGCATAGAGATAACCATAGAAGCCATGAATATAGGGATTTGATTACTGGAGATTGCGGCTACCTTGCATAGAGATAACCATATTGATATACCATAAAAGAAAAGGCCAATCAACACTTGACACGTGTAACCGTAATCCGACCTATGCTCAGCCAACATGATTCTCATTTAGCCAATAAGGAAAAACTCAAGCATCCAGATCATCGTACAAGGTCGGAAGTGGCCGAACATATATATATATATATATATATATCCAGAACAAGGTCACAGGGTTCAGACCAACACTACAGAACTCGTCACCACCTTAGCGGATGCCGAGCAGGGAATAAGGAAGCGGTCTTCAACAAGGAAACTACCATCTATGGTTATCTCTATGCAAGGTAGCTGCAATCTCCAGTAATCAAATCCCTATATTCATGACTTCGAATCCTAACCAACTTAGGAAAGTCACGGCTTATAAATTAAACCCTAAAGGTACGCCTTATTCGCTATGCTCATTCTTTGGCTTTCAATACAGTCTTTCAATTCTCTTACTTACTTAAGCATCGGAGTGGCTACCGCCGGAGCCAATCCGGTGGTCCTCTGATCATCTCTCTGAGTGTTCTACAGGTCACGGAGCCCTCACGTGTTGCGAGTCAAAAAGTGCAGCATCAGTTTGGCGCCGTCTGTGGGAAACGACTAATCTCCAAAGTGGTCTACTCATAAAACTCATCTTTTTCCCCACCGGAAAACCATGGCACCAAATCTCCGACCACGACAGAATGCTCAGAATGCGCAAAACACTCAACGTCAGCCGCCTGTTCCCCGCACAAGGGGGCCAGCGGCTAATCCTATGCGACAAGAGATCGAAGCCATAAAACGACACAATGAACTGGTGCAGGAACAGTTGCTTACCATCACTAGAACACTGGCGACATTTACACAGAACCAAGCGACGGGTTCTCCTAGCCCGCCGGTCAACTTCGTTGCAGGGACGCAACCTCCTGTTGCTACAGAGAACGCCGAACCTCATGCGCAGGCTCCAACTAACCTGCCTGGGCACCCCTCAAGCGTTGCTCGCGCTGGTCGAGATCCACAACCATCAACAGTTCCTGGCTGGGGAACATCCGCTTTCGTTCCCGACGTGCATTACCGAAGCACTACTCGAGCCCCAACTCCTAGGGTTTCGGAAGCACCGCCGGCACCGCAGGAACCTTATCATGCAGCACCAGTCCCTCCGGTTCGGATTCCTCCTCCGTCCGAAGGGCGTAATCAACCCTACTACCCTGAAGCCGAGGTTGTTAGACAGGGTTCACAAGATGTCAGGGTCAAAGACCCGCGGAGGGTAGAGGAAATTGCCGAGTCAATAGACCGGACAGTTACCATGAGAGGACCTCAGAACCCTCCAAAACAAGACGAACTGGCCAGGCTGCTCGGAAGACTGGCCACTCCGTTCACTCACGCTATCATGTCAGAAGATAGGCCCAGAAAGTTCATGGTGCCCAAGTTCACTCTCTATGACGGATCTGGAGATCCAGGAGATCACCTTTCTCATTACCAGCATACGATGGCCCTTCACGGAGCTTCGGATGCTTTCATGTGTCGGACGTTCATCACCAGCTTAAAGGGAACTACTCTGAAGTGGTTCCACAACCTCCCTCCGAACTCCGTTACCAGCTTCTACGAGCTCGGTAGGCAGTTCTTGGACAGGTTTATGACCAGCAAGAGGCTCAGAAGGGGGCCAGAATTCCTACTAAATGTAAAGCAGACCAGGGAGGAATCCCTCCGAGCCTACATTGCACGCTTCAACACCGAACTCACTGAGATCACGGATTGCAGCCCGAAATTCCTTGTAGCAGCCCTTACAGCCGGGCTTGCCCAAGGCGGGTTCAGAGATTCCTTGACAAAGAGCCCTCCAACCGATATGGCGGCACTAATGGATCGGGCCAGAAAATATATCAACTTGGAAGAGGCCAACCGCTCAGCCTAGAAGGGCAAGGATCAGACCCAGAGGGATAATCCAAAGCGGGAGGATCACAAGAAGGAGGATCACAGAAGAGACTCCAACAAAAAGAGGGCCAGGAGCCCAGAGAAGAGAACAGCTCCCAGAGCTGTGCACAACTCCGCACCAAGGGAGTTCACCAACTTCACTCCCCTGAACACCACTCCGAGCCAGGTACTCCGGCAGATCAGAGATCGGGAGAACCTGAGGTGGCCGGAGCCAATCAAGGGAGATCTCAGCCTGTGGGACCAAAGTAAGTATTGTAAGTTCCATAAAGATCATGGACATACAACTAACTCTTACAGGACCCTCCGATATGAGATAGAGCAGCTCATAAAGAAGGGACGTCTTCGGGAGTTCGTCAAGCAGGACGGACGACAGAACCCCCAAGAGGACAAGCCTCAACAGCGGCCAGATCAGAGGCCCGAACAGAGGCAGGAGCAGAGGGAAAGACGAAACGAGCCTCAGAGGCAGAACAATCACGTCATCTACGTCCTCCATGCTGACTCCCCTGTTACAGGAATGTCCAACAGGGCAAGAAAGAGATATGCTCGGGAGGCCAGAACCGCCCCGAACGTCCTGCAGATCTCTAACGTCGAAAAGAGGCTCAAGCCAGGGCCGGAGATCCAGTTCACCGAGCAAGATCTAGCAGGGGTACACTGCCCTCACAGTGATGCCCTCGTTATTACCCTCAGAATCGCCAACTTCGAGACCAGAAGAGTCCTGGTCGACACTGGCAGCTCAGTCAACATTCTGTTCTATGAACCGCTTAAACAGATGGGCATAGACCAGGACAACGTCAAGCCCACCACTGCCGTGATGGCAGCTTTTGATGGCAACCTCAGCACCCCACTGGGGAGAGTTGACCTTCCTACCACTGTAAGAGAAGGTGAAGGGCAGAAGACCACCATCACGGAATACATGGTGCTGAACATGAAGTCTCCCTACAACGTCATAATCGGGAGACCCTGGTTGCATCAGATAGGGGCAGTCACTTCGACCCTTCATCAGTGTCTGAAGTATGTCCACAACCAGAGCGTACACTCGGTCCGAGGATGTCAGCCAACCTCCCGAGAGTGTCACGCTATTGCCCTCAAGAAGAAAGCCCCGAAATAGCAATTACAGTACACTCGGGACTGTGCAGATCTGGTCTTCACTCACACTCCCGAGGTGGAAGATTGCCCATTCAGCGTTGAAGAACCCCTGAGTCCAAGGGGACGTGACAGCCGAGCCAAACCTGTTGGCGAGCCAATTAAAATACTGGTCAGTTCAAAAGCAGAGGGGCGTTACTTGTATGTCGGCCCAGATCTTACACACACCGAGCAGGAGAAGATGGTCAGGTTTCTGAAAAACAACCTCTCTATCTTTGCTTGGGAGACCAAGGACATGGAGGGAATAGATCCTAATCTAATAACTCATAAACTGATGGTAGATCCGAATCACCCCCCAGTTAGACAGAAGAGAAGGCCGGTCGCTCCTGAACGGCATCGGGTTATAAACGAAGAAGTCCAGAGGCTGCTGGACACTAGGATGATACGGGAAGTTTTCTATCCCGAGTGGCTAGCCAACACCGTGCTTGTTAAAAAGAAGAACGGCAAGTGGAGAGTCTGTGTTGACTATACAGACCTCAACAAAGCGTGCCCCAAAGACAGCTTTCCACTGCCTAGAATAGACCAACTGGTTGATGCCACTGCAGGACATGAACTTATGAGTTTCATGGATGCATACTCTGGATACAACCAGATCTAGATGTACCCTCCAGATCAAGAGAAAACTGCCTTCATAACCGAAAGAGGACTCTACTGCTACAGAGTGATGCCTTTCGGTTTGAAGAATGCTGGAGCCACTTATCAGCGGTTGGTGAACAAGATGTTCAGCCCACTACTCGGTAGCACTATGGAGGTTTACATCGACGACATGCTGGTAAAGAGCCTTCAGAAAGGCAGTCACCTCCAGCACTTGGCCCAGACCTTCGATATCCTCAGACAACACAAGATGAAGTTCAACCCCTCGAAATGTACCTTTGGAGTTACGAAGGGAAAATTCTTGGGATACATCGTCTCTCAAAGAGGTATCGAAGCAGATCCCACTCAGATCCAAGCCCTGATTGGGCTGAAGTCACCAAGAACCAGAAAGGAGATTCAGGCACTGAACGGCAGAATTGCAGCACTGAGCAGATTTATATCCAAGTCCACCGATCGCTGCCTACCTTTCTTCAAAGCTCTGAAGGGCAGCAAGACTTTGCAATGGACAGAAGAATGCGAGCAGTCCTTTCAAGAACTGAAGGAGTATCTAGCCTCTCCAGAGCTCCTGTCAAAACCAGTACAAGGAGAAAAGCTGCTCCTGTACCTTGCAGTCTCCGAGAACGCGGTCAGCTCCGCACTGATTAGACAGGACAGAGGAGTACAGAGGCCTATATTCTACGTTAGTAGGGCACTACTTGACACGGAGAAAAGATACCCAGAAATAGAGAAGCTGGCCTATGCCTTGGTTATATCAGCTCGGAAGCTTCGACCTTATTTCCAGGCCCATCCAATCGAGATCCCAACTGCCTATCCCCTGAAGTCAATACTGAGGAAACCTGAAGTATCGGGAAGATTGGTAAAGTGGTCTGTGGAGCTAGGGGAGTTCGACATAGCATATGTACCCCAGAACTCCATCAAAGGGCAGGCCTTAGCTGACTTCGTAGCCGAGTTCACCCCGGCACTTTAGAACAAAACACAAGTCACCGAGACTTCGGGAACCTGGCTACTGTACATTGATGGATCGTCAACCGATCAAGGATCAGGGGTAGGCCTGGTGCTACAGTCCCCTGATGGGCTCACATCAGAAAAAACAGTCAGCCTAGGATTCAGAGCTTCTAATAATGAAGCCGAATATGAAGCCCTAATCTTAGGGATGAAACTTGCCTTGGAATGCGAGGCTCAGAACCTCGATGTCTTCTCTGACTCCCAACTGGTAGTAAGCCAGGTCTTGGGAGAATTTGCCATCAAAGATGACAGGATGCTTCGGTATTCCGAACTGGTGAGCCACTTGAAGAATTCCTTCCAGACGTTTACCATCCAGAAAATTGAGAGAAGCCAGAATTGCAGAGCAGATGCTCTAGCTAACATGGCCTCCCGCCTCAAATCTGAAGCAGACTCCACGGTTAAAATCTCTTTTCAGCCAGGATCCAGCATCGAGGAAGCACAAGTTGCTCAAATTGACGAACAGCCCCAGAACTGGATGACCCCGATCCTCCAGTATCTAAGGTCCGGTCTCCTCCCAGAGGACAAAAACAAAGCCAGGAGAATCCGAATCAGAGCGGCTCGGTACCTGATCCTGAACAACAAGCTTTACAGAAGGTCGTATTCTCAACCTCTGCTAAAATGCTTAGCCCCAGACGAATCACAGTATGTCTTGGCTGAAATACATGAGGGAATCTGCGGGAATCATAATGGGGCAGAACTATAGCCCACCGAGCTCTATCGCAGGGCTACTACTGGCCCGGCTTGTTGAAACAGGCTAAAGAATATGTTCAGAAATGCGACAAGTGCCAGAGATTTGCCCCGTACCAACATCAGCCTCAGCGCGAGCTTATCCCGATTCCTAGTCCTTGGCCCTTTGCTCAATGGGGAATAGACATTGTGGGCCCGTTACCACGAGCACCTCCAAACAGGAAGTACCTCTTGGTGGCCATCGACTACTTCTCTAAATGGGCCGAAGCCGAGCCTTTAACGCATATTACAGAAAAGGAAGTCGAAAGCTTCACCTGGAAGAACATTGTCTGCCGGTTTGGCATACCACGTGTAATTATCTCGGACAATGGGACACAATTCACTGGTAAAGGCTTCAAGGCATTCTGTGAAAATCTCAACATCAGGCAGCACTTTGCCTCTCCAGGCCATCCGCAAGCAAACGGGCAAGCAGAGGTCACCAACCGAACAATCCTTGACAGGTTAAAGAAGAGGTTGGAACAGGCCAAAGGAAAATGGGCAGAAGAACTCCCTGGAGTCCTTTGGGCCTACAGAACAACCAGAAGAACTCCCACCTCTGAAACTCCCTTCTCACTAGCCTATGGAACAGAAGCAGTAATTCCGGTTGAGATCGGTATGCCAACTCTGAGGACTGAGGCCTTCGAGCAAGAATCCAATGATCAGCAGCTGATGGAAAACCTGGATTTGCTCGAAGAGAGAAGGGATCAAGCCAGCATCAGGATGGAAGCTTATCAGCAAAGAATGGTCAACAAATCCAAGGTAGGACTCAAGACAGTCAACTTTCAAGTAGGAGACTTCGTCTTAAGAAGAGTCTTTCAAAACACCAAGGATCCCACCATGGGAAAGTTGTCACCAAACTGGGAAGGCCCCTACAAAGTAACAAAGGTCGTTCGACCTACCACTTACTAGCTTGAAGACATGACTGGGAAACCTGTTCCTAGGCCATGGAACGTAGAACACTTGCGAAAGTATTATCAATGAAGATTTCTTTTCTTTTACTTCCATAAATGGTCCATCTATTAATGCACAGGCCTCCAGAGCCTGGTCCATAATGTACGAGTTTTCACTCGGTCCATCTATTAATGCACAGGCCTCCAGAGCCAGGTCCATAATGTACGAGTTTTCACTCGGTCCATCTATTAATGCACAAATCTTATGACTTGGTCCGTCTATTAATGCACAGGCTTCCAGAGCCTGGTCCATAATGTACGAGTTTTCACTCGGTCCATCTATTAATGCACAGGCCTCCAGAGCCTGGTCCATAATGTACGAGTTTTCACTCGATCCATCTATTAATGCACAAGTCTTATGACTTGGTCCATCTATTAATGCACAGGCCTCCAGAGCCTGGTCCATAATGTACGAGTTTTCACTCGGTCCATCTATTAATGCACAAGTCTTATGACTTGGTCCATAATGTACGAGTTTTCACTCGGTCCATCTATTAATGCACAAGTCTTATGACTTGGTCCATCTGTTAATGCACAGGCCTCTAGATCCTGGTCCATAATGTACGAGTGTTCACTCGGTCCATCTATTAATGCACAGGCATCCAGAGCCTGGTCCATAGTGTACGAGTTTTCACTCGGTCCATCTATTAATGCACAGGCCCCTAGAGCCTGGTCCATAATGTACGAGTTTTCACTCGGTCCATCTATTAATGCACAAGTCTTATGACTTGGTCCATTTATTAATGCACAGGCCTCCAAAGCCTGGTCCATAATGTACGAGTTTTCACTCGGTCCATCTATTAATGCACAGGCCTCCAGTGCCTGGTCCATAATGTACGAGTTTTCACTCGGTCCATCTATTAATGCACAAGTCTTATGACTTGGTCCATCTGTTAATGCACAGGCCTCCAGAGCTTGGCCCATAATGTACGAGTTTTTACTCGGTCCATTCATAAGTGCACAAGCCTTCAGAGCCTGGATTACTCTTATACACAGGCCTTCCGAGCATGGTCCGTCTTCAATCTACAGATTCTATGATTCAGCCCATCCACAGACAGAAGTTCCGGGCATCTACAAACTAAAGTTTCCTAGATCGGAACACCTTAGATCTGACACTTATATTATTTGGTTTATCTATCAAACAAACAACAAGTACTATGGTTCCGACCAGGGGTAAAGTACTTCGATTCAGGCATTTTTCTAAGTTTCTTTGATTTATTCTCAGAACAATCAGAAATGCACAAGAAAGTGTTTAAGCTACAAAAGAGCACATTCACGAAAAACATCAGATCTGAGAAGAAGAAATCTAATTTTATTGATAATTTAGAAGATTTACATCAGTACAAAGACACCACTACAGAAGCTATTCCAGAAGCTATTACAGAAGCTACGCTTGGCAACATAACGGCTCTTCTCCTGGGATGATAAAGTGGCACAGGAGCATTATTGCCGCTACCGGCTCCATTTGAAAGGAAGGAGCCCTGAACCCCAGTCTGCATCAAGAAACGCCCAGGCCATTTCATCATCACTATCACTGGTCTCACGACCAACGGAGGATGAGGGCTCTGGGTTTCAGGGGGCCTTCAATCTTCTTCTTCACACCGTCTGTTTCACCCCAACCAGATTGAGACAAGGCACGAAGAAGAGGAGGCACCCCACTTGCTTCTACATCACCGACGCTCCAGGCCTCGGTTGAATCAAGGAAGGAACACCACCAATCGGAGGAATCTCGACCGAATGCCAGAGGAAACAAGAAGACTTGTATTTCCTTCAATCCTTCCTTGGAGACTGAAAAAAGGGGAAGGTTAACTCTCGGCCACAGTTTAATCGCTCCTAACTCAGGCAAGGAATCACCCATCATCTCCGGGCAAATGGCAAAACTCCGGCAGCATATGAGGCCTTTCTCACAAGGGGACAATTTGAAATCAAAAAGATGAACGCAACCATATGCCTTCATCCCCATTTATATAGACCCTTGAAGTCCAAAAGACGCCCAACTGAACCGTCACAATGGTGAAAAAGAGAGTGGCCTCGAAATCCTAAACGACGGTCGAATAAATAAATGGCGCATTCAATGTGCCGCTTCGATATACCAAGGGACAGGGTACGGAACCCTCTAAACAGAGACCACAGTCCGGCACTGAAGCGCCCGAATTAACAGAAAGGGGAACAAAGTCTAAATTATATAGACCCCCTATTCAAAATTCAGATCTCTCAGTCTTGACTATTTTTATGACAAGCCAGGTCATGTCTCAAAACTCAAACAGCTCGGATATATCCCGATCCAAGTACTCAGCATACCAAGCATCATAACAACAATTACAGAGCTGCCTAGTTGTCTTCACAAGCTCTTGATTCAGAGCTGCCTACCCTAAGAGATCTACAAGGGTTTAATCCCACTCTATCAGGCTCTATCTATCCGATTATATTTACTTTCTTGTTTTATTATAATAAGGCAGGTAAAATTAATCTACATCTCTTACTCAGTAACAAGTATCGAAGCTCGCAAGAGCAACTATTGACTACTGAACAATTGATCTAGCATGCAAAAGACCTAGAGCAGCCGTACTTACACAGAAGGGAAGAACACAAGAAGAATTTGAAGGAAAAATAATTTTATTGATCGGAAGAATACGTCCATTACATCAAATAGCAAAAACAAAAAGGGGATAAAAACCCATAAGGCCTCAAGACTTCCCAGAAGGGCCTGCGTCCTCATCTAAGTTAAGGGCACGGGCCCCAGCCGTCTTATCCGGATCAGGACGAGATGAGGCAGGTTCAGGGGGAACAATTGATGAAACGTCAATGCCCGGAAACTGAACCTGGAATCTAGTTCGGAAGCTTTCAAAACCAAATAGGATCAGCTCATCACCCATCTGGTCAACTTCATCTTTTAATATCATCTCAGTCTCAGCCCGGGCATGATCAGTCACCTCCTGAACCTTCTGATCGAAGGAACTCCGGAGATTAACCAACTCCGCCTCAAGCCCCGCAACCTTCCGAGCATTTATGTCCCTCTCAGACTCTGCCACGGTAAGGTTGGTGGTAGCTTCCTTCAGATCCTCCTCAATGTTCTGGATTTTGGATCGGGCTGTCCCAAGCTCCACCCTCATCTGTTCCACTTCAGCCCGCAGCTTCTCGGCCTCCTCAAGGCCCATGGGGGTCACCATCAGAGCAGCCAAGCTATGCATACTCTGCGTAAAGCAAGACAGACGGGTTAGATTGAACGAACAGACAGGCAGAAAAGTCAAGAAAAAGCTTCGGAAGCTACCTTCATCTAGAAATTCATCATCTCAGTCATCAGCTTGGAGGGGTCATCCCTTCTGTACCTATGCGGGCCATGAGCCCATATTTGATCAAACGCCCTCTTGGCGATCTGGTAGTCCGGCTCATTAAACGGCTCAGATGATGCAGCAGGTGCCTTCCCCTTCCTAGCCCTCCTGCTCGGACCAGAAGAAATAGGAGGAGTAGCCGAAACAGGGACAGTAGGTTCAGCCTCCTTTTCGGCCTCGGCAGGAGCCGGCTCAGGAGAGCCAGAAATCAACCTTCTCCTCTTTACTTCAAGGGGGGCATCAGGCTCAGCTCGGGAGGAAGACTCCCCTGCCACTGGGGCATCCGGCACAGCCCATCTCGACGTCAACCTCTTCTTAAGCTCTGCATTACGGGCAGCCATCAAGTTTGCTGGAGTAATAATGACGGAATGAGCCCGGTCAGGAGTCGAAAGCAGTGCTCGGTACTTATCGCGCAGTACTTCAGTAAAGTCGGGCCTCTTCCAAACACTCTTATCTGCACACAAGTAAGGAAAGACATGTCAGCTTATCAGTTCGGAAGGCATAACAAGGCTAAAAGAAAGTCTAAAAGAATAAGCCTCACCCCTATGACCCGTAACACGAGGGAACGACGAGGCCTCTCCTTTCTGAAAGCCTTCATGCTCCCATCCTCCTCCAACAAAGAAGTACCACTTCTTCCACGTCTTGTTGGAAGTAGGAACAGAGGTCAGGGGTCGAAACCCCTTCTCAAAGGACATATAGAAAAGGCCCTCTACCTGCTTGAACTTCAGATCCATATTACTACGGATCAAGTCCAGAGACACATCCACCCTGTTCAGGTGTCCCAACACCACAAACCCTAAAAGCTGCCGCCAGCTATTGAGATTCAGGTCGGCAGGACAAAGCTTGAACCAACAAAAGAACTTCCTGACTAAATCCGGTAATGGGAGCCTCAAGCCCATTTCAAACCAGGCAAGGTAAACACAAATCTCCCCGGCTTCAACATTATGGGGACGATCCATGGGGCCTGGCGCTCTGCAGGTCACATTCGTGGGAAATTTAAATTTCACCCTCCATTCATCCAAAAGGCTCCGAGTGACAGCACTCTCACCCTCTTCTCTATGGGAAGACCTACCAGAGGTCTCCCCAGCCCTGTCTCGGGGCTCCTCAAAAGCATCAACTATCCTAACTCCAGGACTAGTGGGAGGATCAACAGGCATCTCCCCAATAACTTCGGGAGCAGGATTACCCACATCTTCCACAGAAGACGGTACAACCATCTCAGGAGGATTTCCCACTCCCTCATTCACAGTTGGGGATTCAGGAAGAGCAGACATTATTCCCAGACTTAAGAAGAAAGAAGCAAGAGAAGAGGAAAAATCAGTCGAACCTGTTCTAACTCAGGGAACCAGTACTCTTCAAGGTCACACGAACCAACAATGGCGAATGAAATCTCCTAGCGCAGTGAAAATGACGGGGGAAAGGTCAATCCAAAATCTCATCCTGTATTTATAAGCGCAATATCAGAAGGGACCCACCAATCCCAAGCGCCATGACGGTTCGGAACAATGATGATTTCGAGAAACCCGACTATCAGCCCAGTACAATGATGACCTTGAAAAGACCTAATCTCCGGCTGCGCAATAAAAGCCTTGGAAGGCGAACAAACAAGACACATGACTCTCCGAAAAAGGCTTAGCCCTAGTTCCTTGCTAGCATCAAACTAGGACTTGGGGGGGAGTAACTGATATACCATAAAAGAACAAGCCAATCAACACTTGACACGTGTAACCGCAATCCGACCTATGCTCAGCCAACATGATTCTCATTCAGCCAATAAGGAAAAACTCAAGCATCCAGATCATCGTACAAGGTCGGAAGTGGCCAAACATATATATATATATATATATCCAGAACAAGGTCACAGGGTTCAGACCAACACTACAGAACTCGTCACCACCTTAGCGGATGCCGAGCAGGGAATAAGGAAATGGTCTTCAACAAGGAAGCAGTCTTCAACAAGGAAACTACCATCTATGGTTATCTCTATGCAAGGTAGCCGCAATCTCCAGTAATCAAATCCCTATATTCATGGCTTCGAATCCTAACCAACTTAGGAAAGCCACGGCTTATAAATTAAACCCTAAAGGTACGCCTTATTCGCTATGCTCATTCTTTGGCTTTCAATACAGTCTTTCAATTCTCTTACTTACTTAAGCATCGGAGCGGCTACCGCCGGAGCCAATCCGGTGGTCTTCTGATCATCTCTCTGAGTGTTCTACAGGTCACGGAGCCCTCACGTGTTGCGAGTCAAAAAGTGCAGCATCACATATGATGCTAGTTTCCTTATTGAAGACTGCTTCCTTGTTGAAGACCGCTTCCTTATTCCCTGCTCGGCATCCGCTAAGGTGGTGACGAGTTCTGTAGTGTTGGTCTGAACCCTGTGACCTTGTTCTGGATATATATATATATGTTCGGCCACTTCCGACCTTATACGATGATCTGGATGCTTGAGTTTTTCCTTATTGGTTGAATGAGAATCATGTTGGCTGAGCATAGGTCGGATTGCGGTTACACGTGTCAAGTGTTGATTGGCCTGTTCTTTTATGGTATATCAGTTACTCCCCCCCCAAGTCCTAGTTTGATGCTAGCAAGCAACTAGGGCTAAGCCTTTTTTGGAGAGTCATGTGTCTTGTCTGTTCGCCTTCCAAGGCTTTTATTGCGCAGCCGGAGATTAGGTCTTTTCAAGGTCATCATTGTACTGGGCTGATAGTCGGGTTTCTCGAAATCATCATTGTTCCGAACCGTCATGGCGCTTGGGATTGGTTGGTCCCTTCTGATATTGCGCTTATAAATACAGGATGAGATTTTGGACTGACCTTTCCCCTGTCATTTTCACTGCGCTAGGAGATTTCGTTCGCCATTGTTGGTTCGTGTGACCTTGAAGAGTACTAGTTCCCTGAGTTAGAACAGGTTCGACTGATTTTTCCTTTTCTCTTGCTTCTTTCTTCTTAAGTCTGGGAATAATGTCTGCTCTTCCTGAATCCCCAACTGTGAATGAGGGAGTGGGAAATCCTCCTGAGATGGCTGTACCGTCTTCTGTGGAAGATGTGGGTAATCCTGCTCCCGAAGTTATTGGGGAGATGCCTGTTGATCCTCCCACTAGTCTTGGAGTTAGGATAGTTGATGCTTTTGAGGAGCCCCGAGACAGGGCTGGGGAGACCTCTGGTAGGTCTTCCCGTAGAGAAGAGGGTGAGAGTGCTGTCACTCGGAGCCTTTTGGATGAATGGATGGTGAAATTTAAATTTCCCACGAATGTGACCTGCAGAGCGCCAGGCCCCATGGATCGTCCCCATAATGTTGAAGCCGGGGAGATTTGTGTTTACCTTGCCTGGTTTGAAATGGGCTTGAGGCTCCCATTACCGGATTTAGTCAGGCAGTTCTTTTGTTGGTTCAAGCTCTGTCCTGCCGACCTGAATCTCAATAGCTGGCGGCAGCTTTTAGGGTTTGTGGTGTTGGGACACCTGAACAGGGTGGATGTGTCTTTGGACTTGATCCGTAGTAATATGGATCTGAAGTTCAAGCAGGCAGAGGGCCTTTTCTATATGTCCTTTGAGAAGGGGTTTCGACCCCTGACCTCTATTCCTACTTCCAACAAGACGTGGAAGAAGTGGTACTTCTTTGTTGGAGGAGGATGGGAGCATGAAGGCTTTCAGAAAGGAGAGGCCTCGTCGTTCCCTCGTGTTACGGGTCATAGGGGTGAGGCTTATTCTTTTAGACTTTCTTTTAGCCTTGTTATGCCTTCCGAACTGATAAGCTGACATGTCTTTCCTTACTTGTGTGCAGATAAGAGTGTTTGGAAGAGGCCCGACTTTACTGAAGTACTGCGGGATCAGTACCGAGCACTGCTTTCGACTCCTGACCGGGCTCATTCCGTCATTATTACTCCAACAAACTTGATGGCTGCCCGTAATGCAGAGCTTAAGAAGAGGTTGACGTCGAGATGGGCTGTGCCGGATGCCCCAGTGGCGGGGGAGTCTTCCTCCCGAGCTGAGCCTGATGCCCCCTTTGAAGTAAAGAGGAGGAGGTTGATTTATGGCTCTCTTAAGCCGGCTCCTGCCGAGGCCGAAAAGGAGGCTGAACCTACCATCCCTGTTTCGGCTGCTCCTCCTATTACGTCTGGTCCGAGCAGGAGGGCTAGGAAGGGGAAGGCACCTGCTGCATCGTCCGAGCCGTTTAATGAGCCGGACTATCAGATCGCCAAGAGGGCGTTTGATCAAATATGGGCTCATGGCCCGCATCGGTACAGAGGGGATGACCCCTCCAAGCTGATGACTGAGATGATGAATCTCCAGAAGAAGGTAGCTTCTGAAGCTTTTTCTTGACTTTTCTGCCTGTCTGTTCATTCAATCTAACCCGTCTGTCTTGCTTTACGCAGAGTATGCATAGCTTGGCTGCTCTGATGGTGACCCCCATGGGCCTTGAGGAGGCCGAGAAGCTGCGGGCTGAAGTGGAACAGATGAGGGTGGAGCTTGGGACAGCCCGATCCAAAATCCAGAGCATTGAGGTGGATCTGAAGGAAGCTACCACCAACCTTACCGTGGCAGAGTCTGAGAGGGACATAAATGCTCGGAAGGTTGCGGGGCTTGAGGCGGAGTTGGTTAATCTCCGGAGTTCCTTCGATCAGAAGGTTCAGGAGGTGACTGATCATGCCCGGGCTGAGACTGAGATGATATTAAAAGATGAAGTTGACCAGATGGGTGATGAGCTGATCCTGTTTGGTTTTGAAAGCTTCCGAACTAGATTCCAGGTTCAGTTCCCGGGCTTTGACGTTTCATCAATTGTTCCCCCTGAACCTGCCTCATCTCGTCCTGATCCGGATAAGACGGCTGGGGCCCGTGCCCTTAACTTAGATGAGGACGCAGGCCCTTCTGGGAAGTCTTGAGGCCCTATGGGTTTTTATCCCCTTTTTGTTTTTGCAATTTGATGTAATGGACGTATACTTCCGATCAATAAAATTACTTTTCCTTCAAATTCTTCTTCTGCTCTTTCCTTCTGTATAAGTATGGCTGCTCTAGGTCTTTTCCCTTATTATAATAAGACAAGAAAGTAAATATAATCGGATAGATAGAGCTTGATAGAGTGGGATTAAAGCCTTGTAGATCTCTTAGGGTAGGCAGCTCTGAATCAAGGGCTTGTGAAGACTACTAGGCAGCTCTGTACTTGTTGTTATGATGCTTGGTATGCTGAGTACTTGGATCGGGATATATCCGAGCTGTTTGAGTTTTGAGATATGACCTGGCTTGTCATAAAAATAGTCAAGACTGAGAGATCTGAATTTTGAATAGGGGGTCTATATAATTTAGACTTTGTTCCCCTTTCTGTTAATTCGGGCGTTTCAGTGCCGGACTGTGGTCTCTGTTTAGAGGGTTCCGTACCCT
This sequence comes from Nyssa sinensis, assembly GCA_008638375.1. Taxonomy (NCBI): domain Eukaryota; kingdom Viridiplantae; phylum Streptophyta; class Magnoliopsida; order Cornales; family Nyssaceae; genus Nyssa; species Nyssa sinensis. The sequence goes on from CM018043.1 coordinate 17,363,198, forward strand.
GTCCCTTGGTATATCGAAGCGGCACATTTAATGCGCCATTTATTTATTCGACCGTCGTTTAGAATTTCGAGGCCACTCTCTTTTTCACCATTGTGACGGTTCAGTTGGGCGTCTTTTGGACTTCAAGGGTCTATATAAATGGGGATGAAGGCATATGGTTGCGTTCATCTTTTTGATTTCAAATTGTCCCCTTGTGAGAAAGGCCTCATATGCTGCCGGAGTTTTGCCATTTGCCCGGAGATGATGGGAGATTCCTTGCCTGAGTTAGGAGCGATTAAACTGTGGCCGAGAGTTAACCTTCCCCTTTTTTCAGTCTCCAAGGAAGGATTGAAGGAAATACAAGTCTTCTTGTTTCCTCTGGCATTCGGTCGAGATTCCTCCGATTGGTGGTGTTCCTTCCTTGATTCAACCGAGGCCTGGAGCGTCGGTGATGTAGACGCAAGTGGGGTGCCTCCTCTTCTTCGTGCCTTGTCTCAATCTGGCTGGGGTGAAACAGACGGTGTGAAGAAGAAGATTGAAGGCCCCCTGAAACCCAGAGCCCTCATCCTCCGTTGGTCGTGAGACCTGTGATGGTGATGATGAAATGGCCTGGGCGTTTCTTGATGCAGACTGGGGTTCAGGGCTCCTTCCTTTCAAATGGAGCCGGTAGCGGCAGTAATGGAAGTTTGGCTCCTGTGCCACTTTATCATCCCAGGAGAAGAGCCGTTATGTTGCCAAGCGTAGCTTCTGTAATAGCTTCTGTAATAGCTTCTGTAGTGGTGACTTTGTACTGATGTAAATCTTCTGAATTATCAATAAAATTAGATTTCTTCTTCTCAGATCTGATGTTTTCTGTGAATGTGCTCTTTTGTAGCTTAAACACTTTCTTGTTCATTTCTGATTGTTCTGAGAATAAATTAAAGAAACTTAGAAAAATGCCTGAATCGAAGTACTTTACCCCTGGTCGAAACCATAGTACTTGTTGTTTGTTTGATAGATAAACCAAATAATATAAGTATCAGATCTAAGGTGTTCCGATCTAGGAAACTTTAGTTTGTAGATGCCCGGAACTTCTGTCTGTGGATGGGCTGAATCATAGAATCTGTAGATTGAAGACGAACCATGCTCGGAAGGCTTGTGTATAAGAGTAATCCAGGCTCTGAAGGCTTGTGCACTTATGAATGGACCGAGTAAAAATTCGTACATTATGGACCAGGCTCTAGAGGCCTGTGCATTAACAGATGGACCAAGTCATAAGACTTGTGCATTAATAGATGGACCGAGTGAAAACTCGTACATTATGGACCAAGTCATAAGACTAGTGCATTAATAGATGGACCGAGTGAAAACTCGTACATTATGGACCAGGCTCTAGAGGCCTGTGCATTAATAGATGGACCGAGTGAAAACTCGTACATTATGGACCAGGCTCTGGAGGCCTGTGCATTAATAAATGGACCAAGTCATAAGACTTGTGCATTAATAGATGGACCGAGTGAAAACTCGTACATTATGAACCAGGCTCTAGAGGCCTGTGCATTAATAGATGGACCGAGTGAAAACTCATACACTATGGACCAGGCTCTGGAGGCCTGTGCATTAATAGATGGACCGAGTGAAAACTCGTACATTATGGACCAGGCTCTAGAGGCCTGTGCGTTAATAGATGGACCAAGTCATAAGACTTGTGCATTAATAGATGGACCGAGTGAAAACTCGTACATTATGGACCAGGCTCTGGAGGCCTGTGCATTAATAGATGGACCGAGTGAAAACTCGTACATTATGGACCAGGCTCTGGAGGCCTGTGCATTAATAGATGGACCAAGTCATAAGACTTGTGCATTAATAGATGGACCGAGTGAAAACTCGTACATTATGGACCAGGCTCTAGAGGCCTGTGCATTAATAGATGGACCGAGTGAAAACTCGTACATTATGGACCAGGCTCTGGAGGCCTGTGCATTAATAGATGAACCAAGTGAAAACTCGTACATTATAGACCAGGCTCTAGAGGCCTGTGCATTAATAGATGAACCAAGTCATAAGACTTGTGCATTAATAGATGGACCGAGTGAAAACTCGTACATTATGGACCAGGCTCTAGAGGCCTGTGCATTAATAGATGGACCGAGTGAAAACTCGTACATTATGGACCTGGCTCTAGAGGCCTGTGCATTAATAGATGGACCATTTATGGAAGTAAAAGAAAAGAAATCTTCATTGATAATACTTCCGCAAGTGTTCTACGTTCCATGGCCTAGGAACAGGTTTCCCAGTCATGTCTTCAAGCCAGTAAGTGGTAGGTCGAACGACCTTTGTTACTTTGTAGGGGCCTTCCCAGTTTGGTGACAACTTTCCCATGGTGGGATCCTTGGTGTTTTGAAAGACTCTTCTTAAGACGAAGTCTCCAACTTGAAAGTTGACTGTCTTGAGTCCTACCTTGGATTTGTTGACCATTCTTTGCTGATAAGCTTCCATCCTGATGCTGGCTTGATCCCTTCTCTCTTCGAGCAAATCCAGGTTTTCCGTCAGCTGCTGATCATTGGATTCTTGCTCGAAGGCCTCAGTCCTCAGAGTTGGCATACCGATCTCAACCGGAATTACTGCTTCTGTTCCATAGGCTAGTGAGAAGGGAGTTTCAAAAGTGGGAGTTCTTCTGGTTGTTTTGTAGGCCCAAAGGACTCCAGGGAGTTATTCTGCCCATTTTCATTTGGCCTGTTCCAACCTCTTCTTTAACCCGTCAAGGATTGTTCGGTTGGTGACCTCTGCTTGCCCGTTTGCTTGCGGATGGCCTGGAGAGGCAAAGTGCTGCCTGATGTTGAGATTTTCGCAGAATGCCTTGAAGCCTTTACCAGTGAATTGTGTCCCATTGTCCGAGATAATTACACGTGGTATGCCAAACCTGCAGACAATGTTCTTCCAGGTGAAGCTTTCGATTTCCTTTTCTGTAATATGCGTTAAAGGCTCGGCTTCGGCCCATTTAGAGAAGTAGTCGATGGCCACCAAGAGGTACTTCCTGTTTGGAGGTGCTCGTGGTAACGGGCCCATAATGTCCATTCCCCATTGAGCAAAAGGCCAAGGACTAGGAATCGGGATAAGCTCGCGCTGAGGCTGATGTTGGTACGGGGCAAATCTCTGGCACTTGTCGCATTTCCGAACATATTCTTTAGCCTGTTTCAACATGCCGGGCCAGTAGTAGCCCTGCGATAGAGCTCGGTGGGCTATAGTTCTGCCCCCATTATGATTCCCGCAGATTCCTTCATGTATTTCAGCCAAGACATACTGTGATTCGTCTGGGGCTAAGCATTTTAGCAGAGGTTGAGAATACGACCTTCTGTAAAGCTTGTTGTTCAGGATCAGGTACCGAGCCGCTCTGATTCGAATTCTCCTGGCTTTGTTTTTGTCCTCTAGGAGGAGACCGGACCTTAGATACTAGAGGATCGGGGTCATCTAGTTCTGGGGCTGTTCGTCAATTTGAGCAACTTGTGCTTCCTCGATGCTGGATCCTGGCTGAAAAGAGATTTTAACCGTGGAGTCTGCTTCAGATTTGAGGCGGGAGGCCATGTTAGCTAGAGCATCTGCTCTGCAATTCTGGCTTCTCTCAATTTTCTGGATGGTAAACGTCTGGAAGGAATTCTTCAAGTGGCTCACCAGTTTGGAATACCGAAGCATCCTGTCATCTTTGATGGCAAATTCTCCCAAGACCTGGCTTACTACCAGTTGGGAGTCAGAGAAGACATCGAGGTTCTGAGCCTCGCATTCCAAGGCAAGTTTCATCCCTAAGATTAGGGCTTCATATTCAGCTTCATTATTAGAAGCTTTGAATCCCAGGCTGACTGCTTTTTCTGATGTGAGCCCATCAGGGGACTGTAGCACCAGGCCTACCCCTGATCCTTGATCGGTTAACGATCCATCAATGTACAGCAGCCAGGTTCCCGAAGTCTCGGTGACTTGTGTTTTGTTCTAAAGTGCTGGGGTGAACTCGGCTACGAAGTCAGCTAAGGCCTGCCCTTTGATGGAGTTCCGGGGTACATATGCTATGTCGAACTCCCCTAGCTCCTTAGACCACTTTACCAATCTTCCCGATACTTCAGGTTTCCTCAGTATTGACTTCAGGGGATAGGCAGTTGGGATCTCGATTGGATGGGCCTGGAAATAAGGTCGAAGCTTCCGAGCTGATATAACCAAGGTATAGGCCAGCTTCTCTATTTCTGGGTATATTTTCTCCGTGTCAAGTAGTGCCCTACTGACGTAGAATATAGGCATCTGTACTCCTCTGTCCTGTCTAATCAGTGCGAAGCTGACCACGTTCTCGGAGACTGCAAGGTACAAGAGCAGTTTTTCTCCTTGTACTGGTTTTGACAAGAGCTCTAGAGAGGCTAGATACTCCTTCAGTTCTTGAAAGGACTGCTCGCATTCTTCTGTCCATTGCAAAGTCTTGCTGCCCTTCAGAGCTTTGAAGAAAGGTAGGCAGCGATCGGTGGACTTGGATATAAATCTGTTCAGTGCGGCAATTCTGCCGTTCAGTGCCTGAATCTCCTTTCTGGTTTTTGGTGACTTCAGCCCAATCAGGGCTTGGATCTGAGTGGGATCTGCCTCGATACCTCTTTGAGAGACGATGTATCCCAAGAATTTTCCCTTCGTAACTCCAAAGGTACATTTCGAGGGGTTGAGCTTCATCCTGTGTTGTCTGAGGTTATCAAAGGTCTGGGCCAAGTGCTGGAGGTGACTGCCTTTCTGAAGGCTCTTTACCAGCGTGTCGTCGATGTAAACCTCTATGGTGCTACCGAGTAGTGGGCTGAACATCTTGTTCACCAACCGCTGATAAGTGGCTCCAGCATTCTTCAAACCGAAAGGCATCACTTTGTAGTAGTAGAGTCCTCTTTCGATTATAAAGGCAGTCTTCTCTTGATCTGGAGGGTACATCTGGATCTGGTTGTATCCAGAGTATGCATCCATGAAACTCATAAGTTCATGCCCTGCAGTGGCGTCAACCAGTTGGTCTATTCTCGGCAGTGGAAAGCTGTCTTTGGGGCACGCTTTGTTGAGGTCTGTATAGTCAACACAGACTCTCCACTTGCCGTTCTTCTTTTTAACAAGCACGGTGTTGGCTAGCCACTCGGGATAGAAAACTTCCCGTATCATCCTGGCGTCCAGCAGCCTCTGGACTTCTTCGTTTATAACCTGATGCCGTTCAAGAGCGACCGACCTTCTCTTCTGTCTGACTGGGGGGTGATCCGGATCTGACCATCTTCTCCTGCTCAGTGTGTGTAAGATCTGGGCCGACGTACAAGTAACGCCCCTCTGCTTCTGAACTGACTAGTATTTTAATGGGTTCGCCAACAGGTTTGGCTCGGCTGTCACGTCCCCTTAGACTCAGGGGTTCTTCAACGCTGGATGGGCAATCTTCCACCTCTGGAGTGTGAGTGAAGACCGGATCTGCACAGTCCCGAGTGTACTGTAATTGCTATTTCGGGGCTTTCTCCTTGAGGGCAATAGCGTGACATTCTCGGGAGGTTGGCTGACATCCTCAGACTGAGTGTACGCTCTGGTTGTGGACGTACTTTAGACACTGATGAAGGGTCGAAGTGACTGCCCCTATCTGATGCAACCAGGGTCTCCCGATTATGACGTTGTAGGGAGACTTCATGTTCAGCACCATGTATTCCGTGATGGTGGTCTTCTGCCCTTCACCTTCTCCTACAGTGGTAGGAAGGTCAACTCTCCCCAGTGGGGTGCTGAGGTTGCCATCAAAATCTGCCATCACGGCAGTGGTGGGCTTGACGTTGTCCTGGTCTATGCCCATCTGTTTAAGCGGTTCATAGAACAGAATGTTGACTGAGCTGCCAGTGTCGACCAGGACTCTTCTAGTCTCGAAGTTGGCGATTCTGAGGGTAATAACGAGGGCATCACTGTGAGGGCAGTGTACCCCTGCTAGATCTTGCTCGGTGAACTGGATCTCCGGCCCTGGCTTGAGCCTCTTTTCGACGTTGGAGATCTGCAGGACGTTCGAGGCGGTTCTGGCCTCCCGAACATATCTCTTTCTTGCCCTGTTGGACATTCCTGTAACAGGGGAGTCAGCATGGAGGACGTAGATGACGTGATTGTTCTGCCTCTGAGGCTCATTTCGTCCTTCCCTCTGCTCCTGCCTCTGTTCGGGCCTCTGATCTGGCCGCTGCTGAGGCTTGTCCTCTTGGGGGTTCTGTCGTCCGTCCTGTTTGACGAACTCCCGAAGACGTCCTTTCTTTATGAGCTGCTCTATCTCATATCGGAGGGTCCTGCAAGAGTTAGTTGTATGTCCATGATCTTTATGGAAATTACAATACTTACTTTGGTCCCGTAGGCTGGGATCTCCCTTGATTGGCTCCGGCCACCTCAGGTTCTCCCGATCTCTGATCTGCCGGAATACCTGGTTCGAAGTGGTGTTCAGGGGAGTGAAGTTGGTGAACTCCCTTGGTGCAGAGTTGTACACAGCTCTGGGAGCTGTTCTCTTCTCTGGGCTCCTGACCTTCTTTTTGTTGGAGTCTCTTCTATGATCCTCCTTCTTGTGATCCTCCCGCTTCGGATTATCCCTCTGGGTCTGATCCTTGCCCTTCTGGGCTAAGCGGTTGGCCTCTTCCAGGTTGATATATTTTCTGGCCCGATCCATTAGTGCCGCCATATCGGCTGGAGGGCTCTTTGTCAAGGAATCTCTGAACCCACGTTGGGCAAGCCCGGCTGTAAGGGCTGCTACAAGGAATTTCGGGCTGCAATCCGTGATCTCAGTGAGTTCGGTGTTGAAGCGTGCAATGTAGGCTCGGAGGGATTCCTCCCTGGTATTCAGCAGGAATTCTGGCCCCCTTCTGAGCCTCCTGCTGGTCATAAACCTGTCCAAGAACTGCCTACCGAGCTCGTAGAAGCTGGTAACGGAGTTCGGAGGGAGGTTGTGGAACCACTTCAGAGCAGTTCCCTTTAAGCTGGTGATGAACGTCCGGCACATGAAAGCATCCGAAGCTCCGTGAAGGGCCATCGTATGCTGGTAATGAGAAAGGTGATCTCCTGGATCTCCAGATCCGTCATAGAGAGTGAACTTGGGCACCATGAACTTTCTGGGCCTCTCTTCTGACATGATAGCGTGAGTGAACGGAGTGGCCAGTCTTCCGAGCAGCCTGGCCAGTTCGTCTTGTTCTGGAGGGTTCTGAGGTCCTCTCATGGTAACTGTCCGGTCTATTGACTCGGCAATTTCCTCTACCCTCCGCGGGTCTTTGACCCTGACATCTTGTGAACCCTGTCTGACAGCCTCGACTTCAGGGTAGTAGGGTTGATTACGCCCTTCGGACGGAGGAGGAATCCGAACCGGAGGGACTGGTGCTGCATGATAAGGTTCCTGCGGTGCCGGCGGTGCTTCCGAAACCCTAGGAGTTGGGGCTCGAGTAGTGCTTCGGTAATGCACGTCAGGAACGAAAGCGGATGTTCCCCAGCCAGGAACTGTTGATGGCTGTGGATCTCGACCAGCGCGAGCAACGCCTGAGGGGTGCCCAGGCAGGTTAGTTGGAGCTTGCGCATGAGGTTCGGCGTTCTCTGTAGCAACAGGAGGTTGCGTCCCTGCAACGAAGTTGACCGGCGGGTTAGGAGAACCCGTCGCTTGGTTCTGTGTAAATGTCGCCAGTGTTCTAGTGATGGTAAGCAGCTGTTCCTGCACCAGTTCATTGTGTCGTTTTATGGCTTCGATCTCTTGTCGCATAGGATTGGCCGCTGGCCCCCTTGTGCGGGGAGCAGGCGGTTGACGTTGAGTGTTTTGCGCATTCTGAGCATTTTGTCGTGGTCGGAGATTTGGTGCCATGGTTTTCCGGTGGGGAAAAAGATGAGTTTTATGAGTAGAGCACTTTGGAGATTAGTCGTTTCCCACAGACGGCGCCAAACTGATGCTGCACTGTTTGACTCGCAACACGTGAAGGCTCCGTGACCTGTAGAACACTCAGAGAGATGATCAGAGGACCACCGGATTGGCTCCGGCGGTAGCCGCTCCGATGCTTAAGTAAGTAAGAGAATTGAAAGACTGTATTGAAAGCCAAAGAATGAGCATAGAGACTAAGGCGTACCTTTAGGGTTTAATTTATAAGCTGTGGCTTTCCTAAGTTGGTTAGGATTCGAAGCCATGAATATCGGGATTTGATCACCGGAGATTGCAGTTACCTTGCATAGAGATAACCATAGAAGCCATGAATATAGGGATTTGATTATTGGAGATTGCGGCTACCTTGCATAGAGATAACCATATGATGCTAGTTTCCTTGTTGAAGACTGCTTCCTTGTTGAAGACCGCTTCTTTATTCCCTGCTCGGCATCCGCTAAGGTGGTGACGAGTTCTGTAGTGTTGGTCTGAACCCTGTGACCTTGTTCTGGATATATATATATATATATATATATATATATATATATATATATGTTCAGCCACTTCCGACCTTGTACGATGATCTGGATGCTTGAGTTTTTCCTTATTGGCTGAATGAGAATCATGTTGGCTGAGCATAGGTCGGATTGCGGTTACACGTGTCAAGTGTTGATTGGCCTGTTCTTTTATGGTATATCAACGACTTAATTAAAAATTCATTTGAGATCACGTGTAATATACAAAATCTTATAGATGGGAATTGAGATGTTTTAAGATGCATGGGAGTACGTTGAAGTGGTGGTTCATCATGGCGGGGACAATGGTCTGATAATAATGGTTTATCTTGAGTGACATGCAAATAGATCAATCAATTTAAAATATAATTGATTAAGTTTGACCAATGATAAAAAAAAAAAAAAAAAGTTCAACTACATGATGATATTATCACATGATCACGAATCAAATCAAACACGAGATAAATAAAAGTACTCAAGTCCAGGAAAACAAGTGAAGATTTTATTTTTCCTTATTTTGAGTTTTTTAGTGAGCTGGAATTGATTGATCAAAATGCATAGATCTTAAGTATTTAATTAATCAACTGAAATCAATCAACAAAATGATTTTTCAAAAGTATATATTGAAAAAAATAGGCAATATTGCAAAATTGTCAAATTGTCAAATTCGGTCAACTGAATCATGTTAAAAAAAAACATGCTTACTTTGTTTCTACAAATTCAGTTGACTGGAACATATTTGATTTTTTTAAACAAATTGACACTAGAAGATTCAGTCGATTGAACTTAAAAATCAATCGACCGAATGACTTTAAATACAATCAACCTATAGTCTTTAGACAAACCAATTGAACTCATTAGTCAAACTAAACTATGATTCAATCGACTAACATATGAACTCAATCGATTGATTTTATTAATCTAGCACTTTCAAATTCAAATTTTTAACATATCAAAAAGGGAAGTAACAATCATATTTTGAATCTAATGACTATATTCTTCAAAGGCTTATATACAGAAGTTGTTGAAAGTATTTATTACTAACTCTTACATGCTCTTACACTCTATACTTTCAAAGTAATTTGAGATCTCATTAATTTTCAGATCTATATTTCAAAGTACTCTTATTTCTTAAATAATCAAACATTTAATAATCAATCATTAGAAAATGAACTTTCATTGTATCATTCATCTCTAGAAGAGGGTATCATTTGATAACTTTTTTATATTTTTTCAGTGGGATGTCACTTTGAGAATATGTGTTACTCTTGTGAGACAAAAAGGTTTTTTGCGAAGAGTTTTTCATTATAAAAGTTTGATCTCTACCTATAAAGAAGTTTATATGGTGAAAAAACATAAACGGAAAGCTTGAGTCGAAGATGTAAGTTGTCTGAACCTCATAAAATAGTTGTTTTTGTTCTCTCTTTTCTAATATTTACTTTGTGTTATAATGTATTAATATTTAAAATTTGTAAAAGTAGTTAATATTTACTAAATATCCAAATCATCTTTCTTGGGTATAAATCTGAGCAACAAAAATCAATGTGGACTATGTTTGGAGAGTTGTTTCTGGTTAAGGGGAGTCGGTGTAGTGATTTGGGGAGTGTTTGGGTGCGATGGCAAAAACGTATTGAGATTACTAGTTCTGCCCAGCACATGTTGGAAGGAATATTTTTGTCGTGATATAGGAATGAGAGGACTGGTCGTGGAGTCAATTAACCAGGAATTAATTTATTGGGTCCAATTTCTCTTCTGTATTGGAGGTCCTGCTCCATGAAGCTATGAAAGTGAGCCAAGACGTGGAAGTTGCGGATTTCTCTATGGTCTGTCGGGATGCGAACTCGTTTGCTCTGACATTGGCTCAGAAGGCGTGTCGTATTGATGATTTATAGGTATGGTTTGATGGTCCTCCTTCCTTTTTAGTTGATGTTTTGTTGAAAGACAAGGTCCATTCGTAAGTTCATTGGTTTTTCAACTAATCTCTCTTTGACCGATGTTTTAAACTTCGTACGTGTCGGTCCAATCCGTTGAATCGTTAATCGATTCATAAAACGATTCGATTTAATTCATAAAATTACTTATAGTTCAAAACCGTTCTAAAAAGACAAAACCGTTAAAATCGGTTAGTCAGACCATCGATCCGGGTGACCTAGTACTGGGTCACCGGTTCACACTGATTCTTGTCTATATATAAAAGGTGATGCTGCACTTTTTGACTCGCAACACGTGAAGGCTCCGTGACCTGTAGAACACTCAGAGAGATGATCAGAGGACCACCGGATTGGCTCCGGCGGTAGCCGCTCCGATGCTTAAGTAAGTAAGAGAATTGAAAGACCGTATTGAAAGCCAAAAAAAGAGCATAGAGACTAAGGCGTACCTTTAGGGTTTAATTTATAAGCCGTGGCTTTCCTAAGTTGGTTAGGATTCGAAGCCATGAATATAGGGATTTGATTACTAGAGATTGCGGCTACCTTGCATAGAGATAACCATAGATGGTAGTTTCCTTGTTGAAGACTGCTTCCTTGTTGAAGACCGCTTCCTTATTCCCTGCTCGGCATCCGCTAAGGTGGTGACGAGTTCTGTAGTGTTGGTCTGAACCCTGTGACCTTGTTCTGGATATATATATATATATATATATATATATATATATGTTCGGCCACTTCCGACCTTGTATGATGATCTGGATGCTTGAGTTTTTCCTTATTGGCTGAATGAAAATCATGTTGGCTGAGCATAGGTCGGATTGCGGTTACACGTGTCAAGTGTTGATTGACCTGTTCTTTTATGGTATATCAAAAGGTATCAAAAATTAGTGTTTGTATCCTTTTTTTTTTTTTTTTCCAAGTTGTTGAAGACTAAATTATTGAATTATGCTTGGATTGGATGTTAAAATGATTTTTGTTATGATCCTTGCAATTATGAAAAAATGATAATGAAGTTTCAACTTTTAACATTGTAATAAGGTATGTCTACTATATTTTTTTCATTTTTTTGTTGAAGTTTTAAATATTAAGAAAATTCATATTTTGTAAATTTTTTTATATAATTTTTGTATGATTTTTTAAATTTAAAATATCAATAATATGTATTTTTAAATTTATTAATTATATAATTATGACATTACAATTTGATTTCGGTTGATCCGACGGTTGAACCGATTACCCGTAACTCAGACATTTTTCCTGTTCGATGAACGAGCTGGGTCTGAAAACATTACTTTTGACAATGTATTAATATCTTATTTATTTGGTGAAGTGATAGATTTATAAAAGTAGTAATCTGTTATTTAAAAGAAAACTTATTTTAAGCATGGTTGCATTTATATAATTTATATTATGAGTTAAAATACTTATAAATTATATTAAGACATAATAAATAATGAAATCATTGTTAAAAATAATTTTTATTTAAAAAGAAGTTATTGGAGACAATCACTTCAAATCGTTGTCTAACAAATTCAAATTTGTAAAAAGATATTGATCACAAATTTTAAAAAATTGATGAGTTTCATGAAATACGTATGCCACATGAATAATGATATGGAATAACGGTTTCCTTCAATAATTTCTCTTATTTTAGATTAAGGCAAGCCAATTGATAGAACCTTTGCTTGGTTGGAGCATTGTTAATGCTTTAGAGTAAGGAAATGGATAGGGGGAAAAATCTATTGGTAAGATAGCATTAAGCATAGAAAAATTTCGTAGTTATTCAAATTAATTTTAGACATGTAATGTCATGTTGATATTCTAATATAAAATATATACTACATGTCAATAGATCATGAATATTTTCTATGTTACTAGCAACGAATCTAGACGTTGAATACAAAGAGTAAGAATACAAAAAAAATAAAATTTAAATCAAAACTTTGGGGACATTGTCACTTTAGGTGTCATCTTGGCTTCTTTAGGCATATTGCGGTTGTGTCAGTCAGTTCATGTTATTTTATTACTAAATTTTTTAAATAATATTATATTTTTAAAATTATATTTCAAACAAAGTGATATTGATATGATATTTTATTATTGATAATATTTTAAAGTTTGTAATTAATATGATTTTGTAATATAATGATATTTTTTTAATATAAAAATTTCGGATATAAATTGAAAAAAAAGAAGCATTATTAGGATTTTTTTTATTTGAAATGGTGAGTTGCATCATCTCGTGGGGCCTCTGTCTTAGTAGCAACCTGGCAACACTGTAAAATTGTAATAAAAAGAAGAGAAGTAGACGATGAAGAGCCAATCCGCGAATGAAAAGAAAAGCTATAAAATATTGCAAATTGATACCGATAATTCTCTCTCATCCCTTTTTCTCTTCGTCGCATTGTCCGTCCGCCCACCTTCAAAAGAATCAAAGCCACAACAAACCAAATAGCGTGGGAAAGAGAGAGAGAGAGAGAGAGAGAGAGAGAGAGAAAGACACACAGAATCAAAACCATTGCTGCTTCACAGGTCATCTCATCATAACCCCCCCCCCCCCCAAAAAAAAAAAATTGGAATAAATAAAGTTTTTCGAAAAATCAGACTTCGATTTCAAAATATGCTCTATTTGTCTCTCTAATTTTCTAGAATATTCCATGTGGTAAATCGGAAAATAAATCGAAAGCTCAGGAGTGTTTGGGAGTCATTTCAACAGCTCTCTTGATCTTCTTCTACAACCGTGTCTAGAGGTCTTCGAGTTAGATCTGCGGTGTTGCTGTTTGGTCGATGACGTTGATTGGTTGAAATTCAACGGTTTCTCTGTAATCATTGATCGTACTTGATTGTTCAGTGGCTGTCGCTGCTTATCAATGGATGGTCGGATGGATGTATGACGCCGTTTCTGCCATCGTTATCTGATATTATTCACCTATTGTGATTTTTAGATCTGGTGATGTATTTGCAGAATCTGCTCATGAATTCGCAATAACCAGATTTACACACTCGCGGATCTTCCGTTTGCTTTGTCAGAGAGAGAATGTGTGTGAGAGTTCTGATATTCAATGGCGGAGAGAGAGACATACAGCGGCTGATTTAGAGAGAGAAAGCTAGAGAGAGGGCTGAAAATTACAGGCTCGATCGAATTTGATCAGGTAAAGGGAGATGGATTTGGACGACTTTCGGATGATTCTATCCAATTCAGGGGTGGACGTGTGGTCGTTCATCGACACCGCGATCACTGTAGCGTCCTTGGACTACGGACACCAATTGAAGAATCGGAGAGATCGAATCGTTGAGCAACTCTATGCAAGCGTCGCTCCGCGATGTCAGAACTGCGATCTTGATCATCAGAGACCAAAAGGCCACGAAACGAAGGTTTCGATCGAGAAAGAGAGCAGCCATGAAGGCAAAGGCAGCGGTTCGCCTTCAACTCCGCAGTCGATTCATAGGGACGACGAAGACGACGAACTGGATCCATATTTAGGCTTGCTTGATGACGAAGAGGCAAAAATTCTCAGAATCAAAGAACACCTTGAAGATCCAAATCAGGTGTGGTTATAATTTTCGTCTTAATTTTTTTCTTTCTATTAATATTTTTAGTTTCTGATTTCTCTGTTCGATGTAATTAATTATGTTTTCAGTCTGAAGATTCTCTGGTTGAATTGCTACAAAGCCTTGCAGATATGGATATAACATTCAAAGCTCTAAGGGTAAAATGTTGAATCAATTTCACTTTTCCGATTTCTTTTGTTGTCTCTCTCATTCTCTCTCTTAATCATTCCAGGAAACTGACATTGGGAGGCATGTGAATCGATTGCGGAAGCATTCATCCAACGACGTAAGGAGATTGGTGAAGCATCTCGTCAGGTTTGAAGATCTTGAAACTCAACCGTTATGGAAATTGTAAATAAGTGTACCATATTCGCACTTGCAAACAAGAAGTAGTTCTGAAGTTGTTTAATTTTGGTTCTTTTGCAGAAAATGGAAAGATTTGGTCGATGAATGGGTTAGGTTGAATACACCTGGTGAACTCACATCTTCTGCTCTCATTGGTAACATAGTACTCTCTAGAAATGTACAAATTACTGTGAGTGACCGAAGAGTGTTTATACTTAACTAACAAAGAGGTTCATTACATGGTGGCAGCTGACGGAGACTCTCCTCAGCAGAACGTACTGAAGAATCCCCAAAACGGTCATCACCAGGTGAAATAAACATTTTTTAGTTCCCTGATCTTTTTGACAGAAAAAGAAAAGGAGGTATAGTTGGAAATTCTAAACTTTTGGGCTCTAAAGTTCTGCCTTTTACAGGTTCCCGATTTTGCATTTTCTCCAAATCCACACAGTAAGCATCGAACCAGATTCGAAGTTCAATTTGGTCATTTGCTTTCTAGAGTGAATTTGATAAGTCTTTTTCCAATCAATTGTAGATGGGAGTTCTGGTTCGGACAAGATCAATTCAGAGCCAGAACCTAAGCCGAAAGCAATTCCTAGAAGAGAAACACCAATCAGACCGTCCCAATCCATACCCATATCTGCCTCTGCTCCTCCTCCAAACGTACTGAGTTCAAATCTATCGTAATTGATTGTCATTTACCTGCTGTTTGGTTCTGAGAAAATTGAGGAAAAGGCAATGAGCAGAATATTTTAGTCCTTATAGTTTTGTCAATTTTACTTGCCCAAAAAAAATAAAAGAAATAGAGTTTTCCCTTTCAGGTAATTGAAAGTTTTGATTCTACCGAACGTACAATCATGGAACATTTTTTTTGGATTCAGAATTTTGATTTCTTTTCTTTTCTCACATTATCTTGGCAGTGGCACCTCAACGGAGCATAATTTTTTTACTAGTGTTCTGAGTTTCTGTAGTGTGACTTGCAGAGGCCACCAAAGGACACGAGCATAGATCTTGAGAAGCTAGCTTCGGCAAGAAGGCGGCTTCAGGAGAACTACCAAGAAGCACAAAATGGTTTGAGCCTCCTTTTTATTTTACTTTTGGAAACCGTTGGAACTCATTTGGGGTTTGTATTTTGTACTGATTGGTTTGTTTATGTACGTGCTTTTGTTTTGTGAAGCGAAAAAGCAAAGAACTATTCAGGTGATGGATATTCACGATATACCAAAACCAAAGAATGCCTTCTTTGGCAAGAATAAAGGCGGCTTTCAAGGGAGGCACCATCGGTGATTGTTCGGTCATACGTACGACAGTGGCATGAACTGGAGAACTTACACGCGGTTTTTGAGCATATAACGGGGTTACCATAAACCGGTCTATCCTGTGGCATTTTTTCCCCTTAAATTATACCATATATATACTTTTCCATCTCTAATTTCTTTTGCTTTATTATTATAACCAAAACTCAGTAAGCTTATTCAAATGCAGACTTTTTCTTCTTTTTTTTTCTTTCTATTTTTGGGTAAGTGCAGACTTTTTCAATGCTGGTGTGCACGTGAAGTGTGTGATCTTGAAGCTTCTTGCTCAGAAAAAAGAGTTTTTTTTTTATTTATTTAAAGTTGTGAGACATGTTGGGACTGCTGATCTCTAACCCAATTTACATGCCTGTTTTTTCGGCTTAAAATTAGGTCCTTATCCAACCACAGACGCCACTTCTTACCGCGTCCCAGTGTGGTCCTACTTTCCAATATGACACTTAGCTGGTGGATTAGGTTAGGGATAGAATCAGATAGATGCATTTTGACCCCTATCCAAACTGGTTTGAAAATTGAAACTAAAGCCAGCTGGCCCGGGGCTTTGGGAGAATGATTTTTACTGCCGGCGTGCGAGGCTCGGTGTTGGGTTTACGCGTGAAAGCTAAAGTTACACGAGCCCATGTGCTTAATTATTATTATTATAGAGTAAATGAGGCACAAGAAGCAAGTAATCAAGGGGTGGTTTGGAAATTTCAGGAAGGGGGTTTTTATTTTACTGGGCTAAGAAGAAGGAGAGTTATTATATGGTCTTAAATGATTTGATTAAGTCAATAGTCTCAATCGGTCATATATTGTTATATAAATAAAAATTATTTTATTATTATTATTTATTACATATCTAATATTTTATAATTATAATAATTTGTGATTAATCGGATCATTGGTTTGGAATATATAATAAATTCTCAGGAAGAAGTGTCTGTTTGAAAATTTCAAGAATGGGTATATTGTTGGTTCACAACTAAGTCAATACGAAGTTGCCTGTAATTTTCTCTTTTTGAAAAAACAAAAAGAAGTATAAGCCGACATAAGTCAACAGGTTTATTCATAACTGATTCAATCTTTTGTATTGGAATAGACGCTAGACTTTCCTGGGTAAATCTACCAATAATTTGCCGACATGACAATGGACGTGGGAACAATACGTGGCAGTTTATATGACAAGTTTCAAAATAATTTCTTAAAGTTTATTTAAGTTAAAATATCTAAAAATGCCCGGTCCTTTCTTTGATTCTTCTATCTCCATTAAAACAAGGTGATGCAAATAGGAAACTGCTTCGCTTCACCTCATGCGGAGAATTTTCTTCTATTTATATATATGTTATAATTTTCATATATAATATATACAATTATATATATATATATATATCATATAATTATTTAATTTTATTTAAAAATAAAAATTAAATAAAATTAAAATGTATGTGTATTATATATATATATATATATTGAGTAAATTATAATTAAGACGTGTATAAATAACAAGAGATTCTTCATATTTAGCGTGACACTAAGTACTATTCATGCATATAGATATATTAAAAGTAATTTTTCATAATTCCAGTCATTATCCATCACTTAAAACCCAAACAAAATAAAAATTATTCTAACGGAAACTATTACTAAAATCCATAACTTATATCTTAATTAATTTAATTTCTGGTCCTTCATCAGAAAATCGCCAACTTCATAATACCCGTCAGTCTGAGAAGCATGCAGCTGGGATGCAGCATTTGTCACCACAGGGTACTGCATATAAGATGCCATCGGTTGAATGGGATCATAGTAGCGCATGCGATCGTAATAAACTGGCCCGTTCAGCGTCGGTGCGTACAGGGCTTTGCTACTAGACGCCCGACCTTGTTGACTGCAACTGTGGTCGTTCATTAGCATCATCATCATAGGATTCGCCATTGAATTTGCTTGATCAAATGGAAGTCCCTGATCCAATGGATAATGAACGGGCACATCAGCATTAAGTGGGGTTAGTGAAGTAAATGGCTGCTCCTGAAGAGCCTCGAGTTGCATGCTTCTCCTCCTAACCAAACCTACCTGCATAAAATAATTAGAATGGTTTTGGGTTGATTGCATGTGGGAGCCATCCATCATACCTAATGCTGTCAACCTTTGATTACCCTTTATGAACTCAATCTTAAGCTTCACAGCTTCATGTTTAATCTCCAATATAGCACCAAGTTCCCTCAATTGTTCCTCTGATAAATCGTTATATCTATCATCCCAAGTAGGGAACTTGGCCTCATCATTCTTCTTGCGCAGTTTCACTACAGAGTCTTCAAGCTTCCTCCTCCTGTCCTCAAAAAAGTTGGACAAATCAACGGTCCTCTTCTTACGATCATCAGTTGATTGCTTCTTGTATGAGTTAATCACGAGCTGAACCTCATTGCGATCAGTGGGCCAGATCTCTGGCTCAATCGGACGGTCATCCAGTTTGGGACCATAAACAATCATGCATGCTTCAACTCCACAAAGAGTTGTAAATTCATAAATCTTCTTCTTCAAGCCCTTCTTTCTTTTTTCATAGGTTACGTGACGAGCCTTTTTATTACTTATGAGCTCCATGCTGAGTTTGGCTCTACCCATCTACAAAAATTTGTTACGATCAATGCTTGATTATTAAATCATTTAATTCATTCTTAAAATAAATAACAAACTTATTCTAATAAATTCTTATATTCATAAACCCAATTTTTATTTGAAAAAAAAAAGTTTTTTGATCCATTGACTTGTCTAATTACAAACCATGCTAAGAACTAGATTATAAGATTCAGAACAATTAAATAGAAAAAACAAACAAGATAATGCACGTATAATAGTTTTTCTTTCACAAAGTTAACGAATGCATACGGAAAGAGGCTATCAGAAGAATAACTCTATTTTATTACTACAAAATGATCTAATCTTTGCGATTAATAATAGTTGAAGCACCGAATGATATGCACAATTATATTGTTTTGACTGGATCTAATTAATACATATGATATGCACCATTTTATCAGCTAACATCTATCTGTCATACGTGCAAATCGAGGCAGACATAGAGAAACAACAGGGAGTATTTTCTTTTCATGAAAGATTAAGACTACTCGGATTGTACCAAAATGAAGGTGAATGAATCTTTGTTGCTTTCATATAGAGAAAATTGTTCTGATGGTAAGTCAAGAATGAACAATCGCTTATTTTCAGTGACAGAGATTAAACAATGATTAAAGTGAGAAGCCTAAACATATTGAACCAAGGTGGTGTAGACTGTTGAGATATTAAAATTTCTACATCTTCAACAACAGGATCGATCTGGAGTTAGATCATCTATTATGTATGTGTAGATTTACTAATAAATTTAGTCATGATAATTTATCGCAAAAACGTATAGTACCAATAAATGAGATACATCACAGAGAGTAGCCAGGTGACAGCAAAGGCAAAATGCATTAATAGGCCGGGGCTACAAAAAAAAAATTACATGTAAAATATTTTGCCTATTTGAATTTAACCGACCTCAATTTTCTAGTCCAACCCAACCCTAATATTTTAAAAGTCCCTCTTAAAAAATTTATTCCTTTTAAGGAAAAAAGCTTTATTCTAAAAATTAAAGGAGGAAGAAATTTTCAATAATTTTTTTTCTTTATTTGTTTCACTTGATTTTTTGGATTCAATAATTAGTATCAGATTGATTTTAAATTTTTTAGTTAGTATCAGATTAATTTTGGGTTTTAGTCGTTGGTGTTAAGAGTAATTTTAAATTCTATAAAAAAAATTACAAATAAAGAAATCATGGAGATGAATCTTTGAAGGTTTCTTGGCTGCCTTTGGAAAACCCTTACACGTACATAGATATATAGACAGAAAAAGGGAGCAAGAAGGGTACGTAGAAAGGAGACAGGATTAAGCATAAATATAACAAATAATAAAGGCAAAAGGCAATGGAAACCCATAGTTCTTTACTAATAAAGAGACATGTATAATAATAGAAGTGAGTTAATTACCTTAGCTTTAATGGCTTCTTACACAGGCTGGCTTTTGAATATCCAATACACAATGGAATGGAGGTCTTCTCATGACCGAGCACTAGTCAATATATATATATATATATATATATATATATATATGATTAGATTTCTTAATTCATTACTCATTAAAGGAAACTAAATCAAATTTAAAGATACACTGACTTGCCAATTGTCTATATAGAATCTTCTTTTTAAAAACCAGTTACCATTTTAGAGCTTGAAAACTCTAGGAAATTAGGGCAACGGGCGGTGCTAATCTTCCCTCTTCTTTTACGTGCATGTATATGTATATGTATGTATGTATATTTGTGTATATATATATGTGTATCTATGTTATATTAATTATATGATTTAAAGTATTGTTAAAAATAAATTTAAAAAATATAACATTGTTGAAATGCAAAAACATATAAAAATTGTCCAAATCACGAATATATTCAATATTTTGGAATAACCGAAAAGCATCGAATTCTTTCTTTAGAAAGACTATAATTAATTGAGGAAATAATGTTTGTATTCCTTCGTTATGGAACAAAACAAGTTCCCCATAAATTTTCTTAATTGAAAATTGATTCTCTCTCTCTCTATTCTATTAGAAGTAATAAAAATAGATTTTCTTAGATTTCTAACAAAATTATAGAAAAAAAGTGAGATACTATTTAGGCTGTCTATTACCCCAATCAAATGCCAAGAAGAGTCAACTATGATTATATGATGCTTTGAATACTACTGGTATTTGATTAATACATTCCAACTTCTCTTTGAAATAGTTTAAGCATTCCATAGATACAAAATCAGGTAGGTAGAGGCCAATAATGATTGAGGTGCAGTTTGTTAATTGGTTTGATTTTGTTTGGATGAATAAGAAATCTCTCATTGTTTTAACTGAACAACACTAAAAATGTAAAGGTATAGAAATCGTCACTTACCTTTCATAGGAGTTTAATATTAGTAAGGGGAATAGTCGTTAATTAGAATTGGATCTAAACTCATTCTTTTTTAGCATTAAAAGTTTCTTAACTCTTTTTATGACTACAATATTTTTTATTCATATTCACTGTATCACTCCAGACTTTCTTAACAAATTCACATGTGAATCACGCACGCACGTTATTCAATATGTTTTTTTAACCTTCTTAAATTAAATAACTTAAAAATTATGTCTGGGAGGAGGGAGAGAGAGAGAGAGAGAGCAGTTACCCAATCATGGTCACTTCGACTTGTTTGGATTAACTTTTGACACTCCCACTTTTATGTCTGGGAGTACAAAGCTGAACTCTCCCACATTTGTGCATTGAGAAACTGCCTAATAATCAATTAATCAAACTCAGAAATTGAAGCTGCCACAATCTGATAACGTTATATTCTGCTTTGGAAATTGAACTGAAGCATATCACAGATTATCAAGGAGCTAAACATAAAGACGAGGAGGAGGTTTTGGGAATGTGTCATGGGTATCATCCTGCTGCATTGGAAAGAATGAATATATTCAGAAGATTTGTTCAGATGTCCCGCCAAACCACAGAATAATTTTTTTCCCTCCTCAACATTAAATAATAATAATAAAAAAAAAAAAAATAGAACATAAAGAAAAGTGGTGGAATCGTCAGTAGTTTTGGTGAAAGATACAGACAGATTTTTCATTAAAACCTATATATGACTGCATAAAATCAAATCATATAGGATATGAATCCATCATTTGTCGACCCATTCTGGAAAGATGGGACTTTTACCTCGCAATGTTATACAAACAATGTCAGGTATGGTGTCAATGGTAAAACCAGGGACACACCCCAAGGATCCTTTCATAACATCATTCGATGATATCCTGGATTGAATCAAGGAAAATTACAGCATCAAAACACCATGGATGTAAAGCTAATTTTCATGCCAAAATCTCAAGTGCAATGGGAACTTAAGAAGTGGACAGAGATTTAATTGCAGCAAATGGGTAAATTGGGGACTAAAAGATGAAATATACAGATCATTGAAGACAAGACCATCATGCGACATGGTATCTTTCAAACTCAACTTCCTGTTGATGCATATGTAGCGTTATAGACTGACTTCAAGACAGCTGAGATACCACCTAAAAAACTCTCCTTCCGATCTAATCACACCACACAAAGTTCAAGACTTGCACTTCTAATATGATTTGTATTAGGTAAAACTGGTGCTCTCACGGTATTAACATCACAGCATAACCTTGCATTGAACTGTAGGCCTAAGAATAAATTTTACTTTTCTGCATAATCAATCATCTGCGCTGTTCCCCTACCCTCAGGAGTATCAACACTATTAACTAACAAAATCAGCAAAATGCTATGATGTCTGGCAAGGGATTATCACGGCCTATTGTTTTCTTAATCCCTGAAGACTAATTCCTCTTATTCTAAAGTTTGATTTGAAAAGCCAGAATGTACTATTTCCTCACTATATCCTTGAAAATCCTTCAACCCTGGACCCTTGATTCACCTGACTTCTTCAAGCTACCCAATATACCATCAATCAGTTTGTCTTCGTTATCCCCAGGCTGGTCTGAAACAAAGGAATAGCTTTTAAAAGGCCTTGGCTTCTGTCCATTGTTTACTTCAGGAGTTACAGTTGTGATGCCAATTCCAGATGAACCAGATAGCTTAAAAACATTTTCAGAACTATCCACCATCCCATCTACATTCTGTGACCCATCCCCTCTATTGTTCTCCTCCTTACTGCTGTACCATGAATCAAGAATCTGTAATAACGAGCTATCTGCCTCGTTTACTCTAGGTTTCCCTTGCCCTACTGAACCTGTTGAGGATGACGTGTCCTCTTCCGAATCTGAAACGTCATCATCTGATAGGCTTTCATAATCATGATGTATCTGTCCCACAGTTTGTTTTACTTTCCTACTTAACCGCATCTCAATTTCATTTCTCTGGGGACTTGTGTTGGCAACAGGCCCAAGTTCCTCCCATGGAGAGTCAAGATCATCATCCCTCCTTGATGAATCAGATAATTCACTATTCGAATTAGCAACTGTAAAACTAGTATTATTTTCTTGAACATTAGGATTAGTAGCTTCTAGGATGGAATTCTTTGAGAATTTACCAGAAGGAATGATGTAAGTAGATTCTATTTTCACTCCTGGCATCATCTGCAACAAGGTAGACACTTTTTGGTAACCAAGCTTCTGTGCATCCAGAGAATAGCCGTACCTCTCAAGGAACAGTTTCCTAAAGGAGCCAATATTGAATCCTTGCGGATGTTCCTTTACAATGTCACACACAAGCTTCTGACAGTCAGCTAATATCTTACTTCTGGACTTGTAAATGGGTTTCTTGCTAATGACACGTGGAGAAATTCCAGTGGAAGGAAGAATTGGGTGTCTTTTTTCTCCACTATATTCTGGTAGTCTCTGTGACAATGGTTCGCTCAAAAAGATAGCACTTAACCCATTTGAATGGCAAGGATTGCTAGATGTGGAACTTTTTCCAACAGGTGGAATGACTTTGAAAGGATAAGTTTGTGAGGGACATTCCCCCACCCATTTCTTCTCTGAGATTAATAAGTCCACCAGGTGAAGAAGATCACTTTCATTAAGAGAGCTCAGAACCAGAGGCCCTTGCTTTTGAAGATGTTGTGCCATCTGTTTCCTGATACACATCAGAATAGCAAAAGAACAGTTCACATTTGATTCTGAATGCATCTATGAGATTCTAAACAATAAAATTATTGAAGCTATAAAATTCAACATCTTCACTATGTCTTGATCCATTCTATGGACGTACAGGCAAGCATTAGGAGTTATTTTTTAAAATTGAGGTAATACCACAATGTAAGAAAATAATTATGTGATGAAAGTATGACAGGATAAAAATCAATTCAGAATGACAACTTACTCCATGTAAATGAAACATTATGAATGCAACTAGGGTTACACAGATAGCTCCAGTCATCCTTATTTATTTTGATAAGTATAATATCATTAAAAGCACCAAAAAAAGGGGCATGCCCATGTACATGAGAAGAATACATAGCCAAGCCTTATATCATGTGCATATTGCTCAAAAGCTCTACAAAAGAATTTACTATCCTATGATGATTCTATTTACTCTAACATCTGTAGAAATCCAACACCATGCCCAGCATAACCCAAACATTCCCAAAAAGTGAAAACACAAGTCCCACAAAGTCTGCACCACCAAACAATGTAAAAACAAGTGGTTTACTGACTCCTCAGCTGAGTAGCACACACTACACCGATTCACCAGCAAGAATCCTCTCTTGCAAATTATCAAAAAGTGAGTACTCGATCAAGAGCTAACATCCGGGGGGGGAAAAAAAAAGTTCATCTTTGTGGGGGCCTTTGTCTTCCATATGCTTTTAAAAGGAAATGAAGACTCCCTCCCTACCGATAGCACTTCAAATAAGGACCGGACTGAAAACACACCTTCCCTATCCACTGTCCACTTAATTTAGTCCTCCTACCCTATCCTTGATCTGCACCCTTCCAAAGCTTGAAGGAGCTCCAAGACTGCCTCAAGCTCCCAATTTTATGAAAGCCTTGCCTAAATTGAGGGACAACAAAATGTCAATCCCCAAAATGCTGAGGTACTCTACCACTATGCATCTTCATTTTTAGCTATTTTGAATAAATCTGAAAATCTATCCTTCAATACCATGCCATCACACCACCTATCATGCCAAAATCTAATCTTATGTTGTGACCCCACCACAAACTCTACATTAGCCATAAAATCTGCCCACCCCTTCCTAATACCTTTCCAAAACCTTACCTCATAAGGAAAATTTCTCTTCCGACAATTTCCTTAATTCAACCAAGCATGGTTGGTAAGGGGCTTTGGAGGTATTTGACAGCCATGATCGCTCAGATAGGAGGGAAGAAATTGAGGTGATATGGAGACGGGGGCTACTGGCGAAATTATTCAGTTTGAGTACTGGAGTGGTTCGGCAAGTAGATTTCTATAGGGAAGAACTTGTGTGAATTTTCCTTTCTCTGGTTAAAGCTTTGTGGCAAGGTGAAGAAGGAATTGTGAGAACATATTGTGGCGATGATTGGAGGCCAAAAAGGGTCCAAGCCAAAATATGGAGGGGATTTTTTGTGAGCCTGGAGATATGTAAAGGAGAAGATTTGGCTTTTTTGTTCATTCTGAAAGTGAACAGAGGAGAGGGTTAGGGGATTTTAGCTGGGGATTTTTTGGCTATGGGGGGGTTTACTGGAGGTGGAGTTGTCTCTAATGGACTAATCGTACCCTCAAGTGGCAAAGCTCGAGGAGTGACTGTCGGCGTTGTTGAAGGATGGAGGCGATGATGTGTGGGCGATTATAAATGTTTTTTTAATTGATCAGAATTTCTGTGACGATGTTTGGTGGGAAAGGAGGGAGCAATGGTTAACCCTACTCCAAATTGCAACAGGGTGCAAGCTTGGATAGATCATGCTTGGAAGGTGCAGGCAGTGACTAGGGTCAAGGAATTGAATGGTTCGCTTTTCTTGTTCAAGTTTCCTTTGACGATGGAAGCAAAGAGAATTTTGGAGAAAGGAAAGGTTGTTTAACATCGAGCCTCTTTTTTGGACTGGTGGCCGTTGATTGGTTGCTACTTCAAGCTTGGAGCCAGCATTACAGAGATTTGGGTAAGATTTTTTTGATAAGTAGCCCCTGGGTGGGAGTTGAGAGATTTGGGTAAGATTGATAGGGTTATTTATACATTTCTGGTGCCTAGAGGTGCTATGAGCCCTTGGGGATAAGTGTGGGAAGTCTGTGAAAAGGGATGAAGACACAGCCCACCGGCAAAAACTTGTGATGGGCTTGTGTATGTGTAGGTTACCAAAAAGCAAATTCCGACGTTGGTAGAGGTCAAAATGGCATCCTCGAGATTTGTTGTACCAGTATGGGAGGAAAAAACAAATATCGAGGTAGTTAGTGGGAAATCAAAGCTCGCCAACGATCATCAGATAATGGTGGTTTGGGGAAGATGATAGGAAGGCACGCATAAGTGGTGCATAGACAGGTAGGGGATTGGACTCACGTGGCCAAGGGGAACGAGGATTACATTTTGATAAGCTTATTGTCGTGGTGAGACGTTATCCTGGCACGTCACATGAACTGCATGAAAGAGCACATGCGGCAACAAAAGAAGTGGGTTTTGGGTTCCAGGATGGTTACAAACTGAAGGATGGGGGTAGTATGAGTGATAGAAGTCTGGGCCAAAACATGGCCAGGATTAGTGAGCCAATCTAGGAAAAGAGCAAGGGGCTGAAATGATGTTAGCAAAGATGGAAGATGGGAAAAACCAAAAACCTAGGCTAGGAGGAGAATTGACCTCGGCCCATGCAAAGACTGACTGGGCACACAAAAACAGATATAGGCTGTTATCCAACGATGATGACAAGGTCAATACAAGTGTAATTGGGGCTAGGAATGGGGGAGTTGAGCTTCAGAGGCATCAAGGTCGAGTCTGTGATAGAGCTGGCGAGCCCAATGAGCCCCCTTCTTTTAAAGGCCCCGGCATAGGATTTAATGAGCTGAGAGGTAAGTCAAATTTCCTTACTTAAGAGGTCTCTAGTCCCGCAGAGGCAAGCAAGAGGGGAAGAGATTAGAGATGCAACTGGAAAGCTGGTGAACCAATGAACTACTTGGGGGCTGCTGAGTTAAAAAGGAGTAGAAGATTAGGAAAAGAAAGTGACTTCCACACCCTTGACTGGTGAGATAGCCCATTATACATAAAATAATAAGAAAATTACCAGACTGACCTTACTTAAACGTATGTGATAACTTTGATAGGAGCTAGGAAGCATGGACATGGGACACAGATATGACATGACATGGACACGCTAACACGACTTTTCTCAAAAAAGGACAGCGATGTTGGGGACACGCTAAATAATATATTTATGTGTGTGTGTGTGTGATCACATAATTCAATAGTAAAATTATTTCAATCAATTTCAAGACTATCTGTCAAAAATTAATATTAATAATAAAGACCTATTTTATAACAAATTTTAACAAGCCATGTTTATAAAGGAATACGCCAAAAGTAAAGCAGGGGGTGGGGAATGTCAAAACTAAAGAGAGGTGAGGAAGGGGGATCAAAAACCCACCTGTGATATGAGAGAGAGATCGCATAGAGAGAGGTCTTGACTATGGAGTTAAACCGTATGGGGAGTATCGGTCCATCCGTAAAGGTAATCGGAAACCACGATCGTGAATTTTTTTCAAATAATATCAAACCTCATAAAAGTCATTGATGCTCATATTTTGACAACAATTTATCACATTTTAGTTTTCTTTTTTTTATTGTTAGTTTTCAATTTTCAAACACCTAAAAGTGTCCTAAAAAAGATGTTATACTATTTTTACATGAATTGTTTTTAAATTAAACTAATGATAAGCTATCATTTGATTTGAATAACATTCGAACAATTAATACAAATAATGGCAAAAAATGATTATGAGCATGAAAACTAATTTAGTCTGATTAATAATGGAATAAAAACTTTAAAAAAAAAAAAATTGGGCCCAAAAGGCCATTTCCAAAGTCATATTGGTCCGAATTTTTGATAATTCGTTTAAATTTTTTGAATTATTTTGTTAGGCATATCGCTTGAATTTAAATCTCATAAAAATATGGATCATAAAGATTTTGCAACAAAAACAAAAACAACTAAAAACAAATGAAATCAGTTGTATCAATCATGTATCGACCGATACGTAACAATATCAACTAATACTGTTGTGAATTTTGGCATCACCGATATATTAGCCTTTATCGATATCGAAGGTAAAAAAACTAACCCTCTTCTTTCTCTCTTTCTTTACCTTCGTAGCAGCCATTATTTAAATTCATGGTCCTGATAAAAGACATAAGAAGAAGGTACCTACGTGTCAGTCATCTTGATCTCACACAAGCACCAGGTAGGCCACTACCCCTCTTCTTTTTCTCTTTCTTTACCTGTCCCTCTTCTTTCTCTTTCTTTAACTTCTTAATTGAGATTTCATGATTCTCCACTTCTTAGTCTCTCTCTTTTTCTTTTTTTTGAATAAACAACTTCTCTTACATTGTGTGTCTAAAATTTTAAAAAATAAAAAATTTGGATAATGATTTAACATGTTAGACACATGTCTAAGCGTGTCCATGTCTCAGACGTGTCCGACACCAATATTGCGGCCTCTTTAGCTTGGGAGATTGGTGAGTTGAGTGCCGTACAAAAGGAAAAGAAGTAGAGTTGGTTGTGTTGAATTGAGGAGAAGGGAACATAGTAAAGAGACAAGGTTAATATGTATAGGGCACAACTGAGGTCCAGCAAGTTAGATTTGGTGCGCCAAGGAGTTTGGCAGGTCAAAAGGAGAAGCTATTCTCAATGCAGCAAGCAACACAGAATCCGAAGAGGTTTTTACTCCTCAATAGATAAGGAAGACAAAATTACTGATGACACTAGCTTGCCTATTGTGCAGCCAATTGTGGACAAGATCTAGAAATGGGGGAGGCTTATTGATGGGGAACGCAAAGGAATTGGGTGACCAATTTGGAATGAAAATTGGGGCTTAGAATTACTTTTTAGTTATTTTATACTTTGTTATTTTTAGGATTTTAAAGCAATTTTAATAATTGCTATTATGGTATTTTAAGGGCTATTTACGTTATTTAGGAAGTTATTTTGGCAAGTTTAATTAGGATTTGCCTATATAAAGGCCTTTGATGTAATAGAATAGGAAGATTTGAATATTGATATTGAGATTGTAATCTCTCTAGTTCTCTTCTTTCTTTCTATTTCTTCTCTTTTCTAATCTTTATTCTCTCTCTTCTCCCTCTGCTGGTCCTGCACCATTTGGTATCAGAACATCACCACCAAGCTGTACTGCATTGCTGGAAGAAAATTAGAATTAGAATCAGAATCGTTTCCTTTCTATCGTGCAAGGAGGAGGAAATAAACCACCCAATCAACATCGCTTACTTCACCATCGCCGAACAAAGGCCATCGTGTTGTCTTCTTCATCGATCTCCATTGCAACACAGCCCATCATCGCTTCGATTCAGTTCGCCTACAGTCGTAGTCCTCTCCAGTCGTCACTGCCACAGCCAGCCTTCAACCGACAATAGTATCTCCGGCAGTCACAGAACGGACACCTATCCACCGCATATCATCCACCATCACCATTGCTGCTGCATCGTAACTCCAGTCGCCCTCTGCTGTGCCATCATCATCCTCGTCGCTTCGTGATGTGCCATAATCATCCTCGTCACCCCCTGCTGCACCATCATCGCTGCTGTGAGAGTTTTAGTTCAAAGCCGTAGAGTGTTTGCAGCTAAATCAAAGCCCAGATCTGATTTAAGCCATATACCTGACCTGACACACCAAGACTAACCTGACCCAGTTTCATTTATGCCAAACCCATTTGGCCTGTGCCTTTGATCTGTTTTTAATTTAACCCAACTCAACCCAAAAACAAGGCCCATTTAACCAATTAAAAACCCAGCCCAATATCTGTAACCCACATAGACCAGGCCAGACCAAAGGAAAAAAACAGAAGAAGCCAGCCATATTCTCTTAACCTATCCCAATCTCGCTGAGCCATTTTACCCACGCCAACCCCACAACTTTCTGAAATTTCCAAAACCACCCAGCTATTCAGAAAATAACTACTCACTTGTCAAGAAAATATGAGAATACAATAAAAGCTACTTTTGGACCTCGAAAAAGGTATGCATTATTCTTTTTTTGACAATTGTGCTAGCTTTAAATTCAATTTGGTATGTTGATTAAATTTGCACAAAGGTCATTCTTTAAGCTTGCTTCATGTCACACTTTGCTTGCATTTGAATAATTTTCCATATTATCATTCTCACATTTGCTTCTAATTTTCACAATGTAGCTTTGATTTTTGTTTCATTTATCCTTTTATTCCTTTTTAATTTTTTGTAATATTCTTCTCCTGAAAAAAAAAAATTTTGAGATTCTTCCTAAACTAGCCACCACCTTTGGTCCTTCTCACCATGGCCATTCAAGATATGAACAAACAAGAGACCATGGCAAAAGATATTCAAACAATGAAAACGGGTGTAGCTAATCTTCAACAATCAGTGGACCAACTCCGTGAGGATATGACCCAACGTTATTCTCAATTGGACAAACAATATGCCCAAATCCTCAAGCATTTAGAAAACCATCATGTTGAGGACTATAGATATGACACATTTGTTTATCACACACCATCTAGGGGAGAATTTAATGGTCAACAAGATGATAGAGGAATTTTGTACAGACCACTCACACAAGAACGGTTCCAAGATGGATGTTAGAGATATTCTATAGAATTCTCTAAATTTGATTTCCAAAATCATGATGTGTGATGCAACTTACATAATCCTCAAGATAAAGATGCTTGGTCACACATGAAATACTTTCGCATTGGCATTTCATTTGGAAAACTATCATATAGGTTCACCATTGATGCTCATAGTCACATTAACATGGTCTCACCGTATGCTCTTTCTAGAATGCAACGACGACCTGAACCTCATCCTCAACCATTTATGGTAAGCTGGATAGATAACACAACAGTAATGGTCACAGAAAGGTGTCTAGTTCTAGTTCCTGTTCCTCTTGGTGAAAATTATTGTGAGATAATTTGGTGTGATGTAGTTCCTATGAATGTTAGTCATGTGATTCTTGGTCAACATGGGATGGTTGAACTTGAAGCAACTCTCAATCTAGAAGACAAAACTTATAGATTTAAATTTCGGGAAAGGAACTTCTTGGTATCAACATCTAAATCCAACGAGAATGAAAAGAAAGAACCATCTAAGCCTTCTCTTCCTATTATTTGTGACCTTAAATCTAATTGTGAAGTCTCTCTGTCAATTCCTCATACCCTAGATGACCCAACACTCTATATTACATCACACTGAGTGTGAGCATTCAGAGAGGATATTTGATCCCATGAGTGAGGACATGAGTCTTAGCCTATGAACACATGTGGGACATACAAAAATTTCTAATGAGTCATTTGACTCTACAATCGTCCCAACTTTAGAGTCCCCAATTCCAACCCAAGAGTCTATTGATGATAGTTTGCTTGTTTCCACTCCTGCTTTAGACCATTGTCTTGAGTCAGTCTACATTTGTATTTCCTTCCTTGCCAAATTTTACATCTAAATCCATTGGCACATTCTCAACAATTCTTGAAATTGGACCTAATGCTTATTTACTTGACATACTATTGGATTTAAATATTAGTTCATTTTTCAATATGGGGGACATGCTATCTAATCGAGGTACTTTAGAGACTCGTGTATTTCTTAATGGTCTTCTTGCAGGTGGAGTTACTATTTCTCCAATATCAGATCCAATGCCTACCCTACTTCCATAGCATACCATGGATCATATGGAGTTTAGTATTGCAAATCAAGCCCAACACTTTGCAGGCTCCAACACACATTCTTTGCTTGATGATTTTCTTTATTTCTCTGGTTGGAGATATTGTTTTACCTCTACTTTTTGGGTTCCAATCTTTATGTTCTGTTTTGAAGATTCGTCACTTCTACAGCAATTCCACCTCCACAAGTTGCCAGAGTCGAGTTTTTTTTTCAGCGGGGGAGAAATGATGGGGAACGCAAAGGAATTGGGTAACTAATTTGGAATGAAAATTGGAATTTAGAATTAATTTTTAGTTGTTTTATACTTTCTTATTTTAAGGATTTTAAAGTAATTTTAGTAATTGCTATTATGGTATTTTAGGGTTTATTTACGTTATTTAGGAGGTTTTTATTTTAGCAAGTTTAATTAGGATTTGCCTATATAAAGGCCTTTGATGCAATAGAATAGGGAGATTTGAATATTGAATATTGATATTGAGATTGTAATCTCTCTAGTTCTCTTCTTTCTTGATTTCTTCTCTTTTATAATGTTTATTCTCTTTCTCTCTTCTCCCTCTACTGGTCCTGCACCACCTACAGCGCAGAGATAACTAATAAGTGAATTGGGCACCTTTTAGAGGAGGAATCTATGTGTGGAAAAAAGTTAGGGGAAACTTGGGAAGGAGACTGGCAAGAGCCAATCGATGTTCTTCCCTTAGTAGTTATGAAATGGTTGGAAGACAGTACCAAGGTAGAGTTGGGTCAAACAGAAACTACTGGGGGGGTTGTTATTGCTCAAGGACAAAGGAACAAGATATTAGTGGTAAGAGGAAGAGCAAAAGATGGCATGTGTCTCTACCTGGGTGTTGAGGAAAATTAAAAATCTAAGTCAATCCCAAGGGATCATGATGGCTGGTTATGAAGAGGAGTTTATGCAAGTTCTTTGCTATTGAGCAAAGCAGAAGACCGAGTTTCATAGGGAATAGAAACAAAATAATAAGGGGTTGGAACATGAAGTTGAGGAATTTGACATGTTCAATAAAGTATCCGTGAAGCTTAATATCATTTCTTGGAATGTGAAGGGCCTAAACGAACGTAAGATATTGGTGATCAAAGCAATATTGAAAGCATGGAAGGCTTTAGTGGTTTGTTTGTAGGAAACTAAAATGGAGGAGATTTCCTTGGAAGTGGCAAGAAGCATTAGGGTTTGCAAATGACTGGATTGGATCTTGCGGGGTCTAGGGGTACTATTGGCGACATCCTGGTCATGTGGGGCACTAGGGCATCATCTAAGGTGGATTTTTGGAAATGTGTCTACTCAATTTCTTACTTGCTCCAAAATAAGGAAGGATTTGTGTGGGCCTTCTTAGGGATTTATGGCCTATTTGACAATGGGATTAGGATGTAGTTATGGGGGGGAATGGGTGGCAATGAAAAACATATGGGATGTCCCTAAATGGAAGGAGATTTTAATGTAGTGAGGTTTTCTCACGAGAAATTGGGATGCAATGGGGTGATTAAAGCCATGAGGGAGTTTCTGTTTTAATAGATGATACGGGCTCAAATGGCTTAACTTTAGAGGTTGGTAGATCTACTTGGAGCAGTAATAGAAGGGTTTATTCAATGTCGTGTTTAAATCGTTTTTTGTTATCCATTGGAGTAAAACTCGTTTTTGTATTGGGAACATGTGTCTTAGGGACTAGGGAGGAAGGATTTGTGTAAATGGTAAAGGGATGGCGGCTTAGGTATAGGGTGAAGGGTGAGCCAAGCTATTTTTTAGCAAGAATGTTGCGGATGCTCAAAGAAAATCTAATAACATGGAGCAAAGATGTGCTCAGGACTTTGGAAGTTAAGAAGGCCAGATTGCTTCAAGAGATCGGACTTGAATGAGAAGTAGTGTGGATCACTGTTGAAGGAAAGAAAAAAAGCTATAAAAAAATAGAAAAAAGGGGAGGTGGGGGACTCCTTATTTTTAAAGAGATCAGTTGAGCACAAAAGTCAAAAGGGATGTACTTCAAAAAAAATTAATCAAGAGAGTTGTGGTTAAAGGAAGGGGATAGAAATACTAGCTCTTTTCACAGGACAACCAATGCCTCATAGAAATAAAATCTTATTGGGAGTATTGAGAAATCATAAAGAGACGAGTGTCGAGTTTAGAGGAAGTGAAACGGGGCAGGGCATAGTTCAATTTTATGGGAGTCTTTACACTGAGCTAGTTTTGAGGAGGCCACTGCTAGGAGGTTTGGTGTTTGATTCAATTTTGAAGGATATATTATGGTTGGAAGACCCCTCTCTATGGATGAAGTAAAGAAAGCTCTGAAAGAGTGCAATGGGGACAAAGCATTGGTCCCAATGGTTTTACTATGGCATTTTTTAAGCATCGTTGGGATATTGTGAAAAATGATATGATTCGTTTGAGAAAATCTTTAATGCTACATTTTCTGTTTTGATCCCTAAGAAGGGAGGTGACCGATATATAGCGCTTCATGTCTATTAGTTGGTGGGCATGTACAAGTTGCTTGCTTAAGAGTTTGTCCATGAGATCAAGGAGAATTGTTGTGTCAGATGCATAGATGCATTTGTATGAGGTAAATATATTTTGGGTTTTGTCTTAATTGGTAATGAAAGTGTGGACCATAGGGTGAAGAGTGGAATCCCAGTGTAGTGTGTAAATTGGATTTTTTTTTTTTTTTTTGATAAGTGACCCTTCGCCCTTGGGGTGAGAGTTGAACCTGGGACCGTGGGGATATTGTGTAAAGTGCATATTGAGAAAGCTTACGATCATGTTCATTAAGATTTTCTTTTATATTTGATGAGGAGAATAAGATTTGGAGAGAAATTGAGAAAGTGGATCCATGCTCGTAATTAGTACGTAAAAATTCCAATTTTGATTAATGGATCTCCAGAAAATTTCTTTGCCACTACAAGGAGGTTAAGACGAGGGGATCCTTTTCCCCCATCTGCTATTCATTTTTGTGGAGGAGGCCTTTAGCAGGTTACCATGGAAGGTGTGGAGGGAGGTATGATCAGAGGCTTGTTGAACATGGCTAAAGAGCCGAGAAATTGTCAACAGATGACAATATAATCTTTTGTGGCCTAGAAGCAAAGTAATTGAGACATTTGAAGTGTGTGCTTCTTTGTTTTGAAGTGGAGGCAGGGCTCAAAGTAAATCTAGCCAACAGTGAGCTTATTCTAGCAGGAGAGGTCACTGGGGTAGAGGATTTGGCTATTAATTTGGGTTGCAAAGTGGCTCTTTTACTACTACCTAGCTCAGTCTTCCTTTGTGGGTATATTATAAAGCTAAGTATAGGATGTCGTTGTGGAGCACTTCTAGAGGTGACTTGCAGGTTAGAAAAAGTTCTATCTTTCCAAAGCGGGACTCACATGGATCAAAAGTGCCCATTTATTGTCCACCTACTTTGTCTTATTCACTATTCCCTCCTCGATGGATAGAAGACTGGAACAATGTTAGAGAGATTTTTGAAGAAGTGCTAATAAGGAGAGAAGGAAATTTCATTTAGTTATTTGGGAGAAGATTTTCTCTGCTATGACAAAAGGGGTCTTGGTATTAAAAAATTTAGGGAGTTCAATCAAGCCTTGATGCTTAGCTGTGGAGATTTGCAGTGGAGAAGAATGCTCCTTGGAGGAGAATGATTGGCAAAAGTATGGGACTTCCTAGGGTGTGTGGACTACTAGAAAGGTGGTTATGCAATAATTATGGGACTTCCCGGGTTGTGTGGACTTCTAGAAATTTTTATGCCTTGGGGTTTGAGCCTTTAAAAGAATTATGAGAGGCTACGAGACATTCTCCTCTGTCATTTATTTTGAAGTGGGAAGAAATTTGGGGCAAATTTTGGCATGATATTTGGTGCAAAGAGATGGCCAACAAGGAAAGATTTCCAATTCTTCCTTGAATCAAACCTAATATCAATGCCCAAGTGGAGGAATTTGTTTCTGTTTCTGATAATGGAGTGGTGTGGTGCCAAGGTTTTAGACATGCATTTAGGATTGAGTTGGAGGCAGTCTCAAACTTATTGGATTCCCTTCAGAAGATTAGAAGGGTGGGAAGGAATGAGGATGCTATTAGATGGAAGGATTCCACGAGGGAATCGTTTTCTATTCATTCTTTCTTTGGTGTCCTGAGTAGGGGGCATGCTCTTGATTATCAATGGAAGAGTATTTGGCGCACAAGACCCTACTTAAGGCGGCTTTTTGGATGCATAGCTGCTCGGGAGGCCATTCTAACTGTTGATAATTTTAAGAGGAAGGGGTTTATAATGGCTAACATATGTTGTTTATGCAAGCATATGAAGAATTGCCAACGCATTTATTCTTGCTTTGCTCGGTTTTGGTTGTGCCCCCCTTGTGGTGTCTTTTAATGATATGATTTTCACTTATTAAACATGGGGGGCTGCGGATTGTACATCGAAAGACAATGGAAGGTAAATTGGAGAGGTTAGGGCCGGTTGAACAGATAGAAATTTGTATATAGTGGACCTCTAGAAAGGCATCAGAAAAGGGTAGGGGGAGTTCTCCAAAAACCTAAAAATAGCCACAATTTTAAAATTACTATCGTTCTCATTTTTATTTTATTTTTATTTTTTGAGATTAAAAACTGAAATTCTGAAAATAAATGCAAGTTATTGAAAACGATATCAAACTAGATTTTTGGATAGTTTAACTTAGAATTAACCCTTGCACTGCACTTTCCTAATGTTATGAATGTGTTTTTTTATCGGTAATGTTATGAATGAATTTAAAACCAAAAGTTAAACATACTGACATACACACATATTACAAGGGTATGGATAAATCATTGATTTGTGTTTGTACTATAAAATGTTTCCTCTATTGCTCCCTTCATCATTGATAACATGTGTTCAAAAATAAATAAATCCAATAAGGTGCATCTACAATAAGAAATTCATTATTAGAACTCTTTATGGTGTCGGGAAAAGCAGCTTATGCAATGATGCATTCATGATAAGAGAAAGATTAACTGTACCGGGGAGGGGGGTTAAGAGCATGAATGAAACAAATATAATATGTTCCAAGACAAGCTAAATTGAATGACAGAAAAGTTTGCTGCCAAAGAAAGTCATTATTAGCAATAGAAGCCAGAAACTAGAAAAGATATGGAAGAGCACAAAAAAGCATGTACCTCGTCCTAAATTGCGATACAAGGACTGAAAAATTAGGTGTATCAATAAATGCCTCCATGTTATTCCAAAAAGATTCCTTCAAGAATATTTCATGCTTTCCAGAATCAATAGTTGTCTGGTTTAATTTTTCACTAGATTGCTCCTTTGAATAATCAGAGTTTTGCCTTCTCCAAAATTTACACCAGCTCGTAATTTGGCTATAGAAACCAGGACCTCTGCTAGACTTATCACCATAGGCTTCATAGCTCCCAGCAGTTTTGTCATCCGTAACTGCTTCATTGCCGGATGAACAAAATGAAGCCGGTTGATCAGCACTCTGAATCGATTTCAAACAGCTATCCTCCGTTCTTGTACTCTCAGTGCTCCCATGAGACATAGAACTATTTCCGGCTTTGTTACAACTTTTCTTCTCAGAACCACCATCTACAGCGCCAAACCATTTCCTCCATATCCATTTGAAAAATCCCACTTCAGATATAGAACCATGTTCCTCCAAAGGATGCAAATGACTCTCGGTTACATCAGCATTATTTACCTTCTCGACAAGTGGAGGGGGCTCTTGCAGTTCTGTTTGTTGCTCTTGCAATTTTTTTGGAGGCTCTTTCACACTGGGTTCAGGTGATGGAGGCAATGATGTCTCGTCCACAACTTTAGAACTAGAGTTGTCCTCACCAGTTAACTTAGGAGCTATTGCAAAATCTGAAGCTCCATTATTAGCAACAGGCCCTTTAGACATGCCTGGAGAGGACTCAACCGGTTCGGGAACTTTTGGGGCAATGCTACATACCAAAAACTGGCCTTCACCCCCAGATTGAAGCTTTAAAATGTGCGGCATCGATAGAAGAAAACGGGAGAATTTCTTATATCCATACAAGTCTTTATCTATAGTCACATTACTCTTCCCCAACTCTGAACGAAGATCTGTAATGGATATTCCTTTAGGGTACAAATTCAATAAATCACGAATCTGCTTTACAACTACTTTTGGAACTGGTCGAAGCTTAGTATCTGAACCAAACTCAGACAACACCTCAGCCCGTGAACAAGCTGATTGCTCAGTAACAGTAAAGGGGTCTTCAAGAGGCACCTTATAATGGCCATACCACGAACCATAAGGTCCATCTGGGGGTTGATTAAAATACTTTCCAGTAAGGTTTTCCCCTTTAACCAAAACATTCCAATGCCACATAATACTTGCAGCACTACAGAGAACACCAGGAGTAGTTTCTGGACTAGCAAGCAAGATATTGTAATTGTTCATCCTTAACCGGTGTAAAATACTAGCAAAATCCCTGTCACCAGAAATTAAGAAAAGATGTGCTGGTGGAGGATTTTGAGAAACCCAATACATAAGATCAACAAGAAGAGACCTATCAGCACTGCTCTTTCCACCTGAAATGATAGAAACAATTGTATGGTAAAAGAGTTGGAAGCCATACAATAAACAGTGAAGAATTCCAAATGAGTGAAATTACATTAGATCCTATTAGAAAATATAATAATAAAGTTACACCCTCTCTAACAGTTAGATGAGTTGGTAGTTTAACATGATATCAGAGTAGGCAAAAGGTCCTAAGTTCAAATCTCACCGTCACCCTCATAAAATAAATTGACACGTGTAGGCTCAGACTAGCCACACGTGAGGGGGCGTGTTAGAGAATATAATAATAAAGTTACACCCTTTCTAGCAGTTTAAGCTTTTAGATGAGTTGGTAGTTTAACAGATCCAATGACTCCCACTCGCATAACATGAATAGGTTTATTTTTACTTTCAACACTAGTATCAACAAATAAAAAATAAAAGTCCCAGTGCATAAGGCTCCTGCCACTAGTGGAGTTTGGAGAGAGTTAGATATACACAACCTTATCTCCACAAGCGGAGAAGCTGTTTTCGCAAATCGAATTGTGACCTCCAAGTCACAATAGAGTAACCCTACTGTTGCACCAACGCCCACCCTCATTTTCAATATCAACAAATAAATCATGAAATTTTTTGTAAGAAATAATCAGTTTAAAATGTTTAACCATTCCACAACCAGTATAATCAGCAATTATTTAGAATGTTAAACTATTTATATGTATTACAAAAAAACCAGAGACAGGCAATTTAACCATTCCACAACCAGTCTAATCAGCATTTTTTTAGAATGTTAAAACTATTTATATTCATGTGTATTGCAAAATAAGCTAAAAACATGCAAAGAAGTAGGAGTAGGGGCTGCAAATCAAAGATTTCAGGCTTAATTTCATCACAAGAAATTTTTGAAAGACTCTTTCCCTGCTCTCTAAGAGTATTTGCAGCAGCAAAAGCGGGTTCTGTGACTCAAAATGAGTCCTTTATCCCAACTGGGAAAGGCTCAATTCATCTCATGTTGTCACAGGCAATCTTGGGTTGTCTCAATAACCGAGAGTTGAATAGTCGCATTTGCAAAATTATCACATCTAGGGCATGATGCCTCTCATCTCAAACAATCCTTAGAGTTTCACTTTGTTCTTGTGGTGGCCAAAAACGTTGTCTCAGCCCACCGAAACTGAAATAAAGCTCGGGCATCTAGTCTCAGTCTCAACCAACACTTACATGAAAGACTTTCAATCACGAGCTACAGAAAAATCCGAAAGCACATTCCCCTTTTTTTCTGCTAATTAAAAGAACCCATGACGGTTCTAGGATCCAAAGTTATCTTTGCTTTTTTCTTCTTCTTCTTTTTTTCTAAGTAGGATCCAATTTTATCTTTGTTGGACTTATCATACTCAATGTAGTTAAAGGTGCAAGGTGCTCGCCCTTAAGACGCTAAGACTCTACATTGCCCCAAAAGCAAGGCGACAAAAAAGAGTTAGTCTGAATGAAGCAAGGCGCTAACTTACAACAATAATCAAAATGTATATATTAGACATTAAAAGTTAACTTATTCTAAGTTAAATAATATCTATTATATCTTATTGATAAAAATAACTATCAAGTAACACTAAAAAGTTCAGTCTAAAGGTGACATATGATATATTTAAGTGATGTTACCATTCTAAGTTTTAGTACTTTCTTCTCAATGAATATTCAAAGTTTTGTTATCTATCCAAGTCTTATATAGAAGACATTTATTTGCTTTTTTCGGTCTTAAAATTGTACAAGACATGATAGAGCCAATCTCATAGACTTCTAGACGGATTCTCGAATGTCAAGCCTATGTTGGGAAGACTTCACATATGATGGAGGGAAGAGTTTTTAAAATGGACAGGCTCATATTTGTGATGAATGATGACAATTTGTTAGTTGTGGTGCAACGTCAATCCCACGTATAATTTTTTAAATGTTGAAGTTGTTACTCACCTCGGAGTTTTGTATTTTTGGTAACACCTCAAATAATTTCTTTTTGATAAGTAAATATAATTGTATTAAAATACCACACCAGTTTGAACCTCCGTAGCCGCATTCCTTCGTTGGGAGAATTCTTACTAAGGATAATTTAAGAAGAAAAGGTCAGAATCATTGTTGCCTTTGCAAGTGCCAAGAGAAGACGATGAATCATCTTCTTATTCATTGTCAATTCACATGGGCAGTTTGGACTTTGGAGTCTTGTGATCGGGTTATTCGGTATTGTATGGATTATGCCTTGCTCGACTTCGGATGTTCTTTCTTCTTGGAAGTGAGGTTCTAATCCTAATGGCATATGACTCCTCTTTGTGTTTGGTGGAGCATTTGGAGGAAAAGAAATAATAGGGTTTTTAAAGAAGTTAAAAGCTTCAGTTTTGAGATTCCTTTTCTTTTGGTTATCAAGAGGTCAACTCGTGGACCTAGATAGGTCTTTGTCCTATTTTTGTTCTTGGGTGTACCTCTTTGGCGCTTTTTAATGAAATTTTAATTATAAAAAAAAAAATTACCATGCCTGAGAGGGGCAAACCCACAATTACAAAAAAAAAAAATAATAATAATAATAAAAGACTATAATTAAAGCCTCAAATATCTCAAAAACTCTACAAAAGACCCAACATACAAAGGGTAGGTCTCTTTGACCTAAAAATAGAAAGCACGTAAAAAAAAAAATCTTTCAAATGAAATGGGGAATTTTTCGATCCCCTCAAAAACTCTATTGTTTTGCTCCCTCCAAATACTCCAAATCAAATAGAGAGGGACCATTCTCCACACCACCCTAACCTCCTTCCTTTCCCCAACCCTCCCTAAGTAAAGAATAAATCTCTTAAATGAGCCGACATCACCCGTGAACAACGAAAAATGGAGAATACAAGGCACCAACAATCTTCTAGAATCATCTTCCTTGAAGATTGTTCATAGTCAATATTGCACCCCAAACTACCACCCATGCAAAAAAAAAGGCACCTTTAACAGAACTCTAAAGTACCATACGAGCTTCCAAGGAAGTTGTCCAGCACAACGTATCAACTCTCTATAAAACGCCTTCACTGAGAAGATGCCACGGCTATTTAGGGTCCACACAAAAGTGTCTTCCCTACCTTACGAAATCTTCAACCCTCTCAGCACCTTTAACAACTCCACCACCTCATCAATCTCCCAATCGTGGAAATGCATTCTAAAATGGAGAGTCCACCACCTCCTTATATCCCCTAACACAAATTCCGCAGTCAATGAATGGCCAAACTATACAAATGCAAATATCTCTCCTTCAATAGCCTGTTACCACACCAAAGGTCCTCCAAGAACTTCACCCTCAACCCCTCCCCAACGCCAATATGCACATGCCTGTTGAAGACATCCACCCCACTTTTCTTCTTGTCCATAATCCACAACCCAAAGGTCCCACCACCTTACTAGGGAGCCAACAACCATCCTCATACCCATTGTTGTAATCACCAAATCCTTACATTGAACTTAAGTCTCCACCCCAAATCTCCAAAGCCATTTACCTAGCAGAGCTCTATTGAAATTCCATAGGTTCTTCACTCCCAAGCCCCCTTCCGAAATTGGGGACTTCACGTTATCACATCTCACCAAATGGATCTTCTTTTCATCCTCCACCCCTCCCCAAAGAAAGCCTCTCTGCAAATATTCCCCCTTCCATCCTAATAGTTGTCTAAAAACTCTCCACTATAGGGCACAAACTGCAATGGACCTAATAAAAGCACCCAAGGGTAAACCCAAATATGTAAAAGGTAATGCTCCAACTTTACACCCCAAAGTCTTTGCCAAATGCTCTCTAACCTCTTCCACCAGAATTATCTCTCTGTTGTCAAATTAATGATCTATGCAACAAGAGTTAGAGAGAAAGCAACACAGAGATTTACGTGGTTCAGCAATGTGCCTATGTCCATGAGAGCAGCTATGTTATTCACTATATAGAAAATAGGGTTATAACATATTTATAGTGCATCGCAATTACATCCTAATCCTAATCAAATACATTAAAATTTTCCAGTATACCATTCGCTGCGCTCCACACATAATACCTATATACCTAATTTCATTGTTACAATAATATAAGTCATATCTCTAACACAATTTTATATGAATACCCAAAGCCTGGATACACCTCAAAAACAAAGTAGGATTACTAGGATATATCTAATGAAACAAAGTTTCTATCTTTTGCTTCATATAAAATGATAGTATCATTCGCCAACAAAAGATGGGAAACCTCTATTCTCCTATGCATCCCATTTTCCACTCTAAAACCCCGTAACAAACTCCCATCCTCCGCCATACTCATCATGCAACTAAAAAGCCTCCATAACAATCAAAAATAGGAAAGTGGGCAAAGGATTCCCCAATCTTAGTCCCATAGACGACTAAAAAACCCTACTGGAGAGCCATTCACCAAGACCGAGAGAGACACCAACGTGATACCAACTCTCATCCAACCCCTCCACTTCTTCCCAAAGTCCATCTTTCTCAACATAGCTAGCAATGAACTCCCAATTAACATGATTGTGACCTATCTCAATATCCAATTTACATAACAAACTTGTCTCCCTCCTCTTCCTTCTAACATCCATACACTCATTAGCTATGAGCACCTAATCTAAAATTTCCCCTCTCTCTCTCTCTCTCTCTCTCTCTCTCTCTCACAAAGGCATTCTTGCTACTAAAAATCCCACTTCCCACCGTCTCCCTCAATCTCACAAAAAGAACCTTTGCCAATAGTTCATAAATGGTCTCCACCAAACTAACTGGCCTATAGTCCCCATTATCCTCCGCCCCATCTTTCTTTGGAATTGAAACAAAAAAATGAGGCATTTAGGCTTTTCTCAAAAGAACCATAAATGTGAAAATACTCAAAAGCCACCAATACATCAGCTTTCACAACCTCCCAACAATGCTTAAAGAAAGCCATTATAAACCCATCAGGACCTAAGACTTATCCCCATCACAAGATTTTAAAGCCACCCCTATTTTCTCCTCCTCAAAAGGTTGGAGAAACCAGCTGCTCCCTTTCCACTTATTCAAATTCTCAATCCTCAGTCTCCAGCTACAAGACTCTTGGAACAACTCTTTATAAAATTCGGTGTAACCTTTTCCTACCTCCTGTCATCACTCAACACTTGACCTCCGATATTAATAGTGAAGATTCTATTCATCCTGTTGTGAAGCTTGGTGTTCTTGCAACTTCATATCGCTGCCACCTTTCCGCAACCATTTCCCTAAACCCCTCAAAATTCAGCCATATATTTTCAAATCTGAAGGACTTTTCCCTGGGCTAAACCATCCACACTTCAGAAACACTAAACAGTGGTCTGAACTCCTCGAAAAAATCCTCCCAAGAAGAAGAAATAAAAAACCTATCCAACCTAGACATGGAATGACAGTCCCCTCCTCTGAACCAACTGAATACAGCCCCTTACATCGGCAAATCCACCGAATTAAAGGAGTTAATAAAACTTAAGAACTCCTTCATAACCCTCATTAACCTACTACCTCCCAACTTTTCATACGGTTGATTACATTAAAGTTCCCCCTAATGCACCAGGTAACAGACCACCTCCCTTGTAAATCCTGCAGCTCCCCACAAAGGATTTCCTTTCTGTATCGGACTGAGGACTGTATAAACCAAAAAATAGCCCACTGAACATTTTCCTGAACTGCCACAAACTTGTAAGACACAGGATGAGCCCCGCCTCCTGTTCAGTGCATCTAACTTCCCTGGAGTCCCACAAAATTAACACACAACCTGCAGCACCCCTAGCACTCAAACATGCCCAAACACCATCTAGAAACCCCCACAAACTCCTCACCAAAAAACTGTTCATTACCTCCAGTTTAGTCTCCTGAAGGAAGATCACCATAGGCTTCCAACCTTTTTCATCAGCCCTTTTACTACGACCCTTTTGTCTTGGGTCATTCAAACCACGCACAGGTTATAATTTTGATATTTATCATGCCTCAGTTCTGAGACAAATCATCCCCCTTGCAGCCCCATCTTCTGCCCCACTCCTGCCTTCGTAGCTAATTGAGCTTGTGAGGTTTCTCAATTCTCTTTTTAACCTTCTAGCCGAGAGCTCTTTGGCTCCATCACCCTCTGGCTTTCTTCCCTTGATCCTTCCCTGTTTATCCTTTGTTTTAATTTCTCTGAACAAGACCTTTAATTTGTCCTTGTACCCATCACAAGAGACACCCAGGAATCTGCTCACACCCCTGATCTTCCTCAAGACCCATTCAGAGAGCTTGTATGGCTGCAGCCCAGCAATCCACCACTCTGATCCACCCCTTGACCCTGACCGTCCCCTGGTGCTATGAAGGCCAAAGGATGACACATCAGCGAAGCCTCTGCCTCACTACTCTAATAACTAATGGCCCATCCATCACAGCCTCATCAACCCATTGATTTATTCTCTCTGCATCAATCCCTTGGTGAGAATTATTGAAGTTGCAGCCTACAGTCACCAAGACTATCTTGGAAGGCAACAAACTGTGCAGAGACCCTTCCTCCACTGCTCTCATTAGTTCACAGGCAGCTAACAGATCTCCTTGGACATACCCAAGCTCTCCGAAAGCTCCTCCACCTTGGTTGTCTTCTCAGTGCAACTCTCCTGTTACCGTGAGCCCCCCACTATGACTGAATTCTACTCTCCCCGAGACTCGTTGCAGTCCTCTTCCTCCTCTTCCATCTCCAGAAACCTCCAAGCAGCCTTGTCGTCGCCATGTCTGCTAAATTCTCCCCCCTGAGCACCGGAAGCTGAGGCTTGCTTATCGTTACACCCACTGCCCAAAACTCCTGCACAATTAACATTAGAATAATCGCCTTTCCCCTGTTGCCTTTGCACCGTGACCTAGGCCAAGTCAATTGGGCCTCTATCTTTAGCTAGGTCTTGCAGGGCCTGGAAAGAGTTTCTTTGGCCCATTGCATTAGAACATCTTGATTCTGGGCCCTTAAAACAATATGCCCTCTTGGGCCTTTCCCAACCCAACCCGTTGCTAAATTAGGCCAGTTTTGTGCTAATGTTTGATAATAATACTTGTACAAATATAGTAGAGTGGAAAATAATACTTCTAGATTACAACTACATTCTTTCATACTGATATACCTCTTACCGTAATGTAAGATTTAAGGGCATAAAACAATTTAAACATAAGGGACATATAAGTAAAAGGCTATCCCTTGGTCACCTCTCGCCTTGCCTAAGGCAATCGCCAAGGCATTGCTTCTTTGAAGACACCTAACCTGGAACATATTAAGGTGCTAAGACTAAAAATCTCCTAGCCTGGTCGCCTTCGACAACACTGATCACACTTAATTGTTCTGTCTGCAGG
This sequence comes from Nyssa sinensis, assembly GCA_008638375.1. NCBI lineage: Eukaryota > Viridiplantae > Streptophyta > Magnoliopsida > Cornales > Nyssaceae > Nyssa > Nyssa sinensis. Next base: position 17,407,967 of record CM018043.1, read on the forward strand.
AACAGGTTCAAGCCAATTTACAATCAAACAACTATTCTGGAAACAGATCACAACAAAGTCCTGAAAGACCTCCTGAAACCTTGACCAACTCTCTCCTAAAGCTGTCAATTAAAACCAAATCCTAAACTCTTGATTAGTAGATTTGATTTGAATCTTATTATACTATTGATAAAATATAGAGTTGCCTACAATAGTACAATTTACATCGATAGCAAAAGCATTTTTATAGGAAAATCTCACACACATACGCCACTTTGCCCCTTAAAGGGATTTGAACCCTCAACCTCCCATTTGGAGAGGTGGAGGAAGTACCCAACCAAGTTAGAGCCTATTGGTTTGATTGCAAAAACATCTAATAAGAGAAGGGGACAAAAAAGAAAAAAAAATGCCATAGATCCCGACAGTATAATGAATAAAATAAACTATTTTATGATTGACTATGGTTTGATTGAGCCTCTGAGAAACAATATCCCACCCAATGTACCTAGGCGATCGGATTTAGATTGGATCAGGTGTGATCTGAATCCTATTTGTTAAGAAAATTACTGGATCGGATTTTCTGAGGGATCTATAAATTTTTAATCCAAATCCGGATTTGTTAACTATCGGATCAGATCAAATCCAATCCGAATGTATAATAATAGTAATATATATTATGTATATAAAATATTAAGTTATAATATATTAATATATTATGTAAATAAAATATTATGTTATAATATGTCAATTTTAAAATATATAAACTCAACTCAAGAAAGCTTTATATAATTAAATATTTAATATTTTTAAAAATTTTAAATATAAGTATACATATATATATTTATATTTTAATTTATAATACATAAAAATTAATATATATATATATGTTATATTTAATTGGATCCGATCGGATCGTATTGTTAACGAATCAAATTTGCTAAATCCTTATCTAGTCCATTTAACTACAAAAATTATCGGATTCGGATTGGAACAGGTTATCAAATCAAATTATTCGTACCATATCCAGATTAATTGATTGGATTCGGATCAAGATCTGATTCATTGACAGCCCTAAAAATACTTGCTTTCAAAACAAGAAAACAAATTCTGATGATATAATTAATGATTATCATTACCAATCAAAAAAATAATTAATTAATTATTGATTATCATTTCCATAATTAACTAACCTCTACAACTAAACTAGTTGTTTGAATTTGAAATCTATTTTTATTTATGAAAGCCAAAAATTTGCAAATCCTATCAAATTCTACAAATATTATATGTGTAAGGCTCATTGGATTCTTCAATCAGCTACATAAGTAATGTTTGCAAAAAATAATCCTCTCTACATATCCCCGCCCAACCTTTTCACCATTAAAAAATAAAATAAAATAAAGAGGAAGAGAGAGAGAGAGAGAGAGAGAGAGAAAGAACACCACATGAATTTAATGTAGTAGGACATGATATATATTATTTGGAATATTGAGAAGTAGTTCCAACTTATATCACAGAACTTCATGTTCAGTAGCATACCACAATACCGATCAAATATATATATATATATATATATATATATCAGTAGCATACCATAATATCTTTCCAAAGCAAAATGATAAAACCTCTCCCAGAATTCACGCAGAGACTTGGGATTCAAAATGAATAGGTTACTTGAGAATCAGCAGTTTAATACTTAATTAATGTGTTGGATTTCAATCATCAATTGTAACAACCATGCTATCTTATCCCACTTGTTTCAAAACCACCAGTTTTGTACATGAAGTGCACTTCTCTTTTCCATTTTTACCCCCAAATTTTCCCCTCCCTAGATTCATAATCAACCAAAATATCAATCAATATTCCAAACATATATCTAACCAAGAACAATTATAACATACACGTGGGAAACTTCCAGATCATGAAATGTCATCTCCATCAAGAATTTCCGCAAGTTAGAAAATCTTTACCAGTCAATGCCCAAACATGGCTTCAGTGAGTTCTTTCTTGTTAAAATCCAAGTTTATAAAGCTTATATAGCCTATGTTGATGATAATTAACGAGATAATACTTGTCATAATACCATATTACAATCTGAGTCATCTTTCAATATCATATGCAAAGTATGGCACATGCCTCTGCATGTGTAAGGTTAAAAAGAAAATGTTCAACTCGATTCTAGGATCTTTTAGTACTGCCTATCAAATGGTGGGCCTTATCCTTTATACAGGTAAACCACAAGGCAAGAGAATGGCCACCTGTAGTGAACCCTTGTCCCATGACTTCAAGAGTGTTAAGGTGCTTTACTCAAAGAATTAGTAACCCGAAGTAAACAGATCATAAACCTTCTTCCTCATATCACCTTTACAAGGTTCTTCCTATTGCCTTTTATGATATTGTGTCCATCTCTTCAGTGACTCAATACCCAATTTTAGTAGATCATAGGCTATAGTTAGTGATCTGTGATCCTGATTGCATGATAGATATTCATTCAAAACACTCTTATCTAGTAACATAATAGATTTTTTGTGCAGTGGGTTGGGTGAGGAGCAGAAATATCATCTGGTTCCTTGAGATAAGGTGTGCTCTCCTTTACGTTTGGGGCGGGGGGTTGAGATGAGGTCTCTAAGGCAGTTCAGCAAAGCTTTGCATGGGAAATGATTGTGGCGGTTTGCAGTTGAGGCTGAGGGTGAGGGTTTGTGGCATAGGGTGATAGAACGAAAATATGGCTCGGCTTTTTGGAGTTGGAATTTGGCAGTGTGTGAAAATCCATATGAAGCTAGTTTGTGGAGAAACATTAGAAATGAATGGGAGGATTCCTTTATTTGGATTGGGTTTGAGGCAGGTAGGGGGGCAAGGATCCGGTTTTGGCATGATATTTGGTGTGGAGATGTGCCCTTGAAGCAAATATTTCCCTACTTGTTTTGAATAGTGGTTGACAAAGAGGGGCAGGTAGTGGATTACTTGTGCCTATCAGCTCAAGGATTAGTTTGGGACCCTTGTTTTTCAAGGGCTTTCCAAGATTGGGAAGTTCCTTCGGTGGAGGAGTGGGTGGTTTTGCATGGGGTGAAGGTGGCAAAGGAGGAGGATGTTATCAACTGGAAACAGGGTCCAAATGGAAGATTCAGTTTGCGGTCATATTTTAGGGTGCTTCAGGGGACACAGGGAATTGTTTTCCGTGGAAAGGAATTTGGAAGGTGAATGTTCCTTCTAAGGCAGTGGCGTGGGAAGTGATCCTTAAGATGGAAAAATCTAGGCAAAAAGAAAAAGATGTTACCAAATTGGTTCTGGATTTGGAAGCACGCAGAGGAGACTACTAATCATTTATTGGTCCATCTTCTGGTAGCTTGGGAGGTGTGGTCTATATTTTTTCTGATTTTTTTGTGTTAGTTGGACCATGCCTAATCGGTGAGGGGGCTAATGATGTGTTGGAGGTCTGCCTGTTAGTCTAGAAGAGTTAATTCACCCTGGAGATATGCCCCTCTTTACCTGATGTGGTGTATATTGTGGGAGAGGAATCACAAAAATTTTGAAAATGTAGATGTTCCTATTTTTTAGTTGAAAAGGAAAATATTAGATACTAATTATTTTTGGGTGGTAGGGAAATATTCTATCCCCATGTCATTATTCATTGATTTTTTGGAAGATATGAATTATAAAGGTGGTGTAAGTTAGTTTTTATTTCCTTTTGGCTTGTATGTAGGTTGTGCCCCCAGCGGCTAATATAAAATAGATACTCATATTACTTATTTAAAAAAAAATCTGGTAACATAAAAGATTTAATCTCACTCCCCCCCCCCCCCTTCTTTTCTCCCTCTCTTTCTCTAAAGAGATAATACCAATAACAATATACCAAGCAATGGTAACATTTTAATCTAATAACCTGTGAATCAAACCAATTAAATCAGGTCCTTGTTCAAAAGATTGCAGAACCAACCAGTTAGTGCTTGGGTTACCCAAACCAACCCCGTATATCCTTTAAAAAAAGGAGATAAACCCTAATTTGAAATGATCATTTGTTTTGACACCTGAATAGACAGGATCAAAGTGGTGAATTGCTTCTTCATTTTCATCAAAAGACCTCCCACAAGTGCAATGTGTGAATGGTATATACAGATCTATTTTAGGATTAAATCCCTCTCTCTTCTTACTTTCCCTATATATGTGTCTATATATTAGGGTCTGTTTTTAAATATAGATCTTCATTAAATCTGTGCTTTTCATTATAGATCGGGGTGTCTAGAGTGAATAGTTCATATATAAGAGGATGTTACGTCTCGGAAAGCTCAACGTGGTGGTAATCTCAAATGGAGAGAAAACAGGGGATGTAGCTAGAGTACCTTGTTATAAAAGATAATACAAGATTCCCTCGTGTTCTAGAAGGACTAAAGTGTACCGAGTTGAACTTAAGGACCACAAGATACTCTCTAGTGAACCCAACACCTTAGCCCCCAATCCACATGACCTAGACTATCTCGTCTGACTCAAGGTTGCCCCCTCAATCCTTGATTGTTCTATAGGGAAATTTGCTCGACCAGTCTAAGGCAAAATGGATTCTTAATTACAATCAGTGTGCTTAATCAAGGAGACAACATTTATATTACCCTTAGTTTAGCATGTCCATAAAAGAGGGTTCAACCTTAAAGAGTTGTTCGTTCAACTCGACCTAGTATAATATAGGTGGAGGTAATCTTTTTATTAAATTAAGGAACTCTTTTGAGCTCAACCAAGTCAAACATCCTTTTGAGTTCAACCAAGTGTAACAGTTCATTGTGCTTCTCCTTAAGAATTGAGGCAACTATTGCTCATTCTATTGAAGCACAACTCATGGGCAAGATCAGGCTAAAGAGGGAACCCATCAATAGGCTCAAGTTATATAGTCAGGAAGTCATCTCATTTAAGGCGATCGTTCTATATTGATCTTAGGTTTACTTCCTGTCTAGGTCTAAGAACAATGTATGGCGTACAGTATTCCCTACTCAACGAACATAATTACCTCGTGAATATGGGGCTTATTACCTCCTTATGGGTGGGAGTATCAACCTTGGTAATCCAATAAATCCCAGGCCATTGATGGCTCAAGCATCAGAATTTGTTAAGAGTAGGCCATATGTAATACTTTTATTTTTGCACAGAATGTATATACATGTGTATATCTTCTCCCTGAGAAACATGCATCTTCCCCCCTCTAAAATGTACCAGGCACATTATATGGATAAAACCAAGAACAGACTGGAAGAAACCCAATCTTGCCCAGGTTGGTTTGCTTTGGTTCTTTCACATGATTGGTTCAATTCTGGTTCCTTTTTTTGGAAAAAAACTCAGAGTGAATTGGCATAAACTCCACCAACCAAAACTGTGTGTACCCTTAGTAAATGGCATGTGGTGCACCATTTCTCTTTTCCATTATGTGTACTTACAAGTCCAAAATTAGATGTGTTTCATGTAAGAATAGGATTGACTAATTTGAATTTGGATCAAGTTTCATACAGATGACTAAGAAAAAACAAAAAGTCAATGCAAAGTAGACAAATAGAATCATTAAAGATAAAGATAATTTCACCTTAGAAATTCAAAGAAAAAGGGGCTTGGACTCAAAGCACATAACCTTCTTAATTAAAATTCATGTTGAACAGTTGAAGAAAGGACCTCCTTCAATAAAGTTGCTATTTATAAGTCCTGGTGTTTTGTTTTACCAAGACAATAATGTAAGGGTACTTTAGTAATCAAGCATTTTCATTTACATGGAAGTAGATTTGCCCAATAATTTATGGAAATCACGGACTCTGTTAGGTGAGGAACTTATACATTTCATATTAGGGAATGCTTGTGTATTTCAGCCCTTGTTTTGCCCCTCAATAAATGAGTTTGGCAATTGAATGACACTGACTATATTCATATCTTGTCTAAGCTATTATTATTTTGACTAAGAAAACCTAATGTTAGTGTATTGAAAAGAAAAAAAAACAAGCCAATATAAAATACAGAGCCACAAGAGGTGCAAGTCTCATGAACCAAAGGACAGAAAGGAAAACAAAATCAAACCTTAAGTTTTACTGCCTTAGAGCATGGATTTGACATTGAACATGGTGGCAGACGTCATGCAGTTTTACATAACTCGGTAAGAGTCATGGAAAAAATGTAAATAAACAAAACATTTGGTTATTAAGTAATCTTAAAAACTTCAAATCAAAAACAACTAGAACCTTAATATGAATAAAGGTTCAACTTGTGCTGTTAAAAAAATACATGTTTAACTTCTACGATGAGATCCCTAAGTTGTTTAAACTGAGATGCATGACTCAAATTTAAAGAAAGCCTCAAGGTATGATAAGCCATTGACTTTGAGGTACAGGCCCAAAAGTCATTCGCTAAGAGGCAGCAAGCAAGAGTGAAAAAGAATTGCCAACAAACCAAGTAGTCTAAAGCGCCTATCTCATAATGAGCTGGGTAACGAGAGAACTCAAAGACAACTCATAACCTCGCTTGAGGAGGAGTCTAAAATTATATTATAAATTTTTCTCTGTTTTTGATAAGTAAATCAAATCATAGACTTCAGTAGAAAATCAGAAGTAAAATGAAGTACTGGGGCTGTAACCACTTCAAATTTAAGTTAGCAAACTACTGGAGTTAAAAACTGTTGGCACAGATGACAGACAAATCACAAAAGATGTTGCTCAAGGCAGATGTGTCGGCCAAGAAAGCTCAATCCAAATGGAACAGTTCCACAACTCCACTTGCTATAACTAAAAAGTGGAGTCTCTTTTGGAGAAGGGAGTTCTTCAAAGAAGGCAGAGAATTGTCCTACTGCAAACACGATTAAGAAGAAAAAAAAAAGCCAGGGTTGTCCCACCCTGGCCCATTCGTAACAGAATAGATAGAACCCCAGGAAAAAAGGGGGAAAAAAACAGAGCTCTAGCTGTATCAATTAATTCCCTAATCAGTACATATTTTTTTAAGTTGGAACTTTTGAAGAAACGAAACCATCCAACACTCTTCAAACAAATGAATCATGACAGATGAAAGAGGTGCACTGTCGTATCACAACTAAGCCTAAACCTCCACAATCAACTAGAATGGCTTGAAAAAGATAGCCGTCACATTTCATTGTTAAATTAACAATAACCATTACATAGACTCTCGTTTATAACTAGCACCCACTTTTTTTCATTTTACTTACCCAACATAACAAGTAATATATTAATACAAACCCAGCCAACACCACAATTCTAAATTTTTTGTATATAAAAACCATGTTCAATCTTCACCTTAATTCCAAAAATAAATAACGGTATACAATTTAGGTATCAAATTGTGAACTAACCATGAGGAATGTGAGTGAGATTGATCCCGGTGGACGACAGCGCCTCCTGGTTCGACCTCGACAGCTGCAACACGTCCCCAAACGCCGTGATTTGAATGGGGCCCTTGATCCCATTAGCCCTAATAGCGGCAGTAATCCTCTGCGAGACTTTAAAAACGTTCGCGCCTGCTGGCAATGTGCAATTCTCAAAGTCCCACCAAACCGAAACCCTCACGTTTCGGCTCTCTTCTTCATGGCGTCGCGACTGATAAGATGAAGATGGTGAAGAGTGAAATGAATTTGAGGAAGTAGAGAAATGGGAGATTCGAAGACCATGTTGGTGAATTTCGACTTTGTTGACTGCGTTGATGGAAAGACAACGTGAAGAGAAAATGCAGATTGTTTTTGGAGAAAGACGTTTCATGGTGGATGAGGCCAGAATTAAGACTAGGGTTATAAATTAGGGTTCCGGAGTCAGAATCGAAGAGAGACTCAAACTGTGTCATCTAGATGACAGTCGCATACTCCCAGGTCGGTGTGAGAGGTTACTAGGAAAAAAGAGGGGGAGCTAAAACCCTCCCTAAAGCCCTAACGCACACTCGACTTACGTGATTAACATAATTTACAAAATTTTCTTTTCTTTTCTTTTCTTCTGTAACGGTTTTCTACTCGACATTTTCTCATATAAATTCATGCCATAGTATTAAATATTTCAAACTTTTGAACCAAATTTTACATCCATAATAATGTGACATAAGTTCATTAATAATATATGAGTAATATTAAAATCTTCAAATACCGACATAAAATAAATATGAAATGAGACCGAATTTTATTACATGTGAGTGGTGGACATCATTTAGATTCTAAATATTTAGATATTAAATCATTGTTTAGGATATATTACATTTTTATCCATATGGTTAAACTCAATTCTACTTTAATATCTTGTAATTAAAAACATAACACTAATACCCCCTAATAATTAGGTGTAAAATGTAAAATATGATGGTATTAACAGAAGTAACCAAATGTTGAAACTACCATCGTGATGGAAACTTTAGATCTGCAAAAATTTGATATATTTTCAAAGAAAGTTCTATTGCTTCTCTATCGCTCTCAAACGCCATAATAATTTAAGTTTAGGGCTTGATTGATTCACTACACCAAAACACCATTGCTTCTCTCTCTACCTTACTCGAACTCACGTTTCTTCACCCAGACATCACTTGCAAATACTGAATTTATCTTTCTAGACTCTGACTCTTCTCCAGAATCTAATCTCTCGATTCAGAATCAAATCAAAGTTGTTCAAAAACAAGAAATTGTGGTTGAAGAGGGAGTTGGTCTATGAAGTGAATGGTGTTGAATCCAATGGAGAGGGTATTGTTGTCTCTACTCTTATTGTCTATAATCATGGATTTCAAAACTATGATCTGAGAAGACCCATTGATCTTCTACAAAGATTTTTTCATACCTAAAGCCCTACAATTCATTTCACTTTCGTTCAAGATCCCTGGAATTTTCTCCAGAGTTGCTTATTATATATGTTATGAGACTTAAATTGAAAAGTGATCTTGTTTTGCTTTATTTTTAAAATTATTGGTAATCTTTTGAATCTTCAAAGTATTAGTGCTTACTTTCAGTTGTAGCAAAATACTTAATTCATGCAAAACTTTTTCTAGTTGATACAGAACAATGTTTTAAACCCGTTTACTCATTGGGTACGATTAAATCTTTAGAGTTAGTAGCTTGATGCATGTAAAGAAATTGGATTAAAAAAATAAGTGAGCTTGATGCTTTGGTTTTTCATTTACATTGGATTGAAGTGGAACCTAAAAAGGTTAGCTTGTGGTACTGGAACTTAAGATTTAATTATATAATTTTCATTGTGTGTGATATAGAGAGAGAGAGGACAAGACGCATTTGTTCATGTATGTAATATAGAGAGAGAAACCTGTATATGTAAGAGAATAAAGCTACTATTCTCAAAATGTCTTTTTCTCAAAAAAATAAATAAATTTAAAAAAAAAAAACATGACTTTAATTCTCTTCTTTAATTTATGTTTAATATTATACTTAGAAGGCGTGATGTCTATATAATAAAAATACAAAATAGTATCGACAAAATAAAAGGAACAAAATTAAAATTGTAACCTAAAAATAACCTATTAGCAATATATTTTTGTGCATATATCATATATTAATTGATTTGAAATTTTCAAAACCACTTAATAATTTCTTCCTTAGATGAGTTAGCTTAAGGTGGTGTGGTTCATAACATATTTATGAGTTATTTGAGGTAATGATGGTTCAGGTTAAGAGATTTCATATTAATATGATATAGATTTGTATTTATAACCTGCGTGTGTTTGTGTGTGTGTGTGTTATGACTCCGGAATCCACCCTATGCGGATTAAGAGTCGGTGACCAACACTATCACTCAAATAGGCCATACAAAATCAAATGAACTACACGATACAGTAAATTTTTTTCTTTTATTTCATCAAGCATAAAAGTTGCACACATGCAACTCATCTAATAACAAATCAATTTTAACAATCATCAATGAGATTACCTCTTAAGTATAATTTTAATCATCATTCAAATCTAATAATATCTTACAGTATCACTAAGTCACAATGTCTATATTGGTATCATTCTTATATGATTAATTCAAATTAAGTCTTGGAGCAGTACATCATCAATGTTGCTCACAAGACATCACTAGCTCCATTAGTCACCAACACTGCCTTTCTTCCATATTGTGTTACCTGAAATATGTTTGGATAAATTCATGTGAGCTTTATTAAGCTCATGAGTAATTCCTACATCTTGTCACAGGTTTTGCAAAAGTAAGGTTTTGCACAAAATATCATAGGCACCAAGTTTCCTCAAATAGATAACACATACTCAAGAATATCTTATAGCACGTTTCTAAAAAAGATCATGTATAAAGCATACCGAAGGTTCAAGCGGGTATAACACATACATTTCTAAAACACATCATTTTCAATAGTACGGTTTGAATATTAAAACACAAGACAGATGATAAAGAGTTGTTCATAGGGTATATAGTAGCACATGCACTTCTTAAATTATGGTTCAAATAATTAATACAGAACGGGTAACACAACATCGAATAACGAATACACACGATTAGGTACTCTTGAGATCTGTTTACGAATAATGGATAACACAAAATGAATGATTGGCACATATTACACACTTCAAAAAATCACATATTGAGTCGGAATGGTATGTGGGTAAGTCTCATCAAGAGTTGAAGTACCACATAGGTAAGCCTCAATCATTAATTCTACAACGAGTCAGAACGTTATATGGGTAAGTCTCATTACAAGAGTCGGAGCACCACATGGGTAAATCTATTGTAAACACAAGAAGCGAGTCAAAGTGCCATATAGGTAAGTCTCATTATAAGAGTCGGAGCGCCACATGGGTAACCCTCGGATAAACACAAGAATTGAATTACACATTGAGTCAGAGCACCATGTAGGTAGGTCTCATTACAAGAGTTAGAGCACCACATAGGTAGATCTCACACAAACACATGATCGGATCAAAGCAAGTATGATTTGGGTTACATAGTCAAAATTGGTCCACACATTTCATTTTTCTCATTGAAATGGGTGTCATGGTTTACAAACATTTTTGCTAAACAATTTAACCGAGATTCAAAACATACAACATTTTTTAAATCAGTACATAAGAACGTATTTCAAGATATAATCATGAAGATTATAGCTCTCAGATATTTCATAAAGTGCATAATATAAATTTTGAGCAGATAAAATTCACTAATTCAAAGTATAAGATTACTCACAAAACAGATTAGGTATTTTGAACATTATAGAAATTCATAAGGTAGACATTTAGAAGCAGGATGTAAAATCCACTGATTCAAGATACCGAATTACTCACCTGTGGTCCAGAGCCCATAGTCGTTCCCTTACTTGCTTACTTGTCTTGGCACTTGTCTTATCCTTATCTTCTTTGTTGGTGATCCTAGTTCACATATTAAATTGAACTCAATATTTGAATAAGCATATGATTTTATTTAATCACTATTTCTTTTATGTTACTAGCCTTGACAGGTTCCATTTTTGGATTCGGTGGCCCTCCAAACTCTAAAGTAGATCTCATACTCTCCCTTAGGTCTCATCTAAAACTTATTCTCCTATTAAGGGTATTTTAGTAATTATCACATTTCGCGTATCTATGTTTTTTAGACTCCATTTCATAAAATGGATCCCGCAATTGGGTCCAAGATGTCCCAAAATATTAAGGTATGTATTTTCAAGATTATCAAAGTTCAATTGATAGCTTAATTGATCATTAGGACATAATTAAAAAATTTTCATTTGTCCATTCGTATTTTATGGGATTTGATCTCTCAAATCGGACTCAACCGTTGAGTTTGGAATGCCCAAAAATCTTGGGTTAAACTATTCGTGCATTTTAATTGGCCTTCGTTTCACCAATTTTTGTCTTAAGGGCATTTTGATAATTTTTCATAATTTATTAGGATTTTAAAATTAATTTTTAATTATTTTTCCTGGTCAATTTGTAATTAACAGAAATATTTGGGGTCAATTTATAATTTTAGCAAAGTTTGGGGGTCAAAACGAAATTTCAAAAATTTATTTAACCTAACCATATGATCTTAACCCTCTATTTATGAGGAAAATTATGGGCTCTTGGATCAAATCTCACTTTTTGGCCTATAAATAGACCGCTCTAGTCATCATTTTGAGGACACATAATTGAAGAGCCTCATGTTGTTGATACTATTCTAGAGTTCTCTCTCACTTAGAAGTTCTCTAGTCTTCTTCCCATTTCAAGACCGTAGCCTTGCTCGGTTAAGGGTCTTGAATCAAGCAACAAGTTGGAGCTTTGTTGAAGTGACAATCTCAAGATAACTTTTCCTAGCCGGAGTGCTACCCAACTACAACGACTAAACAATGTATGCTTTCTTAAACCCTTCCTAGTCTTCTTATCCAGTTGATCTCCCCTTTTTATCACTCTTGATAAAGAGGGTAAATTGGAGAATTATGTGACTTTGATTCCGTCTTAGGATAGACACGTAGGAAGCTTACGGGCCCAAGTCAAGGCTCTTTCCCTTTTTCTTATTTTTCTTCATTTCAATTTATTTACTTGATCATTACCTCCATCATGTGATTTTTCTACTCCATCACATTTTTCTTTTCTTATACCTTAATGATAGAGCCTTGTAATTGAATGTTTTTGAGGTCGGTCCATTTAGATTGGGTGAAGTGGGTGCTTAACACCTGCCCACTTCGTACCCTAGCACCCGAGCTTATTTCTTTGGTTGTGTATATCTAGTTGCTTTTATTATCTTGACCTATGTCAAGGGTTTTTTTTAGTATGTATTTAAGAATCAAAGCAAAATAATTTTCATTTTATTTCTTTCGGCTTTTCTTTGTATGTAATGTTCAAGCTATAACGGGTTTGCCCTTTTAATTATCCAAAATAAGTTAGTGACTCCTCATTTTCTCCGTCTCTTTCAAAGACGTTCATTTCCACTTTTAGGGAAGGACACAGCCGGGATCCCTTAAAATCTACACAAGAGGATTTTTTCTGGCGATGACGGCCACAACTTATTTATGTTATGTTTGATGAAATGTAAATTTGAAACTTATATGACTATTCTAGCATGTAAAACTTGAGTTTGAGCCTTTGTATGACAAATATTCATGTGATGTGTATTCTGTGATGTCTAATAGAGCTTAAAGGTGATTTTAACCTTGAGATTTTGAACTTGAATGTAGATAATATGTTTCATTAATTCTTGTTCAGATTATCGGATTATTGAATAAGATGAAGAGTGTGGATAGAGAAATATAGAATGATGACATGGTACGTGATTGTGGTATAATGTAAATCTAGGTTGATGTGTCACTTGAAACAATGTTTAACTAAATTTGTATAAATGGTAGTGATATATGTCACTACACTTTCACAAGCGTACATTTTGTACCACAATAGTTTTCCTTTGTTTAGACTTCTTTACGCAAGCATTGTTCTTACACCGAAAAAATGGCGCGAAACCAAAAACTTGAAGGCATTTATAAATGCACCTCTTTTGGATACACATTTCTTTTGAAGACCATGAATTTAAAGACTCCATTTTAAATGTAAATGGCCATGGAGTCCGTACTTTGAAGGATGACAGGAAATGCCTAGTTTAGAATTGCCTATGGACTTAAATTTGAGTAATGTATTATGAGAGAACTTGTACTTTAAAATGGTCTTAGTATATGGACTTCTATGTATAGGATTAATGATGTTGGAAAAATGTATGCTTAATATGGAAAGTAGGCAAAAATTGTGGACCTTTAACCTTTTATTTATGTTTAATTGGTTTTTGATGCATTGGAAATTATGATATGAGAAGTTTAAAGATAGTGGAAGGTGTGAGATATATGAGAAGGTAATACGTTATATTTTATTATGGGTCTTGAGGTGAAAAACAATTAAATAAGAGAATGAAAATAACATGTATCATTTGGAGTAGTTCTCTATTTGACTTGATTAACTAAGTTTTGCTAACCAAACTTCACTCTTGAAAGCAAATAGATTCATTGAAAAATATAATTATATATATATATATATATATATGGTCCAACTTAATATAAATATTGATGAGTCAACGAGGACCCCTAACACCCATGTAATGAATAATACTTAATCTAATTATATGTTAATTAAGCTGATTAAACTAAAGGGTGATGGTAAATAAGTAATGACTTAAATTATTAAGATAATGAAAGGAGCATTGTAAAAATTGTAATTATTATTTTACATATTTTATATATATGAGGTATTTGTAATTATTATTTTTAGTATATATTATTCTTTAATGGAATACAATTTAAAATTAATTTTATATAACATATGGCTAAACAATAGTTAAGTATTATCTAATAAACAATAAGGTCAAAAAAGACATTTATGTATTAGAAGAATTTCTAATTAATTTTAACCAAAACCCAATAGTTATCACTTCTCCCATCATAATTAATTTTGAGACATATACATCCAAATAACTTATTAGATCATAGATGTAAAAAATGTGGTGAGAATTTTCATTTTTTTCTCGCCAAATGAGCACTTCTTGAATCTCAAGAAAAATGTTATACTTTTTAAATATCTATTCTAAATCTTGTATCTCAAATAATGTGGTATAGTAATATTGACAGTATTAAGTCATCTAGTTAATGTGTTCAAGCTCTCTCATGTCATTGTCACATCATTTGTGATAGAAATTTGATAAATGTAACATTACTTAAATCTCAAATAGACTTTTAAAACTTGTCTGTAATTCAATCAATGGTTTAGTAATTTCAAAAATAAAAAATAAAAAATAAAAAGAAAACCAACAGATCACTAGTAATGCACTATGATCACTTAGCAATAAAACTCATCCACACACCTCGAACATTAGTGAAAATACCATAAAATTATCATTCATGAGTGACAATGGGAGAGAAGATTACAAGGTCTAAATTGAAGGTTAAGGGGAAAAATAACAATCAATCTCCAAGTTAAAAATCATAAAACTATCATTCAAGTCTGGCCATGGTACGTATGATTGCAATGCTGAAGTATTTATTTTTACTATTAATTAAGAAAGTTTTTAAATCTATTTGATTGAAATCTCTACGGGCTATTTTTTTTTTTTTTTATCAATTGTAAAAAACTAGTTGTAGACATTAGACAATTAGTCTAAGAAAGAAGTGATTATATATAACACAATCAATTTGATTTTTGGACAAGCATAATTCAAAAGTAAGTTGTCCAAAGTGATTATTAAGTATTTGATAAATATTATTTAAAAATGAAAGTGAAATATGAATTTTTCATTTTGCCTAAACTTTCGTTATATAAAAGAATTTTATTAAGAGGATACATATAAAAATATATTATAAATAATTTAGTATTTATCCTAATAATTATGGGGTAAATTACATTGACATTTTTAAAGATTTCTGATAATTATAAATATATCTCCTAAGATTTATGAAATAACACTGACATCCCATATTTTTACTAACAAACTACAAACACCTCATTTCTAGCCTTATTTTTTCTTCTTCAAAATGATGAAATTATTTCTTTCAAAGTTTTTTTTTTTTTTTACATTTTTTAAATTTTGACCCTTTTTTTCATTTTTAAATAAATATTAGCTAAAATATTCTTTGACTAAAAAACATAAGTTATTTATCTTACATTTGTTTTTTGAGTAAATCACACTGACCTCTCCTGAAATTTTTGACAATTTCATTAACTTCTCTTACCTTGCCTGATAATATCCAAATACTTTTCTCCAGTCAATTTTTTTTTTTTTTCAAAATAACAAAATCACATCTTTCATGTTTTTTTTTTTTTTTTTTTTCAATTTTTAAATCTTGACCATTTTTTTAAAATAAATATTGATTAAAATCTTAAATTTATTTTTATATAACATAAAAATAAGTTGTTTTACCTTAAATTTATTTTTACATAAAATAAAAAAAAACCTTCTCAAAAAGTTAGAAAAATTGGTCAAAATTAAAAAAAAAATGCAAAAATAAAATAAAATAAAAGGGGCAAATTTATCATTTTCATTAAAAATTTTGATTGGAGGGTAGTATTTGTATATTGTCATGTAAAGTAGGAGACGTAAGTATAATTTCAGAAATTTCAAGAGAGGTCAATGTAATTGTCAGAAACTTTAAGAGAGATCAATATAATTTATCATTTATTTATTTTTTTAAAAATTAGAAAAAATATTTAAAATTAAAAAATGTAAAAAAATAAAATAAAATAAAAGAGGCACGTTTGTTATTCTTTATTTAAAAAAAAGGTTAGAGGAGAGATCGAGGAGAGGTCTTTGTAGTTTGTTAGTAAAAGTATAGGAGGTCAGTATCATTTTAGAAACCTTAACGAAAATATTTATAATTGTGAAAAATCTTAAGAAAAATCAATGTAATTTACTCATAAGTATACTATAATATAATTAATAATTACCATAGTAATTATCTAAAGTTGTATAAAAACTATTACATTATCATATAAGTTCATAATATTATATAAATTAATTTATTTTAAAATATATTACAAATTTGAAACAAAGGTTATGTTTGTTTTGTATAAGTTAAATATTGTATAAATTAATTTACATAATATTATATAACTTAAATCATTTAAGTTTTTTTTTTTTTGTATTTACGATAATATATTTTAAATCATAGTAATTTAGTAGTGTTAAATTGCTAAATTTGTAATAAGCACATTTTCGTAGTAATATTGGACACGTCGAAACTCCAAACGCACGTTTGGAAACGCCAACCCGACCCCAAAAAGTTAGGTGTGGTCGGGTCAATACGCCTGACTGATAAAGGCCCATCACTCACATCTCTATTTGGCCAGAAAAAAATTGTATTGTCAATTTCGGGATAGCGATTGGGCGGTGCAATTAATAAACACATTATTTTCATTTCATTTTAATTATAAAGTTAACTTTATTATAATTGAAAAATATAATTAATAATTTTTTTATTAATCGTTAAGTTTTCTCCATAAAGTGTTTCCCATCTAACTTTCCATACAAAAAAAATGACCTTACATTTAATTTTTTAACAATAGTTCGGCATTTCTTATAAAATGGATTTAATGTTTAATTTAATAATAAAAGAAAACTGTATTATCAATTCCGGGATTGCGATTGGGTGGTGCAATTAATAAACAACTTTCTTTTGATTTCATTTCAATTATAAAATTATTAGTTATTAATTAGAATTATCTTTAGGATAAAAAAATATAAATTATTTATTTAAAATTTAATTTTATATAAAATGAAAAAAGTTCTTTAAAAAAAGTTAGAAAAAATGGTCAAAATAAAAAAAAAATTTGACAAGGGCAATTTTGTCATTTAAAAAAAATTAGACTAGAAGAAAGGTTAATATAATTTGTCAAAAAAAGAAGAAGATAAGTTTGTATAATTTTAAAAATCTTAGAAAATATTAGTGTAATTGTTAAAAATTTTAAGAGAAATCAGTATAATTTATTCTATTATTTATTGGTTAATAAAAATATTAATTATCTACTATAAAACTTATTTGATTCCTTAAAAATTTATTAAATATTAATGATAAGATGATTAACGAGCTATGATGACTTTTGATACTTAACTCGATGCATTTTAATTGAAGGAATAGTCCTTGTAAAGATAAAAAGACTCCCGTATAATATTAATGGAATCTTAAATTTGGTAAATTATTTTCAGTTTTTATACATATTTTTTTAAAATTGTTTTCTATAAAATATGAAAAAAATATTTTAATGCCAATTAAATAATTGAAAATGAGAAAAATACTTTTCAGAGACTATTTTATTTCGAAAGCAATGGAATAAGTATGTCTAAAAATTCATAACCGTTTCTAAATAAATTTGTGTTCTAAATAATTGATGTTTTATTTTGATACAAAAAGGGTGCTACACTTTAGGCAAGAGGTATATGTGCGGCGGACTTAATGTTTGGGGTAGGTAGTTTTAAAACTGGAATAACAAATTTCCAAATCTTTGAAGAAATTATTTAGTGTGACTGACTCATTACGTTATTGTGTGATGGTCTTTTATGAAATGTTCGTTTCTTCATGTTTTTAGGAAGTAAATTTTTCATTATTTTTAGGAAAAATTGATATTATGTGAGAGATCGTCGCATAATGACATGGTGTGACTGTCACACAGAATAATTTCTTCAAAGATTGGGAGGTTTGTTGTTCGAGTCTTGAAACTATCAACCCGAAACATTGTTCTGCCGCACATGTATTTCTTGCACAAAGTGTAATTCTTGTGTCACACCACATCGTTGTATAACGGTTTCTCACAAAAATTAGTTGTTTCATTTTTTTAGGAAATAAACTTTCCCTTATTTTTTTTAAAAATTAATATTTTGTGAAAAATTGTCACACGATGATATGATATGATGATCACACCTAATAATTACTCAAATTTTTGCTGAAAGAACTTGCCACTCGCGTTACCTCTTAGAATTAATAATTGATATTGCACGCATATACAAAAGCACTTAATCAAGGCTTGACACACTACTATCCTAGTAATTGCGTAGAGAATAATGAATCGAAATTTGAAACTTCTACATGGTGTTCCATTCATTGTGGAAACAACAGAGCCCCATCACTACTTATTGCCCGAAAAGGATCCATCAAAAGGCATGTGGGTTCTCGCCTTGCTCACCACAATATATGCCCATGTGTTTCATGTGCAGCACATTTATTCATTTCCAACACTTCAAAGGAAAAGAAAGCCTTATAAACCGGGAAAAAAGAGACGATATTCTTGCTCTGCCTTCAGCCAGATGGGGTTGAAAATGGCAGGTCATCTCCCCCCTCCCCACCCTTCCTGTCTGTGATTACGATGGGCAATGGAATTTGAATACTTGATAGATTTGTCTTCTTGGTGCAGGCTTAAGTGGTCTAACTTTTTTTTTTTTTTTATAGATATAATGATGAAGAGAGAGAATTGAACTCACGCTATTTACATTAAAAGTAGGCACTTGTACTACTTGAATAAGAACTCGGTTCTAGTTGAAGTGATACTTGCACCATTTGGGGCTGCTTCTAGCGGGCACGTTAGGCATTTTGTCATATGAGTTCGCAAAAACGCAGGACACAATTGTTCATGAGAGATATTATAATTGCATTTGTGAAAAAAATAAGGGTTCTTGACAAAAGAAAATGCATTGCATCAAAAGCTCTTTGGACATGCTGACAGTTTTTTGTATCAGAATCGCTGCCCCAAACATACATTTAGTCATGATATACAAAGGCGGGTAAAGGAGGCTAGTAGGACCATGGCTACCAAACATTTGAGAAATTTATCATTTTCTATTATTATTTTACTAAAATTCTTTAACAATTATGACTTTGCCTTCCTTTTTTTCCCCCACAAAGATCTCTTCAAAATCCTAATGTTTATACTTTCCCCACCCTCTCTCTCTCTCTCTCTCCCCGTCCCCATCCCTGTGTGTGTATATATATACACACACACACACACATTAGTTTTATGAGTAGACTTTATAGATCCCTTCAAAACTAGACGAAAGTAGGAGTCAATCCCAATCTACGATATTGTTAAGTTAAAACATTAAGCCAATATGGGTGGAATTAAATGTTTACTGACATTTATTTCCAACCCATGAATCATAATTCATGTATCAGCTTATCATTGAATGCATTAAGTAGATTTTATTTACTTCATATCAATAATAAGCCGCCATGAGTTGAGATCCAAAAGTTGTTTCAAGTGTTTGAGAACTTTTTTTTTTTGATCGACAAAGAAAGAAAGTATTATTGATGCAATAAGATGTACAAGTGATATATATACAAATTACATCAACAAAGAAAGGAAATGCTAAGAGCATCAGAGCACCTAACCTCATATGCTAATGTCATCAATCTGGGAGTAATGGGAGAGATGGATTTAGATTCTTTCGAGTCTCTTGTGATTCTCTTTTTTTTTTTTTTCTCACATGAAATAGATCTTTCTTAAAAAATTTAATATTAATAACTATCTATGAAGGTTGGCTCATGTGAGAGAGCAAAAGGACTGAATGTCTGGATGTCACTTGCACCGGAGAGTAGCCGGATCCAAGAGGGACATGAATTGTGAAATATTGATAGTGGAGTTTGACACTCTTATAATTAATATTTGATAAGTTAATATGGTTTCATGGTAAATAATTAATAATTTTATTAACTAATAATTAATATTTTAAAAAAAATTTATTTATAATATTAAATTATTAGAGAGATAATATAGTTATATATATATATATTTATATATCCCATTTATGACGTATATTGATATTCGATTCATAGTCCATACTTCAAGATTTATTATGCTTAATTGTGTTACAAATCTTCACGAATAATAACGAATATTGTGAAATCTTGTATGTCAATAGATCGACTACTAGAGTTGTCTATATGAATTCTATAATCCAAAAGCATTGGATTGAAAATGGTAACACAGGAAAGAGAATTCTAGAGAGAAATTAGAAAGGGGAGAGATGAATTATGTATGATGTAAAATTTATCACATACAGTATTTTAGAAAGCAATTCCAACACCAAGTTGGAATAAGACTCTTGTTGTTACTAGTTAATTGAATGCGCATGATCTCCTTCAAGGCTTTCTTGTAAGATATGGGTCAAAGGTCACCCACCTTGCCCTCGTGTGGCGGCTCTAATGTTTAAGTTAGAAAAGAATCAAAAGAGAGTTGAATTTCTAAGAAAGAAGCACTATAAGTTAGGGCGTACCTTGAATCCTTATTTATAGCTAGGCTGAGATTTTGCCAATTTTGATAAGGATTAAGAACAAAAAGATCATACTTAAAATGTATCAATTAGTGAAAGTTTCCTTGTTAAATTCACATTCTAGAAGTAGGTCTGTAAGGTGACTTTAGGCAATAGTTAGTTTGGTATACTCCCTTACTCTGGTCAGTAGGCCTAAATGATAACCCTTCAGATCGGTATATCTGTAGTGCTACTCTTCAGATCTGCATAGAAATGTGGCAGCTATACAGGTTAGTGCTCAAATATGGTATATCAACTCCCATAAACTCCAACCACATTTCAAATAGTTAAGAACTAATCTTGTCTTATCTTTCTAATTAACTAACTCATGTAGATGCAACATGTTACGGGTCTAAGACAAACCTGATCCAAATTCTAACACTGGTAATTATATTTATTAATTTAATATAATTGAAGTAAAAAAATATTCTAAGTGGAAAAAAATTACAGCATTAGGAAATACAACTTTTTTACTTGAAAAGAAAATTAGGAGACATGCCCATTTTCTACAATAATTGGTTCAAGCATATGTTTTATCCATAACAGATTTCCAAGACTCTTCATTTTTTTTTAACCAGTTGGCCTCTGTGTCCTTTTCATTAGGGAGATGTCATGTGTTCAAGTCTCAATCCTTTCATTAGAAAAATGTGAGCATTATTTTAACAGCCATGAATTTGGCTTATTTATCTATCGATGACTCATATTTGAGAGATTCTTGTTGCTATAAGATTTTTAGATGTGTTCTTTTGTTGTTATGTAATACTCTAAAATTACTGTTCAATTAAGTTGATAAATTGATTGTAATATCCCATCACTTCCATAAAAAAAAAATTCAACTTTTAACCCAATTCTACCTTTTCAAACATCATGCAAGTAGTTTTTTAATTGTCTCACAATTAGGGGTGCACAAAATAACCGAGAACCGGAGAATTGACCCAACCTAACCCAACCTAAATTCACTAGGTTCGGGTTGGCTCGGGTCAAAGTGAGTTCGGGTTGGTTCGTGTAATACCCCGACCCGAGTTAGGTGGGACCGACCTGAGTTAGCCGGTACCCGACCCGGTAAACCCGGGCCATGGCATAAAAACCCGAACTATAATAAATTAATAATAATAATAATAATAATAATAATAATAAATAGTTAAAAAGATATAAATATATATATATATATATGTATAAGTGTGAACAGTAATGTGTAGGTGTGAGTGTGTGTCGACTATACATGTGTGTGTGTCTTGGTGTTGGTGTGTGAGCATATATAATATACATATATATATATATATATATATATATATATATATATATACAAATATCATGCAACATTAAATGTAAAGCAAACAAAAGAAAAAGCAAAATTTAATGAGACACAGAGAAATTAATTGAGAAGTGAAAGAAGGGTGGTCGTGAGGTCATGAGGGAAGAGAGAGAGAGAGGAGAGAGAAGTTGGTTGCTTCTCTTTAAAAGCAAGTTCATGCATTGCATGCTTCCCATTATCAAAGAAAGGGACTAAAAAGCTTAAGGGAGGAAGAATCAGAAGTGAAGATGGAGAAAACAGTGATCAAAAAGGTAAGAAATATGCAAATTATCATTTTTTCTCTCTTTAGAATTTTGCATTATTAGGAATTGTTTTTGGGTTGTATATGATTTTAGGATGCTAAATAAATGTTTATAAGATTGTTAAGCATGATTTTAGACCATGAAAACACGTAAAAGCAGTAAACCCAGATGGAGTAGCCATTAATGACCTTGCTTAGAGCAGGTTTGATTTTGTTGCAACCAAATGAAATTTTGAACCATGATATGAATAGAACATTGCTCTAGGATTCTAAAACATTTTGAATCACCTAAAACGGTTGAGAGATGGCCATTTTATGGCCAAAAATCCAGTCACCGGTGTAACACCGAAAAACTGAGGTGGGTGTCGGAAAACCGTGATGGTTTGAGGCCAAAATTTGTTCTAAATTATAGATTGAAGTCTTAGAATTGATTTGATATGAAAAGAATAAGATTTGAATGTGAAAACTATGAAAAAATTGAGAAAATAGTGGGCTGGGGTACTGTTCCGGCGACTGTGGCCGGAATCTTTGCCGGAGAAGACGACGAAAAAACGAGAGGGCTGTCGGGTCAAGCTTCAGCCGGGTCTGGGTTTGGATCCGGGTTCGGGTCTTGACCCGTTTGAAACGGATCCTTGAATAAGTTGAACGGTGCCGTTTTGATAAGTGGTTGATGACGTTAGCATGACGTCATGCTGACGCAGTAACCAAACTAAACCATTTTGGTTTCTGACCGAACCGGACCGGCCCAATTGAATTGGGATTGAACCGGACGGTTCACTTAACATTTTTCGGAAATCCTCTTTTGACCCCCCAAACTTTCAGTTAATTACACAATTGCCCAGAAAATTAAATAACAATTAATTTAAAACCCTTTTTAAATTTAGAAAATTATTAAAATACCCTTAAGCCAAAATTAGTCAAACGAAGTCCAAATTGAGTAAACTAATAGTGCATTTTGACTATTTTGGGCATTCTGAACCCAATGGTGGGGTCTGTTTCACGAGACGAGACTCCGAAACAATAAGACACGTTAAGTATAAATTACCAAATTGCCCCTAGTGCTCATGAAACCAAATAGAAGTCAGAGGGAGTCCAAATTGACTTTCTTCGACGTTCCGGACTCAATGGTAGGTCCGTATTATGAAATAAGGTACAAAAAAATATGACACGTAAATATGTAAGGTAATAGAATCAAACTTTAAAACTTAAAGAAGCTACCCAAGAAATGTAACTAAAATAAGAAAAAGAATTAACGATAATTAAATCAGAGTGATATTATGGAATGTGACCGGACTTTGAAATGTGATTTTAGGGAACTTCAAAGGAAGGATTTTTGGAGTTAAGTCTTTGGAATTCAGGTGAGTATTTCATACCATATTGAGGGAGAAACTTTCATTATAAATATAAATATTGAACTCTTTTATGATATATCGACATATGATATCATTTCTTATTATAGCTTTTGTTTAACAGCTATACTGTATACGTTTTGAACGATTTATTGACAACTATATTGTCTTCTTTGACTTAAGAAAATGTGTTTGTAAAATATTCAAATGTTATATGATCTTCTTACAAATGTTTGAACTGTTTTAACTAAATATTAAATAAAGAACTTTGATTTGAGTAATCGAACTGCTATTGATGATTATTGATTTTGGATATGATTTGGTTATGATTTTGATGCTTTGAATAGAACACTCTTCTATGATTGGTCATTATCGAATAGGTTGTGATTTATCGAACCCATCCCATAGGGTATATTGTGGTGAGCCGGTGTTGATACGGCATATTGAACTAGCTAGCTTATGATCTCAGTCAGCGAGGGTCTAATTTTTTGACCATAGAAGTGGAATATATGATTTTGAATATGAATATTGAAAATCGAACCATGAATCTGAATTATTGAACTATGAATTTAGGTTATTGAACCATGAATCTGAATTATTGAACTATGAATTTGGGTTATTGAACCATGATTTTGAATTATTGGACTATGATTTATTAAACCATGATATTGAACTGTGATTTGATTTATTGAACTATGTTATTAATTATCGATTTACGATTAGCGTTAAATTGAGATTTATTGGAAGCGAATTTGATACCGTTATCTGGTACTATAAATTAAGATAACATATGATATCTGATCATTGACATTTTCATATTGAATTATATAATAGTTTTGAAACCCTTGGTATATTATGGAATGCTCACGAGCTGGGATACTCACGAGCTGTTGAGCTTATAGGATATTTTTATCCTATTTCAGGTGATGATATCGGGAAAAGAAATAGCAGGTTCAGTCAGACTAGTTAGAAGTTTGTAAAGCTATGAACCCTTTTTGTAATAGGATTTTGCTAGTCATGATTTAGTTGCTTTTGGAAATTTTTGGACTGTATATCGAATATGACATCAGCAGGCTTGAAAAAATTACATCATGTACTTTTTGTAATTACTATGGAATGTATAAATAGATGACTAATGTTGACTTGAGTGTTGATTGACGCTTCCGCAATAAAAAAAGAAAATTTATCTCGCTGCGTTTGATTAATGGAAATCAAGAAAGGCCTCGGTGGCCGATCACGAGTCCTCGATCCGCATGGGCCGGATTTGTGGTCGTGACAGTTCGCGTTAGAGAACCGAAAAATCGAGTTGGTTTAGGTTGAAAGTTCGGATTAGCTTACCCAACTCGAGAACCGAAACCATAATTTTTTTTAAAAAATCTTGAAAGATTTATTGACCAATCATCATAGCCTCTTTAATTTTCTATTATATTTGCATCACAAAAAATATACTCCAAATTTCTCTTCCCTCTTGCATTCCCTCACCTAACTTGATGGGTTAAAAAAATGATAGAAAATATGATTTTTGTTTTAATTATCTAGTATAATAGTGAGTACTTTATTTTTTGGTATTATGATTTTAAGTCACAAATCAACGAGACAATAACAAATCAAATACATTTGTTAACGAAAAAAATTGTAAATTAAGTTATTAATTTTCTTTTTTAGAACCACTGTTATATCAAGTTTTTTTTATTGTCAAAATGTCAAAATACTAAGACGGCTTAATTTTCATTGCATATATATATATATATATATATCAAGATTTAATTTTTAATTTTTGATTTTTGTAAAAAAGGAAAAAAAAAAAAAACTGAACCAACCTGACCCAACCCGAAAATGTTTGGTTCAGGTTGGGTCGGGTCCAATAGTTCACGGTTCTGATTCCGGTTCTATTCTTTTAGAACCACGGAAAGTCGGGTCAGTTCCAGTTCTGCTGCAACCTGACCCAAGCCGATCCATGTGCACCTCTAGTCACAATGACTTTGATCTAATACCCTCATTTAAAAACCTAAATAAAAATAAAAAAAAATAAAAAATGCTTTGTATACAGTTTGGTTTATTGAATTGATTTACCAAATGATGTGTCAAAGGTGTTTTTAAAATTAATAGATGTATTTTATCTTTTTATTTAAATTTTTTTAAAAAAGTTGTGATAAATGATGTGATCATTTGAAAAAACATTCTAATAAGACAATTCAGTATACCTAGCATTAGTTAAAAGAAATACATGTAGTCTTGTACACTTGGTTGTTAAATTAAACTATGGATGTGTGGGGCTAGTTTCAAACCAAACACATCATGGTTAGTTGGAGAGATTGGCTCGACTAAATGGTGATTATCCCTTTCGTCCCATATGTTGTTGTTGTTGCTCATTTCATTCTTCAATTTGGTGTCATGTTACATCGAAAATTTAATTTTGAATTTTGAAAGAAAGTGAGGTTGAAAAACCTTGTAGTTCATCAAAAGATAATAAATTGCTTCATATCTTTTGTTGACACAAGCGCAGGGCCTAACCATATGAACTACTTGTCTATTAATTTTATTTTTGGGGCATGCTCAATCCCTATATATATATATATATATATATATATAGATTTCCTTCAACTGTGGCACTTTTATTCTTTAAATGATTATATTTGAGCATTTAGACTTTCACTCTCCAACAATGTATCAACGACACATTATATAATGTTCCCAAACCTTAAAATACGAAAAAGAGGCAAAAATCGTGAAACTAGACCCCGAGCGCTGATCGACACATTGAGAAGGGGGTTACTGGAACCCGAGTGCCGGTCGACACCCCCTTGAGTGCCTTGAGTTCCAATCGGCACACATGTGTGCCAATGGGCCATTTTCTGACTTTTTTCAAATGCTTTGAAATTTCTTGTATCGATTGGTTAATAGAGAAGGGGATTTAATAGAGAAGGGAATTTTCTAGGTCAAAGTGTTGATCGGTAGACCACCAAAAGTGCCCGAAACGATTTGGGTACGAGTCAACTCAAGAATGCAAGACACGAATAACAAATCTCCACCTTGGCTTGTATTCTCTTAACCATGAGCAAATAACTTTCTTATGCTATTTTCTCAACAAAATCCCTAAGGATCAAATCAAATGGTGCAAACACCAATCAAGTCCAAAGAGTGTTTGAACTTAAGTAGCGGAATAGGCTTAGTCATCATATCCTCTGGATTCTCTATTGTCACAATCTTCTTGATTGTAATGTCACATTAGGACATAAATTCTCGAGGAAAATGATATCTGACGTCTATGTGTTTGGTCCTCTCATGATACCTTTGATTTTTGGTTAAATATATTGCACTTTGGCTATCACAAAAATACAATAGTAATATCCTGCTGTAAGCCCAAAAACTTCTTAACCAAATTGCTTCCTTCACTACTTCTGTTGTCGCCATGTATTCTATTTTTGTTGTTGACAAAGCAACAATAGACTATAGAGTAGCTTTCCAAGTAATCGCACAACCAGCAAGTGTGAAAACATAATTTGTTAGAGATCTCTTCTTATCTAGATTGTCAGCATAATCTGAATCAACATAACCTACAATGATAGAACCAAAGCCACAAGCTTTATCAAACACTAAGCCAATATTTGAAGTCCCTTTCAAATACCGAAGTATCCATTTCACTGCCTGCCAATGAGCCTTACCAGGATTAGCCATATATCAACTGACAATATTAACTGTTTGTGAAATGTCTGGACGTGTGCAAACCACAGCATACATAATGCTACCAACTTCACTAGAATAAGGAACATTCAACATATACCGTTCATCTTCCTCACTTTACGGAGACAATGCTGCAGAAAGCCTAAAATGAGAAGCAAGTGGAGTACTCATTGATTTGGAACTTTGCATAGCAAAACGCTTAAGCACCTTCTCTATGTACTTTTTTGTGACAAGTGCAACTTTCTGGCTTTCCTGTCCTTGTGAATTTTCATACTCAAAATCTTCTTTGCAGTACCCAAATCTTTTATCTTAAACTCATTACTTAGTTGGGACTTCAAACTGTCAATCTCTAACATGCTTTTGGTAGCTATAAGCATGTCATCTACATAGAGTAACAAGTAAATGAAAGAACCATCTAACAACTGTCTGTGTTACACGCAACTATCAACATTACTCCTCGAGTAACCACTGCCCACCATGAAGGTGTCAAACTGCTTGTACCACTACCTTGGAGACTGCTTTAAGCCATACAATGACTTTTTCAACTTGCAAACATGATCTTATTTATCTTACATAAAAAAATCTTCTGGTTGTTTCATATAGATAGTCTCCTCAAGCTCTTCATGTAAAAACGTTATCTTGACGTCAAGCTACTCAAGCTCTAAGTCAAACAAAATAATCAAAGCAAGCAACATGCGAATAGAGCTATGCTTCACAACAGGTGAGAAAACTTCATTGAAGTCCATACCTTCTCTCTAACTGTAGCCCTTTACAACCAAGTGTGCCTTGTATTTAGCATCTTCAACCCCTAAGATGCCTTTATTTTTCTTAAAAAACCATTTGCAAATAACAGTCTTCGAGCCCTTAGGCAATTTCACCAATTCCTATGTCTGGTTCTTGTGAAGAGATTCAACCTCTTCATTCATGGCCACAATCCACTGTGTAGACTCACTACCCGTGACAGCTTCTGAATAGGTGGAAAGCTCTGATACTGCAATATCCTCTGCCATGGTAAATGCATATGTAACAAAATTTGCATACCCAAATCTTTGAGGTGGCCTAATTTGTCTCATTTCTCTACCAGTCGCAATACTATATTACGGTTCTTTTTCTGCACCAAAGTTTGAGGGAGAACTCTGTGTAGAAACAATTGGCTAAAGTTGAGTGTAGATACTTGAAAGTTGAGGATAAATTTTTTGTTTTGCCAGTAGAGTACTATTTATAATATCCTAACCCGGGATAGCACGTAAACTGAGGTAGACCCGGTCGAGTACACGTAAACTAAGATAGATCGAGTCAAGTAATGTAGTACCAGTTGTAACCGAACATGAGTTTCAAATAAAATGAAATAATTCAAATTAAGTCCAAAGAGTCAAATAATAATACCAAGCTTTGACCGAGCAATGAACAAAGTATCAAAAATAAATCGAGACCAGAAACAGACCAAGAATAATATATCCCAAAATATACCCGAAACATCACAATGAGTAATATACAATAATGGGCACGTAGTTTGAGATGAACAGTGAGAGTCACCAATAGAGCAATTATGATATTTAAATATACGAGAAGTAATTTTGAATAATTTCGAGTACCTAGGAGTACCGTATAATAAAATTCGGGTGGTATGGAAAGTCGTGCACGTAGGCCAGTCTGTGCCTTAATAAACGTGCACAGTGCATTTCAATAAATATATATATATATACATGATGAGATGATATATGTATATATAAATATAAATATAAAATATATATATATATATATATAAGTGTATATATATATATATACGGTTATGTATGTACATGTATTATAAAAATATGTATTAGTATAAATGGATATATATTATATATAATAAAATGCAGATTTATATATATATATATATATATATATATATATATATATATATATATATAAGCATGCAAAGAAGCAGCAAAGAAAAGAGAAAAATAAAGAAAGAAAAGAAAATTAAAAAGGAAAAGAAAAAGGAGCAGTGAAGTAAGTGTTTAGATGTAATGTGTGTAAGATATATTATATAATATACATCTATGGCATAAAGTGGAAAAAGGAAAAGGAAAATTAGTGTGTGTGTGCTGGCAAGAGAGTGTCGGCAGAGTAGGTGTAGCGGTGCAGGAGTGGTTTATATATATATATATATATATATATATATATATGCAAGTGTAACGTGCAGCAGGGGTATCGTGCAGAAGAAAAAGTGAGAAAAGAGAGAAAAAGAGAGAGGGAAAGTCGGTGCAGCAGGAAAAATATATATTTGTATATGTGTGTCTTTGTGGTGGTTCAGAAGTGGCGTACAGTAGTAGAGATTTATATATATATATATATATATATACATATATGAGTGTGTGTAACGTGCAACAGGTGGATATATAAAGAAAAAGTAAGAGAAAGCAGCAGAAGCTGCTGGAAATTGAGTAAAGTAGGTGAAGAAAAGAAAGAAAAATTGAGAAAAGTGAGTGAAAAAAAAAGAGAGCAGTTGAGAGATAGAGGGAGAGATTTACGCAGCATCAGCGCTGCAGCAGGAGCTGCTATTAGAGGACCTTAATTGGTTCTGGTGATGGACATGAGCAGGGCGTGAGACTGATGTTGGGTAGCTGTGGACTGACCTTGACGAATGGAGAAAGAAGCAGCAGATGTGTGGACATTGCTGATTTAAGGTAATGGGGAGCACGAGACAGTAGGTGAGGAGGCATTGCAGCAAGGGCTGCTGTTTGAGGGTTGTTGATTTAGTTGGGTGAGCTCCATGTGGCGGACTAAAGGAGTGACAGACATGGGCGTTATGCAGCTGGTAACTAGGGCCTCTGATCTTGTAGGAATCCATCAAAATGGAGTCTAAAAAATCAATGACACTAGAAGTAGGATTTGTTTTATGGTTGGAGGATTTAATGGGTCAAAAAGGGGTGATTCAACAGGAGCTTGAAGATGGGTTAATGGTCCTGTTGTGTTGGTGTTAGCTCTAACCTGTGAACTTGCTGTTCAAATGCAACAAGAAGCTGATAAATTAGCAAAAGGGACTTACGGGGAAGTGGTTAATGGACCAACTGAGGGTCCATTGGTGCTTGTGGGCTTGCCAAATAATGAATTTAGTGCCGGGTGGAATGTCGACTACAACCAGTCAAATGTTAGATTTAATTATTGTTTAACTAATTTAAATTTAAAATAGAATTTTGTGAAATTATAATTATGCTCAGAAATTATGATTAATTGTGAATTGACCCAAGCAATAAAATAATATTTAATTTAAATAATTTAAAGAGGGGAAATTTCCAAAATGTCCCAAGTCAAAAAGTAGTCAAACGAACTCCGATTAAAATAAAAGAATAGTGAATTTTTATTATTTCGAGCATTTTGGACTCAACCGTGGAGTCTGATTTGTGAAAATAGGTCTCGAGAAGTAAGAACCCCTAAAAGTACAAAATGACCATTTTGTCCTTTTTAGTACAGATGTCCAAATTGAATTCTACGAAAGCTTAAATCGACTTTGTTCGATGTTCCGGATTCAATGATAGAGTCTATTCAAGTAAAAGAGATACCAATAGTAAAAAGACATAAAATTTAATGAATAGCATAATTCAAGTAACAATAGACTGAGTTATATTTCATGCTTTTAGAAACATTGAAAGGAAAAGAGAAGGCGGTTTGACCCTCTACATTCTCACTGTTTGGTTCGACTACACTGCGGCCAAGACTTCCAAGGGTTGGGAAAAACTCTTCTAGGTATGATGTTTTGCTAAGTAAGAAATAGGATTAAGCTTAGGAATATTTTGCGAGTAAATTAAATGATTTATATGCTTAACTGTCGTTGAAAAATTATTTGGAATATGGTTGCTTGATAATTTAGAGTTAGTTATTTACGTGCTTATGTGTTTCTTGCATTCTTTGAGAATTTAGTAAAGTGATGAACGTGAACCATAACTATACGTTTAAATTAATTGTATGTGGCATGTATTTATATAGAATAAGGTTTGTGATTCAAATGTTATTGTTGCTTCGAGTATGATACATTAATTAAAGCATGCTTCATTGAGATTACATTATTGCGTGGCGAAATTAAAGAATATTGGCATATAGTAAATCCTTTGGAAGTATAGTGTGGGTTGAGCACGTGGTGCTATGCATTATGAAGGTGTAGATCTTGTGGTGAAAAACCCAAAATTGGCCATTGCATTGGTACCTAGATCCAACAGGGAAGGTTCGTGAATGGGTGTTAGTACTCAGATCCATCGGACGCGGTCCGTAAACGAGACATGGGTGTGGCATAGAGTGCATGGGTGTATCATGCATATTTTCATTGCATCGTATTAATGAACTGGAAAGTATCTAGATTATAAATGTACACTTTGCACATGCCATGCCTTAACCTTGTTTCTTGCATTAGCATTATGTTATACTCGCAGTTGCGTTGACCCATTCGTGGGATATCATATTACAGATGATGCTCCCAGCACTTGAGACTTGAGGAAGTCTTGCAGAGTAGAGGGGACATGAACTTAGAAGGATAATGGGCCATTGGGGCATATTTTGATGTTGTGCAAAGGCATGAGCCCTAAACTATACATGTTTATTTGTATGTTTTGAAACAACGGACAAGGCTTTATGGATTAGTATCAATACCTGAATTAGGTTAGTGTTTGAAATGCATGTAATTGTCCTTTATTATTCCCTTTTTGTTTATTTCACTCACTCCCCGGGTTTGTGAAAATTCAGGGCGTGACATTGAGTGCCCTCTTGCACTCTCTTTGAAGCTCTAACTTGTGGCTCTACCTCTGTGCTATAACTCTACTTATCTCCTAAAACATCAGTAAACTCCTTTCTTGGGTGGAATGCAGCAGATTTATCAAAAGTAACATCCCTACTAATAACTAACTTGGGTGACTTAGGATCAGTATACCACAATCTATAACCTTTGACCCCTTGTGCATATCTAAGGAATATGCACTTCTTGGCCCTAGGCTCAAGCTTACCATCATTCACATGATAATAAGCAGGAAAACCAAATACTTTCAAATTTGAATAATCAAAAGGAGTACCAGACTATACCTTATTGGGAGTTTTAGTTTCAATAGTAGTATTAGGAGAACAATACACCAAATAGCAAGCTGTATTAACGGCCTCAGCCCAAAATTCCTTAGACAACCCAACATTCGAGAGCCTACAACGAGCTCTCTCCATAAAAGTTCTGTTCATCCGTTCTGCGACTCCATTTGCTGGGGACTGTCACGAACTGTACGGTACCTTGCAATTCCCTTATTCTGACAGAACTTATTAAACTTTCCATCACAAAATCCTATGCCATTGTTTGTTCTAAGCCGCTTGACCTGTTTACTTGTTTGCTTCTCAATCAAGACTTTTCACTGCTTGAATGTAGTAAATGTTTCATTCTTGTGCTTCAAAAAATTCACTCAAACTTTTATTGAATAATCATCAATGACAATAAAAAAATACCGAGCATCACCTTAGGATGGGATAGTTGCAGGACCCCAAAGATTCGAATGGATGTAATTAACTGTGCCCTTGGTTCTATGAATCGTAGTACCAAACTTCACCCTTTTTGATTTTTTGAAAACACAATGCTCACAAAAGTCAAGCTTTCCTGTCGATTGTCCACACAGTAAAACTTGTTTGCTTAGAATTGTCATACCCCTTTCGTTCATGTGACCCAATTGCATATGCCATAAACGAGAGGTATCTGAATCTGGATCAATTAAAGATGAAGATGAAACACTTGTAGAACCAATAACTGTACTGCCCTAAAGAACGTAAAGGCCATTTACTTTATTACTTTTTATCACAACCAAAGATCCCTTGCAAACCTTCATAGACCCACCTTCAATGGGGAACTTGTAACCATTGGAACCCAAATTACTTAAATAAATATGATTTTTCTTAAAGTCCAGTATGTGCCTTACATTTTTCAAAGTCCTCACAATTTTGTCATGCAAACAAATTCGAACTGTACCTATCCCAATTGTCTTACATGCCAAGTTGTTGCCCATTAAGACTGAACCACCATTGATTACATCATAGGTGGGGAACCAATCCCGATTAGGGGTCATATGATAGGAGGAACCCAAATCAAGAATCCACTCATCATTGAAGCGATTATAAAAAACAATAACTAAAAGGAAATTATTTGCAACCTCAACGATTTCTTATGTAACACTAGCAACATTAGCAGAATTAACATTCTTCTTTCCCCATTGTTCTTTGAGCTTAGGACACTCGGTTTTGTAATGTCCAAACTTGTGACAATAGTAACATTCAATCTTACTCTTAGGTGTTCTAGACTATGATCGACCTTTAGAACTACCTTGGCCTCTTCCTCTGCATATGCCTCGACCTCTACTATTACCATTACCAGGGCCCCTTTCATTAGGTCGACCTCTATTATTAGAGGAATCCGAAAGAGCTTTAACAAACAAACCCTCGGCCTATACATAATCACTATCTTTCTTGTCACGACCCCAAATCCGGCCCATGCAGATCGAGGACTCGTGATCGGCCACCGAGGCCTTTCTTGATTTCCATTAATCAAACACAGCGGGATAAATTTTCTTTTTCTATTGTGGAAGCGTCAATCAACACTCAAGTCAACATTAGTCATTTATTTATACATTCCATAACAATTACAAAAAATACATGATGTAATTTTTCCAAGCCTGCTGATGTCATATTCGATATGCAGTCCAAAAATTTTCAAAAGCAACTACATCATGACTAGCAAAATCCTATTACAAAAAGGGTTCATAGCTTTACAAGCTTCCAACTAGTCTGACTGAACCTGCTATTTCTTTTCCCAATATCATCACCTGAAATAGGATAAAAATATCCTATGAGCTCAACAACTCGTGAGTATCCCAGCTCGTGAGCATTCCATAATATACCAAGGGTTTCAAAACTATTATATAATTCAATATGAAAATGTCAATGATCAGATATCATATGTTATCTTAATTTATAGTACCAGATAACGGTATCAAATTCGCTTCCAATAAATCTCAATTTAACGCTAATCGTAAATCGATAATTAATAACATAGTTCAATAAATCAAATCACAGTTCAATATCATGGTTTAATAAATCATAGTCCAATAATTCAAAATCATGGTTCAATAACCCAAATTCATAGTTCAATAATTCAGATTCATGGTTCAATAACCCAAATTCATAGTTCAATAATTCAGATTCATGGTTCGATTTTCAATATTCATATTCAAAATCATATATTCCACTTCTATGGTCAACAAATTAGACCCTCGCTGACTGAGATCATAGGCTAGCTAGTTCAATATGCCGTATCAACACCGGCTCACCACAATATACCCTGTAGGATGAGTTCGATAAATCACAACCTATTCGATAGTGACCAATCATAGAAGAGTGTTCTATTCAAAGCATCAAAATCATAACCAAATCATATCCAAAATCAATAATCATCAATAGCAGTTCGATTACTCAAATCAAAGTTCTTTATTTAATATTTAGTTAAAACAGTTCAAACATATGTAAGAAGATCATATAACATTTGAGTATTTTACAAACACATTTTCTTAAGTCAAAGAAGACAATATAGTTGTCAATAAATCGTTCAAAACGTATACAGTATAGCTGTTAAACAAAAGCTATAATAAGAAATGATATCATATGTCGATATATCATAAAAGAGTTCAATATTTATATTTATAATGAAAGTTTCTACCTCAATATGGTATGAAATACTCACCTGAATTCCAAAGACTTAACTCCAAAAATCCTTCCTTTGAAGTTCCCTAAAATCACATTTCAAAGTCCGGTCACATTCCATAATATCACTCTGATTTAATTATCGTTAATTCTTTTTCCTATTTTAGTTATATTTCTTGGGTAGCTTCTTCAAGTTTTAAAGTTTGATTCTATTAACTTACATATTTACGTGTCATATTTTTTTGTACCTTATTTCATAATACGGACCTCACCATTGAGTCCGGAACGTCGAAGAAAGTCAATTTGGAGTCCCTCTGACTTCCATTTGGTTTCATGAGCACTAGGGGCAATTTGGTAATTTATACTTAACGTGTCTTATTGTTTCGGAGTCTCGTCTCGTGAAACGGACCCCACCATTGGATTTAGAACGCCCAAAATAGTCAAAACGCACTATTGGTTTACTCAATTTGGACTTCGTTTGACTAATTTTGGCTTAAGGGTATTTTAATAATTTCCTAAATTTAAAAAGGGTTTTAAATTAATTGTTATTTAATTTTTTGGGCAATTGTGTAATTAACCGAAAGTTTGGGGGGTCAAAAGAGGATTTTCGAAAACTGTTAAGTGAACTGTCCGGTTCAGTCCCAATTCAATTGGGCCGGCCCGGTTCGATCAGAAACCAAAATGGTTTAGTTTGGTTACTGCGTCAGCATGACGTCATGTTGACGTCATCAACCACTTATCAAAACGGCACCGTTCAACTTATTCAAGGATCCGTTTCAAACGGGTCGAGACCCGAACCCGGATCCAAACCCAGACCCGGCTGAAGCTTGACGCGACAGCCTTCTCGTTTTTCCGTCGTCTTCTCCGGCGAAGATTCCGGCCACAATCGTCGAAACAGTACCCCAACCCACTATTTTCTCAATTTTTTCATAGTTTTCACGTTCAAATCTTATTCTTTTCATATCAAATCAATTCTAAGACTTCAATCTATAATTTAGAACAAATTTTGGCCTCAAACCATCACGGTTTTCCGACACCCACCTCAGTTTTCCGGTGTTACACCGGTGACTGAATTTTTGGCCATAAAATGGCCATCTCTCAACCGTTTTAGGTGATTCAAAATGTTTTAGAATCCTAGAGCAATGTTCTATTTATATCATGGTTCAAAATTTCGTTTGGTTGCAACAAAATCAGACCTGCTGTAAGCAAGGTCATTAATGGCTACTCCATCTGGGTTTACTGCTTTTACGTGTTTTCATGGTCTAAAATCATGCTTAACAATCTTATAAACATTTATTTAGCATCCTATAATCGTATACAACCCAAAAACAGTTCCTAATAATGCAAAATTCTATAGAGAGAAAAAATTATAATTTGCATATTTCTTACCTTTTTGATCACTGTTTTCTCCCTCTTCACTTTTGATTCTTCCTCCCTTAAGCTTTTTAGTTCCTTTCTTTGATAATGGCAAGCATGCAATGCATGAACTTGCTTTTAAAGAGAAGCAACCGACTTCTCTCTCTCTTCTCTCTCTCTCTTCCCTCATGACCTCACGGCCACCCTTCTTTCACTTCTCAATTAATTTCTCTGTTTCTCATTAAATTTTTCTTTTTCTCTTGTTTGCTTTACATTTAATGTTGCATGATATTTGTATATATATATATATATATGTATATTATATATGCTCACACACCAACACCAAGACACACACACATGTATAGCCGACACACACTCACACCTACACATTACTGTTCACACTTATACATATATATTTATATATTTATATCTTTTTAACTATTTTATTATTATTATTATTATTATTATTATTTTTAATTTATTATAGTTCGGGTTTTTATGCCATGGCCCAGGTTTACCGGGTCGGGTACCGGCTAACTCGGGTCGGTCCCGCCTAACTCGGGTCGGGGTATTACATTTCCCATTCAACTTAGTTCTCAACTCTTTTGAGTTTAAAGACACCTTAACATCTATTGAAGATATGGTATCCCTTCTATATAACATGGAATTAACAAAAGTTTCAAAAGAATCAAGCAATGAACACAAAATAATTAGGGCCTGGTCCTCTTCTTCAACCTTAACATCAATATTCTTCAGGTCCATGATAATTTTATTAAATTCATCAAGGTGCTCATTAATGGACATACTTTCCTTCATCTTGAGGGTGTACAACCGCTGCTTCAAATACAAATGGTTGGTGAACGACTTCTTCATCTACAAATTCTCTAGCTTTTTTTAAAGGCTAGAGGTGGATTCTTCATCTGATACCTCACACAAGACTCTATCAGAAAGAGATAATTGAATGACGCTATACGCCTTTTCTAGCATATCAATCTTTTGCTCCACGGTCAACGTTGTTGGAAACGTGCCATCCAAAACTTTTGTCAAACCTTGTTGTCATAACAAAATGTTCATCTTGATACGCCAAAGGCTAAAACTATTTTGACCATCAAACTTCTCTACTTCGTATTTTGCGGTAGCCATCACCAAAAGCTCTGATACCAATTTGTTGTGCAACGGAAGTGAAAAACAAAATAACGAAGTGAAAAGAAACAAACATAGCAAGAACAAGAGAATACCGAATATATGTGGTTCGACAAACAACCTACGTCCATGGGCGAAACATAGCAAAAGATCCACTATCAAAAGTGAAGAATACAAAACGAGGTGTTAAAACCCGCTTACAAATGTCTAAAAAAACTTTTTGCCGCTCTCCCTCTCTCATTCTCTCCCAAAAATACATTATATAATGTTCCCAAATCCTACAATACGAAAAAGAGGTGAAAATTGCGAAACTGGACCCCGAATGTCGATCGGCACACAGAGAAGGGGGTTGTTGGCACCCGAGTGCCAATGGACCATTTTCTGACTTTCTTCAAATGCTCTGAGATTTCTCGTACCGATTGGTCACCAAAGAATGAGATTTTTTGGGTCTAAGTGCCGATCGATAGACCACTAAAAGTGTCCTAAACAGTTTGGGTGCAAGTCGGCTTAAGAATGCAAGACACAAATAACACACATTGCAAGAAGAAATAACTCAAAACAGTTTTGATTAACATTGCACTTGTCTATTTTTCAAGTTTCAATTGGCTAGCTTTATTGGTATTTCTAACTTGTCCTTTATTAAAGGTGTAAGGTTCAAGCTCCACTTGTTGCCGATTCAAAAGTTATAGTTAGGAGTGAAACCTAGAGGCAATTCATATTAATATTAAAAAAATTTGGTGAATCAGGTCTTTTTTTTTATATATATATATAAAAGAAGTATAACAAAATAAGTCTTGAAAAACAATTTCAAATTTCTTTTTTGGGAGGGGGACCATGGCCTCCTTAGTCCCCCTTTTATTGTTCATTGATTTCCACGGAACTTGATAAACATCAATGCCGTTCCTTGTGAAAAAAAAACTATGTTGTAACTTTTTATGGCTGGCGAGATTATTATTAAAATTTGAATATTTATATGAAACTTATGTGTATTTGACTTAAATTTTTGGTGTTGTATTTCACAAAAATACTTAAATCTTAATGTTGTATCACTGCTGGAGTTGGTACAATTAGCCTTTTTTTTTTTTTTGTTACTTATAATTATATATCATTTTATTTATGTATTGTCTATCTAACGAACAACCACTATTGTCAAATATTAATGAGATATTGGTTGAAGAAGTTTATGGATAGGAAGAGGATATTCTGTGTCATGTAGCCCACTACACTGTGTGTGTGTGTGAGAGAGAGAGGATTTAAGGCTTATAGGCGTATTGGGATTGGGACCAGTGATGTAGCACATTGGGATGGATACCCTGAACCACACTTCTATAAGCGAACCATGCATGCATGAAAACTGTTTTTAAATGCGATTGTGGTGACACTTATAACGTCAAGCATGAAAGAAAGTTGTTTCACGGAAATGGGTTTTCATTTTGACTCGTGCTTTTTCCAAATATTCACACTTGACACCACTTTTATTGCTTTTTGAAACAATCACAACCCCAAGCTAAGTTAATTGATTGGGGGCCCTCTAGCAGCAGACATATATGAGTGAGTCATCAACATCTCTTTGCCTCGCTTTTACATCCAAAGCTGTTACGCAACCATCAAAGCCTTCGACTTTCGTGACAAAAGCATCCAATTGAATCTCACTGTAATTACTTGGAGGAGAAAAGCATATGATATGATATCACCTTCAACTTCAATCATACTGCAATATGCATGCTCTTTTGTAGGTTTGTGCTTCTAGCTTTCTATACATGGACGTTATGGACTATGCTAAAGGTTGATACTCTTCTTATGGTCCTGGTTTCGACCAATGTCATGTGTATCACATATTCAACTTTTATATATATGTCATTTATGATTCATTGAGATAATTGACTTGATCAATAAATAGTTTTGAATCATACACTTATCTCTCATTTTTCTCTCAATTGATGGATTGTTTATTAGATGTTATTCAGTTGTCAAAGACCAATTGTGAAAACACATCGAGATGAGATAATTAAAACTCTTCTTATGTCAGAGTTACATTCGAGTCTCATGCCACAAACACACATTTAATGTAGTTCCTTCCTCCCCCGTTGTTGTGCTAAAAGAAAAAATTGTGTTCCAAGACCAATTGTCCAGACCAATGAATGTCTTACTTTTGTTGAATTTATATATTTTTATATGCTACTCCAGTCGCAGATCCAAAGGAAGACAGAGGGGGGGTTACTCAAAAATTTGAAAATTGTACTTTTTATCCCTAATTTTGTTAGAATATTTTTTAACAAAATAAGATTTGACTCTCCTAATTTTTTTTATATATATATTCCTATTCATATGAACCTTTCTAAATTTTAATATATATATATATATATATATATATATATATATTATTTGACCCCCTAAAAAATGTCGATATTTTTTTTTCACTAATTTTGTTAGAACTTTTTTATGGAGTAGGACCCCCAACCCAAATTTTTTTGTATATATTCATATAAATTTATTAAATTTTTATATCTATAATTTTACCCTTCTAATTAAAATATCTGAATTCACGGTTAACGATTCCTCTGTCTATCAACCTAGACCATCATATCAAGAATGGTTTAGTACTACTCAATAATTTTTGATTTTATTGCAAGTTTTTGTGACTGCAACTTTCCTTGTAAATGCAAATTACTGCAACACAACCCGAAAATAAATGTGCATTTATATTTGTGGACACTTTCTGACATGTTTGGATAACAGAACGAATTGCTACAAAACAACTCAATCTCTATCATCTATATCTTATCATCACAGCAAAACATAGTATTAAAACTAGTTTGAACTAGTTTTCATTTTGTTATGCTGGCCATTATCAGTTTCACGACAGTAAATAACAAATATAAGTTTATATACTGAAAAAACTTCAATTACTTGTTTTCTATTTTTATTTTTGGTAATTCAAATCAATGCCATCAATTACAATCTTAATTATGTGGTCAGATCCTAAACAGAAATTCATTTTGTAATTATTTTATACAAATTTATACTTATCAAAAGATAATATAAAAAAATATTGCACTCCGTAAAATTTTTGATGAAGGACCAGAAATTAAATTAATTAAGATATAAGTTATGGATTTTAGTAATAGTTTCGGTTAGAATAATTTTTATTTTGTTTGGGTTTTAGGTGATGGATTTGGCTAATTTAGGATTTGATCTGTTGTTAACTAGGATTAGTTTTAAATTTGTTGATATTTAATATCACTGTGGATTATGAATTTTATATTTTAGTGGCATGGTGACATATGAAATTAGGATTTGTGATCTTGAGTCATATTTGGAACACTGTCTACTTCTAGCACACAACAAAGTCACTAATTTTTGCCAACTTGAAAGAAATAAGTAGAACTTGGGAGAAATTATGATATAAAAACAAGTAAATTTATAATATTATCTCTTTCGAATGAATATTTTGGTATCCCATGAGAACTTTGTCAAGTAGTACAAAGACCAATAATTCATGTTCTTGAAGCCTTTTAAGAGAAAGTGATATTCGCTGAATTT
This sequence comes from Nyssa sinensis, assembly GCA_008638375.1. NCBI lineage: Eukaryota > Viridiplantae > Streptophyta > Magnoliopsida > Cornales > Nyssaceae > Nyssa > Nyssa sinensis. The sequence goes on from CM018043.1 coordinate 17,448,977, forward strand.
CGACCTGACAACTTTTAAGGTACAAGTCCCTTAATTGTTGTCTACCTTTTACTCTACCATCCCTCTTGATTTCAAATAACATTAGGATGCTTCTAAAACACATGTTAAAAATGACTATAATTAAGTAGTGTTTTTTATTTTTATTTTTGGTAATTCAGATCAATTCCATTAATGACCATCTAAATTATGTGGTCAGATCATAAACAAAAACTCATTTTATAATTATTTTATACAAATTTATACTTATCAAAAGATAATCTAAAAAAATATTGCACTCCTTAAAATTTAAAGTAAAGACTGGTATTTATTTCTCCTTCACGCGTGCTTTCAGCATTGCATGGCGGGCTATAGAGATTATCATGATACATATGATGTTTACATAAAGTTTGAAATCATGTTAGTGGGCTTATGTTTGATTTGTGAGTTTGATAGGGATGTCATACTCAGATTAAAAATTAAAAAAAATTATATAATATAGGATCTCTTTATCGTAAGATAATCAAATTGCAAAGGAATAAAGGACAAAATTAATGATCTTTATCGGTTCAAATTTAAAATGTATATAGTTGAAAGTAGTGTGAAAGCTGGAGAAAGATTTGAAAACGTGAACAAATTTTATTGAATCTCAATGCATGCCATTCTTCATGTAAATGATTGATTAGACATCTTGAATCTTTTAAAACTGTTTTAACAGTCACTTTGTACAAAAAAAAAAATTTATATATATATTAAAGGTTAATCTGTCTCAGTCTCAGAATTTGTTTGTGAGAGTTTTAAAATTTTAAGAAAAGAATTATTTAAAAATAAATTTTGAAAAATATAATTAATTTATTATTTGAATGTTTGATAAAAATTAAATAAAAGTGATTCTAACAATTAATTTTTTTTTTATCCTTTATATTATGTATTAAATAATGTATATAAGTGATTGATTTAGAAATAAAAATTGTAAAAAATCAAACTTATTATTATTTTTTTATCAACAAAAGAAAAATTAATTTAAAAATATAACTTATGAACAAGTGCATTACACTCTTGAAAATTTAATCATATCACCAACAAGTCTAAACCTTGTCGGAAAAATTAATATAATACCACACTCTTTCTCTTTAGGGACATTCAAAAACATGATATTTCTTATAAAAAAGAGATACGAGTTGTCACTCGATTATTAAAAACTTGAAAAAAAACCAAACTTATGTAGAGAATCTAGTTTTTTCAATTTTTCAAATTATGGCTTTGAAATCAGGATTTTGTGGACTTCATTGTAAAAGCTGGTCTTAAAAAAATTACTCAAACACGTCAAAAAGTAATTTCATACTTTCTCATATACCAAAATTTTGATTTGAATGAAACCAATACTAAATAATGACATTATTTGTATATAAAATTTTGATTTCATACTTCACTAATTAAGCTACTTGCTAATTAAAAGTGGCTACTCATACAGATAACTTTCCTCTTAATATAATAATTAAAGTAGGAAATGGGTCAAATTATCATATAAAAACAAGTAAATTTATAATATTATCCCTTTCGAATGAATATTTTTGATATCATTGATATCCCATGTGAACTTTGTCAAGTAGCACAAAGATCAATAATTCATGTTCTCGAAGCCTCTTAACCTCTGCCAACACCAAAGTACTTTTTTTTTATAATATGGTATATGATTTTTCGAATTAACTAATTCGGAGAATTAATCCCATCCTTTATTAGTGAGGGGTTCAACTAAAATCGAGACAGCGTCCCGTTTGGACTGACCTTAAGAGAAAGTAACATTCGCTGAATTTCGACCTGACAACTTTTGAGATACAAGTTCCTTAATTGTTGTCTACCGTCCAGTCTACCATTCCTCTTGATTTCGAATAACATTAAGATGCTTCTAAAACACATGTTAAAAATGACTATAATTAAGCAGTTTTTAAAGTGACCAATAAAGAGGGAGTAATTAAACACCCAAAAGAGGAATCTAGAATTTTAATCTTTGCTTTATCAAAGATTGCGTACCCTTAATCATGCAATAAAATATTAGGTAAAGCATGCAAAACCCTAGCATAAACAAATATAATCCAGCTATAACAAAATATTGTGCTTTAGAATCATAGAAAAATTAAAAGAAGCATCTTGAAACAATAGTAGTTTACACTATAGTATAATAAACCCAATCGAGACTAAAAATAAAGTTCATGAATTTTAAAAATGGTAAAGTTCAAATTCTTTTATGCAATCACCAAGTCCAGCTATATATAAATTGGTAGAATTTTTTTTTATAAAGTTTTACACACTTTCCACCTTCCATCTGGACAATATAAATTATTATAATACAGCAATTTGTGATTAATTAGGGTCTGATTGGTTGTTTGAGAGCTTAATAAGATAGAATAGGCATCATTGTAATTCTAATGTTCTTTAATTTTATGAACAAAGAACAAGTGATCTTTAATTTCATAGAATTTTGACCTAAAACAAATGAGAAATGTGTGAGTTTATCACACCATTATGTTGCCCTAGATTTTTTTTTTGGACCCATTTTTGTTTTGAATATTGTTAATTTCATAATTCTATCAGAATTAGTATGAGAATAGTAATTTTCTATTAGTTTACTAATCAAAGCAGTCTGAGACCCTTATTAGATGATTTTTATCAATATAATTCAGTTTCAAATCTCATGTATCCCGGTGTTCAACGGCGGTCTAGACCATTGACGTAGGGAGGTGAAAGTATAAAAATTGAAATTTAAGAGAATATGTTATAAAAAGATGAAAAAATTTAGAGGTACAATTCCTAATTTTAACAAAATATTTTAAAAAAGAAGAGTAAAAATCAAATTTCTAAAATTTTGGAGGAATTTGAGGTGACTAAGCAAATTAGACCAAAGTCATAGAATAAAAAACAAACCAATTTTGAAGCCAGTTGGTTGGATGTTGAATAAAAAAGGAGTGCTAGCCGACTACAAATGTTGAATAAATGAATTTGATCATATGATTTTCATGAACAAATAAAATAAAATGTTTTCTTTACGCATGAGTTAGATTTCGAAAACGTTACGAAACTATAAAAATCAAATGATTAAAACACATTAAATCTTGAGATTCCACCGCTGTTGATCTCTTCAAGTAGGGTCCATCAACTCGTGTGATCACCATCGTTTCATAATAGCAAGGCACATGCATGTATATATGATCATATATATATATATATATAAAGCCCTAAAAAGAGGCATCTATTGTTGCCATCAAAGCCACCCATTATTAAATTACAGAATGGCGTAACGAATAGAGACTCTACTAACCACTTTTGATGGTATCTCACAGATCACTATCCAAGTAAAGAAGCTTACTATATCACCACACACGTCCCAATACAAAGAAGCATGTAGTTTTCACTCCTCACTTTTCTTTTCCCCTCACTGTCCAACATTATATATGTAAACTTATACACACACACACACACATATATATATATATATATACATACACGCACATATGTTGTTAAATTACGTGTTACTTTAAAATTTTAATTTGTTAGAGAGTAGCTCAACAATGTATAACATTCTCCCACATGTTACATGTCATATAAGAATCAACAAGACACAAACTTTGAAATAACAAGAAAAAATGGTGCAAATCTTGCAGTCAAAGAGACGTGAACCTAGGATCCTAAAACCATAACCAACACTATATATATAGACACATACACACCTCTTCTGTGGTCATTAAGTTGTAGCTGAAGAACATCAAAGTGTATATATATATATATATATACACACACACACACACACATACATACAGACCTCTTGTAGTCATTGAGTTGTAGCTGAAGAACATCAAAGGAGTACTCAAGCTCATCACTTCAGTATTAAGAGAGAGAGAAATCAATGGATAGAAAGAAACCCTATATAGCTGTTATTCTCATACAGTCCATATATGCTGGCATGTTTCTGCTCTCCAAGGCAGCATTCGATGTGGGTATGAACACTTTCGTGTTCGTCTTCTATAGACAGGCTGCTGCCACAGTCTTCTTAGCTCCTCTCGCCATGTTTTTCGAGTGGTATTCAATTCAATTTAATTCTTCATATGATCTCTCTGGTATTCTCCTTTGATAAACATGATTTTAAACTCGTGAATTTTGTTTTTGGGTTCTAAGGAAAAATGCACCACCGCTCTCATTTGTGACCTTCTGCAAGATTTTTATGCTTTCTCTATGTGGGTATGTTAGATTTCAATACATCTATTTACAGGAAATGCAATATAATCCATTGACAATAGAAATTCTCTGTGAGAAGTATGATTTTGTGGAAACTTTTGGGCTCATTTAATTTCAGGATTACTTTGAGCTTGAATTTCTATGGCATTGGTCTTATATATACATCTGCGAGTTTGGCTGCTGCAGCTACAAACTGCCTTCCGGTGATTACTTTCTTCTTCTCGGTTTTATTCAGGTAATAATAATTTTACTGATTTTTGTTCATTTTCCTTCTTCTTTCATTAATTTGTTCATCATCATAAATTCCTTGTTTAGTTCTGAATAAACACACACACACACACACACATATATAAACTGTTGCATTATGGGAATATATAGAGAGTAATCCTATCTATACTGAATATCTATATCAAAAGTAGTTTACAAAATGATGTGGCATTGTGATAATAGATGCATATCACTTTCATGATATATATCAAATCTTATAATGCCACATTATTTGGTAAGGATATTATTACTCCCTAAAGTATTGATTACATGCATTTCAGTGGCAACTTATCTAAACTGTCGTTAAAGTAGTTCATGGGACAGACTTCTTGCCCGAGTCTGATTTGGATTATTTATTTTATAAATTCTGTTTGTGATTCTTTCATTTCTAAACACAAGTACCTCGAAAAGAAGTCAAGTGGGAAGGGCTCATATGGTAATACAATGCTCATATTTTATGTGACTCACTTGAATCTCACATGAATATTCCAATCTAAGCATAAGTTTCACATTGAGACCTTTCATTGAACTTTTTTTTTTCTTCTTTTTTATGTAGACCCGCTATATAAATGCAATTAGGACCCGAATGCAATTAGTAAAAGATTATTTTGAGTAAAAAATTATTATTTAAGTGATTGTAAGATAATTATTTTTATCTGGTTAATCAAATTGATTTTTTTAAAATAAGAGTGGGAATAGATCCTCCCAAATTTTTTTTTTTTGTACATAATCTAAAATAAGGCTAGACAAGATGTTCATGAGATTTGTAGAATGAGAATTCAAGTAGTGCAAGTGTCAATTCTCTACGCAGTTAGCATGAATTCGTCCATTCTCCATGCAGTTAGAATGAATTCAATTCCCCCTCCACGCATGACTGTATAAAAAAAGAAGAAGAAGAAGATGTTTATCAGGGGGTTTGTGGCCAAGTCAAGTGGTGCTATGTTTAGACCAAACAGACAGTTTGATCTGGGAAATTCACAAAGATACCGTGATATTACCAACCTAAAATCTTTTATTCACATGGCTTGCATGTAGCATTCCCATCAATTATTTGGTGTAATGGTATGGTATGGGATGAAGGGCTTTTGGGTACTTTCGTTTTTTAGTGGGAAAATTTTGTTTTATTTTTTAAATGCCAGTTAGTCTCTATCTGGTGAAAGACAAATGTTAGTGTAAGTCGTAGTTTGTATAAGTGCTTTAATTATTGAATTACCTAATAAGAATTAAAGATAAAATAGTTGGAATAAACGAAAACTCAATCCATATACCATCATTAAAATATCACATCTTATACAAACTCGAATTTATAGTAGCATTAGTTCTAATAAATGGGCAGCTAAAAGGCTATCCCAGTGTGCAGCCCACAACTGGACTGAAAACAAGAAAAATGCCACTCCATTCTAAAATGAAATGGATGCTTGGTTGTGTAAGCCACAACCAGAAAAGTAGCAATAACATATATATACAACTCTTTTCTATGTTTGCACAGAATATATTCTATTCCTGTGGTGCCTCAAGGCACAATGGAGCACCACAGGCACAAAGGAGACACTCTAATACAATAACCATCCAGTAAAAAAGATTAAAATGGTGTCCATAATAAGGAGAAAGGTCGCCACTGTTTAATCCAGTTTATCAATTGTGTGGCAACTTGGTGTGAACTTTAGTCACAAATGAATAATGGGATAGTAAAAATTGAGTCAAGCAGCATTTAGATAATAGAACAGAGGAACATAAAGTCAACTTGGTGTGAACTTTAGTCACAAATGAATAATGGGATCAGTGAAAATTGAGTCAAGCAGCATTTAGATAATAGAACAGAGGAGCATAAAGTTAAATATAGTTAGCCAAAACAATCACTGTTTGAAAGATAAATTGGAATCATCTTTGATCTGTTTGGCCTCTTTTGATGGTTCCAACAAAACTATTAATTTTCACTGGTCAGGTAGGCACTCTCATATATTTTTGCTCCTAACCTCAATATTTATCGGAATGAGCAAAACTCTAGTCACTGTGTCATTGTCAAACAAATAAAAAACTACCAATAATCCATCATAATCTTACAGTGAATTGTTAACTGAAAAACCTGAAACTTCTTGGTATCGAATGAGTATGTTTAGTTATTATGTGATTGTCAATTATTCAAGCTAAACATACACAATATTGTATACAGAATGGAAGTGCTGAGGTTAAGGACCATCCCGGGGATTACAAAGGTTGCAGGTATAGCAATCTGCATGGCAGGAGCAGCAACAATTGCCCTTTATAGGGGCCCTTACATGAAACTCTTGCCTCATCATCACCTCTTAGGACACCACAACAGCCAGGAACATCAAGTTCATGTTTCTCATGGCACAAAATGGATAAAGGGTTGCCTCCTCATGCTGATTTCAAACATCTTTTGGGGTTTGTGGCTGGTATTACAGGTAGCCTTTTGTATTAAGCATTTATCCTCTGTTTGTTTATCAATAAAATGGACGAAAATAAAGAAAAGGGCAGTGAATTTATAATCTTACATCTCCCATTTTTCTGATATGAGACAAGTTCCTCTATTTTATCTCTTGGGATATATCAGAATTTTCAAAATTCAAAAAATTCGTTCAGAGGAACCAAACAGAACTATTTGGCTTTCCTATTAAATGAAATCTTATCACTATGTCTTTAGAATTTTAGGAACATAACAGAGATACAAGCATAAAATGATCTTTAGGACTTCATGACATGACAATATTTCAGTATGCCACTTATATTTGCAGTGATAGCTCAAATTTTTCTGCTAACTCCATCCTAATGTTTGTAATTTTAACTTTTTGACTGTTTAAGGAGAAAAATAATCAAATTAATCGATTTTTGATTGAGAACAGGCTCGAGTTATGAAAAGCTACCCTGCGAAGCTCCTTTTCACAACGCTTCAGTGTTTTTTAAGCTCCATTCAGTCATTTGTCATTGCCATTGCTTTGGAAAGAAACCCTTACGAATGGAAGCTGGGATGGAATGTCAGGCTCCTAGCTGTAGCTTACTGTGTAAGGGAAAACAGAACCCTAACTTTTTTCTTCCTTAATTCATTTAGCATTGTTTGATTAATGCCATGTATGTTTTCTCAAGGAGGTGGAGGAAGGGAATGGAAAATTTGGAATCTCACAGCTATATAAGTTTGTTTGAATTCAAAATTTAATCCACAATCTTTAAACTTCTCATGATCATTTTCAATTTGAAAGTATGCATATGATAGGCATAATAAAATGAACTCCCTATGTGTTCCATACAGCCAGTATCATGTGTTTACGGTGCTCCCTTTTTCAATTTCACTTTATTTTATTTGGTTCTTTTGCTTTTTAGGAATATTTTTAATAACCTAAAGCGTAAAACTACGTTAAGAGAATGACTAAACTAATGGTAATTTGTGACAGGGAATTGTGGTGACTGGTGTTACATACTACTTACAAGCATGGGTCATTGAGAAGAAGGGGCCAGTGTTCCTAGCTATGTCAACACCGTTGGCTCTAGTCTTTACAATCTTCAGTTCAGCATTCCTCTTAGGAGAGACAATCAGTTTGGGAAAGTAATCAGTGTTAATATTTCAATTTTTCCATCTAAAATTCAGTTTTCTCATTATTTGTATCTTACTGTGGTTATTTCTTGTTGGAACTTGTAGTGTCTTAGGAGGAATTTTGTTGGTTGGAGGGCTGTACAGTGTATTATGGGGAAAGAGCAAAGAGCAGAAGATGGATGACGGGATTTGTTTAACAGCTGATCAGAAAGAAAGCTCAGAGTCAGAACAAGAAATAGCGACCAAGATTCCGCCATCATTACCTGTGTAAAATACATGTCCCTCAAGTAGCAGGGAGTCCCTATGAGATGGGAGATTACTTTTTATTTTCACTTCTTTTAACAGCAGGGAGGGATGTGGGTAACAGTGAGAATTTAATTACTAGTCAATGCATAAGAAAACCAGGGATAGCAAGCAAATTTAAAAACATGAGATTGGCTATTTTCTGGGGGTTTTAAAGATTGTACTGCAGCTATTTCATGATACACATTCTTTTTGGTGAGAAATGTTTCTCATGAAGAATTCTTGTACCTAAGTGGACATAGCTAGGCTATAAACTGCTCGGCCTAATCGTTTTAGCCAAATGATGGTACAGTCAACTCTCTAATTATTAGTATTCAATAATTTAATTGTCTATGTTAATCAATCATTATACTGAGCTTGCCTGCTGTCGAATCATTTTTTGTTCTGTTTTACGGCTTTGCCTTCTTTCCCTTTTGGGCAATAATATTCTTACATACACCAATAAAAAAAAAACTGATATATTTATGAAAAAATTTATACTATTAATTACAAAAATAGAAAATATACACATTTACATATATATATATATATATATTATACAAAAATTATTAGTAACACTAAGCTTTTAGTAATATAAAGGAGATTAGCAGATTTCTTATGATTTAAATTAGTTATAATATATTTTTTTTTGAAAAAAAAAAGTTTATCAACCTTGCAGATCTGATTTTTTTATTTATTTTTATTAATACAAATCACAGTGCAACTAAATAATAAGTATTGATATTAACTAATAATTTTTGAGTCTCCCAGGATTACTAATCTCGATTTGGTTAACGTAGTTAATATTCAATAACTCAAAAATTCCTATAATTATTTATATTTAATAGCTTAGTAATTCTAATATATAATAAATTTTGGAGTAACTAACTTGGTTGCAATGTGAATAATAAATAATTAATTATCAATAATCTCTGAGAAAACCTATTATATTATTAATTATTAAAATGGAAATTCATAAAGAAATGAAAACACCCACACAAAGAAAATTACATAATAATTTCAGATATGCATGTTTCGACCAATGAAATTATAAATCAATTAAATAGATTAGGACTGTGTATTCTCATTTCAGATCCTGATTGTGAGATCTCATGGCATCATTATACTTCATTTTTTTTGATAAGTGGCATCATTATACTTCATATATTACTAATCAGTTATTTTCCATTTTATCGATCAAGTCTATTATAATGACCAGCATATATCAAAGAAGGCAGAGAATGTGCATGTTTGCATGCTTTTTCTAGGATTCACACGCATCCCAAATTCTATAACCCCTTGCAGCCTAGCAGGAAAACCTTGCTACGCCAGCACTAAGAGGCACATATAGGCAGATTCCAGATCAAAAAAAGAAATAGTGTAATGGAGGCATTTGCAATGACAGAAAAAATGTGGCAGAAGCTAAATTACTACAAGAACAATTTGCATGTCTTCCACTTGCAAAAGGAGCCTCATGGGAATTGGGATGGCAAGTGCCCAAAAAGAAGCATTAGCCAGGGACGCAATTGATTGGCACACAACTTATGGCTTAGAAAGCCCAGATTTAATGAAGGATGCCGAAAAGATATTCTCATATATCACTTGTCATTAGCTAGACAAAATTGAAGCACATGGAAATCCATTCACTATGCGAATGGAAGTAGGTTCATCTTTAGATGAGTTGATAAATGATCTCATTCATCCAAATATCCACCACCGATCATGCTTCAATGAAAAATAAGAGGGGCCATCAAATGAGTGGTATATTGATCTCAACAAAGGAACTATTGGCTTCAAGACTGGTAGATATATGATAAAAATAACTAGGCGACTTCATAAATCTTCCAGGCTATATTAGGGATTAAGAAGATCAAATGCCTTCTTCACACTCAAAATTTCGGAGGAATACAAACATTATTTCCTCAATTAATTATAGTCTTTCTAAAGAAAGAATTCCATGATTTTCGGTTATTCCAAAATATTGAATATATTCGTGATTTGGACAATTTTTATATGTTTTTGCATTTGAACAATGTTATATTTTTTTAAATTTTTATATATGATGTTTTATTATTAACAATACTTTAAATCATATAATTAATATAACATAGACACACACATATATATATATATATACCCAAATATACATACATACATATACATAGACATGCACGTAAAAGAAGAGGGAAGACAAGCACCGCCCATTGCCCTAATTTCCTAAAGTTTTCAAGCTCTAAAATGGTAACTGTTTTTTAAAAAGAAGATTCTATATAGACAATTGGCAAGTCAGTGTATCTTTGATTTAGTTTCCTTTAATGAGTAATGAATTAAGCAATCTAATCATATATATATAGTGCTCGGTCATGAGAAGACCTCCATTCCATTGTGTATTGGATATTCAAAAGCCAGCCTGTGTAAGAAGCCATTAAAGCTAAGGTAATTAGCTCACTTCTATTATTATACTTGTCTCTTTATTAGTAAAGAACTATGGGTTTCCATTGCCTTTTGCCTTTTACCTTTATTATTTGTTATATTTATGCTTAATCCTGTCTCCTTTCTACGTACCCTTCTTGCTCCATTTTTCTGTCTATATATCTATGTACGTGTAAGGGTTTTTCAAAGGGAGCCAAGAAACCTTCAAAGATTCATCTCCATGATTTCTTTATTTGTAATCTTTTTTTATAGGATTTAAAACTACTCTAATACCAACGAGTAAAACCCAAAATTAATCTGATACTAACTAAAAAATTTAAAATCAATCTGATACTAATTATTGAATCCAAAAAATCAAGTGAAGCAAATAAAGAACAAAACCATGTTCTTTCTTCAATCAATGTGAGAACAAATTCACGATGAAAATTTATAGAATAAAATTACTTTTATTAAATCATAGCAATCTCAATTACTTTTGTGCTTGGTATAATTGCCAACATTTTTTTACACAAGACTGAAGACAAATCTGGATGCATTACATCCTATTTATATATATATATATATATATATATATATATATTAATCAGATCCAGTCAAAACAATATAATTGTGCATATCATTCGGTGCTTCAACTATTATTAATCGCAAAGATTAGATCATTTTGTAGTAATAAAATAGAGTTATTCTTCTGATAGCCTCTTCCCGTATGCATTCGTTAACTTTGCAAAAGAAAAATTATTATACTTGCATTATCTTGTTTGTTTTTTCTATTTAATTGTTCTTAATCTTATAATCTAGTTCTTAGCATGGTTTGTAATTAGACAAGTCAATGGATCAAAAATCTTTTTTTTTCAAATAAAAATTGGGTTTATGAATATTAGAATATATTAGAATAAGTTTGTTATTTATTTTAAGAATGAATTAAATGATTTAATAATCAAGCATTGATCCTAACAAATTTTTGTAGATGGGTAGAGCAAAACTCAGCATGGAGCTTATAAGTAATAAAAAGGCTCGTCACGTAACCTATGAAAAAAGAAAGAAGGGTTTGAAGAAGAAAATTTATGAATTAACAACTCTTTGTGGTGTTGAAGCCTGCATGATTGTTTATGGTCCCAAACTGGATGATCGTCCGATTGAGCTAGAGATCTGGCCCACTGATCCCAATGAGGTTCAGCTCGTGATTAACTCATACAAGAAGCAATCAACTGATGATCGTAAGAAGAGGACCGTTGATTTGTCCAACTTTTTTGAGGACAGGAGGAGGAAGCTTGAAGACTCTATAGTGAAACTGCGCAAGAAGAATGATGAGGCCAAGTTCCCTACTTGGGAGGATAGATATAACAATTTATCAGAGGAACAATTGAGGGAACTTGGTGGTATGTTGGAGATTAAACATGAAGCTGTGAAGCTTAAGATTGAGTTCATAAAGGGTAATCAAAGGTTGACAGCATTAGGTATGATGGATGGCTCCCACATGCAATCAACCCAAAACCATTCTAATTATTTTATGCAGGCGGGTTTGGTTAGGAGGAGAAGCATGCAACTCGAGGTTCTTCAGGAGCAGCCATTTACTTCACTAACCCCACTTAATGCTGATGTGCCCGTTCATTATCCATTGGATCAGGGACTTCCATTTGATCAAGCAAATTCAATGGCGAATCCTATGATGATGATGCTAATGAACGACCACAATTGCAGTCAACAAGGTCGGGCGTCTAGCAGCAAAGCCCAGTATGCGGCAGCGCTGAACGGGCCAGTGTATTACGATCCCATGCGCTACTATGATCCCATGCAGCCGATGGCATCCTATATGCAGTACCCTATGGTGCCAAATGCTGCATCCCTGTTGCATGCTTCTCAGACGGACGGGTACTATGAAGTTGGCGATTTTTTGATGAAGGACCAGAAATTAAATTAATTAAGATATAAGTTATGGATTTTAGTAATAGTTTCGGTTAGAACAATTTTTATTTTGTTTGGGTTTTAGGTGATGGATTTGGCTAATTTAGGATTTGATCTGTTGTTAACTAGGATTAGTTTTAAATTTGTTGATATTTAATATCACTGTGGATTATGAATTTTATATTTTAGTGGCATGGTGACATATGAAATTAGGATTTGTGATCTTGAGTCATATTTGGAACAGTCTACTTCTAGCATATAACAAAGTCACTAATTTCTGCCAACTTTGAAGAAATAAGTAGAACTTGGGAGAAATTATGATATAAAAACAAGTAAATTTATAATACTATCCCTTTCGAATGAATATTTTGGTATCCCATGTGAACTTTGTCAAGTAGCACAAAGACCAATAATTCATGTTCTTGAAGCCTCTTAAGAGAAAGTGATATTCGCTGAATTTCGACCAGACAACTTTTGAGGTACAAGTCTCTTAATTATTGTCTACCTTCTACTCTACCATCCCTCTTGATTTCAAATAACATTAAGATGCTTCAAAAACACATGTTAAAAATGACTATAATTAAGTAGTGTTTTTTATTTTTATTTTTGGTAATTCAGATCAATTCCATCAATGACAATCTAAATTATGTGGGCAGATCATAAACAAAAACTCATTTTATAATTATTTTACACAAATTTATATTTATCAAAAGATAATCTAAAAAAATATTGCACTCCTTAAAATTTAAAGTAAAGACTGGTATTTATTTCTCCTTCACGCGTGCTTTCAGCATTGTATGGCGGGCTATAGAGATTATCATGATACATGTGATGTTTACATAAAGTTTGAAATCATGTTAGTGGGCTTATGTTTGATTTGTGAGTTTGATAGGGATGTCATACTCAGATTAAAAATTAAAAAAAAAATTATAATCGAATTGCTAAGGAATAAAGGACTAAATTAATGATCTTTATGTGAAAGAAGTGTGAAAGTTGGAAAAAGATTTGAAACCTTGAACAAATTTTCTCGAATCTCGATGCATGCCTTTCTTCATGTATATGATTGATTAGACATCCTGAATCTTTTAAAACTGTTTTAACAGTCACTTTGTACGAAAAAAAAATTATATATATATATATATATATATATATATATATTAAAGGTTAATCTGTCTCAGTCTAAGAATTTGTTTGTGAGAGTTTTAAAGTTTTAAAGAATTAATTATTTAAAAATAAATTTTAAAAAATATAATCAATTTTTTATTTGAATATTTGGTAAAAATTAGATAAAAGTGATTCTAACAATTAATTTTTTTTATCCTTTATATTATGTATGTAAGTGATTGATATAGAAATAAAAATTGTAAAAAACCAAACTTATTATTATTTTTTATCAACAGAAAAAGAATTTATTTAAAAATATAACTTATAAACAAGTGCATTCCACTCTCGAAAATTTAATCATACCACTAACAAGTGCAGACCTTGGCTGAAAAATTAACATAATATCACACACTCTCCCTCTAGGAAGATTCGAAAACATGACATTTGTTATGAGGAAAGATAGTTGTCACTCGGTCATTAAAAATTGACAAAAAAAATCAAACTCATTTTGAAAATCTAGTTTTTTCACATAATGGTTTTGAAATCAGGATTTTGTGGACTTCGTTGTAAAAGCTGGTCTTAAAAAACATTACTCAAACACCTCAAAAACTAATTTCATACTTTCTCATATACCAAAATTTTGATTTGAATGAAACCAATACTAAAAAATGACATTATTTGTATATAAAATTTTCGGTGCATATTTTATACTGAATACTTCACTAATTAAGCTACTTCTTAATTAAAAGTGGCTACTCATACAGATAACTTTCCTCTTAATATAATAATTAAAGTAGGAAATGGAACAACAAAATGGGTCAAATTATGATATAAAAACAAGTAAATTTATAATATTATCCCTTTGGAATGAATATTTTTGGTATCCCATGTGAACTTTGTCGAGTAGCACAAAGACCAATAATTCATGCTCTTGAAGCCTCTTAACCTCTGCCAACACTGAAGTACTTTTTTTTTTTGGATAACATGGTATATGATTTTTCGAGTTAACTAATTCGAAGAATTAATCCCATTGTTTATTAGCGAGGAGTTCAACTAAAATTGAGACGGCGTCACGTTTGGACTGACCTCAAGAGAAAGTCACATTTGCTGAATTTCGACCTGACGACTTTTGAGATACAAGTCCCTTAATTGTTGTCCACCGTCCACTCTACCATCCCTCTTGGTTTCGAATAATATTAAGATGCTTCTAAAACACATGTTAAAAATGATTATAATTAAGCAGCCTTTAAAGTGACCAATAAAGAGGGAGTAAACACCCAGAAAAGAGGAATCAAGAATTTTAATCTTTGCTTTATCAAAGATTGCGTACCCTTAATCATACAATAAAATATTAGGTAAAGCAAAACCCTAGCATAAACAAATATAATCCAGCTAATACAAATTATTGTGCTTTAGAATCATAGAAAATTGAAAAGAAGCATCTTGAATCAATAGTAGTTTACAGTACTATAGTATAATAGACCCAATCGAGACTAAAAATAAAGTGCCAACTTCTTATAATTGAGATAAAAGTCTTTTTAAGTTATGAAGATTTTAATAACTATATTAATTTCAATAACATTTGAAGCTCAGTTTTCATTGTGGCTACTGAAAACAGATCATTTGAGACAGTGGCCGCCCATGGAATTTTAAAAATGGTAAAGTTCAAATCCTTTTATGCAATCACCAAGTCCAGCTATATATAAATTGGTAGATTTTTTTTTTTTTAAAGTTTAACACACTTTCCGCCTTCCATCTGGACAATATAAATTATTATAATACTGCAATTTGTGATTAATTAGGGTATGATTGGTTGGTTGAGAGCTTAATAAGGTAGAATTAGGCATCCTTGTAATTCTAATGTTCCCTAACTTTATTACCAAAGGACAAGTGACTTTTGATTTCATAGAATCTTGACCCAAAAAAATGAGAAGTGTGTGAGTTTATCACACCATTATGTTGCCCTAGATTTTTTTTTTTTTTTTGACCCATTTTTGCTTTGAGTATTTTTAATTTCTTAATTCTATCAGAATTAGTATGAGTAATCATTTTCCATTAGTTTACTAATCAAAGCAGTAGTCTAAGACCCTTATTAGATGATTTTTATCAATAAAATTCAATTTCAAATCTCGTGTATAGTGTTCAACTACGGTTCAGATCAGGAGGTGAAAGTATAAAAATTAAAATTTAAGAGGGTATGTTATAAAAAGATGAAAAAATTTAGAGGGACAATTCCTATTTTTAATAAAAAATTCTATAGAAAGAAAGAGAAAAAATTAAATTTCTAAAATTTTAGAGGAGCACAACCCCCTAACTCACCCTCATATCCACCATTGCCTGTGTTCTTAATTTTTAAAGAATTTGACGTGACTAAGCAAATTAGACCAAAGTCTTAGAATAAAAAACAATCCAATTTTGAAGCCAGCTGGTTGGATGTTGAATAAAAAGGGAGTGCTTGCGGACTTTGCAAGCCATCAAACTACAAATGTTGAATAAATGAATTTGATCATATGAATTTCATGAACAAATAAAATAAAATGTTTTCTTTATGCATGAATTAGAGTTCGAAAACGTTACGAAACTATAAAAATCAAATGATTAAAACACATTAAATCTTGAGATTCCACCGCTGTTGATCTCTTCAAGTAGGGTCCATCAACTCGTGTGATCACCATCGTTTCATAATAGCAAGGCACATGCATGTATATATATGATCATTAAGTTGTGGCTGAAGAACATCAAACTGTATACATACATACATACATACATTGTTAGAGAGTAGCTCAACAATGTATAACATTCTCCCTCATGTTACATGTCATGTAAGAATCAACAAGACACAAACTTTGACGTAACAAGATAAAATGGTGCAAATCTTGCGTCAAAGAGACTTGAACCTAGGATCTTAAAATCATAACCAACACTATATATATAGACACACACACACACACACACAGACATACAGACCTCTTCTCTGGTCATTAAGTTGTAGCTGAAGAACATCAAAGTGTATATATATATACATACATACATACATACAGACCTCTTGTAGTCATTGAGTTGTAGCTGAAGAACATCAAAGGAGTACTGAAGCTCATCACTTCAGTATTAAGAGAGAGAGAAATCAATGGATAGAAAGAAACCCTATATAGCTGTTATTCTCATACAGTCCATATATGCTGGCATGTTTCAGCTCTCCAAGGCAGCATTCGATGTGGGTATGAACACTTTCGTGTTCGTCTTCTATAGACAGGCTGCTGCCACAGTCTTCTTAGCTCCTCTCGCCATGTTTTTCGAGTGGTATTCAATTCAATTTAATTCTTCATATGATCTCTCTGGTATTCTCCTTTGATAAACATGATTTTAAACTTGCGATTTTTGTTTTTGGGTTCTAAGGAAAAATGCACCACCGCTCTCATTTGTGACCTTCTGCAAGATTTTTATGCTTTCTCTATGTGGGTATGTTAGATTTCAATACATCTATTTACGGGAAATGCAATATAATCCATTTACAATAGAAATTCTCTGTGAGAAGTATGGTTTTGTTGACACTTTTGGGCTCATTTAATTTCAGGATTACTTTGAGCTTGAATTTCTATGGCGTTGGTCTTATATATACGTCTGCGAGTTTGGCTGCTGCATCTACAAACAGCCTTCCGGTGATTACTTTCTTCTTCTCGGTTTTATTCAGGTAACAATAATTTTATTGATTTTTGTTAACTTTCCTTCTTTCATTAATCTGTTCATTATCATAAATTCCTTGTTTAGTTCTGAATAAACACACACACACACACACACACACATATATAAACTGTTGCATTATGAGAATATATAGAGAGTAATCCTATCTATACTGCAAATCTATATCAAAAGTAGTTCACAAAATGATGTCGCATTGTGATAATAGATGCATATCACTTTCATGATATATATCAAATCTTATAACGCCACATTATTTGGTAAGGATATTATTACTCCCTAAAGTATTGATTACATGCATTTCAGTGGGAACTTATCTAAACTGTCGTTAAGGTAGTTCATGGGACAGACTTCTTGCCCGAGTCTGATTTGGATTATTTATATCCTGTTTGTGATCCTCTGGACAATTTGTTTGCATTGGATTATTTATTGTATAAATTCTGTTTGTGATTCTTTTACCGTATTTTTTCATTTCTAAACACAAGTACCTCGAAAAGAAGTCAAGTGGGAAGGGCTCATATGGTAATACATAACTATTTTCTATGTTTGCACAGAATATATTCTATTCCTGTGGTGCCTCAAGGCACAATGGAGCACCACAGGCACAAAGGAGACACTCTAATACAATAACCATCCAGTAAAAAAGATTCAAACGGTGTCCATAATAAGGAGAAAGGTCGCCACCGTTTAATCCAGTTTATCAATTGTGTGGCAACTTAGTGTGAACTTTAGTCACAAATGAATAATGGGATCAGTAAAAATTGAGTCAAGCAGCATTTAGATAATAGAACAGAGGAGCATAAAGTTAAATATAGTTAGCCAAAACAATCACTGTTTGAAAGATAAATTGGAATCATCTTTGATGTGTTTGGCCTCTTTTGATGATTCCAACAAAACTATTAGCTTTCACTGGTCAGGTAGGCGCACTCATATATTTTTGCTCCTAACCTCAATATTTATCGGAATGAGCAAAACTTTAGTCACTGTGTCACTGTCAAACAAACAATAAGCTACCAATAATCCATCATTATCTTATAGTGAGTTGTTAACTGAAAAATCTGAAACTTCTCGGTATCGAATGAGTAAGTTTAGTTATTATGTGATTGTCAATTATTCAAGCTAAACATACACAATATTGTATGCAGAATGGAAATGCTGAGGTTAAGGACCATCCCGGGGATTACAAAGGTTGCAGGTATAGCAATCTGCATGGCAGGAGCAGCAACAATTGCCCTTTATAGGGGCCCTTACATGAAACTATTGCCTCATCATCACCTCTTAGGACACCACAACAGCCAGGAACATCAAGGTCATGTTTCTCATGGCACAACATGGATAAAGGGTTGCCTCCTCATGCTGACTTCAAACATCTTTTGGGGTTTGTGGCTGGTGTTACAGGTAGCCTCTTGTATTACGCATGTATCCTTTGTTTGTTTGTCAATAAAATGGAGGAAAATAAAGAAAAGGGCAGTGAATTTATAATCTTACATCTCCCATTTTTCTGATATGAGACAAGTTCCTCTGTTTTGTCTATTGGGATATATCAGAATTTGCAAAATTCAAAAAATTAGTTCAGAGGAACCAAACAGAACTATTTGGCTTTCCTATTAAAATGAAATCTTATCACTATGTCTTTAGAATTTTAGGAACATAACAGAGATACAAGCATAAAATGATCTTTAGGACTTCACGACATGACACTATTTCAGTTTGCCACTTATATTTGCAGTGATAGTTCGAATTTTTCTGCTTACTCCATCCTAATGTTTGTAATTTTAACTTTTTAACTGCTCAAGGAGAAAAATAATCAAATTAATCGATTTTTGATTGAGAACAGGCTCGAGTTATGAAAAGCTACCCCACGAAGCTCCTCTTCACAACGCTTCAGTGTTTTTTAAGCTCCATTCAGTCATTTGTCATTGCCATTGCTTTGGAAAGAAACCCTTACGAATGGAAGCTGGGATGGAGTGTCAGGCTCCTAGCTGTAGCTTACTGTGTAAGGAAAAACAGAACCCTAACTTTTTTTCTTCCTTAATCCATTTAGCATTGTTTGATTAATGCCATGTATGTTTTCTCAAGGAGGTGGAGGAAGGGAATGGAAAATTTGGAATCTCTCAGCTATATAAGTTTGTTTGAATCCAAAATTTAATCCACAATCTTTAAACTTCTCATGATCATTTTCAATTTGAAAGTATGCATATGATAGTCATAATAAAATGAACTCCCTATGTGTTCCATACAGCCAGTATCATGTGTTTATGGTGCTCCCTTTTTCCATTTCACTTTATTTTATTTGGTTCTTTTGCTTTTTAGGAATATTTTTAATAACCTAAAGCGTAAAACTACGTTAAGAGAATGACTAAACTAATGGTAATTTGTGACAGGGAATTGTGGTGACTGGTGTTACATACTACTTACAAGCATGGGTCATTGAGAAGAAGGGGCCAGTGTTCCTAGCTATGTCAACACCGTTGGCTCTAGTCTTTACAATCTTCAGTTCAGCATTCCTCTTAGGAGAGACAATCAGTTTGGGAAGGTAATTTACTTTGGTTCATTTAACACAATCATAAGCTTCAAGTAATCAGTGTTAATATTTCAATTTTTCCACCTAAAATTCTGTTTTCTCATTATTTGTATCTTACTGTGGTTATTTCTTGTTGGAACTTGAAGTGTCTTGGGAGGAATTTTGTTGGTTGGAGGGCTTTACAGTGTATTATGGGGAAAGAACAAAGAGCAGAAGATGGATGATGGGATTTGTTTAACAGCTGATCAGAAAGAAAGCTCAGAGTCAAAAGAAGCAATAGCGACCAAGATTCCGCCACCATTACCTGTGTAAAATACATGTTCCTCTGCTTAAAAGCTACCCCAGTTCCCTCAAGTAGCAGGGAGTCCCTATAAGATGGGAGATTACTTTTTTTCACTTCTTTTAACAACAGGGAGGGATGTGGGTAACAGGGAGAATTTAATTACTAGTCAATGCATAAGAAAACCAGGGATAGCATGCAAATATAAAAACATGAGATAGGCTATTTTCTGGGGGTTTAAAAGATTGTACTGCACCTATTTCGTGATACACATTCTTTTTGGGGAGAAATGTTTCTCATGAACAATTCTTGTACCTAAGTGGACATGGGCTACAAACTGCTCGGCCTAATCGTCTTAGCCAAATGATGGTACAGTTAACTCTCTAATTATTAGTATTCAATAATTTAGTTATCTATGTTAATCAATCATTATACTGAGCTTGCCTGCTGTCTAGTCATTTTTTGTTCTGTTTTACGGCTTTGCCTTTTTCCCTTTTGGGCAATAATATTCTTACATACACCAATAAAAAAAAAAAACTGATATATTTATGAAAAAATTTATAGTATTAATTACTAAAATAGAAAATACACATATTTACATATATATTATACAAAAATTATTAATAACATTAAGTTTTTAGTAATATAAAGGAGATTAGCAGATTTCTTATGATTTAAATTAGATATGTCATATTTTTTTCGAAAAAAAAAGTTTATCAACCTTGCAGATCAGATTTTTTATTTTTTTTATTAATACAAATCACAGTGCAACTAAATAATTAGTATTGATATTAACTAATAATTTTTGAGTCTCCCAGGATTACTAATCATTAGGGGGTCGACTATAACTCCAATTTACTTAAGGTTAACCCGGTAGTAGTTAATATTCAATAACTCAAAAATTCCTCTAATTATTTATATTTAATAACTTAGTAATTCTAATATATTATAAATTTTGGAGTAACTAACTTGGTTGCAATGTGAATAATAAATAATTAATTATCAATAATCTCTGAGAAAACCTATTATATTATTAATTATTAAAATGGAAATTCATAAAGAAATGAAAACACCCACACAAAGAAAATTAAATAATAATTTCAGATATGCATGTTTCGACCAATGAAATTATAAATCAATTAAATAGATTAGGACTGTGTATTCTCATTTCAAATCTTGATTGTTAGATCTCATGGCATCATTATACTTCATTTTTTTTATAAGTGGCATCATTATACTTCATTTTTTTTGATAAGTGGCATCATTATACTTTAATGGAGGCATTTGCAATGACAGAAATAATGTGGCAGAAGCTAAATTACTACAAGAACAATTTGCAAGTCTTCCACTTGCAAAAGGGACCTCATGGGAATAGGGATGGCAACTGCCCAAAAAGAAGCATTAGCCAGGGACGCAATTGATTGGCACACAACTTATGGCTTAGAAAGCCCAGATTTAATGAAGGATGCTGAAAAGATATTCTCATATATGACTTGTCATTAGCTAGACAAAATTGAAGCACATAGAAATCCATTCACTATGCGAATGGAAGTAGGTTCATCTTTAGATGAGTTGATAAATGATCTCATTCATCCAAATATCCACCATCGATCATGCTTCAAAGAAAAATAAGAGGGGCCATCAAATGAGTGGTATATTGATCTCAACAAAGGAACTATAGGCTTCAAGACTGGTAGATATATGATAAAAATAACTAGGCGACTTCATAAATCTTCCAGGCTATATTAGGGATTAAGAAGATCAAATGCCTTCTTCACAAAACAATGCTAATATTTGCTGTGAGATCAACACCTCCTAGTTCCAGCAGCCCTCCAATTTGTCATCTTGAACAGACATTGCCATTTCCATTTAGCAATTAGCATTAGGGCATGCTAGTTATTTAGATATTCTTCTATTAAAAATGAGTTTGTAGCCTAGTACAATAGTTTGCTTGTGATCTTTAAAATTGATAATTTTTGGCTAGGAATAAATATCTTATTTTTCCCCCTACCTACGATACCCACTACAAAGTCTCTCAAAGATTACACTGCAATTTTGGCTTCTTCAAAACAACCTATTTCTTCAACACTTCTAAGTTGAACTAACCATAATCACACCCCATTGCTGTTTCTAGTAGATGCATAATAACTGACCAATTGACAATGACAACTGACAATGCAAACAGCTTGAGAAATGCCCACAAACTTCTATAAAAAGAACCAAATCTTCTATTTCTGTGACCAGTTTACAAAATTATTGTATTTTTAACATAAAGGGACAAGGAGGCATTTCCGAATTAGCATTCTATTTCCATTAATCCAAGAACAATAATTCAATGAAGAATAAAAGAAAAAGAGGAAGGGAAAAGAAAACAGAAATTGTAAAAGAAAGTTATGGACAAAGAAACTTTTTCAGGAAGCTATAGGATCACGTGCCGTGTTCAGAATTGTGTTATCCTGTAAATTAAACCAATAGATATATAAAGAAAACATGCATTCTAATCACAAGAACACATTAATTTCAATGTAATGTAATTACAGACCTCAATATTTTCTGTAAGCATATGAAAGTGGATTCCCCCCCCCCCCCCCCCCCCCCCCAAAATTGAACCTGCAATTTTGAGCAACAGAAAAAATATGTAATTAATTAAAGATTATAGACTACTTATTCAATATGAAGCCAATTAAATTCAATGAAATGCCCAAAACACACACCTCAGCCTCGAAGGGCAGGAGAACCCTGGAGAGAGACAATTAGGAAGAATTTTAAAGAAATAAAAGGGCGCAAGATAGATGCAGAAAACTGAATAGCATAGAAGTTTTTGTATTTATGTGTGTGTGTATATATGTGTGTATATATATAGACACATGATTTGGAGGGGTGAAAGGCAAGAAAGCGCAAGGAGAGGCAGACCGAAAAAAATGATGTTTAAAAAAGGTAAAAGGATTTTGTTTGATTTACCACAATGCCCCTCTGAGAAGTCAAACACTCAAAATTTCGGAGGAATGCAGACACTATTTCCTCAATTAATTATAGTCTTTCTAAAGAAAGAATTTGATGCTTTTCGGTTATTCCAAAATATTGAGTATATTCTCGCGGTTTGGACAATTTTTATATGTTTTTGCATTTGAATAATGTTATATTTTTTAAAATTTTTATATATGATATTATATTATTAATAATACTTTAAATTATATAATTAATATAATTTTATCACGTCAATCCATATCATTCGAGATATGAATTTGACAAAAATGTAACATTATTATTTACATTTGTATTTATAAAACTTTTTTAAAATATGCTTATATAATTTACTAGTCAAACTTTTAAAAATGCATTTGCACAAAAAATAGTTATGAATGGCTTTTACTCAAACATACTTCAAAAATATATTTTCCTCTTATATCTTATTTGTATCTTAGATTTATTTTAAATAATGCTAATTAGGAATGAAAAAACGCCTTGTCAGGCCTTGCTACTCTCTTAGGATGGATTTGTTTTTGTAATAAAACTATTTAATTTATTAATTGATTTTAAATTAATAACATTAACTTTTACATATAAAAATAGAGATATCGAAGGCAGCCTTTTACCTTTTACCTTTATTATTTATTATATTTATGCTTAATCTTGTCTCCTTTCTACGTACCCTTCTTGCTCCCTCTTTCTGTCTATATATCTACGTACGTGTAAGGGTTTTTCAAAGGCAGCCAAGAAACCTTCAAAGATTCATCTCCATGATTTCTTTCTTTGTAATCTTTTTTTATAGAATTTAAAATTATTCTAATACCAACAACTAAGATCCAAAATTAATCTGATACTAACCAGAGAATTTGATACCAACAACTAAGACCAAAAATTAATCTGATACTAACTAAAATATTTCTAATCAAATTGAGGGTAGAAAACTAACCCAATACAGTTTTGTTGAAAAATTAAAGTAAAATTATTTATATGAAATAATCACTTGAAAAAATACTTTCACAAAATACTCTCATTTTAATAAATAAGATTCATTTTTTACTAAATTTTTATTTATTTATTTTTTAACAATATAGTTACAATAAACTCCTCAAAATTGAAAAAAGAAGAAGAAGAAGCTCCATACAGTACAGTGGAACAAATAAATACATAGCAATCAAACAAAATATATAATATAACCTATTTATTCTACTTACATGCTATTTATTAATCAATTTAATATATTAATTATTAAATATAACCTATTTATTCTACTTACATGCTATTTATTAATCAATTTAAATATATTAATTATACCGCAATTAATAAATATTTTCTTTTCAAAATTGTTCAATGACGATTGACCCTTCCATTCAATTTGGTATATTAATAGGCCGGTGGTTGGCAATTAACAAATGACATGAATTTGAGCAGATGATTCTGAAAATGTGGTCAACTAATTGAAAATCCATAGGTTTCCTTCGTTAACCATGGAAATGGATCCCCCTTGTTATATGATTTCATGGTCTGAAAGAGATTTTGGGTTAGGTTTCACGCGTAGGTCCCTGTAGAGATCTGAAAAAAATGTGGAAATTTTTTTTGTTTTTCGGTAGGACATTTGGCATACACGGTTTTGTCGGTAAAACCCGGTTTTGCCGGTAAAGCATCTAAATGCGTCAGTTCACCATTTAACATGTTTAGAGGCATATTTGGAGTGTGTCATATAAGAGAAATATGCTTAGAATATTATGAGGTAGCTACTGTTCAAATTTTAGCTAAAACGGAAACCGTTTCAAAATTGGACAAAAAGGGCGTTCGGGTGGCCTGGGTGGAACGGGCCTAAACCGACCTCAAATGAAAATGTTTTCTTCTAAGAGTTTTCATTTAAAATAATTTTATGAATATTGGTTAAAATAAAATTTCGAATTGAAGCCTTTAGGAACGAGTTGTAGAGTAACGGGATTTGGGCTCATTAAGGCCAAAATGGTCATTTGCCCCATGCCTTTTGCTCCACCATTATAAATAGAACACTTAGAGTGTTCTAGAATCCATTTTATATCAGATTTGGGAGCAACCCACGTTCAGGTCATGAAGGTGAGAGAAAAACCCTTATTTCTTCAAATTTCAAGCCTCCAAAACACACATTTCCACTTGGAATCTCATCTAGGTCCCTTCTAGGAAATTGTTCCCCTCCCCAAGATCTATATTGTCACCAAACAGTTTGGCGATCCAGCAACTACAGCTTCTACAGTTGGAGAAAAACTAATTTTAGGTATGATTTCTTGCTAAGCTAGGAATATATTTAGTTTTTCCTACCTTATTACATGTTGATTGATTGGTTTAGATGTTTATTTCATGTTAGGAAGTTATTTAAGAGGTGTTACTTTGAAGGACTTAGAGTTAGAAATTTGGGGCTTTATGTATTCTTTGGTTTATTTGATGTTTTGTCGTTATGAAGATGACTTATCTTGTCTTTGTATTTGATTGCTATATTTGATATGTATTTATGTGATATTTACTTGACATCTTGGAGGGGAATTGGTTGTGTAATGTATTAGTCTTGCATGGAATGTTAGTGACTTTGTAAAATTCTTGTTGGTTGGTGAAATTGTGGTTTGAGAAATGTGTTAAGGTGTATGGTTATGATCTATGTTATGTGAAGCAATTTATGAGAATTTAAAGTTATGAATTATGTGGGGTTTAAATGCGTGACTCGAAAAGGGACACACCATATGTTTGATGAAATGACTCATTGAACTTGCATAATGGAATAATGGCATTTGGCATAGTGTGTTCCTTGGAAGCATAGTGTGAGTTGGGCACTTGGTGCTGTGCATACTTGGTTACTCATGTCCTTCGGGGAAGGTCCGTAAAATAAGGCATACTTGGTTACTCATGTCCTTCGGGAAAGGTCCGTAAAATGAGGCATGGACATGGCATAGAGTTGACATGGCATGGAGTTAACATGGGTGTGGCGTAGAGTTTGCATGTGTGAGTCATGCACAGTGTGTTTGCATTGCATTAAACAACAGGAAAGGAAATTATATCTTGAAATTGTACACTTGCACATATCACGTCCTAAATTTGTTGCTAGTATTAGTGAGTTATCATACCAGCAGTTGAGCTGACCCATTCGTGGGCAATATATTTCAGATGAGGCACCAGTTGCTTGAGACTTCCTTGAGTGTTGAAGAAAAAGGAAGGAAATGGATTTTGAGGAAGATTTGGCCCTTGGGGGCATGTTTTGAATGTGTGGGCATGAGCCCAACTTATTGTATTTAAACTTATGTAAAATTGTGAACATTAGGCCTTGGGCCATTTTGTAATGAATGTTTGATAGTTCCATTTGAATGTATATTAAATTGATGTATTGGAAATATAATGGATGCATGGATTTGTGGCCACTGAGTGTGTCACATCCCCCAGACCCACCCTGTGCGGATTTGGGGCACGTGACAAAGGCCAGTTAGGCACCCATCGGGTTTTATCAGTTTTTTTTTTTTTTTTTTTTTTTAAAACAAAACCCCGACGGTAATCCTAACCACAGGCCATTCAGATATAAATCCCAAGCATAATGCATTCAACATATATAATTTAAGCAGCGGAATTTTCACAAGAGAATACATACATATATACTTGGCAGAGCATTCAGGATATGTCATAGTCAGTCCTATCTTATCAAGATTACAAACAGTTTCACCACAAAAGGTCATAGTCTGTTCAGTTACACAAAAAGTACAAAAATGGTATAGATTCACAAAAATGGGTTATCATTTTATCTGGGGGTCTCCAACATTTTCCCCCTAAGTTCTGGACCTGCTAAACCTGTCCATTTGAGAGTTCCCCTGAAATTATTAAAATAATGGAATGAGCTTTAAAAAGCCCAGTGAGTAACACAGATATCCAGGCAAGAGTTTCAAATTCAATCTTTGCTTAAATCACATGGTTAATTAAATCAGTTGGAATTAATAGTTCAATAAATCCAAGTCAAATCCAATAGATCAAAACAGATAAACGGTTCAGAGTGCTAGCATATCAATCAGAAGTATAGTTAATCATTTGAGAAACTAAAAACCATGTCATCGGTGATAAAAGCATGCATTTAAAACAATTGCATTTAAAACATATGGTATTCGAAACAATTCATCAGATCAAGGAGCAGTAACTTAAACAGTGTCAGAAGTTACTCACCTTCAATATTTGAGTTTAAAGCTATGAACGGAGCCTTCCTCTTTTCTCCTTAAGCCTAAAACAATTTATAAAGATTTATCAACTCATGAACTTAGACTGAGCAAGTCTACCCTATGATGGGTTTCATGGAACTAACTTATAGTGGCTAGTTCATAGGTCTTACCCCTTAAGCATTTGGCTTAGGGTTTCAGTGTCTTCACACATTTATCGGTTCTGATTTTCATATTATGGACCTAACCATTGAGTTCGGAAGGTCGAAGAAAGTCAATTTAGACTCTCTCGGCTTTTAAATCTGGGTTCGGGTATATCAGGGGTATTTTGGACATTTTTGCTGTCACATAATTTCTGTCTCGGGTTCTTCATCTAATCATGTATACAGTCTCACAAGTGTCAGGTCTATCACTGGTATTAATTCCGTTGAAATCGGATTTCATTTGGGCCTTGTACAGGGTCAGGGGTATTATGGTAATTTCATACATCATATTTTTTCGGTACCTCTTTTGCAGTCACGGACCTCACCATTGGACTCAGAAGGTCCGAGACAGTAGGAATACATATATAACTTATGATTTTTGGACAACGGACTCATTTGGAGTATTTAATTTAATTAAATGATTTTAATTAAATTAATTTCGGAATATATATAGTATATATATTATTTTCGGCACAATAGTGAATGGTCGAATAGGGTGGCACAGCGGACGCGTGCCATCTCCTTCTCCAATAGACACTGCGTTCGAACCTTATAAGGCGCAAAATGCATCTTTTATTTTTCTGATATAATGAAATATATAATATATATATTGTGCCCCAAAGGTGACACACGCAAGCGCGTGGCCGAGTGGTAAGGGCGTGGTGTTGGGCGCGTGCGGTCAGGGGTTAGAAACCCCGTAGCCCCGTTTTTCCTTCCTTCCCTTTCTTTTCTTTTAAACGTAACTATTTAACATATAAACGGCCCAAAACGACACAGTTTAATTAATGCAGTGGCAGTCCCTGGGACAGACACGTGTCCGAGCCAACCCGTCAACTCAGTTTTAAAGACACAGAGTCGACTCAGCGTCGTCTCCTTCATCAAACCCTACACAGTGTTGCCTTAAAACCTGCAGATTTTTAAATTTCTATTTCGTGAGATCTTAGGTTGTTTTGGTCTCTGTTTCTGGGTGGTATCGACTCCTGATGGTCACACCAATACTTTGGCATCGGTTTTGAGCTTCGAATTAACCTAACAGGTTCTGTTTTCAAAAGGATAGCCGTGACCTGCAACTCGATACTACTCCCTCGATTCTTCACCATTTCATGTGATTTTTGAAGCTATGTGATCTAAAAATCATAAGGATCAAGACCTTATTTTTATTTTTCAGTTTGGTCTCGGTTTTAGAAGATTTGGGTTTCAAACCCGTAGCTTCATTTTCAAATTCGTGGGGCTACAGTGAGTTCTGGAGTCGCGTAGGTATATATATGAGATACTATTAGGGTCTATTTCAGGTCTCGACATGCAAAATCTCAAATGGTTATGGTCGAATCAGACTTGGTGTTTCCAAGCTTCATCAATGGAGGTTGGTCTCGGGTTTCATGGTTCTTGACCTATCCGAGACCTCTAAGCCATGCAATACACTCAAAATAATTCCTAGGACCAAGAATAAAACATGCATGCAGTCTATACCCGTAGCAAATCCACTAAACAATTCAAAATTTAAAATCAAGAGAATGAAGATAATTTTGAGTATTACCTTCAACAGTGGCTATCTATTCTCTTTGGCTCAGTTCAGTCTCTCAAAAACCTTCTCAGGTTATGCACCGTAGTCTTCAAGTCTCCCCTTGCACTCCAAATGGCCAAATTTCTTCCTCAAATTCCCTTGCATGCAAAGCTTCCTTTCCCTCTCTCTCTCTACACTCTCACTCTACTAACCTCACGTACACAACAGGACTCACACAGTTTCTGTATTTTCAGAATTCTCAAAAGAGAGAATTTGATGCAAGTTATAGCTTATATATATATATATTATAGGTTTATATATACATATAGGGCTATACACATATACATGTATATGAGTGTATCTCTGCCCTTAGTGGGGTTAGTGGTTGTTGACTGATGGAGGTGATGGAGGGCTATGATGAAGGGAATGCATGCAAGGCCATTGGCCAATTTGGGTGGTGGCTTGGGCAAGATTTTAGGTTATATACATATATTGCTGTATATATGCACAAAGTAACCAACAGCCTAGTTGGTAACTTTTTGGGACAGATTTTACCTACCTTGGTAGGTCAAGGGTTCAATTCCCCTTGGCCTCCCAAGTGACCATTTTCTCCTATTTTTCTGGTTAAGGCCCTGTTTGGTTGTCGCAGAATTCCAGTTTCACTGTTTTGGCCTTAACTCCCAATCCGTAACTCCTTTTTCAGTGCGGTTTCTTTCTGTCACTTCCTACTCAGAATATCTTTCATTGATCATGGTCCAATGTCGGTTTTTATTTTCTCGAGTTTCCCATAATTAGCTAATTCAAGTTTTATCACTATTAAAAATAGACATTAAATTAGCTAAACCTGACATTTCATTCCCAAAACAGTTTCTCATATACAAAACATGTCAGTTAAGAAATTGGGGTGTTACAGAGTGAGGGTAGATTGTGGATGAAATTATGTTCATATATCTTGTGAAAATTAGGTGGGAAAACACTTAAAGAAACAAAGGAAACTATGTCCAAATTTTGGTAAATTAACGAGAGAAATTAAGCATGCAAAAACACCCTTGAAATGGGTGAGAAAAATGTGTAAAATGGGGGCATAGAAGCTAGGAAATTTGGGCTGAAAATGGGTGAGAAAGGGGCTGAAAAATGGGGGTATATAACCTGAGAAAAATGGGCTAAAAATGAGTGAAAAAGGGGCTTCAAAGACTTGGAAAAAAATTGGGGAAAATGAGAAACTTTGGAGCAGCAAACAGAGAAATTTGCTTACAGCCATGAATAGTAAATCTGCAGAAAATCAGATTTTGAGCTTGCAGTTGCTACAGTGATTTTTCAGAAAAATCAGAAAACAGCTCGTAGCCTGCTCGCCCCGGCGCGCGCGCCGCGCGCCTCCGCGCTGCCCCGCGCGCGCCGCGCCTGCCTGCGCACCACGGCCCTGTCCCATGCGCATGGCCTGCTGCCTTGCCCTGTACACCAGCCTGCTGTCCTCCATGACACCCCTCTTTGACACACCCTTTGAACTAGGTTTTGGCAACCCTTTCAAGGTTATTAAATTATACGTTTAACCTCAATTTGTTGAGTACGTTTTAGGCTACTTTGGATCGTTACCTAAGGCCAAGTTGGGCAACTCATGGGACACATTTGAGTCATAGTACAAGGCCATGGTTGGCCACTTACCAGAACCATCTTGGGTGGCGCCTTTGACTTAATTTTGGACCATGCCATAGGGCATTTTTGGGGCCTATCTAGGCCATCATTTTAGGGCAATTTTGAGGATGATTTGAGATTATTTTGGGGGAAAATTTCTGAATGCGACTTAATTTAATTTAAACATTAATTGAGACAAGGACTTGGGCGACATTTGGGCAACCGTTACAGGGCATTTTGAGAAAAGTTTTGAGACCATTTTGGGAACCGTTTTTAAATATGATTTAAAGTATTTTGGGCATTAATTGAGAGAGGTACTTGAGCTATGTTGAGGAACGATTTTGAGTATATTGAATGTCAAATCTTCACTTAAATTGTTGGGAGAAACTTGAGGAATGATGATGGAGATTTCAATTAAATTTACCGAATTGTCACTTTTTTTCCTTTCTTTTGTTTCGTTCAGTCGCTCCTCGGGTTCGTAGGAATCCGGGGCGTGACAGTCCCACACGTTAACATATATAATATATCGATATATATATATATATACACGTATATTGATATACACTAGCAGATAGTGATGTCTCTAAGTGCCTTTCATGGGTAGTTGAACTGATTTTGTTAGAAGCATTTCATTTGAGATATCATTAGCCCTTTTTTATTTCTTTTTCTTTTTCTAAAGCCAATTATATAAATGTGCATATATATATTAATCAGCTTATGTTCATGTAGACAAAGTCTTGTAATTTGAAAGTTATATTTTGCTTAATATATTGATACTATGTGTACTTGTGTAATCTTTGAGAATTTGGTAAGGTTATGAATATGTAACATGATTATATGTATAATTGATTGAATTATATGCTATATTCATGCAGAAAAAGTTTTGTGGTTTAAAAGTTATAGTTTGCTTTATGTATGATGCATTATTTATGGCACACTCCATGGGTTTGATAAATGACTCATTGAAATTGCATAGAAAAATCAAGGCATCTTGGCATACTTGAATATTTAGAAACATGGCTTGTGTTGAGCACTTTGGTACTATGCATTATGAGGGTGTAGATCCTGTGGTGAAAAACCCAAAATTTGGCCAATGATAGTACTCGCGTGCTGATAGGGGCAGACCGTGAATCGAGGCATGGGTTAGGCAGAAAGTCGTATGTGTGTGTCATGCATATTACCATTGTATTGCATCATTGAATTGGAAGGGATATAACTTATAAATGTTCACTTTGCACATGCCACGTCTTATATTTATTTTTTATATTAGCATTATGTCATACAAGCCGTCGTGCTTACCCTATATGGGATTACATATTACAAATGAGACTCTCGGCACATGAGCCTTGATGAAGTCTTGAAGTATGGAGGGAGAAATGGACCTTGAAGAACATTTGGCCCTTGGGACATATTTTTGGTTGTATGAGGGCATAAGCCCTAAGACATATGTATTAACTTGTAAAATTTTGTATAGCGTTGAAACAATAGGTAAGGCCCTAAATTTGTAGTGAGCATGGAGCTCATGACACTTTAGCTTCAAGTATATACATACATATATATATATATATATATGGTGGATGTATGTTTTAAATTATGAATAAATGGCTTTATTGTTTAAATTATGTATAAATGGTTTAATTGAGTAAGAGGATGTAGTTTGGTAGTTAGTTTAAGAGTGGCGGATTATGTTGTAAAATATTAAGTAAAAAATGCTTAGAAAACAAATGAGACCATGTCAAAATTTTGTGAATTAAAAAGAGTTGTTGGGTGTGTAAAATGTCCTATATATAAATAGGAAGAGTGCCAAAAAGTGGGGGTTAAAAACCTTGAGAAAGTAGGTTAAATTGAAAAAATTAGCTTGCAACACTTTGGGAAAAAATTCAGAAAAGGAAGAAAATAGGTTGTAGCAATTACATTGTAGCTACATGAACAGTAGCCTAGCCAGCCAGCCTGCACGCCCGAGCACGCGAGCCTCGTGCCTGCCGCACGCCCTGCACACCTGTGCCACTTGCCCACGTGCCTATGCGCCTGTGGCGCCTGCCCGCACACTTGCATGCCTACGCCCCTTCCTGCGTGCCTACTGTCTTGCCCGCGCACACTTGCTGCCTAGGGCAT
This sequence comes from Nyssa sinensis, assembly GCA_008638375.1. NCBI lineage: Eukaryota > Viridiplantae > Streptophyta > Magnoliopsida > Cornales > Nyssaceae > Nyssa > Nyssa sinensis. Next base: position 17,481,829 of record CM018043.1, read on the forward strand.
GCCATGACTTACCCTCCAAGGCCATTTATTTCCATGTTTGACACTACCTTTTGGAACCTCTTTTAGGCCACTTTTGGCCATTATACCAAGCCATGTTGAGCACCTTTTTGGAACACATTTTAGTCATTATTCAAGGCTATGTTTAACCACCATTTTGGGCCATGTTTGGCCACTCTTTTGGGCCATGTTTGGCCATCCTTATGGGCCATGTTTGGCCACCCTTTGAGGCCATTATACCAAGCCATGTTGAGCACCTTTTTGGAACATATTTTAGTCATTATTCAAGGCCATGTTTAACCACCATTTTGGGCCATGTTTGGCCACTCTTTTGGGCCATGTTTGGCCATCCTTATGGGCCATGTTTGGCCACCCTTTGAGGCCATGTTTGGTCACTACTTGGAAAAATATTTGACTTTTACTTAGGCCATATTGGGCCACCAACCTTGACTATACTTTGTCATCATTTTAGGCTATGCTAAGCAACCACTTGGACCATGCTTGGTCACCACCTTGAAGTTGGGTTATGAAAGTACCTAGGCTATATTTAGCCTACACTTTAAGCCATTATAAGACATGATCTTGGAGATTAACAAGTAAAAGCCAATTAAAAACATATATATTAATTTAATTCTTTTATTTTATTATTCTCATTTCACACCTCGGGTTTATGAAAATTCGGGACGTGACAATGTCCAACTGACCCGATCTCCCCCACGACTTTTCGGCCGTCTTCTCCGACGACTCCTCTGGCGCTAGTCGCCGGAATTGCTATAGTTCCCGTACTGTTTCTCACTATTCTGACGTCCGTTTTTGATGGTTTTTATATCAAATTGATTTTAGGGACTTCAACTAATCATTTGGAATTGTTTTTAACCCTCAAAACTTCCGTTTCCGACACCCAACTCAAATTTTTTGGCGATGCACCTATTGGGATAATTTGGCCATAAAATGACCATTTCTGGACCATTTTCCGTCATTCAAATTGTTTTAGAACCCTAACAAAATTTTTTACTCGTTCCAAGTCTTCAAATTGCGTTTGATTTAACCTATCAAAATTCACCATTTTTGGCCGAGAGTTACAATTCTCCTTTTTCCTACAGTTTCCTTAATGTTTTGATTCCAATTAATTCAGAATTTAATATACAACAATCTAAGTACAAATGAAAGCATTTAAAAGTAAAGTATTACATGTTTTGCCAATTTTCCAGTTTTCCAAATTTTTCCTCTTTCTTCTTACTTTTTTTCTCTTTTTCTATGCATCAGATTCTCTCTCTCTCTCTCTCTCACACACACACACACACATTTTCTCTATTTCTCTCCCTCTCTATTTCTCTCCTTTAACTGACCTTAAGGTCGATGGCTGTTGCCACCTGCCTTTTTCTCTTTTTCTTTTTTTTTTCTTTTCTTTTCACCACACACGACACACACAATTACACTCCACGCTGCACATATATAATATTCCCTTTATTGATTTTTCTCATTTCGGCTTCAAGGTTGACTCGCCTTAGTTATTTCTCGATTCGCGTGTCTTATTAGACAATTAACTATCGCTTGCGTCAATATATTGGATAATGTAATATTTCGATTTAATTTTAAACTTTATTCACGTCATACTTTAGCTTACAGTTCGAGGTTATGGCCCGGTCCAACCAGAGTCGGGTACTGCCTAACTCGAGTCGAAGTATTACATCTACGATGCATATTTAAGGGAAAAAATTTATGAGTGCTGAAAACGATTCTCGAAAGGGACTAGAGTTATATGAATACAAATACACATTGAGTTTTAAATTAAGGCTTACTTTCCTATTTCTTTTCATTTTTAATTTTTTGATATTTTGTTCAAAGTTTTTTAATCAAAAAAATTTAGTGACATTGATTAAATGGTCAAACCGAAGAAGTTTTAAACACCATCCGTTTAGTAGTAGCACAAACTCAACACTTTCAAATGGGGTTAGGATTACATGCAATTTCACATTGAGATTCAAGAGCTTTTAGTGAAACCTATTGATCAATTGATCCTTCATGACAATGCAATCACAAGTCCCAACACATTATATAAATTTAAACCAATTAACTAACTATACAATTAATCTTACTCAAGTTTACTAGATAATATTTATTCAACTAGATCTACAAGAAGTGTTTAATTCAATAACTTACTTCAAGTTCGAACTTCACTTGAATGGTGTTCAAATTTAACATCGTTTTAAGTCTATTGATCGACATGCAAATTCAATTAAAAATCACTTGCTTGTAGTCTCATTTGTGACTAATATTAGTGCCTTTAATATTTAAATTTCAATGTCATAATAATTTTTATTTCAGTGATTTCAATTTTTCTTCACTACTGCAAACTCAACTTTTTTTTTAGATACTATTTTGTAATTTTTTTATGTGTTTTTTTTAATTAAGAAATTTTTGTTTTTAAAAAAAATAGAAAATTAGTGTAAAAAAAACTCTTCTAGTTCAAAAATTGGTATTTGATTTACAATATGAAATACTTTCAAAAAAGCGAAAAAAAAAAATGAAAACTATTTTTCTAAAAGGCAAATCCTTTTTACTTTTTTGAACAAAACGGACACACACACACACACACACCATAATACACACACATACATGCTAGAGTACACACACACACAACAGAACACGCAACACACAAACTAGAACACGTACACACCAGAATACACACAAACCAGAATATGCGTACACACTCAAATCACAATACACACACACACATTAGAATACCCAAACAATGTTTAGAATATATATATATATATATATATATACATCCACACACAAATCAAAACACACACACAATACACACACATTAACATATATAAACACATTTGAGAGTTTTAATCTAATGAACCAATTTTATAAACTATCTTAAATCATTAAAAATCTTATTGTCTATAAAAAAATATAACACAAAAAATAATACAAAACAACGGATATAAAATCAAATGAAAAGCTAACCTAAATAGAGGGAGATTGACAGAGAGCATGATCGAAAGGCAACATTTGCGGCAATTGACAACTCCGGCGGCAACAACAAATATCCGACAATGGCACAACAATGAGAGAGAGGGAGAGAGAGAGAGAGAGAGAAGATTATGCTGAGAGATTGGAAAAAAAATTTATTGAGGTTACTAGAATCGTAGAATATATGAGGTTATTAGCAATGCACACCTCTGTGTCACTAATAAAGTAAGTTTGCATTGCCAATACTCCTCCAAAATAATAAAACGTTGTCGTTTTAAAAAACATGACAATTAGTCGCACATGTTTGTGCATTGTTAAAAGTATTTCAGTGTTAGTAACGTATATGAGCATCGCTAATTAGTTCCTGTACATCGCCAATAATCATGTGTCATTAATTATGCAGGAAAAATTATTTTTGATCCTTATTTGCGTTATGGATCGCTAAAAGCATCTATTAGCAACGAGCATCCAAAAAAGTTTGCGCGAATAAAATTTTGGGAAAGAAATGTGATTTTTGGTCACCTTTAGTAACCTACGACTTGTGTGTTTCTAAAAGACACTATTAGTATCCCTAAGAAGATCTCGAGCAACCACTCAACTACAAACTCAAATTCAAATTTGAGTCAAAGGGCTAAAAAAAAACCCCTCTCCAACACTTGCATCAAAACCATACCAAATTATTGCAAACTCAAACATAAACCCAAACTTGCGCGTTACTATTGATTGAACCAAATCTCCAACGGTCACTAGGATTTTCCTAGAAAACCCTTCAACAAATGGAAAGGGAAAAGAAAAGAAAAAGAAAGGGTTACCTTGGCGGGAAGAAACCATGACCTCTAACAGTACGACGGTCGTGGATGTGATAGGTAGAGGACTGACTCAAATCATTGTTGGGTGTTGATCAGAAATTGTTGAGGTCGTTCTTGATCTTCCCTAAACAAGGTGCTGTCGAACAGATGGGTGGAGGGTTTCGTCATCAATCGCCTAACTGAGGGGCTCTAACTATTGAATTTGGCGTCGATCATCCATTGTTGATTGATATTGGCGTCGATCTCTCTCTACCGCCATTGCTAGAGATCGAGTTCAAGAACAAGTAGAATGAAAACAAAGGGTGCACTGTTCGGCCTCTTAGAAATTTCAAATCCTCTGCTTGATAGATGGATTTCTATAGACATTAAATATTAATATAAATATTAGATAGAGGTGAATTGCTTTTAACCATTGTATCCCCGTTGGATGAAAGAGTAAAAACAGCAAAGTATTGATAAGGCTGAAAGATAGCCCATTCGATAGATGGATTTGACACAAGAGTAAATTAGAGAGAGTAGGCAGAGGTTGAATAGGCACAGAACGATAAAAGATAGCATGGACACTAGTGAATAGACTGAATACAGAACGGTAAAGAATTAGTACACATAATAGTGAACGGTAAAATTTGATATAGAACAACAACAATTTTTCTCTATAAATATCAATCAACTTCACGATATTTTAACCATCTAATTTTACACTCTATCAAAAATTTATTTTCAAAATTTTTATTCCGAAGGATGGATGATTATTCAATGCCTTCAGAGTTTAGAGAAAACTCACGAGATTAAAATTATTTCTGAAGAACATATTCAGTCTCGTGTTCGTGGCAAATCGTTTACTATCATAGAAAATGAAACACTTTGTAAATCTTGGTTAGTCGTCTCCGAAAATCCAATTGCAGGTAATAATCAAACTATGAAGTTGTTCTGGGAACGTATTTTGACTTATTTTTGCCCGCATCCAAATGTTTAACAAAATAGAACCGCCACTTCATTGAATCACCGATGGCAAAGTATTTAGAAAGCGGTTAACAAATTTGATAAATTTTACGAACAAGTACATAATAGGCAAGCAAGTGGAACGGGAGAAACGGATAAGGTATTTTTTTTTACTAAATTTTTTTTATATGATTTTGAATTGCTTTTTTTATAAAGTAATTATTATTTTTAATTTTCAGATTTTTGAGGCCAAATGCATGTATCATGTTATTATTCAAAATAAACACTTCACCTTTGATACGTGCTGGGAAATACTATGAAATAGTTGCAAATAAGAAAAAATTAGAACGCAAAACAGTAAGCCGAAAGTTCAAATTTCATTATTTCCAAATCCCTCAAGTCTTTCTACTCCAGTTTCTCTTGACTTTAATAATGACTTGGAAGACTCGTCTACAAGAGAGAAATCAAAATGCCCAATTGGTACCAAGGCTAAAAAGAAACGGCAAAGGAATAAAGATGTTGATAAAGCTAGGTATACTGGCTTGGAATCTTCTTGAAATAATATTTTCAACTGCTGACAAGTATATCCTCTTGAAATATTGAAAAAGATGAACAAAAAGCTACAAATCGACAACAAAAGGCTGAAAATAGGAAGGCACACTTACGGATTTTGGCATAGATGAATGAAAGAGAACAAAGAAATGAAGATCATAAAATTATGACAATGTATATGAGTAATTTAACTCCTATGCATAGGTCTTATTATGAGGAGATATTTGCTGGAACCAATGATAAATAGGTCTTATTACTTTTTAATGTAATTTTTTAATTTATAGTGTAATGTTTTAATTTTCAATATTATGATTGGTTTATGTTTTATGAAAATTAAATTTAATAAATTCTGAAAGGCTTTAGACTAATAAAGAACGAGTTACAAGTAATTCATAAACAATAATTCATATAATTTTCTACATCTCTCCATGTCGTTGCCACAAATGCTCAATTAAGTCATTTCGAAGCCTGTGGTGAATATTCTTATCTCTTATTTGTTGATGATGAGACAAGAACGATTCAAAGTCATTGTTGCGATCCCGCGAAATAACTGTAGATGGGTTCTGTTCTGATGATGTTTCATAATCACATATAATGTAGTTATCTCGCTCATTTTCAACAATTATATTATGCAAACTAATGCACACCTTCATGATATCCCCAAGTGTGTCAAGATCCCAAAATCGTGTCGGTCCACATACAATTGCAAATCGAGATTGGAAAAGCCCAAAAGCTCGCTCCACATCTTTTCTTACTGACTCTTGCATCATAGCGAAATGTTATTTCTTTTCTCATTGCAGAGAAGAAATTGTTTGAACCAATGTTGCCCATGAAGGGTATATGCCATCATCGAGATAATATCTCATATTATAGGTGTGTCCATTTATAGTGTAGTTAGCTGGAGGAGCTTGTCATTAAGTAAGCTTAGAAAATAGAAGAGAACAATCCAAGACATTGAGATCATTATGAGATCTCGGCATTCCAAAAAAGGCATGTCAAATCCAGAAGTCATATGAAGCTACAACTTCAAGAATAATAGTAGATTTTTTAACATAGCCACAATACTAACATTGCCATGCTGTTGGACAATTCTTCCACTCCTAATGCATGTAGTCCAAGCTTCCTAACAATCCAAGAAAATCACAAGCCTTTCCAACAAGAAGTAATCTAGCAATATCATCTTCTTTTGGAGATCTGAGATACTCATCCCCAAAAACTTCAATAAAAGACTAATAAAATGTTTTAAGCTCTCTAGAGTAGTACTTTCGCCAATTCGCACATAATCATCCAATACATCTACTGGTATCACGACCCGAAACCTGGCCTATGCGGATTAGGGGTCTATGATCGGCCACCAAGGCCTTTCAATGATCAAATCATTTTTATAATTACCATTTATCAAATGCAGTGGAATAATTATTTTTTCCATATTCATAAAGTAAACCATATAACCTGGTCAGTCACTTAACCATTGTCTCCAAAAAATGTAGTTTCCATAACACGATGTGATAGTGAATAGGTTTAAAATTACACAACTAAACCAGTTCAATAACTTACACATCTGAATTCACATAGTTAAAAAATTATCTAATCTATCTTCAATTAAAGATCCATCAAAATAACTCACTTCCTTGCTTAATAACTCAGTCTGCATTTCATGAAACTAGCTTGTCTAACTCTTGCATGAAAACATGGTAAACATCTATAATGAGCTCGATGGCTCTGTGAGAATTCCATAACATGCCAACGGTTTTAAAACTACTATGTAGTTCTATACTAAAATGTCTATATTCATTTAGAATTAGAATACGTCATATCAAAATACAAGAGTTCAACAAATAGTATCAAATTCATTTTCAATAGTTCTTAGTTCAATCATAGTCATAATTCAATAATCAATATCATAGTTTAATCATAGTCATAGTTCAATAATCAATATCATAGGTCAATCATAGTCATAATTCAATAATCAATATCGTAGTTCACTAAAAGTCATAGGTTAATAACATAGTTCGATAACAATAGTTATATTCAATAGTTCTTAGTTTAATGGTTCAAAGTTCAATCATGGTTCATATTCGATACTCATAAGGGTTCAAGCCAATAAATTCCTCTTCTATGGTCAGCAAATTAGAACCTCGCTAACTTAGATCGATATTTGATAAAACTAGTTCGATAACATCGTTCTGTGCGGCTCGCTAGCAATATACCCCATGGGTAGGGTTTGATAAGTCACTATCTATTCGATAATGATCAAACATAGAAGATTCTATGGTCAGCAAATTAGAACCTCGCTAATTGAGATCGATATTCGATAAAACTAGTTCGATAATGTCATTTTGTGTGGCTTGCCACCAATATTGTCATGACTCGAAACCCACCCTGTGCGGATCAGGGGGCCACGGCTTGCGAGCCATCTCCTACTAAAGGATCTCAAACACCGATTAATTAATCATTAATACATGTCATGACATTAGTTAATTTAGTACCATCATCATAATATAGTTATACATGCCATGATAAAAGTAAGTATTTAAATTATAGATCCTTAATACAAAAATCATAGCCAAGACATGGACACATGGGAAAGATAAGACTGCATTACTCTTAGTATAATTACAATTATATAAAAAATGTCCACCGTTACTTGCAAAGGACGGGCCTGTGAGAAAAATGTGGTGCCTACTTGTGGAGTGCGCTCTACAGGCCTTCTGTAGTGTTCTTTCTTGAAAAAAATAATATATATCTAGAGTAAACTAACTTAGCTCAGTAAGTAAATTCCCTCGCTCTGTTATGGGTCAGGGTCAGTTCAAATAGAAGAATATAAACAATGGCAAGCAAAGGACACAATATCACAATAGCCAGTCACCAAGAATGTGAATCACTAGAAATAACCCATGGGTCCAAAAGGCACATCCCAAGATAGTATGATACAGGTAATGTAAATGGTCTAACAAATCAAATACAAGAATTTAGCCTATACAAAAATTAGCTGCCACGAATCACAAGATATAAAATTTAGTACAAAGATAGGCTTGCATAGCGTATCAATCACAAGATGTCAAATTGAGTCCAAAGATAGGCTTGCAAAGCATATCAACAACCAAAAAGTGCATCATTAGATTATGATTCAATAAAGGACATGAAATACTAACAGAATAGATGCTATCAATCAAAAGGGTCCAGCTACCCTGAAAAGCACTCATTCAGGTTCACCCCTCAATCGGGTTCCTGAATAACACTAGAACTCTTTACATATATCATGTCCTCGATGGACTAAGTGTTGGGCATCATTCCTAATCATCGACCCATAGGTCCACATTAGCATCTATAGAATCAAGATGGACGTTGTGACAGACACAACTCCCAACACTCATAATAATGTCATGATCAACAGAATTCCACAAGGGATGTACATATATGTGGAATATCAAATTTTTAGCTGTGAGAAACATAACAATTTTCCAATATCCAAAGCAATGTATAGAAATGAACAAGCAATCACATCAGGATATTAGTAATCGAATTCTCATCATATCCACAAGGTAGAACAGGCATCAAATTGTAGAAATTAATAATGTAAAGTATGTATAGAATACAAATTGGCAGCATCGAGGAAAAAAAATTGTGACATGGCTAACAATTACCACATATTAGAGTTCGGGTTTACTTACCTCAAAAATGGTTTCTCCTTTCTTTAAGAGAAAATCAGACCTCCTTCTCTTTTCATTTTGATGTTCCTATAAATCAGGAAACACTATTTAGTTCAATATTGTTCATAAAATTAATCTGATTTTATTGATGGATTTATGGTCTTTTAGTCTTATGGGTCGTAGTTTGAGTCTATGGACTTATGTAATTTAGGTCGTAGCCTAATTGACTCATTTACTCTTCCTTGGTAGCATCGTCATACCTTTAAAGTGTCCTAAAAATAGCTAATTTCACATATCAGTATTTTAGGTATTTTATTTGGCAAAATGGACTCCACCGTTGAGTTTGGATAGTCGAAAAACCTTAGGGTAGTTACCTTTATAATTTTTGGAGGTCATTTGATGGCTTCATTTAGCCTTTAAGACATTTTTGGGATTAGTCCAGTTGTCCGTTCACATTTTTTAAGATTTAATTTCGCAAATTGGACTCCGCCATTGAGTCTGGAATGCCCAAAAATATTTGGTTGTATTGTCTTTTTATTTTATTCGGACATCAGGAATATTTTACTACATTAAATTAATTAAATTATATTATTTTATATTATATATATTTGGTTATTATTTTATCAAAGTGCCACAATAGCATAGTGGCTTATGAGTGGAGTTTTAAACCCATACGTACGGATAGTCCACAGTTTGAAACTGGGGAGTTGCGGCTCCCCTTTATTTTCCTGATTTTTGGTAGGCCAAACAGCGGACAAGGAATCAATTTAGGGATAGGCTATCCCTATTCCGCCTCTGGTTATAAAATCAGGGACCTTTATACTTGTTGCCAAACAATCCCAAACTCATTTAAATTTAAAATTCAAACTTCCCAAATGATGCCGTGTCATTTAAAAATAAATCCATTTTATGTTTGGGTCGGGCCCGACCCGAATCTGACCCAAACAATGCCTTCTTCCCCAAGACTCCGACGAGGGTTCCGGTCACCCTCTCCGGCACCGTTGTCTGTCGCCGATCACCTCTGGTGATTTTTCTAACGGGGTTCGATTCTAAACTTTGTGAGGATTTCATATTAAATTTTAGTTTTTCAATTTGGTGATTCCTTATGCTCGAAATACGGTGTTATAGTCGAGCTCCGGCGAGGGCCCGACTTCCCGACAAGCTCATCTTTTCCTATTTCGTGAGTTTTTAGGTACTGTTTTCTCCCTCTTTTTCTTCCTATGTGTTGCTGTGAGTGTGGGGAGTGTTTCCTCATTGCTTAAGCCCCACGAATTGACCAAAATTTAATCACCCACTGAAACTCAACCGAACTTGTAACTTGGCTTTTCTCCTTAGTCTCTTAACCATTTTAATTGATTGAAGTTGTAGAATGATCCAATTTCAATGCTCTTTTGATTTATGTAGTTAGTTTGAAGCTTTAATCAAGTTTGTACAAAAACTCTATTTTTCATAAATTCGGGTCTTAAGGTTTTCTTAGGTTTTGCTTAGCTTAAATTGTCCCATTTAAATGCTACTCACTTCCATTGTGCATCTAAATTATGTATGCATTCTAACAGCATATAATAGTAGTAAATTCTACTTCTTTTTATTTTAGAGAGAAAAATTAAAATGGTGTTTTACCTTCAATGGGGGTCTCATTTTCTTGGGCTTGAGCTACTGAATTTCTTTAGAGTAGCTCCCAAGATTGCATGCATGCTCAGACTTTTCTTCCTCCTATTCCTTCTTCTTCTTCTTCTTCTTCTTCACTTTCTCTATCTGCTCTCTCTCTCTCTTTCTCTATTAGCTCATTACACATATGCATGACATGCATGTCTGCCACACACGCACAACCCATATATACATATACATGTCATCATATATATATATATATATACACACACACATACACACACAAAGAAGGCTGAGGTGTTGCATGAAAGATGATTGAGTGTTGGGGTGGTGGAAGGGGATTTTATACAGCATATATACATATCATATGACATATATAGCACAAAGGTGCTTGTAACCCAACTAGTCATCTTTTTGGGCTTAGAATCCTTCCTCTTTTTGGTATAGGGTTCAAACCCATTGGCCAAAATTTTGGCCTTATTTTCTTCATTTTCCTCTTCTTATGCCTTGTTTGGCAATTTAGGTATGTTTGTTAGACTTTTTGAAGTTATATTTCAATTGTCCTAAAAACCTCTTGGTATTCTCACCGCGTTTTTTAATTTTTGTATGCTTTCTTTTCATGTCATTAATTTTATTTTTGATACGTTACATCGCGTTTTATTTATACCAAAAATACATCGTATTTATTGAAAAATTATTGATTAAATTTGTTTTACTCGCGTATCGCGCTAATTCGCCCAATTTCACTTCGTGTACTAATTTTAATATTCATAGGCTACCAATTTCAATTTAAGATGTCTAATTAATTAATATATAATTAATTTCATAAAAATAAAATTAACGTAAATTACTTTGGCCTAATTGGGTCGAGATATTACAAATATACCTTGTGGTTAGGGTTCGATAAAGTCACAATCTATTTGATAATGACCATACTTAGAAGATTGGTCCATTCAAAACATCAAAATCATATCTAAAACCAATAATCATCAATAACAAGCTCAGTTATTCAAATAAGAGTTCTATATCTAGTATTTAGTTAAAACAATTTAAAGATCGGTAAGAAATCGTATAGTATTTTGAGTATCTTATGAAACGTTTTCTTAAATAAAAAATAATGCAATATAGATATTGATGAATCATTCAAAACACATATTAGAAACAATGTATCTGTCATCAAAAGTCATAAAGGAAATGACAATATATATCGATAAGTCATTCAAAACGATATTCAATGAAAGGCGTCTATTATCAAAGTCATAGAGGAATTCAATATTTATATCTGATGCTGCACTTTTTGACTCGCAACACGTGAAGGCTTCGTGACCTGTAGAACACTCAGAAAGATGATCAGAGGACCACCGGATTGGCTCCGGCGGTAGCCGCTCCGATGCTTAAGTAAGTAAGGGAATTGAAAGACTGTATTGAAAGTCAAAGAATGAGCATAAGAATCTAAAGCGTACCTCTAGGGTTTTATATATAAGCCGTGGTTCTCCTAATTTTGATTAGGTTTTGCCGCCACGAATATCGGGATTTGATCATCGGAGATTTGCAGTTACCTTGTGGAGCATTGAATCGTAGATGGAGATAATCATGGATAGTAGTTTCCGTGTTGAAGGCTGTTTCCTTATTCCCCGCTTATCGGCTGTTAAGGAAACCATATATGCAGTGTCGAATAAATATTGTCCAGAACAGAAGGTCTGGAAGATGTACATGAGAATATCCTGAATGTTTCATCTGCACTGTATGACCGAGTTCATCGGTTCTGAATGATATATAAATAAGAATGCCCCGAAGGCTTATGGCTGTTCTGTATGACCGAAATATATGAGCTCTGTAGGATCGAGATTTGTTAATCTGATGGGCACACGTGTCTCAAACTGATTGGTGTGTCTGTTTATGGTATATCAGCTACTCCCCCCCTGAGCCCTTGTCAAAAGCTAGGGTTTTAACTAGGGTTGAGGGTTTTGTGAAGAGTCATGCGGTTTGCCTTCCCATTTCTCAAGACGCCGGTTTAACGCGTCATTTATTGCGCAACCGATACTTGAGAACTCATCATTACTCTCAACCGTTGTGTCGGCTCGTCTTGGAAAGCTCATATCTCGAATGTGTATATAGAGAGAGGGAAAGGCCTTTCGTACCTTTCTTCTGTATTTACTTCTACAGTACCAGACCGCCATTTGACATATCTTGGAGTTTTGGAGGATCTCCGGTGTTCATAACCTTTTCTTGATCTCAGGTTCGACTTTCAGTCCCTTTCTTCATTCCATCTCTTTCTCTTGTTCGTCATGTCTGGCTTAGAATCACACTCTGGTCTGGGAAGTCCTTCTGAGACTGATGCTCAAATGCAATTAGTGAATGTTGACGAAAATAGAATGGTAGTTCCTCCCTTTAGTCCGGGGGTCAGGATTGTCGATGCTTTTGATGATCCCCCGAACAGGGCTGGCGAGACCTCTGGTCGGTCTGGTCGCAGAGAAAAGGGTGAGAGTGTAATTATTGAAAGTATGTTGAAGGAGTTATGGGCTAAGTTCAAACTTCCCAAAAATGTTACTTTCAGGGTCCCAGATTCTCAAGATCGCCCGGGCGATGTGAGAGATGGAGAAATCTATGCCTATCTAGCCTGGTTTGAACTGGGTCTTACACTCCCCTTTCCTGATATAATAAAACAATTCTTTTGTTGGTTTGATCTGTGCCCCGCAGACCTGAACCTTAACAGTTGGAGACATCTGTTGAGCTTTATCGTATTAGGGCATATGAATAATGTCGAGGTATCCCTTGACCTGATCCGTAGCAATATAGATCTAAAACTCCAAAAGGCGGAAGACCTTTATTATATGTCTTTTGATAGTGGGTTCAGACCCCTTACTTCCGTGCCCTCCTCTAACAAGACCTGGAAGAAATGGTACTTCTTTATTAAAGGAGGATGGGAATTTATATAGTCAGAATTTTTGGGTAGTATCCTTCTCAGATTTAATGTTCCATGGCCCTGAGCTATTATTCCAACCGGGGGATACTTATCTCAACTCAGAGATAAATATCCTGTCACAAACAAACCAGAGCTGTACACCAAACTAATTGGCTTCTACAACAATTCTGCTATTTTCAGAAATTTGTATCGATTTTCTCCTCGATTTGAGACCCAATAAGGAAGTGTTCATGATCTCAGAAGGCATCGACCACCCGGTCCGCCATAATCATCCTCTTCAATGGCATATCAAGACTCTTGGATCTCTATTTCCTGTCGATCTTTTCTTTCCTAGATTTTTTCTCAAAATTTCTGGCTTGCTTTGGACATGACGTTTGACGATCTGATAAAAAACGATTAGAAATTTGGAGGCAAAGACAGTGACTTCAGGGGGCAAGGTCGAGCCTCTAGACCTGGACTCATTCGCTGCTTCTTGAACCATGGTGCGTTCTAGATCAGCTCTGTATCGATATCATGGGGATGCATTCATTACGAGATTGGATGATCTTTCCATGAACTATTGCTCTCAGTATAAATTGTTCGTTCAGATCCTCGCCTAAGAATTTGCTCGAGTAAGATACTTATATGTTAACAAGAGTTTCAGAAGAACTAATGTACGGAATCAACCAGAGGCATGGCTCTTCATCTTCATTCAGTTCTGACACATCATTCAGTCTTCTTAGAGGTTATTATAATCAGTGAGGCAAGGAATCTGGTCAGCGACATATTATGACACCACAATCACTATTAACAGAGATACCACTCAGTAACAATTTGCATGAGGGCCAGATTCCAATGGCAGTCGCAAAGGTCTCTACCCTGCAGAGGTTACAACTGGACAATAATATCTTTGTTGGAAATATCCCAAGCTCCATCGGCGACCTCAAAAATTTGAGTAATCTGTCTCTACATGATAATAACTTGACTGAAGAGATCCCCGTTGAGCTTTCCACGTGTACAAAGCTGGTGTCTCTAGACCTTGGTACAAATGAGCTCAACTCGTCCTTTAAAGGTTCTGGGTTGTTTCTTCCTACGAACTTGGACAACCAAGACTTCTTTTCTCATGGTTGGATTAAAATATGTATAGACCAGAGAAGAACTTCATGCATTAGAGAGGGTTACCCTTCGTCACAAACAGATTCTCTTAGCAATCTCGACAGAATGCAATGCACTGATCATATGTGTCCACTTCAAGTTCACTGACGTGCTAAAAGCGACTATATGGATCACTAGAGGGCGAAATTGGCAACCTCTAACCATGACTTCGGCAAAAACTATTCAGATTGGAATATGTTGGTTCAGCATCCTGGTTTTAGCCAGTCTGCTACAACTTATAGCTTTAACAAGCACCATTACTATTAGACTGCTTACTACTGATTTGTTAATTGTCTACTATGCTAATCATGCAGATTCTTCTACAACTCTTCCATCGTATTGACCCTTAAAACCTTGTATCCATTACAGGTTCTTCAGGTCTAGTCCATCTTAATGCACAGACCCCCAGGTCTGGTCCATCAAATGTACAGGCCTCATGGTCTGGTCCATCAAATGCACAGACCTCATGGTCTGGTCCATCAAATGTACAAACCTCATGGTTTGGTCCATCAAATACACAGACCTCATGGTCTGGTCCATCTTAATGCACAGACACCCAGGTCTGGTCCATCAAATGTACAGGCCTTCTAGTCTGGTCCATCTTAATGCACAGACCCAAGTCTGGTCCATCAAATGCACAGACCTCATGGTCTGGTCCATCAAATGCACAGACCTCATGGTCTGGTCCATCAAATGCACAGACCTCATGGTCTGGTCTATCAAATGCACAGACCTCATGGTCTGGTCCATCTTAATGCACAGACCCCCAGGTCTGGTCCATCTCAATGCACAGACTTAGATGTGGTTCATCTTAATGCACAGACTCAGGTCTGGTCCATCAAATGTACAGGCCTTCTGGTGTGGTCCATATTAATGCACAGACCCAAGTCTGGTCCATCTTAATGCACAGACCCTCTGGTCTAGTCTATCTTATTAACCCTTAAAGCCTTGTATTCATTACAAGTGATGTACGCTTGGTTCATCTAAATGTACAGACCACTAAGTCTGGTCCATTTTCCTCACCTGACTGACTTTTATAAAAACCATGTTTTATTTCTAAGTGTTGTAGGCCAGTATATTATAAATCATCAAGTACGCGTGACTCTTCAAAAATCCTAAACCTCAGCTCTACACGGATCTCACAGAACTGAGGCTTGGGGGGGGAGTAACTGATGAGCCATAAAATGCACCTCCAGAGCTAACAGACTTAGCAGAGCAGCTACCTTTAGATCTTCCTCCAGACCAGCCTTCAGAGCAGTTACTAGCAGAGCTGCCTACAGAGCAGCTACGAGCAGAGCTGCCTCCAGAGCAGAGCTGCCTCCGGCAGAGCAGTTACTAGCAGAGTTGCCTACAGAGCAGCTACGAGCAGAGTTGCCTCCAGAGCAACTAAGAGCAGAGCTGCCTCCAGCAGAGCTACTACTAGCAGAGCTGCCTCCAGAGCAGCTACGAGCAGAGCTGCCTCCGGCAGAGCTACTACTAGCAGAGCTACCTATAGAGCAGCTACGAGCAGAGCTGCCTCCAGAGCAGCTAAGAGCAGAGCTGCCTCCAGAGCAGAGCTGCCTCTAGAGTAGAGCTGCCTCTAGAGCAGCTACCAGCAGAGCTGCCTATAGAGCAGGAGGAATTCCGAATTAATCATCGTCTTCCATAGACTTCCGACCTCAGAATAAGGAATATATCTTGGAGTGCAAGTCTTTCAAATAGGAAAGGAATCCTACCTCAATCAAGGAAGATTATCACATATCTTTTAACCTTGTCAAACAAGGAAAGGAATTTTATTCAATATAGGAAACTGCTAAAATCAATGACTCTCAACCCTATAAATAAAGGGGCCAAGTACGCCTAAATAAAAAATCTCACATTGGATCTCACATTCAATCGCATACACAATCACTCTCTTTTACACATATTTCTTATATTCCCTTTTTACTGACTTGATCGTCGGAGGGTCCTCCTTCTTTTTTTTGCAGGTCCTTCTTGCCGAATCACATCGAATCGACTGGTGTTGTTTTTTGCAGCATCAATATCTATAATAAAATCCGCCTTAAACATGACATTAAATACTCAAAGATTGTTCTTATTTGTCAGCTGCCTGGCAGCTGCTGTTGCATTCTTGATCTCCGGGTGACTCAAATTCCTAGAAGTTATCGCCCTCGCTTTCCTATTTTTCGGCTAGTCTTTGTGCAGCCCTTTCTCTCATCAACTGACCCATTGGGACGATGGGGGTCCTGATGATGAATGGGTTCCAACTAAAGGTGAAAGAGTAGCATGTCCGTATCAATTACCAAATTCAAATACAAGTTTTGGGGCTCAATAATAAATCAAGTTTCTTTGTTCTATACTTTTAAGACTTGTTTTTATCATTTGAAGTTTTTGTTACATTCTTTTATATTAGATAACGTTTAATTTATTGTTATTTTTTACATCCCCTTGACACAAAAAATAATATTTTTCTTAATTAACAACACATAGACAAATTTGTTGTTGAAGCCTCAACTACCAGACCACAAGGTACTTTTAACGCTGAAAGACCTAAATAAAAAAAACTCTCACTGCATATACCACAGGGTATTTTTTTATGCTAAAAGGCCAAAAACAAACAAATTCTCACTACATACTCTTCATTTGGATGCAAAGCCTTTAGATGTTTGTCTTTGGGAGCCGTCGGGGGTCAAAAGTTTTTCGAAAATAACACCAGCAAATATCACAACAAGGGGGCCTACAATTTCTTTCCTGTTGGTAAATCTGTTGGAGTGTTAGTTAATGGGAAAGGAATCATTTTCAGGGAATTTTTTTGTATATATATATATGCATGGGAGCGCACAGACATTTTTCTATCTGGTGTTGTTTAGCTTGGCTGTATGTAAAATGTTGTTAATAGCAAAGAAATTCTGCGGTTTAGATCCTTTAATAAAATTTTTCCTTTTTCGGAAATAGCGCCCTTAGCAAACAATAAATTGGTGGAGATGCAATCGAATTTTATAGTCTGATAATTTTTTCTTTATAATAATAATAATTATTATTATTATTAAAGTTTGTGTTACATTCTTTACATTAGATAACGTTTGATTTATTTTTATTTTATATATTCTCTTGACACAAAAAATAATATTTTTCTTAATCTCTTTTACCCATCAACAAACATGTGGACAAACTTTTTGTTGAAGCCCCAACCACCATACCTGTAAAGATTTGAAAAATCAGGATAAATTTTTCGTTTTTGTTGGTAGGACACTATTCATGCACTATTTGCCGGTAGGGCACTATACATGCATCATTTAAACATAAGTTATATTTGGAAGCATAATTTGAGTATGTCATAGAAGGAAAATATGCTTAGAATGTTAAAATACACCTCTTAAGAGAATGTGAGCCTAATCGGAGATAGTTTAAAAAATAGACCCAAAAAGGGTATCCCAGGTGGCTCAGGTGGACCTGACCGCACCCGCCAACAAGCGAAAAATAAATTTTTTGGGAAAATATCATTTAAAATAATTTTAAGAACTTTGGTTAAAGCAGAATATCGAATTGAGATGTTTTGGGATGAATTGTAGTGTAGCGGGGTCCTATGGCTCATTAAGGGCAAAACAGTCTTTTCACCCCTTGACCCCTTTAGTATAAATAAGACTCTTAGGATCTAAAATCTTTAAAAAATGATGGAGAGGCTACTGCAAATCGTGCATGGAGAGAAAAGGTGAAGAAAACCTAGGTTTTTCAACTTTCTACTTTCCAAAACTCGTCTCTAGCCTTAGAATTTCACAAGGCTTCCTTCTAGGAAGTTGTTCTCCACCTCAAGGGCTACAATCTTACGGATTGGTTCGGTGTTAAAGTGAACAAAACTCCCTAGGGTTGAGAAAAACCTTTTTAGGTATGATATTTTGCTAAGTAAAGAATAGAGTTAAGTTTAGTAGTGTTTTTGTAAGTTGATCATATGATTTATATGCTTATTTATTGTTAGAAAAGCACCTAGCATATAGTTACTTTGAAAACCTAGGGTTGGTAACTTGTGTACTTATGTATTCTTTGGGAATTTGTTGAAGTGATGAACATGTAACATGATTATATGTATAATTCATTTCATTCTCGCTTATGTTCATGTAGACAAAGTCTTGTAGTTTGAAAGTTATGTTTTGCTCAATGTATTGGTACTTGTGTAATCTTTTAAAATTTGGTAAGGTTGTGAATATGTAACATGATTATATGTATAATTGATTAGATTATATGCTATGTTCATGTAAACAAAGTTTTGTGGTTTAAAAGTTATAGTTTACTTTATGTATGATGCATTATTTAAGGCACACTCTATGGATTTGATAAATGCCTCATTGAAATTGCATAGAAAAATCAAGGCATCTTGGCATACTTGAATATTTGGAAACATGACGTGTGTTGAGCACTTTGGTGCTATACATTATGAAGGTGTAGATCCTATGGTGAAAAATCCAAAATCTGGCCAATGACAATACTTGCATGCTGACAAGGGTAAACCGTAAAGTGAGGCATAGGTGGGCATAGAGTTGCATGTGTGTGTCATACATATTGCCATTGCATTACATCATTGAATTGGAGGGGATATAACTTATAAATTTTCACTTTGCACATGTCACGCCTTTTCTTTATTCTTTATATTAGCATTATGTCATACAAGCCGTTGTGCTTACCCTATATGGGATTACATATTACAGATGAGACTCCCGGTACATGAGACTTGATGAAGTCTAAAAGCATGGAGGGGAAAATGAATTTGAAGTCCAAGATCTTTACCACCCTACCACAAGGTATTTTTGACATTGAAAGGCCCAAAACAAGCAAACTCTCACTGCATATACCACATGGCACTTTTGACACTAAAAGACCATAAACAAACAAACTCTCACTGCATACTCTTTATTTGAATGCAAAGCCTTTAGATGTTGGTCTTTGGGAGCCATCAGGTGTCAAAGGTTTTTCCAAAATAGCACCAGCAAATATCATAACAAAGGAGCTTACAATTTCTTTATTGTTGGTGAATCTATTGGAGTGTTAGATACTGCTAAGTCGAATCTTGTATATGGAATAATTGTTTGTATCAATTACCAAATTCAAATACAAGTTTTGGTGCTCAATAATAAATCAAGTTTTATTGTTCTATACTTTTGAGACTTGCTTTTATCATTTGAAGTTTGCGTTACATTCTTTTATATTAGATAGCGTTTAATTTCTTGTTATTTGTTATATCCCCTTGACACAAAAAAATAATATTTTTCTTAGTTAACAACATGTAAACAAACTTGTTGTTGAAGCCTCAAATACCATACCACAAGGTACTTTTGCCGCTGAAAGGCCCAAAGAAAACAATGTGGATGACTTAAGAATGAAATTAGCAACTAACATTTTCACAAGCTGTAAGTGTTTCTCCAATTGTAACTCCACCAATTTATTGTATGTTGGGCCTACAACTTTCGAAAAAGGAAATTTTTTATTGCAAGATGTTAATTGATGACATCGAATGAAATTTTCCCTTTTTAAAAAGTTACAGGGCCAAAAAGCCAATCTAGTAAACTATTCTATTAATAGCTAAATCACTCTTGGAGTCAATTAGATCACCTATTTTGGATGACTTAAGAGTGAAATTAGCAACTGAAATTTTCTCAAGCCGCAAGTGATTTTCCAATTGCAACTCCTCTAATTAATTTTATATTGGGCTTTTATCTTTCGGAAAAGGAAAAATTTTATTCCAAGATCTAAACCCAAAATTTCTTTGCTACTGATAAATATATTGGATTGTTAACTGATGTGGCCATGTTAAATTCTATATATGGAGTAATTTATTGTATGTTGGGCCTACAATTTCTTTGTTGCTGGTGAATTTGTTGAAATGTTAGTTGCTATTGCCATCTTGAATCTCTTCAACAATACAGTTTGTAACATTAAAGGCAATCCCAAAAAGGTTTTCTTATTAACAACACGAAGACAAATTTATTTTTGAAGCCTCAACCACCATACCACAGGGTGCTTTTGATGCAGAAAGATCCAAAACAAACAAACTCTCACTGCATATACCACAAGGTATTTTTTATGCTAAAAGGCCCAGAACAAACAAACTCTCATTGTATACTCTTCATTTGGATGCAGAGCCTTCAGATGTTGGTCTTTGGGAGCCATCAGGTGTCAAACATTTTTCTAAAATAGCACCAGCAAATATCACAACAAGGAAGCCTACAATTTCTTTCCTACTGTTGAATCTATTGGAGTGTTAGTTACTATTGCCATGTTGAATGCTATATATGAAATAATTTATTATATATTGGGCCTGCAACTTTTGAGAAAGGGAAAATTTTATTCCAAGATCTTCACCACCCTACCACAAGGTATTTTGACGCTAAAAGGCCCAGAACGAGCAAACTTTCACTGCATATACCACATGGTAGTTTTGACATTGAAAGACCATAAACAAACAAACTCTCACTGCATACTCTTTATTTGGATGTGAAGCCTTTAAATGTTGGTTTTTGGGAGCCATTAGGTGTCAAAGGTTTTCCCAAAATAGCACCAGCAAATATCATAACAAGGGAGCTTACAATTTCTTTGCTGCTGGTGAATCTATTGGAGTGTTAGGTATTGTCATGTCGAATGTTGTATATAAAATAATTTGTATATGTTGGGCCTACAACTTTAAGAAAAAGGGAAATTTATTCCAAGATCTTATCCACCATACCACAGGATACTTTTGATGCTAAAAAGCCCAACACAAACAAAATCTCACTGCATACTCTTCATTTGGATGTGAAGTCTTTACACGTTGGTCTTTGGGAGTTATCAAGTGTCAAAAGTTTTCCCAAAATAGCACCAACAAATATCATAACAGAGGGCCTGCAATTTCTTTGTTGCTGGTGAATTTGTTGGAGTGTTAGCTGCTACTTCCATGTCGGATCCTGTATATGAAATAATGTATTATATGTTGGGCTTGCAACTTTTGAAAAGTGGGAAATTTTATTCCAAGAACTTAACCACCATACCACACGATACTTTTGACACTTAAAGGCCCAAAACAAACAAACTCTCACTACATATACCACGTGGTACTTTTGACACTAAAAGACTTAATTAACAATATGTAGACAAACTTGGCAAAATGGTGGGAAAACACTATGGGGGATACAATTCATATATGGGGGATTCAGTGCAAATGGTGCTTCTCAACAGATTCAAGTCTTGGAAAAACCAAAACCATCATATCCACCACCAAAATCACTCTATTTGCACCCGCTTAAGAACCAAATATAAGAACTCCCACGAAAAAATTGGTGGGAAAACACTATGGGGGATTCAATGCAAAATGGGCCTTCTCAAAAAATTCAAGTCTTGGCAAAACCAAAACCAAAACCACTATGTCTGCCACCAAAATCACTTTATTCTCACCCGTATAAGAACCAAATATAAGAACTCCCATGAAAAAATTGGAGGGAAAACACTATGGGGGATTCAGTGCAAAATAGGGTCTTGTTTCTCAAATGATTCAAGTCTTGAAAAAACCAAAACCATCATGTCCGCCACCAAAATCACTCTATTCGCACTAGCATTAGAACCAAATATAGGAACTCCCACGAAAAAAATGGTGGGAAAACACAATGGGGGATGTTATACAAATTTACTCCATGCTACTCAAAGTCTTGGAAAAACCAAAACCATCATGTCCGCCACTAAAATCACTATATTTTCACCCACATTAGAACTAAATATAGGAAGTCCCATAAAAAAAATTCCAAAAAAAACAATAAGGGGAATGCAATGCATATGTGGGGGATGCTATAAAAAATGCCTTCACGCTTCTCAATTTCTTGGCAAAACCAAAACCATCATGTACACTACTAAAATTACCGTATTTAAACTAGCGTTAGATCCAAATATAGGAACTCCCATAAAACAATTTGTGGGAAAACTCTTTGGGGGATGCAGTGTATATATGGGGGATTCAGTACAAAATATCTTTATGCTCCTCAATATCTTGGTAAAACCAAAACCATTATGTCTGCCACCAAAATCAGTTATTTGCACCTATATTTGAACCGAATATAGGAACTCCTAAGAAAAAATATTTGAAAACACTATGGGGGATGTAGTGTAGATGTAAGGGATGTAGTGCAAATTCTCTTCATGCTACTCAAAGTCTTGGAAAAACCAAAACCATCATGTCTGCCACTAAAATCACTCTATTTTCACCCACATTAGAACTAAATATAGGAAGTCCCTTCAAAAAAATTATATATAAAAAAAAAAACAATAAGAGGGATGCAGTGCATGTGTAGGAGATGCTATACAAAATGCATTCATGCTTCTCATTGTCTTGGCAAAACCAAAACCATCATGTCCATGACCAAGATCACTTTATTTGCACCCATATTTAAACCGAATATAGGAACTCCCTAGAAAAAAATGTTTGAAAAAACTATGGGGGATGCAGTGTAAATTTGAGGGATGCGGTGTAAATTAGCTTCATGCTACTCAAAGTCTTGGAAAAATCAAAACCATCATGTCTGCTACCAAAATTACCATATTTACACCAACATTAGATCTAAATATAGGAACTCCCATAAAAAAATTTGTTGGAAAACTCTCTAGAGGATGCAGTGTATATGTGGGGGATTCAGTACAAAATATCTTCATGCTCCTCAATGTCTTGGCAAAACCAAAACCATCATGCCACCAAAATCACTTTATTTGCACCTGCATTTGAACCGAATATCGGAACTCTGTAGAAAAAATGTTTGGAAACACTATGGGGGATGCAGTGTATATGTGGGGGATACAGTGTAAAGTGGCTTCATGCTACTTTAACTCTTGGAAAAACCAAAACCATCATGTCCGCCACCAAAAGCATTCTATTTTCACTCACATTAGAACTAAATATAGGAAGTCCCTTAAAAAAAAATTCTAAAAAAACCATAAGGGGGATACGGCGCATATGTGGGGGATGCAGTACAAAATGCCTTCATGCTTCTCAATGTCTTGGTACAACCCAAACCATCATGTCCACAACAAGAATTATAGTATTTACACCATCATTAGATCCAGATATAGGAACTCCCATAAAATAATTTGTGGGAAAACTCTCTAGAGGATGCAGTGCATATGTGGGGGATACAGTACAAAATATCTTCATGCTTCTCAAACTCTCTAGGGGATGTAGATATACCAGGGGTAACTTCCATCAAAATAAAAAAAAAGTAGTCATGCTTGCCAGAAAAAGAATTCCAAACAAGGTCATGACGACCACAAGTGGCATGTAAAACATGTCCTGCATAATAAAAAGAATTAGTAAATCACCAACTAAGAAGAATTTTTTGAATTTGAAGAAACAAAAAAAGAAATCACTAAGAAGGCTCATGTTGACATTTTGACGAGTACAATGTACGCAAACTTCATTATTCATGTCCAAAACATCAACACATATAATGGATTACTTCATGTTCAACTTTATGCATGATAAACTAAATTCGAATACAATTTATGATTAATATGAAATGAATAAAGAGGCTAAATATGGAATATATCAAGATACAATTCAACAATTCAAAACCAGCTTTCTCTAATTGTATAAATTATAGTGATCATAAGAATTCTCACAAAATCTCTCTCCCCCCCCCCCCGGGTGTTGAATATGTGAAAAGAATACCTGAGGTGCTGCCTAAGAAAATTGGCTAAGAGAATACTTGAAAGCTATGGTGGAAGAAGAGATTTACACCAAAAAAAGATGGGTCTAGGTCTCACAGAAGAGATCGCAGCAACGGCATGGCAGAAGATTGACGCATATCAATTGTGAGAGATCGCAGCAGTGGCATGGCGAAAAATTGACGTATATCACTGTTGATTGATGTGTTTCATCTTTCTCTGATTTATCAACAGTGGCAAGCCGCCTATTCGTAGCTGTTTCTGATTCACGGGCTATGTTGACTCCATTGACCACTTTTCTTTTTCTTTCCTCTTTTGACATAAGATAAGAATAAAGAAAGTTTAATAGTCCAAAAACTGGTGAATAGTGTGCCAAAATCTTATCTATTAGATAAATAAGTAAGCCCATGTTATTTTCTTTATCCCATGGATGAAACCATTGTTATTAAACCCCTCCCGGTCCGGTGGTTCAATCCGGTAAATCGGTGGTCAAACCGGTCTGATTTTATAATTGGACCAATTAAGGAAATGAACTGGTGAAAATCGATTAACCCAGATAGTTTTTTAATTAACCCGATGAATCGGACAAGTTGGAATGAATTGGGTAGGTTTTATACAATTAGAAAAAAATGACCAAAAAACCTAACTTTTAACACTTCTTATTTAGACTAATGCCCTTTTTAGTATTTTTGTCTAATATGTCTTCAAAATTGTTTGGATTCTTCAAAATTAGAGAACTCTAATTGAAATCAATTGATCATTTAGAAGCAAGAAGGTTGTTACACTCTTAACATTAGATATTTTTGCTTTTTATTGTTATATATATATATAATATTTGAATTAAATTTTAATAATAGAGTAAATGTTTTACTATAATAGATACGTTAGAATATATGTTCAATATTTTAAAATTTTAATAGTATGATCGGTCCGACCAGTTGACCCACTGGTTGAACCAATAACCCATTGACCTAGTAGCTTCACCGAGTCGATGTCCGGGCTGAATCTAATAACTATAGAAACTGCGCCACCTCATTTGGGCCATAAATCATTACTCCATAAGATAATTATACTTTAAAAAAAAGGAAAATAGATAAAGTTGCGGGAGCTAAACCTTATTTTTATCATAAGTAAATGAGTAAGGTTAAATATTTCCAATTTATATAGTCAATCCAATTATATTCCTAATGTGATGTGTCATGATATAGTTATTTTAGAGATCTAGAATCACCATATCCTAACACACCACATTGAAGATATAAATTAGGGATACATAGCATTACTCAATTAAAATTTAGGGTCTGACCTCTCTTGAAATTTTTAAAATTACACTGACCTCTCTTCTAGTTAAAAAATGACAAAACTGCTATTTTTATGTTTTTTTTTTTTGCACTTTTTAATTTTGACCAATTTTTTCTATTTATTTTTTTTCATTTTCAAATAAATATTAATTAAAACCTTTTTAGGCTAAAAAACATAAATTAGTTATCGGAGTTTTATTTTTATATAAAATAAAAAAACTCTTTTAAAAAAGTTAGAAAAATGGAGAAAATTAAAAAAAAAAAAAAAAACCATCAAATGGGTATTTTTGTCATTTTTATTTAAAAAAAAATTAGACTGGATGAGAGGTTAAAATAGTTTTTCAATAAAAATAGGGGACGTTAGTGTAATTTCAGAAATCTCAGGAGAGGTCAGTGTAATTGTCAGAAATCTCAAGGGAGGTCAGTGTAATTGTCAGAAACCTCAGGGGAGGTTAGTGTAATTTACCTTAAAATTTATTAAGGTCTCGAAATGTTAAAATTAAGAGTAAATTACACTGACCTCCTCTAAAGTTTCTGATAATTATACTGACCTCCCCTTAGTTTTCTGAAATTACACTAACCTCCCCTCCAATTGGAAAATGACAAAACTACCCCTTTATGCGTTTTTTTTTTTTTTTTTTTTTTGCATTTTTTAAAATTCAGACCAACGTTTTCTAATTACTTTTTTAATCTTCAAAGAAATATTAATTAAAACCTTCTTTGACTAAAAAAAATATTTACTTTTTTATAAATAAAATAAATTCTTTAAAAAAAGTTAGAAAAATGGCCAAAATTGAAAAACAAATACAAATAAAAAATCAAAAGGGCACTTGTGTCATTTTTTTAAAAAAAAATGGACTAGAGGGGAGGCTACTCTACCTCTCCCAGGACCTACTGTCACGCCCCGAATTTCCCACGAACCCGGGGCGCGAGTAACGAGACAGAAAGTAAAATAAATAAAAGGACAAAAGTAATTAAATTCAATAAACATGCGTCCATCATCATCCATACACAAAACAACATAAGATACATCGTTCAGGAGTCATTCGGGCTTAAGCCCTTACATTTCAACATACAAGTCTCATGGACAAAATATAACCAGTGTTTTCCCTTATCAAAGCATCACTGGGTCTCAAGCAGCTGGGGGGTCCTCATCTGAAAAATGTTGCCCACGAATGGGTCAGCTCAACTGCTGGTATGATGAAGTGCTAATGCCAGAAATAAAGCTAAGGCGTGGCATGTGCAAAGTGTACATTTATTTCTAAATGACATTTAAGCATCGCAGGAGTATATATGAATAGTATGCGTGACACACCCATGCACAACTCTATGCCACACCCATGTCTCGTTTACGGGTACTCCCCGATGGCTACGGAGTACCAATGCAATGGCCAAATTTTGGGTTTTTCACCACAGGATCTACACCCTCATAATGCAAAGCACCACGTGCTTACCCACGCCATGTTCTCAAAGGATTCATCATATGCCAATATGCCAATGCAATCTCAATGATACATGGTTTCCACAATATAGCATGCTCGAGACAATAATATATAAATCACCTAACTGATTCCACATGCAATCATATCTCGTAAAATCAACATATACACATGTCGTGAGTCACATTCATCATTCACTAAATATTCATAAGGTACAAGTAAAATGTAAGCATGTGAACAACCAATTCCAAATAACCGGTAAACACATTACAGATAAACACATACGACATTCAGTCATTCACAAATATTCCTAACTTAACTTCATTTCTAACACTAGCAAAACACCATACCTGATGGGTCGGTATCAACCCTAGAAGATCGTGAACTATATGTAACTGAATAGACGGATGAAAATGTAAGAGATCAGATCGCCTCCTCCTGTCCTGTCAGTGTCCCTAAAAGTAGAAATTACAACTCAGTCCATTGTTGTTTGAATGTATGCTATTCATCAAATTTTATGTCTTTAAATTCATGGGTTTCTATTCTGCTAAATTGAACCCTACCATTGGTTTTAGAGCGTTTAAGAAAGTAAGTCTAGGCTTTCGTAGAACTCAATTCGGACAACGGGGTTCAAAAGGGCAAAACAGTCATTTTGCACTTTACGCGTGTTCTTACATTTCGTGACCTCTTTTCACAAATCGGACCCCACGGTTGAGTCCGAAATGTTCGAGATAATAAAATTCCACTATTTGTTTACCTAATTCGGAGTTCGCTTGACATTGTTTCAAGTTAGGGGCATTTTGGTAATTTTAAAGGTTACTACGGGTCTTTTATTTTTCGGGACCCCGTCTCGTAAAACGGACCTCACCATTGGTCTCGGAATAGTCGAGATAGTCAAAATACACTAATGACTTGTCTCATTTGGGCTCCGGGATGTTTTTGAATATTTAATTAATTAAATTAATTTAATTAAATAATTAATTAATTAATTTAATTAATATTTTATTAATAATTTAATCAGGTGGGTCAAAGTGTAATTTCTAACAGTTGGGGGGTCAATTCGTAATTTCTGAAAGTTCAGGTTAAGGTTCAAATTTAAAAGGTTCAAATCCAAAGGTTTAATTTCTAAAAGGTTCAAATCCAAAGGTTTAATTTCTAAAAGGTTCAAATTCATTTAATTTAAAACAATGGCTGACACGTGGCAGGGGCAACCCGTACCCGCCCGAACCAGACCCGGATCCGACCCGAGACCCGACCCGACACCCCACCTTCTTCCCCGATTCTCCGGCGAAGCAGCGGTAGGGTTC
This sequence comes from Nyssa sinensis, assembly GCA_008638375.1. Classification (NCBI taxonomy): domain Eukaryota; kingdom Viridiplantae; phylum Streptophyta; class Magnoliopsida; order Cornales; family Nyssaceae; genus Nyssa; species Nyssa sinensis. The sequence continues at coordinate 17,510,130 of CM018043.1, forward strand.
CGGCGCCTTCTCCGACGCCGGCGACCGACCTCCGGCATGTTTTCCCCCTTTTCAAAATGCCATTCCCTTCCTTTTTTCACGTAGATCACATCCCCAACCCCCATTTCCCTCAAAACCCCCTCCATCTCCACGAAATAGAGGGTCAAACCCTCGGTCAACTCTCCGGCCACCCCTTTTTCCCCCATTTTCCCCCACGGTTTTGAACCCCATTCAACCCCATTCACTTTCTGCACCTCATAGGGTTATTTTAGGATCATTTGGAGGAAGTTTTACACATGAAATGTTGAGGTTCAACCTCCATGGCCGAAACCTGCAACTAGGGATTTCTCCCTAGTTTCTCAACCATTCATTCTCATTCTTCTTGCAAATTAACCCCTACATTATGCTCTCTAAGACCCTATAATTCAAATCAATTAAAATGCTTAAAAAAAACTTAAAACAGAAGTGACCCACTTACAATTTTTCTTGGCCGTTTCTCTCTCTAGCCGTGCCCACTTCCACCTTTCTGGTTCCTCCTCGAGCCTCCTCTCCTCCTTCACGGTCTAGAACTCTCTCTCTCTCTGTTTCTCTCTTCTTTCTCTTTCTTTCCTTCTCTTCTTTTCCACCCGAGACTAGCTCTCATTTCCTCTTTATTTTCTCTCTTTCTATATCTCTCTCTCTCTCTCTCTCTCTCTCTCTCTCTCTCTCTAAATCCGACCCACTCTCTGGCAACCCCACTGCCACACACAACTCTACTCACACACTCCATCCCCCACTCCTCATTGAGTGTAACATACTCAATCTACACACACCCACACACACAACCGTACACACACAATCTGTCTTATATATATATATATACATATATATATTTACATACTTAAATAAACACACTCACTTGTGCACACATATACATACACATTTAAATAATTTAATATGTATATATATATATATGTTCACACATATATTACACACATCACATGCATACATTTAATCACATGTACATAATAATAATAATAACAATAATAATAATAATAATAATAATAATAACAATTAATAATAAAAAAAAAATTTTCATTCCAAAAAAAAAAAAAATAAAATAAAATGAAAACGATTACTTAAATTAAAGAACAGGAAAATTAATTTAAAAAAAAAATTTTCCGGGTCTTTACATCCTTCCCTCCTTACAAAAATTTCGTCCCGAAATTTAAAATAACATAGAACCAAAAGAAAATACATCACTGATCAAACAACTCAGGGTACCTAACTCGAACCTCGGCCTCACGCTCCCACGTAGCCTCCTCAACCCCATGATGGTTCCAACGAACCTTGACCAAAGGGATGGTCCTGCCTCGCAAAACCTGGTCCCTCGAGTCCAATATCTCTACGGGTCTCTGGTCATAGGAAGCGTCCCCCTCTAACTGAAGATCTACCCAGTCAAGTACATGTGAGGGGTCAGGATGGTACTTCCTCAGCATAGATACATGGAAGACGTTATGAACCCCTGATAGTTGTGGTGGTAAGGCTAGCTTATAAGCCACCTCACCAACTCTCCCAAGTATCTAAAAAGGACCTATGTATCGTGGCGATAGCTTCCCACCGCGCCCAAATCTCCTCAAACCTCGTCTGGGAGATACCTTGAGGAACACATGGTCCCTCACCTCAAATGACAAGAGTCGTCGCCTCCTAACCGCGTAACTCCTCTGGCGACTCTGGCTGGCAACAAGCGCTGCCTGATCACTTGTATCTTGTCTGTGATCTCACGGACTATATCAGATCCTAAAACACTTGTCTCCTTTACTCCTGTCCAATACACCGGTGAACTACTAGCTACGGTTGCAGGCAACTCTACTAAAGCAAGGTGATCCTCTCAGCTACCCCTGAAGTCCATAACGCAGTCTCTAAGTATGTCCTCTAGGATCTGAATGGTACACCCTGACTGACCATCAGTCCGGGGACGACAGGTAGCACTAAACTTAGCTGAGTCCCTAAGGCCGTCTGAAGGCTCTGCCAAAACCGGGCAGTGAAACGTGGGTTCCTATCTCATGAATCAAAGAAAGCATCTCCCTCAGAAGCATACACCGCCCCTCTTTCCCTGTAGCAGCCTATGCTCGTCTAAGGTGTAAATAACCGATCTATCTCCAGCGTAATACCACTACTAGACGCATCAAATAAGCTGAAAAATCTTAATAAGGTATGTGGTCAGCCATCTCCATCGAGTAATCTCTACAGATTCTTGTAAGCATCACTCTATCCCTAATATCATGTCAACATAGTAAATATGAATGAATGAGATGCACTGTGATCTATCAATATGCTAGTCCATAAACTAAACATAAAAGATGTACCTCGTACTACGGATGGTCCAGCAGCAGAAGCCTCTGGGGTGGCAACCGCATACACTCTGCCCTGTACGGTCTGACCCTGTCTGCCTCCCCCTCTCGGGGCGGGGGCTCTAACACTCAATGCTGAGGGTGCTGGCTGATAAATAGGTGTTGGGGGTCTATAGTCCGACTGTGGCTGGGGCAAAGGCACCTGGGTGTGCTGGTAATAGTGGGGGCTCGGTGTGCTCTGTGAGGTCTGCCCCTGAGGGCAGTGGGCCTTGATATGGCCCGGCTGCTGACATGTATAGCACACTGGTGTGGCCCTCCAGGCCTGACTCTGAGACTGGGATGGAAGTGGTAGCTGGCTCGGTCCTGTCCCTGATCCCTGACCAGGATCTCTCTGTGGGCAATCAGCCATCCTGTGGCCAGGCTGTCCACACTGGTAGCATGTGAGGGTCAGCTGTGGTGCCCCTCCTCGAGGAGTAGTAGACATAGTGGGCTGGGGAGCTAAAAGCTGCATAGGTCTCTGGGATGTAGATGGAGAAGAGGTACTGCCCCGGAACTTCTTCGGTGGTCTCCCACCTGAATGAGCTGGGACGGTCGCAGTAGGCTGAGTTGGTGTAAATGCTAGTGCTGTGGCTGGCCTGGTCTGAGTCCGGGACTCCCTAATCCCTCTGAGAGCTGCCAACTCCCTCTCTACCCTCGTGGCCCTGATCACAGCCTCCTCGTAAGTGTCAATGATGTGACCCGCTAGTCTATCCCTGATAGAGATCTTCAGCCCCTCTAGAAAATGATAAACTCTCAGCTCCTCTACCCCAATAATATGCGGGGCAAACCTGCCCAATGCGGTAAACTGGGACTCATACTGGGTCACGGTCATGTCCCTCTGTAGTAAGGTCTCAAACTCTCTCCTGAACCCGACCCTAGCAGTCGCTGGAAAGTAGTGGTCATTGAACATGGCCACAAATGCATCCCACCCCTCTCCGAACCTGCTAATCCTGCCGGCAGATACCTTCCACCACTGGCTCGCTAGCCCTGTAAACTGGAAGGTGGCACATCGTATCCTCAGGTGTGGCTCAACAATCCCTAGTGAGTCCAGGATCCTCACAATCTGATCCAGCCACTCCTCGGCCACCAAAGGATCAGGCTGTCCTGTAAATGACGGTGGCCTCATACGCTGAAACGCCTTCATGACGAAGGTGTCTCTGGTCTCCCCACCGGCCGCTCTGGCCGCGGCACCGGCAGCCCTGGCCTCGGCCTCAGTAGCTCTAGCCTCAGCATCAGTAGTCCTGGCCTCCTGCATAGCACGGAAGCACTCCTGTATAATGGTCGCCAAATCTCTGGCGCCAATAGTCTGCCCCACCTCCTCCACAGGGGCTGGAGCAATACCCTCCCCAGCTGCACTATGCTCGGGAACGTCAGCTGGGGCAACTACCTCCTCAACCACGTCAGGAATAGGGGCAGCAGCTCTGGGTCTGCCACGACGAGGCTGGGCGGCACCTCGAGGCACACCCCTACCCCTACCCCCTCTGGGTGGTCTGCCTCTCGTAGGAGCTCGTCTAGGAGGCATATCTACAAGTCCAAAAGAAAAATTCGATATCACTTTTTCACGTAATCACAATAAGGCATGCATTAAGACACATAATCACGTAGCACATAAGATCCTATCACATGCTGCTAACAGTTCACACTAAGTCTCATTCTCTTCTCTAGGGTCTCATGGTGTTAAACAACACCCCACAGTCTCTAGGTATTCGAACCTATGCTCTGATACCACGTTGTCACGCCCCGAATTTCCCACGAACCCGGGGCGCGAGTAACGAGACAGAAAGTAAAATAAATAAAAGGACAAAAGTAATTAAATTCAATAAACATGCGTCCATCATCATCCATACACAAAACAACATAAGATACATCGTTCAGGAGTCATTCGGGCTTAAGCCCTTACATTTCAACATACAAGTCTCATGGACAAAATATAACCAGTGTTTTCCCTTATCAAAGCATCACTGGGTCTCAAGCAGCTGGGGGGTCCTCATCTGAAAAATGTTGCCCACGAATGGGTCAGCTCAACTGCTGGTATGATGAAGTGCTAATGCCAGAAATAAAGCTAAGGCGTGGCATGTGCAAAGTGTACATTTATTTCTAAATGACATTTAAGCATCGCAGGAGTATATATGAATAGTATGCATGACACACCCATGCACAACTCTATGCCACACCCATGTCTCGTTTACGGGTACTCCCCGATGGCTACGGAGTACCAATGCAATGGCCAAATTTTGGGTTTTTCACCACAGGATCTACACCCTCATAATGCAAAGCACCACGTGCTTACCCACGCCATGTTCTCAAAGGATTCATCATATGCCAATATGCCAATGCAATCTCAATGATACATGGTTTCCACAATATAGCATGCTCGAGACAATAATATATAAATCACCTAACTGATTCCACATGCAATCATATCTCGTAAAATCAACATATACACATGTCGTGAGTCACATTCATCATTCACTAAATATTCATAAGGTACAAGTAAAATGTAAGCATGTGAACAACCAATTCCAAATAACCGGTAAACACATTACAGATAAACACATACGACATTCAGTCATTCACAAATATTCCTAACTTAACTTCATTTCTAACACTAGCAAAACACCATACCTGATGGGTCGGTATCAACCCTAGAAGATCGTGAACTATATGTAACTGAATAGACGGATGAAAATGTAAGAGATCAGATCGCCTCCTCCTGTCCTGTCAGTGTCCCTAAAAGTAGAAATTACAACTCAGTCCATTGTTGTTTGAATGTATGCTATTCATCAAATTTTATGTCTTTAAATTCATGGGTTTCTATTCTGCTAAATTGAACCCTACCATTGGTTTTAGAGCGTTTAAGAAAGTAAGTCTAGGCTTTCGTAGAACTCAATTCGGACACCGGGGTTCAAAAGGGCAAAACAGTCATTTTGCACTTTACGCGTGTTCTTACATTTCGTGACCTCTTTTCACAAATCGGACCCCACGGTTGAGTCCGAAATGTTCGAGATAATAAAATTCCACTATTTGTTTACCTAATTCGGAGTTCGCTTGACATTGTTTCAAGTTAGGGGCATTTTGGTAATTTTAAAGGTTACTACGGGTCTTTTATTTTTCGGGACCCCGTCTCGTAAAACGGACCTCACCATTGGTCTCGGAATAGTCGAGATAGTCAAAATACACTAATGACTTGTCTCATTTGGGCTCCGGGATGTTTTTGAATATTTAATTAATTAAATTAATTTAATTAAATAATTAATTAATTAATTTAATTAATATTTTATTAATAATTTAATCAGGTGGGTCAAAGTGTAATTTCTAACAGTTGGGGGGTCAATTCGTAATTTCTGAAAGTTCAGGTTAAGGTTCAAATTTAAAAGGTTCAAATCCAAAGGTTTAATTTCTAAAAGGTTCAAATCCAAAGGTTTAATTTCTAAAAGGTTCAAATTCATTTAATTTAAAACAATGGCTGACACGTGGCAGGGGCAACCCGTACCCGCCCGAACCAGACCCGGATCCGACCCGAGACCCGACCCGACACCCCACCTTCTTCCCCGATTCTCCGGCGAAGCAGCGGTAGGGTTCCGGCGCCTTCTCCGGCGCCGGCGACCGACCTCCGGCATGTTTTCCCCCTTTTCAAAATGCCATTCCCTTCCTTTTTTCACGTAGATCACATCCCCAACCCCCATTTCCCTCAAAACCCCCTCCATCTCCACGAAATAGAGGGTCAAACCCTCGGTCAACTCTCCGGCCACCCCTTTTTCCCCCATTTTCCCCCACGGTTTTGAACCCCATTCAACCCCATTCACTTTCTGCACCTCATAGGGTTATTTTAGGATCATTTGGAGGAAGTTTTACACATGAAATGTTGAGGTTCAACCTCCATGGCCGAAACCTGCAACTAGGGATTTCTCCCTAGTTTCTCAACCATTCATTCTCATTCTTCTTGCAAATTAACCCCTACATTATGCTCTCTAAGACCCTATAATTCAAATCAATTAAAATGCTTAAAAAAAACTTGAAACAGAAGTGACCCACTTACAATTTTTCTTGGCCGTTTCTCTCTCTAGCCGTGCCCACTTCCACCTTTCTGGTTCCTCCTCGAGCCTCCTCTCCTCCTTCACGGTCTAGAACTCTCTCTCTCTCTGTTTCTCTCTTCTTTCTCTTTCTTTCCTTCTCTTCTTTTCCACCCGAGACTAGCTCTCATTTCCTCTTTATTTTCTCTCTTTCTATATCTCTCTCTCTCTCTCTCTCTCTCTCTCTCTCTCTCTAAATCCGACCCACTCTCTGGCAACCCCACTGCCACACACAACTCTACTCACACACTCCATCCCCCACTCCTCATTGAGTGTAACATACTCAATCTACACACACCCACACACACAACCGTACACACACAATCTGTCTTATATATATATATACATATATATATTTACATACTTAAATAAACACACTCACTTGTGCACACATATACATACACATTTAAATAATTTAATATGTATATATATATATATATGTTCACACATATATTACACACATCACATGCATACATTTAATCACATGTACATAATAATAATAATAACAATAATAATAATAATAATAATAATAATAACAATTAATAATAAAAAAAAAATTTTCATTCCAAAAAAAAAAAAAATAAAATAAAATGAAAACGATTACTTAAATTAAAGAACAGGAAAATTAATTTAAAAAAAAAATTTTCCGGGTCTTTACACCTACGCTAGTCTTAAGCCAAGACTCAATGACACAACCAAAGGTGGTTAACTAAGATAGAGGGTTGGAACAATAAAGTCAGAAAAGAAAAACTAGAAATGACTTAATCTAAAAGATTATAACTGAAAATAAAGGGACTACTAATCACCATTATCACCATTAATTTGAGTATCACTGTGTACTTGAAGTACTTATGGATTATCAACGATAGATCACTACCAACCAGTGTCTAGTTACCATAGGCAAACAGTTAGACAAAGTAAAAAACACCATCGTAGTTATCACAAAGTTAACAATAATACCTATCACCTCATTCAAAAGTGTCTTCGAAACATTTGAGGTGAATAAACTGGATCTTCTATAAAATAATCAGTAAGTAATCGATCATGACCCTTTTTCACAAAAAATGATTTTACGGCTTAGAACACAACCACCATGTTTTTTCGATAGTGCTATTTTTACTCGTAGAATTTTGAACATTGCATCAGTAGTCACTTCATGAAGAGTCACAAGTGATGCTATTTCTTTTTCATTATCATCATCAGAAGAAGATGAAGAATAAAAAGCAAGCAAAGTAGCTTTTAACAAATTCATTTTATTTGAAATGTTGAAACAGTAATGCTATCCTAACCTGTTTCTTTTACCAAATATGTATACCTACTGAGGTGGCTGCCAACCTCAGCCATGCCACATCAGAGCTCTCTCTCCTCTTAAATTTCATTTTTACCTCTTTTTCCCTATTCTCAATAAATTTCATTTCCCTCCGAATCTCTCATCCAGCTTTCCCTTCATCTTATCCGGCAGGATCCCAAGCATCGCGGCTTTCTATCTCAGTCCTTCACCCTTTTTCTCTTCAGCAACGGCCTCCCATTCCGGTGACATCCCACTATATCTCACTTTGACGATTGTATCTTCGGCAGCATCCCAGGCATCTGGCAGCATCTAATCTTTTTATCTCAGTCCTTCACCCCTCTTTTCTCCTGCAACGGCCTCCCACCCCGGCGGCATCTGGCAGCATCCAGCAGCATCCCATTGTATCTCACTCCGGCGAATGTATCTCCAACGATCGCTTATCTGATGACAAATTTTTGGTCTATAAACCCATTTATCTCTCACTATCTTGCACAAATTTTTTTTCCCTCCATCTCTCTTTCTACAAATATTGACTAAATACATATTATTTTGTTGAATATGACTAATTCCTAAGCTCTAAGTTATGAATATGAGTATTGTTTTGTTAAATATCACCAATGCCTAAGTGAGAAAACGCAGAACAACCACCTTCTCCACCTCAAACCGAAATTGAAATGGTTGAAATCGAAGGAAATCGCCTACATCCAACTTTGAAATAGGACTTCACAGTAGTGACTGGTGTGTAGAAGTATCAAGTTGATCCCACAAAAAGAAAAAAAAATTCTATATGTATATATATGTGTGTGTGTGCGCGTGCTAGTCATTTGAGCACCCAGGTGCTAAATAGTTAAGCACCCAGGTGCTAGTCATTTAAGCACCCAAGTAAAAGCATCTAAGCACTAAGGTGCCAGTTAGTAAAACACCCTTTTGTGCTAGTAAAAGCAGCCTCTTGGTGCTAGTCAAATAAGCCTCTTGGTGCTGACATGAGAAGCATGTTAGTAATTTTTTATCCATCTTTAGACACCAACTCGTGAATGCACTGACACAAACAATAAACAGATAGTCTTTTATCCATCATTGGAATCAAACCTACACCCACACATGCATCATATTAATACATTTTATACATAAGGATCATTCCGCATTCAAGTGCTACTTAAAATAGCCTATTGTAGATAGTCTAAGAATATTAATTCGATGTCTATAAGTATACTATTGTAGATGTTTATCATGGTGTCCTTGTATTTTTCTACTTGCTAAAGGCTATAGATTGTAATAACCCGGAAAATTTTTTTTTTATATATATAAAAATTTTCCTTGGTTATTAAATTTTTATTATCATATTATTATTAATTTTTGATGCATATGTATTATATATGATGTATGTGCATGTATATGTATATGAGTATATAATTTAAATCTAAATTGGGGTATACGTATATATATATATATATATATATATTGCAGTCAGTGTGTGCACTGTGTGCCGTGTGTGTGTGTATGTGTTGAGTGTTGTACACTCAAGAGAGCATGGCTTGTGGTTGTGTGTGGAAGTGGGAATTCAGGGTTTGGGAGGTGCAGGCCAGAACAGTAGGGTTAGGTCTGGTCTTAGAGAGAGAGAGAGAGAGTGAGGATGTGTGTGTGTGTGTGTGTGTGTGTGTGTAATATATACACTTGTGTGCACGGTTGAGTGGGAAATGAGAGTAAAGAGAGGAAGAAAAGAAGGAGAAACTGAGAGACAGAAGAGGAACAAAGAGCTTAAACCAGAGGTGAAGCAGGAGAGAGAAGGGGAGGTTGGCTAGAGAGAGAAACCAAAACCAAGGTGAGCCACCTTCTGTTCCAAATTCTTTTTAGCATGATTAATTTATTTTGCGTATAAGGTTAGAAAGAGTATGAAATATAGAGAATTTAGGAACAAGAATCAACCAAAATGGTTGAGGAACGAGGGAGAAATAGGGGTTATGGGTCAGTAGGGATAATCTGATTTATGAGCTGTGATGTTTTGAAAAGCTCATAATGGATGATTGGGAATCATGGGGATGAGATACAGGAAATGTTTGGAGTCGAAATGGGGCAAGGGCAGTGACTAAAAGTCACAAACATGAGTGTTTACCAGTTGGCCGGAAAACTGGTAACAAGAAATAATGGGACCATTCCTTCGGTTTGGAAGGTCCAAAACAGTGTTGGAGTGTTCTAAAATTACCTTAGATTCATTTAGGATAAAAAACCACCCTAAAAAGGCCAAGAAAATCAAGTTTGAAAAATTAAATTTTGCAAATTCCGGCCACCGGCGCCGGAGAAGGCGACCGGAGGCTCGCCGAAAAAACGGGGGGAGAAGAGGACTGTTCAGGTCCGGATCCGAGTTCGGTTCGGGTCGGGTCGGGCTTGGGCTGACCCGCCCCTGCCACGTGTCACTCCCATGTTTTAAATTAAAAGTTGAAATGGGCTGTTTGGCTACGGGGTTATGAAATTGAAATTGGGATTAAATTGGAAAACAGGGATATCCTATCCCTGTTTTGGATTAGCCACTGTTTGGCTATCCAAATTGAGAATAAGGGTTTTCAAAATTACAGAATTGCCCCTGGACTTTTAAAAATTACAAACTTGACCCTGTACTTTTTTAAAAATTTGATTTGACCCCTCAGCTTTCGAAAATTACACTTTAACCCCTAAACTTTTGAGAAATTACAATCCGACCCACCAGATTTAAATATTAATAAAATAATAATTAAATTAGTTAATTAATTAATTAATTAAATTAATTAAATTATTTAAATATTCTAAAATAATCTGGAGTCCAAATGGGACAAGTCATTAGTGTATTTTGACTATCTCGACCATTCTGAAACCAATGGTGAGGTCTGTTTTACGAGACGAGGTCCCAAAAAATAAAAGACCCGTAGTAACTTTTAAAATTACCAAAATGCCCTTGAATTGAAACACAGTCAAATGAACTCCAAATTAAGTAAACAAATAGTGAAACCTTATTATCTCGAGCATTCCGGACTCAACCGTGGAGTCCGATTTGTGAAAAGGGGTCTCAAAATGTAAGGACCCGTGAAGAGTGTAAAATGACTATTTTGCCCTTTTGAGCCTAGATGTCAGAATTGAATTCCACGAGAACCCAAACTTATTTTCTTCGACGTTCCGGACTCAATAGTAGAGTTTAATTTAGCAAAATAGAAACTTATAAAATAAAGACATAAAATTTGTTGAATAGCATCATTCAGGAAACAAATGAACTTAGTCACATGTTATGATTTTAGGGACACGAAAGGGCAAAGAGAAGGTGATCTGACCTTCGGTATTCTCACAGTGATCCTACTATACTACGAGTACACCTTCCCGAGTTGAGGTCGATTATCAGGTACGATATATTGTGCTAAGTAAGAAATAGAATTGAGATTAGGAATACTTGTTCTGCTGCCTTGATTGTTCACATGTTTGCTCGATTGTTCACATGCTTATGTGCTTCATGCTATCTTTCTATATGTTGGGTGATGATATAAATAATGATTGTATGTATATCGCATTTGTTAGTATATTGTGTGTGAATTGTATTCCTTGAGAACTATTGAGATTATGAGATATGTGATTGAAAACATGCTTTATGTATGAATGAAATGCATCATTAAGATTACATTGTGGCATGAATGAATAAGAGCATATTGGCATAGTGTGGTTCTTTGTGCATGGCGTGAGTTGAGCACGTGGTGCTATGCATTATGAGGGTGCAGATCCTGTGGTGAAAAACCCAAAATCGGCCAATAGGTACTCGCCTGCCTGACGGGTTCCGGACCGTGAAGCGAGACATACGTGACGGTACTCATGCCAGCGGGGAAGGACCGTATCATGAGACATGGGTGGGCATAGAGTTGTATGGGTGTGTCACGTATACTGCTCATATACTGTATACTGTTCATATACTGCCATCATGATATCGAATGCCATATAGAAATAACTGTACACTTACACATGCCACGCCCTTAGTTTTGTTTCTTGCATTAGCATTACATTGTACCAGCATGTTGAGCTGACCCCTTTAGTGGGGCAAACATTTCAGATGATGTTCCTGCTGTACGAGATATGGAGATGATTTGATTGGGGATTGTGTTGGGGCCCGAGGGGCACATTTGATATTGTATAAGGGCATAAGCCCGAGACTGCTTCTTATTTTGTATGTTGTAAACAAATGGACCAGACTCTATGTAATGTATCAGAACAGTATGTAGAATGTACGTGATTGTCCTTATTTGTCTTTTATTTCTTTATTATTTTATTTTTTTTTGTCTCGTTACTCGCGCCTCGGGTTCGCTGGAATTCGGGGCGTGACATAGATTATGCATGAAAAAGTTAGTTCTTTAATATTTTAGGGCTAGCACTTGCTCCTACACTTCTAAATATTAATTTCCCTTTGGTGCTAGTAAAAGTGGCACCTTGGTGTTAGTCAAATAAGCCTTTGGTGCTAGTCAAATAAGCCTCTGGTGCTAGCAAGAGAAACCCGTTAAATAATTTTTTATGTAGCATACACAAAATTTTGTTACATATTTTCGTAAGTATAATTAGTTCTTTGATGTTTCTTTTTTACATATTTTCAATTTATAGGAATGGAAGATGATGCTTTAAGTAGCTCATCAAGTATGGAAGTAGTTGAGGATAAAAATAAGAATGAAAAGGGGATAGTTGATTTGGAAGATAAAGTAGAGACTCCCAAGCTTGGAATGACATTTAGTAGTTATAATGAATTATATGATTATTATATAACATACGCGAAGCAATTAAGGTTCGCAGTTTGTATAAGATCGTCAACCAAAGGGCATGATGGAGAGTTGAAATATATTACACTTGCATGTTCTCGATCAAGTCAATCACAACACACTTCAAAGAATATTTTCAGACCACATCCAATAACAAAAATGAATTGTTAAGCAAAGATTAGAGCAATTTCAATCGATGGTGGAAGTTGGCAAGTAAACTCTCTTTCTCTTTATCATAACCACAGATTAAGTCCTGATAAGGCCAGATTCTATCGGTGTAATAGAGTGATGAGACCATATGTTAAAAGAAAGCTTGAAATGAATGACAAAGCAGGAATTAAAATAAACAAGAGTTACAATTCATGTGTTGTTCAAGCAGGGGGATATGAGAATATGACATTTTTAGAGAAAGATTGTAGGAATTATATTGAAAAATTAAGGCGATTGCAGCTTGGGAAGGAGATGCTGCTGCAGTCTAAGATTATTTTTTTAAGATGCAAGCTAACAATACAAATTTATTTTATGCAATGGATTTGGATGAAAAAGGTCGATTAAAAAATTTATTTTGGGCTGATACGAGAAGTAGGGTAGCATACGAAGAGTTTGGTGATGTTGTTACATTTGATACAACATCTTTAACAAATAAATATGACATGCCTTTTGTTCCTTTTGTAGGGGTCAATCATCATGGCCATTCAATATTACTTGGATGTGGGTTAATTTCAAATGAGGACATTGATACATTTACTTGGTTGTTTCAATCTTGGCTTACATGCATGTCCGGTCGTGCTCCAAGTGGTATAATTACTGATCAAGACAAAGCCATGAAAAAGGCAATTGAGAAATTTTTTCCCAATACACGTCATCGGTAGTGTTTATGGCATATAATGAAAAAAATACTAGAAAAATTGAAAGGTTACAAGAAGTATGAATCCATCAAGTTTATCTTACAAAAAGTTGTTTATGATACATTGAGTCCAAATGAATTTGAATGCAATTGGAATTCGATGATTGAGAAGTACAAGCTTCATGGTAACGAATGGTTGCTTGGAATGTACACAGAGAGGCATCGTTGGGTGCCAACTTTTGTGAAAGATAATTTTTGAGTTGGAATGTCCACCTCACAAAGAAGTGATAGCATGCATGCTTTCTTTGACGGGTATGTCAGCATGAAAACAACTTTGAAGCAATTTGTGGAATAGTACGAGAATGCATTAAAGATAAGGTATAGAAAGAGACTAAGGAAGATTTTAATTGCTTTAACTCATGGCTCCCTTATATAACTCATTATGATATGGAGAAGCAATTACAAGATGCTTATACTATTGCAAAATTTAAAGAGTTTCAAATAGAGTTGACAAGGAAGATCTATTGTGGCTTGTTTCTAATCAAAGAGGATGGTTCAATTTCAGAGTATACAGTATTTAAGGATGTAAAAATAGGAGAGAGCCAACAACGTGTAAATTTCAGGGTCTAGTTAAATGGAAAAGATTGTGAAGTTAAATGCAATTGTCGCCTATTTGAGTCTAGGGGAATTATATGTAGCCATGCAATTGTAACTCTACTTCATAATAAAGTTTATTGCATTCCAGAGAGATATATCATGCAACGATGAAGGAAAGATGTAAAAAGATGCCACACCAGGGTTCGAATAAGTTATAGTGACTATAGTGCCAAAGCAGAAGCCAAAAGATTTGATAGTTTGTGTAATTCTTTTCATGAGGTAGCTCACATGGCATCGGATTCTGAAGATAAATTCAATTTGGTGATGACTTGGGTAGGTGAGATGAAGAATAATTTAAAACATACAAAAGGTATTTGGGGAAGTAATCAAACTACTCCAAAAGTAAGCACTGAAAATAATTATGTTGGCGAAGGTCATGGTATATCAAATGAGAGTAAGAATATACTCACTCCATTAGCAGTTCGAAGTAAAGGACGCCCACCCTTTAAAAGGAAACAGTCTAAGGTTGAACAAATTGTTAAAAAGAGAAAAAAAAAAATAAAAAGAGATGGTATTTATAACAAACAATATCAATGAAGGTGGATTGGAGGTATATAAAAAATAATCATTTTGGTTATTCACTTTATTTTTTAATAGCTGGAATCATTTTTAATTATACCCAATTCTCTTTTATAGGATTTTGAGAAATTCAAAAGCATGGGCATTAGTTATATTGAAGGTCCTACTGCTTCTAATGTTGCTGATATAATTGGAACGCAAGATAACATTGTTGTGAGTAACACAAAACTGGTTTTGGTTATTTATTATTTTCCACTTATCAATCATAACTTCTAAAACATCCTTTAGTAGCTTTCTATATAATTATTTTTTATTTATTTTAGAAAAACTCAGCATATTTTTGGTCACTCGGTCAAAGAAGTCATGCAAACCAATCAAGTGGAGTTCGTCATGCTCATGCAAGTCAAATTTATGGTAGTACACCATTTTTTATGGAAAACACGAGTTTTCTCATTTTTCAACAAAACCATATCCAAGTATATAATTGAATATTGGGCAAATTACACTGACCTCCCCTAAGGTATCTGACAATTGCAGAAACCTCCCCTATAGTTTCTGAGATAACACTGTCCCCCTTTTGGTTTATTGATCTGTAACAGATTCCTTCCTCTCCTCAACGGTCGTGTCCGACGGTGGCGTTAAATGATGATGTATGATGATGTAAGCCAAAAAGTAATGTTATATGTCCAAATTGCCCTTGTAATTGATTAAACCTAAAACCTGATCCAAAATATATATTTTGAAAAAGACAAATATGCCCCTTAGAATTGTACAAATCTGGCCCTTAAAATTTTTTGGACTCTTATATATTCTCTTTGCTGTCCCAGCTTCAGCTACTGCTTTCCCAGTTTCTGCTTGCCACTTTGCCCATTTTCCCTCACTCACATGAGCAATTGCTTGCTGTTGAACAGAGGTAAGTGGGCTTGCTATACACATCTTTACTTATCAAAAAAAAAAAAAAACAATAATAAAACGGATTACTACATTTTTATATTCTTAATTAATTAGTTATCTTGTTTTTTCAGATGACCAGTTCAAGTTCTGCACAAAGTTCCTACAAGGGATTGAAATTTACAAACAAACTATGCAATTGTGGCAGAAAGGCAGCTGTGAAAATTACACAAAATGATGGAAAGGGAAACAAAGGTAGGTTATACTACTCATGTGAAGCGAAAGCATGTAAATTTTAGGAATGGTGTGCGCCTTTGGGAGCACTGGTGGAGTAGTATACTTCTATTGGAAATAGTGGTGCTCAATCGACAGATGAATTGTATGAGGTAAAGACCGAAGTAAATAGTATATCTACAAGGTTACAAATGGTTGAGCTTGGACAAGGAATGCTAAAAGTGCTAGTGATTGCAAGTTTTGTAATGTCTACTATTGCTTTCTTGGTAGCTGTAGGGGGTGTACTTCTACAGTGATGAGATAATTTGTACTAATCCTTAATATGTAATGGAACCAAGTGACATATTAACACCACATATTAATAACATTATTTCATGTCCATTATATAATGCATAAGAAATAAATCACATGAATAAATAATTGAAAAACATAAAACTGTGAAATCTTATATATAATCAGTCATTTACAATTGTCATAGTAACTGCCTCTTTTACAAAAAAATAACAAAGTGGCAGCAACCCAACTAAATCAAAAAAATTTCACCTAACATGAACATCCAGTAAGCAACCCAACTAGATCAACCATATACACCTAACATGAACATCCAGCGGCCACTATTACAAAAAAAAAAATAACAAAGTGGTAGCAACCCAACTATCTAGAGTTCATAATAACATCTAGCAGCCAATTTAACAAAAAAGAACAAACTGGCAGCAACCCAAATGGCTGTACAGATTTACAACTGTCATAATTGCCTTTTTTACAAAAAAAAAAAAAAACAAAAAAGTGACAGCAATCCAACTAGATCAGACCATATACACCTAACATCTAGCAGCCAACAAAAAAAACAAAACAAAATGGCAGCAACTGTGACTGAGAAACTGTAGCACCTGCCACACAAAAAAAACCTCCAACATAGTAAAAAAAAAAATAATTTGATACTAAGAAAGGATAAGTAGCACCTGAACTTGCAGCAACAGCAACCAACACAGCAGCAGCCAACACAACAGAAACCAACGCAGCAACCAAAAAATTAACATACAAAATAAATGGTGTTAGTGATTATGGTAGGAAAAATATCAGAGATTGAAAAAAAAAAATATAGCAATTGTATAGGAACTTCACCTGAACTTGCAAAATTATAAATTTTTAGTCTTTGAACCTAGAAAGGAGTGGTCCACCCCTTCCCCTCCTTGTAGCTTTTCCTTGTCCCCTTTGAGCTCTATTTTTCATCTCATGCCCAACATGTGACTGAGAAAAAACCAATTAAATTTCACAATGTTCCATTAATTACAAAATGTCTCAATTTTGATTTTTTGTGCCAATAACTACAGTTAAAAAGTCTGCAATACAGCAGAAGTCATAAAAGTCAAAAAGACACTTCTGCAACTATATATCATTTTCCAAGCCCCATGTGCCTTGAGTTAGCATCATCCTTACACCCACCACTTTTACAGTCACCCACAACCCCAACATACTATGATATTATATCAATTCAAACTTATCAGCACTCATAGTTGTGGAGAGAAAGATACACTTCATGACTAACCTGAGGCTAGAATTACAAGCAGCCAAAGTGATCATTACATGATTCTCACACACAAGCTGGTGTGAAGAGAAAGAGAGGGCATCTCTTTAATGCTTCCATAAGTGAATGAGATGGAACAAAAGCCTTTTAACAAAATAAGAAAGTAGCCTGGGATGCACAATTGACATATATATATATATATATATATGTGTGTGTGTGTGTGGGTAATGTAGTCTGTATTTGCAGACAATGGGAAATTTTGATAAGACAACATGTATCTATCCACTTTAACAATGACCTCACTGCACAACTTCATCTCTGATCATGCTGAATCAACCAAGATCTAGTTGGCCTAATGACACTCTTTGAGTATAATTTTACTGGTTACACTCTTTGACTAGGCCCCAAAAGTTAGCAAATCCAACTAGCATGCAGTCTTAGTTATTAGTTACTTCAGAATTTTACTTTGAAAGTGTATTATAACTACTGTGAAACACTGAAATTATTTACCTCTTGTGTGAAACACTGAGATCCAGTAGCCTGAGACCCATGAAGAGAACTTCCAGCTGAAGTTGGTGGCTGCACAATCAATTAAAAGTGTATTAGAATCTTAAAACTGCTACATGAAACCAAATTATATTAGTAAAGATGGCTTACCGTTACTATTGTTGCTCCTCTACCATGTCATCTACCTCTCACAAGGGCTCTTTGGCAAGCTCTCCTATTATGTCCCCATTGTTGATAGATTTTGTACTTAAGACTGTGTGCTTGTCTTGCTTGTCTAATACCCCTAACATCCTCATCGGACTCTCTTCTTCTATTTTTCCTCGGCCTACCAAGCAAACGTTTTAGATGTGGAGGTTGTATTGGGTCACCCAGAACACCATCTTTTTTCCACATTTTTGGATCATTTATAGGATGCAAAATATTTTGATGGGCTACTATGTACCTCTCATTGGTAAATGCAACATCACAATACTCCTCTATGTTCCATCTCATGTAAGAAATTCCAGTTGCTGCATGCTTACAAGGCAAACCAAAGATTTCCCATGAATTAAGGTTCACCACATAACTGACAACCTCTCCATCCTTCACCTTAAACTCCATTCCCCTAGCAAAGAAAATAGTGCATTGCCTAGATGCTACAACAATTTTCACCAACTTTTTCTTAATATTTTCAGTCACTATTCCCTCCCAACTACAGTCCTTTTCAAACCTTTCTCTTATCCTACACATAATTTTTGACCTAACACCCTCCAACATAGTCAACATTGGCTTACCCCTCAAACTACCCCCCCAATTATTAAACGATTCAGTTAAGTTATTGGTGACATGGTCGTTCTTCAATCTAGTGTCAAAGGCATGCCTTAACCACAAAGCAACAGGTACTTTCATTAACCAAGTGTGTGTATCAGCTAATACCTCCCTCAAGTGGTCCATTGTTTCCCTAAAGTCAACCTCATTATATGATCTAGCTGCCTTCCAAAAATATTTTCTGACCAACATTCTAGGAAACTTACTCCTCATGTTAGCACATAAATGTCGACAACACCGACGATGAGTAGCTTCTGGAAATGTCTCAGCTATAACTCGATCAAGTCCCTATTTTATTGAAAATGCAACAATGTTAAAAACAGGCTGAAGCATAAAGCAATGTTAAATAATTGATAAACTAGACAATTATAAGTATTTAAATTCAATACCTTCTATTGATCACCCATAAAGGTCTAAGGAACTTCACTTGAATGTGCCCCAATGACTATATTCAGGTTTTGAAGGAAAAACCCCCAGCTATCCCTATTTTCACTTTCAACCACTCCCATAGCAATGGGAAATAGCCCATTGTTTCCATCTAGGGACACTGTAGCCAAAAGAACACCACCATAGGGACCTTTCAAATGACATCCATCAATTCCTATGAAGGGCCTACAACCAGCTTTGAACCCCTTAAACAATGCCTCAAAAGCAATAAATATCCTCTTGAACAAAGGATTCATTAATAATAAAGGTCTCTTACACTCTATCTTCACTAAGCTATCGGGATTGGTTCTCTTAATTTCACTAGCATACATAGGTAGCATTGTATAGGAACTCCTATGTTTTCCCTCTATTTCATCTAATGCACTCCTCTTTGCCTTATACAATTGCATCATGCTAGCCTCAATCCCATATGTCTTTTGGAGGTATGTCTGCATTGCATCAACCTTAATGTTGGGATTTGTCTTGATAACTTCCCCTAATTTTTTGGCAATCCAACTTGAGTTTGCATTGGAGTTGGATTGTAACCTCACACATGTATGCTTACCCTCATATCTCTTAATCATATAAGTCATACCATCCAGCAAAGGGGAAGCATGTATTCTCCACATGCAACTAGAATCTGCACAATGTGCAGTCACCCTAGCTTTCTCATTTTTCTCTCTACTAATACTACAACCCTGTTGAATAGTATAATCCCTTAACACTTCTCTGAACTTATCCACATTTTCAAATAATTGCCCTGATTTCAACACAATTTTATCACCCTCCCTAGCATGATATTCCTCCCCATATAAATTATACTCAAATACCCTACTTGTAGACTTGCCCTTGCCCTTACCCTTACTCTCACCCTCACCCTCACCCTCACCCTCATTAATACTGCTGTCGACTGAACTAGGATTATATTCAGCATCATCATTAGAATCAAAATCTGACAAATCATCTTCACCATGTACTTCAACATTCACACTAGGGCTGGCAGCAGTGTTACATGTGGACTTCCTTAAGTTCTCATTAACTGAAGGCACAAATGCTTCATCTTCAGTTGTTAACCCATAAACATCATCATTGTCACTGATATTGATTTCATCTTCACTGCTCTGACTACTAACTGTGACAGTCTCACTAACATCTACAGTATGACATGGAACTGCACTCATTGTGGTAACATAAATATTGATTTTCCTACCGTTATGGATTTCAAACATTTTTAAAACATCCAAATCACTTGAAACAATCATTCTATCATTAGAACCACGAATATCACAATGCAAGTTAATTGCAAAACCAATAACTGCAGACACATGAGATAATGACAATTCACCTACATCTTGAAGCAATTCTATATAAGAATATTTATCTGGGTCTACATTCGATATTGCACATTTGAAGACCCTTCCACATTTACCATTGCTTGTCTGTGTGGTCATCTGGTGTAAACAAATTGTACATTTGAAGATGGAGCATCCATCTCGACTCGGCCTCCCTTCATTTGGAAATCTTAGGCTCCTTTATCTTTAAGGTCTTGACCTCCCACATCCTGAAAATCTTGACATCTTTCATCTTCAGAATCGTAACCTCCTACATATTGGAAATCTCAACATCTCTCATCTTCAGAGTCTTGACCTCTTACATCTTCGAAATCTCGACATCTTTCATCTTTAGAGTCTTGACCTCCTACATCATAGAAATCTCGGCCTCTTTCATTTTTAGAGTCTCGACCTCCAGCATCTTCTGGAAATGAAGAATTAATAAATAAAAGAATACTTTTGAATGATCACAATTTACTTAAAGAGTAACGAAGAGAAAAGAGAATGTGATGCCTAAAGATGATGATTGCATTGAAATAGAGATATGAAAGAAAACTTTTGTTATATATTTGAGCATTTTACTAGTACCAGAGGCCTATTGGACTAGTACTATAAGTTTTTTGAATTAGCACCTCGGTGCTTAACAGACTGGAACCTAGGTGTTTAACTGACTGACACTTGGATGCTTAACTGACTGGCACCTATATTCTTAACTGAGTGACACCTGGTGCTTACTAACTGGCAACTAAGGAGTAAGAACTGTGTGCCCTGAAATTAGGTAGTGGGTGTGAGCTGTGGGGGTAGTAGTTAGCAAAGCTCAGTCCAAGTATATGTTCACACACACTATGGTAGGTGTAAATTTTCTTCATAAAATCATTTGTGAACACTGTTTGTTTGTGTAATCTAGGAGAGAGAGAGAGAGAGAGAGAGAGAGAGAGAGAGAGAGAGAGAGAGAGAGAGAGAAAATGTGTGTGTGTGTGTGTGTGAGTATATGTGTGTGCATGTGTCTTGACCCAAAACAATGAAATGAAAATTGAAATTAATGGCCATAAACTTGAAACTTCATCATACCAAATCCAAGAAATTTAAATTAATGACAAACAAGAAGATATAGGCACATAAAAATATTGAAAGACATGGAATCCACTACTAGTACTCATAAGAACAACTGGGCAATGAAATATAGCATCAAATTCATATTTTAAACAATGATAGAATTATCTTTCAACAATACATAAAAATCAATCAATGGAAGGCTATAGAGAACAGAAGCAATTGATCTGCATTTATTCATTTAAAAAAAGAAAAGAAAAGACAAGTTGGCATGGACAAATAGTTTGCAATTAATGGAAAAACATTATTTGCCAAGGCATAATATACTAGAAACACTGAAGCCTATATAGAAAACTATATCTGAAAGCTAGAAGTGAAACTCAATACAGCTTTATTGTTTCATGCAAATCAATTTTGCAATTTAAAATGATATATAAACTTTGAGATAAGAGACAACACGTAATGATAACTGTGGCTGAAGTACAAGAAGCATGACAAGGTTGGCAGCAGGAAAAATAGTGAAATGGTTTGGGGAGAAAAGATGTAAACCGAACACAAGGAGGAATGAGAAAAACAAAATCCAACCAAGTATTCAAAATGGTAAAACAAATTTGATAAAATGAGTAAGGGCAAAGTGAAACAGAGAACTAGGAATCTCTCAAAATTTCACATAATTCACATAAACATACACATACACACACCAAAAGAAAAGAAAAAAAAAAAGAAAAAACGAGTATAACCTTCAAACAAAAGGTATGGGGTAGAGCTAAATTGTTGGAAGAGTTTAATTAACCTTCTCAAAAGAAATTTGCAACTAATTAGCATTTTCACTAAAAAAAAATATGGAAACAACCCTCCCAAAATAATATGTATTTAGCCAATATTTGCTGAAAGAGAGATGGAGGAAAAAAATTTTGTGAGTTTACAGAACTAAAATTTATAACCAAAGATACAGTCGCGTCATTGAAATGAGATCACTGGAATGAGATACAGTGAATGCCGTCAAATGCTACGGAGAAGGGCGAAGAACTGATAGAGAGATTAGATGCCACCGGATGCCGCCGGTGTGGGAAACCGTTGCCGGAGATACAGTCGCCAGAGTAAGTAACAGTGGGATGTCGCCGGAATCTACCATAGTGGGAGACCGTTGCCGGAAAGACAATGCCACTAGATGCTTGGCCGCTGGATGCCGCCGGTGTGGGAAGCCGTTGCCGGAGAGACGATGGGTAAAGACTGAAAGAGAGATTAAGGGCTTGAAATGTCATGACCTAAAATCCACCCTGTGCGGACCTCGTATCGCAACCGCCACCCTTCAGCTCGAGGGCCTTAGGGCAAGGCTCACATAAGCAACAGTATCGGATGGCGGTGCAGCCTGTGTTTGCGGAAGCGTGAAAACTTTTTTTTTTCTTTTCTCATTTTAAATCTTTTGCACATCCGCCCGGTACTGCTACTCTTTCGAACGGTATACATGATTATACATTCAGAGCATAATTAAAACTTAAAAACTTTATAATTAATACATGTTTAACTGCCCCATGGGGTTAATACATAACAGTTCACTACTTCCTAATACAAAAGTTACTACTCAAAATTCATAACGTTCCACAAAGGAACTATTTAAAAAATCCCTTCAAAAGAAAATGGCTAAGTTCATCATCGTCGTCATTAATATTAAAACTGTCGTCCGTCACCTGAAAGGAGGGCGGATAAAGATCCAGGTAAGCTAAACTAAGCTTGTGAGTAATTCCAGCATTCATCATGGGGTTTCAATTGGCAGTGGTTTAGCACATGAGAGTTTATAAAATAGTCACCACCAATTGATCATATTCTTTGAACACAGAATTTATGCATTCTTTAAAACAGATAGCTTTAAAACATTTAGAGTATTCAAGCTAAACATGTACTTCTTCAAATAAAGTATATGAACTTTAAAACACGTAGACATGTATAGAAAAATGAGAGTAAAACTTGCTTTCATTTTCACACGTATCATCTTATCACTTTCGTTAGTAGAATCTGTTTTGAACTGAACTCCAATCTTACTACAATGGAGATATCTCATGCCTGGGGGTTTATGTCATGACCCGAAATCCACCTTGTGCGGATCTCCGGATCGTGACCCGCCACCCTCAGACCCGGGGGCCATTGGGCGGAACGGTCCTGTAAGCAGCGGTATCGGACGGCGGTGCAACCTGTGTTTTACGGAAGCGTGAAAACTTTTTCTTTTCTCATTTAAAATTTAAGCACTCCGCCTGATACTGCCGCTCTACACATATGCATACACATGGTTATACAATCAAAGCATAACTAAAATATTACAGACTTATATCATACAACCATCAACGTTAGTTACCCCGTAGGGTTTATACATATTGTCATATTGTATCTTAAACATAAGTGCTATTAAACATTACATAACTCCAAAAAGGAACCATCTAATCACATCTCCATAAGCCAGCAGATACACCGTCTTCAAAACTCGACTACTGTCAGTCACCTGAAAAGGGGATCCGAACAAAGTCTGGGTAAGCTAATCTAAGCTTGTGAGCAATTCCAACATTCGTCATGGGGTTTCAATCAACAATGGTTTTAGCTCATAAAAGTTTATAAATCAATCACTGTCAATTGTTCGTATCTTTTGAACACAGAATATATGCATTCATAAAACTCATAGCTTTGAAACATTTAAAACATTCAAAACATTCAAGCTAACATATGCTTTTTCATATAAAACTTGTAACTCTGAATACAAAATATATGCATTCCATAAAACTCATAACTCTGAAACATGTAAAGTGTTCAAGCTAAAAATGTGTTCTTCTTTAAATAGAGTATATGTGAACTCAAACATGTAAATATGAAAATGAGGATTAAAATCTGCTTTTATTTTCAAATATCTTTTCTTCTCACTTTTACTCTTGGAATCTGTTTCGAACCAGACTCCCGTTTTACTCTTGTCGAGATATCTCTTTGCCTGTAGGATTAGATCCTGCTACCAGGCATTTGACAATCCATTGAATTCCATAGAACCCAAAAGCTTGTCGGCTCCACAGGATAATAGAGTCCCTTGCTGTAATAACCCGAAAAATTTTTTTTTTTAAATATATAAATTTCCATGGTTATTATTAATTGTTTTATTATTATTATCATTATTATTATTGAATTCTTGATGCATATGTTATATATATGCATGGTATATGTATGGTGTGTATGTATACATGTGTAGGGTGATATATGTGCATGAATATGTATGAGTATATACATATATTTAACAGTGCATGTGTGCACTAGGTGAAGGGGCACCAGACCGTGAGGGAGTGTGTGTGTTTAGTGTGTGTCTAGTGTGTGTATATAAGTGATATATATACATATAGGTAAGTAGGGCAGCTTTGCATTAAATGCAAAGCTGCATGAGGGGAAGAAAGCAGGTGGCTGATACAGAGAGAAAAAGGTCAAAGAAAGGGGCTGTGAAGGGGGAGTAACCGAGGGAGAGAAATGGAGGTGTTTGAGTGTATAAGTTGGTCTCGGTTGGGAGGAGAGAAAGGCAAGAAAAACTGAGAGAAGGAGCAAGAGAGGTCGTGTACATTGGGAGGAGTCCAAGGAGCTTGAACCAGAGGTGAAGCAGAAGAGAGAAGGAGAGGTCGGCTAGAGAGAGAAAAATCCAGAAAGAAAAGGGGTGAGTAGTTCCAGTTCTGAATTCTCATTTCCTTGCATATTAAATTGCTTTAAATATAGGGTCTTGTAATGTATCAAATGTAGATTATCTTGCAAGAAAAACCAAGTGGAATGACCAAGAAATGAGGGAGAACAGTAGGGTTGCAGGTCACGGTTGGGGGAAATGGGTTGTGATATTTTATGTGTTAAATTAGACTAGAATGATGGGAAATAACCTCCTAAGGTGCAGAAACCATTTGGGGTCTGAACTAACCAAAACCAGTGAGGGAAAATGGAGAAATAGAATCGGCCGGAGTTTTGACCGAGGGTTTGACCCTCTATTTCATGGGAATCTAATGGGTTGAGTCCAAAACTAAGCCTAGATATGGAATCCTTGGGAGAAAATGAAGAAAACTGCATTTTGAAACCTTGAAAATCTCGCCGGAGAAGGCGCCGGAACCCTACTGGCCCATCGCCGGAAAATCGGGGACGAAGGGGGGGCTGATCCGGGCTTGGGCCGGGTCGGTTCGGGTCTGGTCGGGCTTGGGTCGGTCCGCCCCTGCCACGTGTCGCATTGATGTTTTAAATTAAAAACCTAATTGGGGCTGTTTGGTTGCAGAGATAAGAAATTAGAAATTTGAATAAAATAGGAACAGGGATATCTTATCCCTGTTTTGGGATTAGCCACTGTTTGGCTATCCAAATTGAGAATAGGGTTTTGCAAATTACGAAATTGCCCCTGAACTTTCTGAAAATTACCATTCTGTCCTGAACTTTCGGAAATTACCCTTTAACCCCTAAACTTTAGAGAAATTACAATTAGACCCACCAGATTAAATATTAATAAAATAATAATTAAATTAATTAATTAATTGATTTAATTATTTAAAATACTCTAAAATAATCCGGAGTCCAAATGAGACAAGTCATTAGTGTATTTTGACTATCTCGGCCATTCTGAGACCAATGGTGAGGTCCGTTTTACGAGACGGGGTCCCAAAAAATAAAAGACCCGTAGTAACATATAAAATTACCAAAATGCCCCTGAATTGAAATACAGTCAAATGAACTCCGAACTTAGTAAACGAATGGTGAAACTTTATTATCTCGAGCATTCCGGATTCAACCGTGGGGTCCGATTTGTGAAAAGAGGTCACGAAATGTAGGGACCCATGTAAGGTGCAAAATGACTGTTTTGCCCTTTTGAACCCAGGTATCCGAATTGAATTCTACAAAAGCCTAAACTTATTTTTTTCGACGTTCCGGACTCAATGGTAGAGTCTAATTTAGCAAAATAGAAACTTATGAATTAAAGACATAAAATTTGATGAATAGCATAATTCAAATGACAATGAACTGAATCTCATGTTATGATTTTAGGAACACGAGAGGGCAAGGAGAAGGTGATCTGACCTTCGGCATTCTCACTGTGATTCTACCATACTTCGAGTACACCTTCTTGAGTTGAGATCGATTATCAGGTACGATATATTGTGCTAAGTAAGAAATAGAATTGAGATTAGGAATACTTGCTTTGCTGCATTGATTGTTCACATGTTTGCTTGAGTGTTCACATGCTTATGTGCTACGTGCTATCTTGTTAAGTTGTATGATGATTATGGGTATATCACATGTGTTAGTGTAGTGTGTGAATTATATGCTTTAAAGAACTGTTGATATTATGAATTGTGTACTTGAAGGCATGCTTTATGTATGAATGAGATGCATCATTGAGATTGCATTGTGACATGATGAGATCAGAGCATATTGGCATAGCGTAATTCTTTGGACATGGCGTGGGTAAGCACTTGGTGCTTTGCATTATGAGGGTGCAGATCCTGTGGTGAAAAACCCAAAATCGGCCAATAGGTACTTGCCTGCCTGACGGATTCCGGACCGTGAAGCGAGACATACAAGGTACTCATGCCGACGGGGAAGGACCGTATCATGAGACATGGGTGGGCATGGAGTTGCATGGGTGTGTCACGCATACTGCTTATATACTGTACATTGTTCATATCCTGTCATCATGATATCGAATGCCATATAGAAATAACCGTACACTTGCACATGCCACGACCTTGGTTTTGTTTCTTGCATTAGCATTATATTGTACCAGCATGTTGAGCTGACCCCTTTAGTGGGGCAACATTTCAGATGATGTCCCAGCAGTACGAGACGTGGAGATGATCTGACTAGGGACTGTGTTAGGCCCAAGGGGCGTTTGTTTTTGATATTGTATAAGGGCATAAGCCCAAGACCGTATTTCATCTTACATGTTGTAAGCAAGTGGACTAGACCTATGTATGTGTCAGAACAGTGTACAGAATATATGAGAATGTTATAATTATCTTTTATTCCTTTATTATTTTATTTCTTTTGTCTCGTTCCTCGCGCCTCGGGTTCGCTGGAATTCGGGGCGTGACACTTGCGAACCCCAATACCCTATCTCGTGCTTATGCACAGTTATCTTGTATTTCAAGAAACTACTTGTATCTCATGGCTTCTTCTCATAAATACTATTTAAAAGTATTCAACACAAAGTATATAACTTTTATTATAGAACTTTCAATTCTCAGAATATACGAATTTAGAATATATCTCAGAGATTTTGCAATTTAATAAAAGAAAACTCAAACATGCTAAGGCATATTTAAAGGAACTGTAATAAATCTGTTATCTGAGTAGAGTAATTCAAAACAGAAGGCGTATGAAAACTGAATTCGATATTCTAATACTTTTCATGACTTGAACTCAAAACTTCTTTGAAATCCGTGAAGTTAAATCTCCACTTCGAATGTAGGGTTACTCACCTCGTGCGTTAACCTGGCCTTATTGAGAAGCTTTACTCTTCGTCCTACTCCTCCTTATCCTAGACAATTTATAAAAATTTCATAAATCTCACATGAATTTAAATTACCTTGGTTCTAATCTTAGACGGTGTAATTTGAATTCGAATTTCAACCTGAGTCAAACTATATTACTTTCTAAGTGTTTTTCATGATAACTAAAGATTACCTTTGAATCCACTCATTCAGAGTCTCAGTATCTTCTTGTTTTTTCAGTTTAGCTTCGGCAATCATCGCCTTTGTGGGCGATTTGTGCATAAAGGGCCTGACTGAAATCACCTCAGTGGATTTGGCAATTCTTATTTTCCTCTCAATCACCTTTTGCTGCCATAACATGTCTTGCATAAAGGCTTGTTGTTTCGGATCCTTAGCCCTCTGGGCCTTGTTCATGATTGTGAACTTCTGTGGTTGTGCTTCCGTAATTATCACCTAAGAACAATTTATGAGTTAGAAATTTTATTCTAAGGTTGATGTGTTGTCGTGTCTTTTCGTACTTCATGTCCTCATATACGCCGTAGATTAGTACTTTGGCATTACTTTAATTTATAGTCATCTGACAGATGCTATTTAACAAATTTTATGTCTTTTATTTTAGACATTTCTTTTGATCGAATAGACTCTACCATTGAGTCCAGAGCGTAGAAGAAAGTCAGTTTAGGCTTTTCTAAAATTTAATTTGGACTTTTGTATGTAAAAGGGCAAAATGGACATTTACCGTTTTACGTGTCATATTTTTTCGTACTTCATTTCGTAATTTGGACCTCACCATTGGACTCAGAAGGTCCGAGATAGTAAGAATACACTAATAATTTGTTTATTTTGGACAAGGGGTAATTTGGTCATTTACCCCTTTATGTATCTTTATTTTTCGGGCTCCGTCTCGTAAAACGGACCCTACCATTAGTCTCAGAATATCTTAAATAGTAAGGATACACTATTCATATGTTTAATTTGGACTTCATTTGCTTCGTATATGACTTAGGGGCAAAATAGTAATTTTGCTTTATTTATTAAATAATTAAATTAATTATTTAATTATTTTTCCAGGGGCTTAATTGCATAAAATTTTTATCAGTTGGGCCACAGTAGAATTTCTCAGAAACTCTAGGGTCAAAATATAATTTTTGCAAACTTTCGGACTGAACCAGTGGGTTCAGTCACATTTCAGGTGAACCGGTCTAGTTTCAACTGAACCAATCCGGTCTGGTTGGGTTTATTGCGTGATGCTGACGTCATGATGACGTCAGCCCTAACGTTTATTTAATTTAAAACCATGTTAAAACGCCGTCGTTCTACTTATTTGGTGACAAGCCCAGAGGCTGCCACGTGTCTGAGTCGACTCGGCCTTATTTCAAAAACCGAGTTGACTCATCTTCTTCTTCCCCACGTCGACTCCACTGTTGCCCTAAATCCCGAATTCCATTTTCTTCATTTTCGTGAAGTTTGGATCAAGGTTTCTTAACTGTTTTTAACTTATTTCATTTCTGGAACAGCATTTAAGAGTTTGACATTCATTTGGAAGATCAAACTGATCTCTTTAGCTCGTTTCAAGGTTTGATAATCAAACCTGTAAATGGGTCGTAAATATTGGTTTCTTAGCCAAATCCTTTGGGATTTGTCCTGTTATGATCCCCTCTTCATGGGGTTTCACTTCTCATTCTTTTCTTTAAGTTTTGGTACAATTTTAAAGAAAGTGTTCAACCACCTATATCCTGCAACTAAAAATTTGAGGGTTGTTTCCATGGTTTTATGATTGCGGTTAGGGTTTTTCAGGGCCCTTACGACCTCACCTTGAAGCCCCTATGCTTTACTTTCGATATACTTGCCAACGTTTCAGACCTGTATTAACCCAGGTCCTACCATGGCTGCCGTTCTGGATTTCCTTTTTAAAGTGCTCTAATACTAAATTTTCATGCATGGCTCAACTTTAAACATATATTGAACATCATATAAAGAAAACAAACTCTAAAACAGTTCATATCTATTCTATATTTTTAGAGAGAGAAAATACCTGTTTTTGATGTTTTATATCTCTCTCTCTCTCTGGTTCTCTAGCTCTTCTTCCTTAAGCTTCCTAACGCTCTTCAGGGTCAGTTTCTTACGAACCAAGCATGCTTTGCATGCCTTGGCTTTTTAAACTCTCACCACCGACCCTTCTCACTCTACTTTCTCTCTCTACACGTTTGAACCCTACTCCTAGCTCTCATCATTCTTTTCTTACATGATTTTAATGCTGCCTTATCTCATCTCAGCTTCTCTTAATGATTCTTGGATTTAAGCTTGATATTTTGCAAACTTTATATATATACATATATATAAACACACACTAACATCATGCAACACACACACTGCCGTCACAGTAACCACATATACACACACTGTTCATACTCTTTAACTGTATATATATACATAACTTTATCATTTCTTATTCATATACATGCATGCATACATACATATTTTCTTATACATACATACCATATTCAATTTATAATTAATATAGTATACTCTTTATAATTAATTATTTAATTTAATCTATAAAAATCTTCACACTGATTTTTATAATTTCGTAAGTCGTGCATGTGACCCGGTATCCCAGGTCGGGATCTTACAGATTAGATCCTGTTACCTGGCATTTTACGTGTCATAGTTGAATCTCAAAGAAACTCAACGTTGCATGTAGTGCTTATGCACGAGTTATCTTGCATTATTAGTGGCAACAAGAGGTATAAAATACTTACAAATAGATGCTATTTAAAAGTGTTAAAACATGGCCTCCCTATAGTTGCATTTGAAAACATATAACATATAACTTCTTCAATAGAACTTCAAATATTTGGAATAAGCAAATTCAGCATACTTAAGGAAATTGGCATTAGGAGAACTGTAGTAGAAACCATTCACTGAGCATGTTAAAATCGAGTTTATCAGAACAGAATAATTTAAAACAGGAATCATGTAATACTGAATTTGATATTCAAAGCTTCAGATATCTTGAACTTAAAACTTCTTCAAATCCATGGAGTTAAATCTCCACTTCAAATGCAGGGTTACTCATCTTATACGTCTGGGTTGGCGCTATTGAGGTGCCTTCCCTTTGCCTTTCCCCTTTCTCAACCTAAAATAGTTTAGGGGAATCTCATAAACTTCATATAGATTCAAATCAACTTGTGGTTTAAATCTATCCTTGGACTGTGTAGGCCTAACAAAAAAAATCAGCCTAATTGTGATTGTACTACGTGCTTTAATGATGAATAAATATTACCTCCGAAGCCATTCACTTAAGGTTTCAGTGTTTTCTTGTTCCTTAATTTTCGCTTCAACAAGTTGTGCCT
This sequence comes from Nyssa sinensis, assembly GCA_008638375.1. Lineage (NCBI taxonomy): Eukaryota > Viridiplantae > Streptophyta > Magnoliopsida > Cornales > Nyssaceae > Nyssa > Nyssa sinensis. The sequence continues at coordinate 17,541,237 of CM018043.1, forward strand.
TCGTTGGGGTTCTATACATGAACGGCCTAACTGAAAAGATTTCACATGTCGTAGCGATCCAAATTTTCTTGGCAATCACCTTTTGTTGCCATAATAAATCTTCCATAAAAGCTTCTTGTGTTTTACCCATACTGATTACTTGAGCCTAAACCTATAACACAATTTAACGTGTTAGAAATTAACTTCATTTTTAACTATACTCTTCTGGTAGCTCCATTAATTTTAAGTTTGATTTATTTACTTCACATGTCGACATGTCGTGTCTTTCCGTACTTCACCTCGAAATACGAGCCTTAGTTTAGTACCTCGACAATGTTCTAGTTTATAGCCACCTGACTGATGCTATTCATCAAATTTTATGTCTCTTTATTTTAGACACTTCTTTTGGTCGAATAGACTCTACCATTGAGTCCGGAACGTCGAAGAAAGTCAATTTAGGCTTTCGCGAAACTCCGTTTGGGTTTGGTAGCAATAGGGGCATTTTGGTCATTTTAGCATTTTTAAGGGTCTTTAATTTTTTGGGACCTTATCTCGTGACATGGACCTCACCATTGAGTCCGAAATGACAAAGAAAGTCAATTTAGACTCTCTCTTTAGTTTTAATTTGGCTTTAAGGGTACTAGGGGTAATTTGGTCATTTTACTCCTTTACGTGTCTTTACTTTTCGGGGTCCCGTCTCACAAAACGAACCCCGCCATTGGTCTCAGAATATCCAAAATAGTTAAAATACACTTTTCACATGTTTAATTTGGACTCCATTTGCTTCATTTATGGCCCAAGGGTAAAATAGTCATTTTACCCTATTTATAAAATAATTAAATTAATTATTTAATTACTTTTCCAGGAATATATTTGAATTGATTTCTTAAAATTTGGGCCAAAACAGAATATTTCATAGCCTTGGGCTCAAACCGTAAATAACCAAAGTTTTGGTTTATTTAATTTAAATTTAATAAGTGAACCAGTGGGTTTACACCATAAAACCCTAGACCGGTTTAGGAATCCCATGAATCAGCCGGTTTACATAACTACAGTGAACCGGGATAAAATATCCCTACTGTTTAGTCTTATCCGTGTTTAGGGCAGCCTCATTCTGATTTCTATTCCTTATTCCCGTATCCAAACAAGACCTATTTGGTTTTAAAATTAAAACGAAATTCCAAAACGACACCATCCCACTTAAACCCTTTCATGCGATGGGTCGGGTTCCGACCCGAATTTGATTCCACCCAAACTCGACCGTTCACTGTTCATCTTCTTCCGCCTTGTTTCCCCCGTGTTGCCCTAATTATAGGTTTTCTTCCTTTTCAATTTCGTGAAGTTTGGCTCAACCAAATCTTTCTGTTTTTAATCCAAATAGTTTCTGGGATATCATGGAGGATTTTGGCATTCATCTTGGTGTTCAAATTGGTCTCATGAGTTCGGGCAGAGGGTTGATAACCCAACCTGCAACTCATTCGTATATGCTCATTTTTTAGCCAAAATCATTGAGGTTCATTCTGTTGAGATCCATTTTCCATAAGGTTTCATTCCCCATTCTTTAAACTTAGTTTTGGTGTGAGTTTTAGAGTTTGGTTTTCAAAACCAAAACCTGCAACTCGTGTTATGGGGGTCATTTCTCTTGATTTTTGATCGCGATCATAGGTTTCTAACATGCTTGTAGTGTCTAGTTCAGGTCTTGATAAGCCAAACATGGTTTGGTGGTGATGGATTCAGACCTGCAGTAAGCAAGGTCCTCCAATGGTGGCCTCTTCTAGGTTTCCATTTTTTTGGTGTTTTTAAGACCTAAAATCATGCTTGATAAACTTTTAAACATATATTAAACATCCCACATATATAAACTACTCAAAAACAGTTTATATTCATGAAAAATCTTAGAGAAATAAAATGACGAGTTCATGTGTTCACACCTGTTTGTTGTGATTTTTTTGACCTCTTTCACTTCTAACTCTCTCCCTTCTTCTTTTCAGAACTCTCTCTTTCTCTCTGTCACGCCCTGAATTCCAGCGAACCCGAGGCGCGAGTAACGAGATAAAAGAAAATAAAAATACTAAAGGAATAAAGACGATTAAGTATAATTACATACATTCCGTACGCTATTCTGATACATACACAAGGTCTGGTCCATTCGTTCACAACATACAAAACAAGATACAATCTCGGGCTTATGCCCTTATACAATATCAAAAGCGCCCCTTGGGCCTAACATAGTCCCTAATCAGATCATCTCCACGTCTCGTACAACTGGGACATCATCTGAAATGTTTGCCCCACTAAAGGGGTCAGCTCGACATGCTGGTACAATATAATGCTAATGCAAGAAACAAAACTAAGGTCGTGGCATGTGTAAGTGTACAGTTATTTCTATATGGCATTCGATATCATGATGGCAGTATATGAACAGTATACAGTATATGATCAGTATGCGTGACACACCCATGCAACTCTATGCCACCCATGTCTCATGATACGGCCCTTCCCCGCTGGCATGAGTACCACCGACTATGTCTCGCTTCACGGTTCGGAATCCGTCAGGCTCGCAAATACCTAATGGCCGATTTTGGGTTTTTCACCATAGGATCTGCACCCTCATAATGCAAAGCACCAAGTGCTTAACTCATACCATGTCCAAGGAATCACACTATGCCAATATGCTCTGATTTCATCATGTCATAATGTAATCTCAATGATGCATCTCATTCATACATAAAGCATGCTTTCAAGTACATATTTCATAATGTCAACAGTTCTCAAAGCATATAATTCACACACTACTCTAACACATGCGATATACACATAATCATCATCCACATCATCACCCAACTTTAGCAAGATAGCATGAAGCACATAAGCATGTGAACAATCAAGCAAACATGTGAAAAATCAAGGCAGCAGAACAAGTATTCCTAATCTCAATTCTATTTCTTACTTAGCACAATATATCGTACCTGATACCCGATCTCAAACCGGGAAAGTATACTCGTAGTAAAGTGAAATCACTGTAAGAACACTGAAGGTCAGGTCACCTTCTCTTTGCCTTTCCGTGTCCCTAAAATCATAACATGAGACTCAGTTCATTTGTTTCCTGAATGATGCTATTCAACAAATTTCATGTCTTTATTTTATAAATTTCTATTTTGCTAAATTAGACTCTACTATTGAGTCCGGGACGTCGAAGAAAATAAGTTTAGGTTTTCGTAGAACTCAATTCGGACATCTAGGTTCAAAAGGGCAAAACAGTCATTTTGTACTTTTCACGGGTCCTTACATTTCGAGACTTCTTTTCACAAATCGGACTCCACGGTTGAGTCCGGAATGCTCGAGATAATAAAGTTTCACTATTTGTTTACTAAATTTGGAGTTCGTTTGACTGTGTTTCAATTCAGGGGCATTTTGGTAATTTTAAAGGTTACTACGGGTCTTTTATTTTTTGGGACTCCGTCTCGTAAAACGGACCTCACCATTGGCCTCAGAATGACCGAGATAGTCAAAATACACTAATGACTTGTCCCATTTGGACTCCGGGTTATTTTGGAATATTCAAATAATAAATAAATTAAATTAATTAATTAATTAATTAATTTAATTATTATTTTATTAATATTTAAATCAGGTGGGTCAAATCATAATAACTAATAGTTTTAGGGGTCAAAGTGTAATTATTTAAAGTTTTTGGGTCAAAGTACAATTTCCAGAAAAAGTACAGGGTACATTTGTAAATATCAAAAAGTTCAGGGGTACTTTTGTAATTGTGAAAACCCTTATTCCCTATTCGGATAACCAAACAGGGGTTAACCTAAAACAGGGATAGGATATCCCTGTTCCTGTTCAATTTCAATTTTTAATTTCTTACACCCGTAGCCAAACAGCCTCAATTCAGTTTTTAATTTAAAACATGAAAGTGACACGTGGCAGGGGCGGGTCGGCCTTGACCCGACCCGAGCCCGAGACCCGACCCGAAACAGTTCCTTCTTCCCCGATTTTTCGGCGAAGCTCCGGTAGGGTTCCGGCGCCTTCTCCGGCACCGGCGAGATTTTTTCGACGACTTTTTAGGGTTTTAAAATGTGGTTCTCTCCGTTTTCTCCCAAGGATTCCATATATGGGCTTGGTTTTGGGTTTAGATCATTGGATTTTCACGAAATAGGGGGTCAAACCCTCGGTCAACACTCCGGCCAACCCATTTTCCAACACCTTCCTTTACTGTTTTAAACCTAAATCAATTCCATTCATTTTCTGCACCTCACCCCATGTTTTTCCCCCTTTTTAAAACAAGTTTTACACATAAAATATCAAACCCAATACCCCATGACCGTGACCTGCAACTGGGAAGTTCTCCCCCTCCCTTTAACCATTTTGATTGATTCTTGTTCCTAATTGTTCCATATTCCAAGCTCTTTCTAGCCCTATATTCAAAAGGAATTAATCATGCAAAAGGAATCTCAAAACAGAAGGTGGCTTACCTTAGTTTCGATTCTTTCTCTCTCTAGCCGTGTGCCTCTTTTCTCCTCCTTGTCTAAGCTTGATTCAAGCTCCAAGGTGCCTTAGCTCAGCCTCTCCCTTCTTTTCTGATTTCCTCTCTAAACAGACACCTCATATACATACATACGGATGCACATATATTTCCCTCTCTCTCTCTCTCTCTCTCTCTCTCTTTCTGAGATCAACCAACCCCACTGTTCAGTTTGCACCTGCCACCCCATACCCTGAATCCCACTCACACACACAATCACAAGCCTCACCCCTTTGAGTGTGTAACACTCAATACACACTCACACACACGGCACACACATCACACACAATGCACACACTGTTCTTATATATATATATATATATATATATTCACCCACTTGCACACACAAAATCAGATTATATATATATATACACATATAATTATACACACATTTAATATTTTTAAACACACAATCATCCATATACGCATCACATTCCCCACTTTGAAAATAATAATAATAATAACTCCTATAATAAAATAAATAACCATGAAAATTTATATATTTAAAAAAAAAAATTTCGGGTTATTACACTCTCACTCTCTCTGTATGATTGAATTCTCGTTTGGGTATGTGTATACAATATGTATATATGTATATAGGTGCATACATGATCATTGCAATTTCTGATTTCCCCCACCAACTAGGTTAACTTGTGGCAACATTTCTAATGAGTGCTTCTACTCCACTGTTTTGGGGCAGGCCATCAATTGGTCGTGTATGTGTGTGTGTTTGTTTTATATATATATATATATATATATATATATATAACTCACACACACCAACACACTTGGAGACACACACACAATTACACCTTAGATATTTGCATGTTTTTACATACTACATATAAATATATTTAATTATTCTTATACACATCCATGTATATACTTACACATCTACATACTTGGTCATGTATTCACACACAATACACCTTTAATGTGTATATGTGTGTGTCATCATATTTTTTATTAATTATAACTAATAATTAATTTCTTATATTTAATTAATTAATTATTCTCTTAAGTGTAAATATCTTTACACTAATTTTTTATAACCTAGTAATGCGTGCCATATAACCCAATATTTTTAGGTCGGGGTATTACATCCTTCCCCCCTTAAAAGAGTTTTGTCCTCAAAACTCGGGGTTCCTTATTCTGAAAGTTCTATTTCTATTCCTTCTTCGTGACTTCTATCTACGATGTTCATATGTCTAGTAGTCAAATTTAAATGACAAGCTCATATTTAACATAATTTAATATTCGGATGGTGTACCTTACTAATCTTTAGAGGTTTGTGCTGCATCTGCAAATATATTGTATACTCGTCCGTGCCTCATAGGTTCCTTGCCCCCCTCCTTGTTTCCCAGCTATCACAGTTTGTGCGCGTGGCGTAGCTGGTGAAGCTACCGCAGTAGGCTCTTTAGTAGCTGAACTCCACTTTGGGCAATCCTTGATGAGATGCCCAACCTGAACACATTTGAAACAGCCTCCAGTATCCTTCCGACAAGGTGCATAATGCTTCTTCTGACAAGTAGGGCACACAGGAATCTCTATTGACTCTTGGTCAGCGTCACTCTTCCCATTGACAGTTATACTCCTGTCTCCTGTCTTAGTCCTCTTCATTTGTTGGGGAGTGGGGCTAATCTTTTTCTTGTCTTTCTTTTGGGATAAAGCAATCCCAGCTCTTTCAAAGATCTTGGCATGATCCACTACTGCATTGTACGTGGGAGCTCAAAAGGTTCAAGTCGGTATTTGATGTTATCCCTTAGGCCACTTTCAAACTTTCTGGTCTTCAGATCTTCAGTTTGGACCATGTGGGGGGCAAATCGGGCTAATTTGATACACTTAGTTTCATATTCGGCCACAGTCATTGTTCCCTGGGTCAGAGTTGCGAACTCCGCTATCTTTTGATTTTTCAGCGACCTTGGGAAATATTTATCATAAAAGACCTCCAAAAAATCTCGTCCAGGTCATCGACGGCTCTCTCTCCTTTTCTAGAAGCCACCACTCATAAGCTGCATCTTTGAAAGTGAAGGTAGCATAGGAGACTTTTTGTTCCTCTGTGCATGGCATAACTGTAAATATACGTTCCATCTCTTTGACCCATGACTCAGCATTGATGGTGGTATCCAACCCGTCGAATCTAGGAGGTTTAAAACCTTGAAATGTCTTATAACTCAACGTATTTGTGGCCTCAATAGGTTGTCCCGGATTATTTAGTGGTCCGGGGTTCTGTACCAGCTGTGTGGTTCTACCCTGGGCTTGAATACCAATCATAGTTCGAGCCATTGTCTCTAAGAGGAGCTCGACCCTGTCCAATTTATCATCAGGGTTTCTTGCATTTCTTTTCGTATTCACCATGGTTACTGAAAGAAAATACACATTTGTTAACTTTTCATCATATAACGTTACATTAACTTATTTCATGTCTCAAGGTTTAATATGTTATTATCCTTGATTTCATGGTGTTTTATAATCTACATTTTTTTTCTTGTCTTTGTTACATTGTTCTTATTTAACTACGGGTCCCATACCTCACCCTCGTATCACGTACTTCAGAACACTTACTTCATATTACTGCGGGTCCCATACCCCGCCTTCCTATCACATACTTCAGAACACCTATTTCATATTACTGCAGGTCCCATACCCTGCCTTCATTTCGTATCACGTACTTCGCATATCTACTTCATATAACGCGAGTCACATACCTCGTCTTCATATCATGTCATGTACTTCACATATCTTAGGTAGCCTAAAACCCTACCTAACTTGTAGTTTTGCTCTAATTCTTCTAGTGTCACTAAGTTTGTACAAGTCAACCTAGTGCTCTGATAAGCCAAACATGGTTTGGTGGTGATGGATTCAGACCTGCTGTAAGCAAGGTCCTCCAATGGTGGCCTCTTATGGGTTTCCATTTTTTTGGTGTTTTCAAGACCTAAAATCATGCTTGATAAACTTTTAAACATATATTAAACATCCCACGTATATAAACTACTCAAAAACAGTTTATATTCATGAAAAATCTTAGAGAAAGAAAATGACAAGTTCATGTGTTCACACCTGTTTGTTGTGATTTTTTTTACCTCTTTCACTTCTGACTCTCTCCCTTCTTCTTCTCAGAACTCTCTCTTTCTCTCGCTCTCTCTGTATGACTGAATTCTCGTTTGGGTGTGTGTATACAATATATATATATGTATATAGGTGCATACATGATCATTGCAATTTCTGATTTCCCCCACCAACTAGGTTAACTTGTGGCAACATTTCTAATGAGTGCTTCTACTCCACTGTTTTGGGGTAGGCCATCAATTGGTCGTGTGTGTGTGTGTCTGTTTTTTTTTTTATATATATATATATATATATATATATATATAACTCACACACACCAACACACTTGGAGACACACACACAATTACACCTTAGATATTTGCATGTTTTTACATACTACATATAAATATATTTAATTATTCTTATACACATCCCTGTATATACTTACACATCTACATACTTGATCATGTATTCACATAATACACCTTTAATGTGTGTATGTGTGTGTGTGTCATCATATTTTCTATTAATTATAACTAATAATTAATTTCTTATAATTAATTAATTAATTATGTTAAATTAATTAATTATTCTCTTAAGTGTAAATATCTTTACACTAATTTTTCATAACATCGTAATACGTGCCATAGGACCCGATATTTTTGGGCCGGGGTATTACATGAAATCTCAACAGGAAAAAGATGAAAAAGATCGAGAGTAAAGAGGGAGATATTTTTGGTGGGTTTGAATAAGGGCTGACATGGAATGGTTTAAATAAGACTGATGTGGCATGGTTGATACTGGCAGCCACCTCAGCTAGTAAACATAGTTGGTAAAAGAAAATAGTTAGGATAGCATTACTGATGTTGAAAATGTGTTTTACACAATGAATGATGTTTATTTATAAAAAATATTTGGAAAGAATAAAAATTTTGGTAGGAATGTTTTGGAGGGGAAATTTTAAGTTTTTGGTAGGAATAAAAATTTTGGCTGCAATGTTTTGTTAAGATTGAAAATTGAAAGTGAAAGAGGTTTTGAAGAAAAAAAAGGTAAAGGAAAAATGATTTTATGAGAGAAATGAAATAACATAACTTTTGGTATAAGGTGAGAATTTTTAAAAAAGATTTGAGTAAAAACTTACAACTTTTTACTCAATTGTAACGCTATTAAAAATTGAAACAAAAGATTACAATAGACTTCCGTGTCCCTTATTAGAAATCTATACAAATAAACATGTATATTATATTCTGTTAGTCTTCATTTAAAGGATCTTATTTATATTTTGATAATATTTTTGAGCATGTATAATTATAACTTTTCGAGAATGAAAGTAATGAAATAACCATTACTTTTAATCGCTTCATGGATGGCCGCTTCACTTTCTAAAATTCTACTCCCACCTCCAAGCTATCAAATGCATATTTAAAGTAAAACAGAAAGTAGTTTTCTCAAAACCCTCTTTTGAGTTCTTTCTACCTTATTTTCAATTCTTTTCTTATATGCTAATAGTTTTATAAGTAAATATAACATAGGACTGAATAAGTAAAACATGAATCCGAAGCATACTTACTCATTTTCAACTCCATCCATTCCAATAAATTTGCTTTTTAAGGAGTAAAACCTGTCATTGTTACATATTAACAAAAATAAGAAACACTTAAAACTCAATTCTAACAAAACAATAAAAAACTAGAAGAAAAGAAAGAGAGAGGGTGGAGTTTAGGATGGAGTGGTTCTTTCTCCTCTCATCTTGGAGTTCATATCTTTTAAGTAGTTTTACATTTTTGTAAAAAATAAGGATGGGAAACAAATAAAGGGCATAAAAAGAGAAGCAGAAAGAGACAAAAAAGAAAGAAAAAAAAGGTAGAGGTGTGTGTAAAAATTGATTCGGTATTGATTTGGAATTGGAGGAAGGTGAAATATATAGATATCGAGGTGGCATTGGCGGTTGCTGCCGACTGTGGTAGCGGCAATGCGATTGATCAGCAAGCTTTGGAAGAAAATAAGACGTGGAGAGGAGTCAGCAATACCTGAGGATTGAGGGGGCATCTCTTGAGCTTTTGTTTGTTGTCGAAGCCAAACTCTTGCCCTAAAAACTACTGATGTTGAAGTCTTGAGCTTTGTTTAGCAAGTGAGAGTTGGAAAGTCTCTCCACAGCTTTAAAGGAGCTTCTTCAACCTAAAACCAATAAATGAGTCCTGCTGTTGTTTTAAGTTTCTGCAAGAAGACTATTAATTTGAAATGTGAAATTTGTAAGATGTGAAATCTATAAGATAACAGTAGAAGACAAATTTGAAAAGAAACACCGCTGTATGCCGACACAATCAATATCAAAACTTTTACCTGTTTTGGTTATTAACCCAAGACATGTTTCTCTGCACCCGAAATTTGGTTGTCGTTTAAATACCAACTCCACTGTTGTGTGTTCAAAACTTTGATTGAAAATTTCACTGCAAAGGACGATTTATTTTTTCTATAAAGCTGATAGATGTCAACTCAATCAATCGAATTCTGAAACATTATAAATTTTGTGTATTTAATATATATATATATATATATATATATATATATATATAAAAAATACTTACAATGATGAGAATAAATAATTATATCTTCACGATTGAATTAGTCATGTACATAAAACTATTAAACTTATTATTAAAAATTAATCTTATCATTTTAAGAATAAAATTTAAATATTTTAAATTCAAGTCTTAATAATTAGAGTTTAAATAACTATTATTATAAAAAAATTATTTTATTATAAATTGACCCAAAATACTCATTTACTAATTTATCAAAAAAAAAAAAAACTATTAAACTTGTCATTAAGAATTATACTCGATATCTTTTTATTCATACCTCCTCTTATTTTGTTGAGAAATTATTAAATAGTTTGAGATCATTAGTCCAGGTCAATTAAGAATATGTATAATATATTAAATTTTTAATAGATTAAAAATAATTTAAATATAATTGACTGTTTTTGATTAGCTGAACTTGTTGACCTTCGTTCAATAATTTTATGGTCATTTATTTGCACGCTGATACATACTTTAGTATTAGTACCTGTCAATTCAATTTTTTAATAATTATTTTTGTATGTGTAATATGATTTATTAAAAAAAGTTAATCATAACACATATAGCATAAGAAAAAGGTTATGTGATAAGATTGTATGTAAAAATTTAATAATAATGCAAATTAAATTATGACGTGTAAGATTTATTTTTTTTTAAAAAAACATCAACAAGATATCATTCTTATCATGTGTTTATAACCGATTTACATTATTACTAGATTTTTTCATATAATCTTATCGCTGGACTTTTTTCTATAGCATGACACCTTTGAAAGGCCGCACTTCTAGAATTCTTTCACATGTTATATTCAAGAAATAAAATATCGATAAAAAAGATATATCACATGTTTAAAATTACATATATATTGATGAATATATCGCAACTACATATCGATATTGTAAATTTTTTTTTTAAATGATGAATATTTATATCAAATTATGAAAATTAGAATGAAATTTTTTAAGTATTAATTGACATGCTAATGTATCATTCTAAATTAATATATTACAAATAAACATATATTTGATAAGTATATAATATGAAATCAAATAAAAAGTGCACGTTGATGGGAGTATAATTAGATAACATTAATCATTATAATTTATATAAAATTTAATTACGTTAATATAAATAAGGGTCAAATATATATACAAATTAAATAAAATTTAACTATACACAGTCTTTTATATTAATAGTGTAAATCACTAAATTCTAATTATATTAGAATTAGAAATACGATATATCGTAACATGAAAGTTGTATTATGAGAATTTTTAAATCTAAAAATTTTACGATATTTGTATTTACGATACTTATTGCAATATTAAGCGATATATCATGATATTTTATGATTTTTTTTTTTTTTTTTTTTTTACATTCAAATATCGTATCACAATTATAAAAATTATTCTATTTCATGGTTATACCCTCGACCACCACCTACCTTAACGCTTTACCAGAGGACGAAGGAGGAAGATTAGATTAGAGTTGCATGACCATGTGGATTTTAATCTTGGCAGCTGAAGCCGATAATTTGGGTGTATATGCATTATGTATAGATATGATAATTGTTAAATTGTCTAAGTGATTCTACACGATCAACCAAGTTTCTTATTTAAGCACTATTCAAACATTTAGGCAATCGGCCAACCATAAAGAAGGGGTAAAAATAATCTAATTATTATTTTAACTCATAATTTCATACAACTCGATTTATTTATATGAGATTAAATCAATAAAATAGAATATTTTTATTTCTATATAATTTTTAAAAAAAACACAATAGCGATTATTTATTAATAATATTAGTTTGTACCAACAAACAAAAATACTGTTTGAATTTTAAATCATTGCAGCATATATAAATAAATCAAATATAATAGATAATGCAATATAAAACATTTGAATAAAAATTAATCCATTTAAATAATAGCATTTGTTGATAGTTCAAAAAGTAACATTGAACATATATGAAAAAAATTTAAAGCAATGACCATTAAACGAGTCATAAATGTAATTTCTTTTACTTTGATAATGTGAGATAAACAATCAAGGAATGAGTTAACATTACCACAAGTTTCCAAGGAGATTGGTTTTATGTATTATATGTAAATAATATAAAATATCACTTTATATATATATAAGAACTCGAGGTACAAATAGTCAATGTTCTGGATTTTTTCAATATCTCCATTAATTTTTTCTCATTTATTCATAAATTCAGGGTTTGTAGATATATTCAACCAAAAAAAAAATATAATAATGAAGTAGAAAGTTAATTATATATTAAAATATAAAATTTGGTTAATGACAAAAGTATGTTGCCAGGGCAAATTGAGCGCCCAGACGATTGGGCAACCCCTTAACTATATGAGATATGACGAGTATTGTTTAAGCGATTCTCTTATACTAAGACACTCAAAACGACCGCCTAAGTGCCCATACAAACATTAGTAACAACTATGATGGCAATATATGACTCTTTTTTGCTGACTATTGTGCGTAGTGTTTGTAAAAAGACTCGAGTGATTATGAATGGTGTATTTCGCAGCAGTGGCGAAAAAAATGAATATAAATACACACATGCATATAGTAGTCTGTTTAATTAATTCATATTGTGCTGCAAATTATTGCGCGATAAACCAAGGACCACACCACAGGACACAAAACTAAAAAGACTTGGGGCTAGAGTAGCATATCATGAGACAAGCACTTTCCAACCTCGGATGTAAACACCCACTTGGGTTACTCCATTTTCTATGAGAAATAAAATAAGAGAAATTGCACTTATCTTCTTTAAGAGTTTTGAAATTGTATTGATTTTTTTTATTTTATTTAACAAATTATAAATATTTTTTTTCAATTAATATTTTTTTTCAAAATGACATAACTGCATCTTTTATTTAATTTTTTTTCAATTTTTTATTTTTCCAAAAAATATTTCTTAAAACCTTAAATTTATTTTTTATATAAAACAAAATATAAGTTATTTACCTTAAATTTATTTTTATATAAAATAAAAAAAAGTCTTTTAAAAAAGTTTAAAAAATTTGTCAAAACTTAAAAATGCAGGAGAAAAAAATTGACTAGATGAGATTATTTGTAATTTGCTAGTAAAAATAAGAGAGATCATTGTAATTTCAAAAAACTCATAACAAATTAGTGTAATTTACCCAATAAAATAACATTTCTAATACAAATGCCTACTTGAAATAATTTATGCTGGAGAATTAATTTAGAAGGAAATGGCCAATTCAAATTTGTAAGTAATATTCTGGCGTTAAATTAGCAACACTTTACTTGTTAAAATGAATTTTGTTATCAATTAAAAAATTTTGAAAAAATTCACTTATAGAACATGAACATTTGTAAGTCAAGTTACATTAATTTGCATTTAAAAGGTTAGGTGATATTAGTAACAAAAAGAGGTGGAGAAACCTTTTTTTTTTTTTTATATCAACTTATTAAAAAAATTGAAAAACAAATTTTTTTTCACTATCTAAATACATTCTCATATTATTTATTAAATTCATAATCATATTCAAATACATTTTTACTTTTTTTCAACTCTCAAATTCATTTCATATTATCATATCCAGTATCAACTTAGTAAAAGTAATTGCAATTTTAGAAACACAATTTCAAAATAATTTTCAAAAAATCATTTCTCAATTACTATCGAAATGGGCTGGCAAAGTGGATAGTCTTCTATATATAGATGGCAATTTAACCTGTCTCATTGGAATTCCTAATAGAACATGTTTGAAGGGAATTATATTCACCTGTTAGGGTTTGGGATGAAGGCACCATGCCTCGCCCCACCTCGATTATATATAATAAAAGAGTTTTGTGTTACACAATTAATATTTATAATGATATTTTTTGTCACTCATTAAAAGTTTATACAAACATGATAGAGTTTTATGTTTGAAAAAAAAATTAATCTCATTTTAATTCTTTGTTGACATACATATTTCTTATTTTAATATATGTAACGTTTGTTTGAATTGTGTTACTTACAATTAATTTAATATACTAAATAAATAAATACAAGTTTAAAAATAAATGGAACCTCTCCCGCCCCTCCTATTATAGAGTTTAAACGAGTTTGAAAAAAAAAATCGTGAAACGAAATTGGAGAAGTGATCCCTCTCCCCAAACCCGCCTACTTTCCATCCCAACTCTTGTACCTTAGCTGGCTTGGGTGAATGGCAAATCCCTAAAGTATGATTTTGTCATTGACCAGTTCAATACTAGTAGGGGCGGATGCAACAATGGATGCACATGCCCCACTGAAATTTTTGAAAAATTTAGGTCTACTTTAGTCTTTTACAAGTTCTCAAGTTTTTTTTTTTAATATATTTCCCCATTGAATAATTTTTTTCAAACTTGCCTCCACTGAGTTAATTCGGTTTGACAATCTTTTTAATTAGTCATATTTGCATATAGACAATGGAGAAAATGAAGTATTAAAGTATTAAATAATTGATGCTGCACTTTTTGGTCAGTATGGGCTCCGAACTCCGTTGCTTGAGAAACACTCAAAGAGAAGGATTAGAGGGCCACCGGGTTGGCTCCGGCGGTAGTCGTTCCGATGCTTAAGTCAATAAAATTGAATTGAAAAACTGTAATTGTAAACCAAAGAATGAGTATGAATGTAATAGCGTACCTTAGGGTTTTATTTATAAGCTACGGGTTTCCTAAGTTGATTAGGATTTGGAGCCATGAATGTAGGGATTTGAAAATCGGAGAATGGCAATTAGCATGTTGGACACTGCGCTTGATAGATATCCGTAGGTGGCAGTTTCCTTGTTGAAGACTGTTTCCTTTTCCTTAGCTCGGTAGGATATTCAAGGCGGTGATGAGCTCGGACCCCTCTTTGGGAATATTGGGCAACACCTTTCGAGCTTGAGGTAAGCGTGTGTTTTTGATCTATGAGCTTTAGAGGCTAGTCTGCTTTGGATGGCTGAGCTTTAACTGGTCTGTAGTCACACGTGTCATATGGAGATTGGTCTGTCACTATGTGGTATATCAGTTACTCCCCCCCTCCCCCCGAGCCCTAGTTTGAGCTCAACGTATAACTAGGGCTACGAGATCCCGAAAAGTCACGCGTCTTGTCTTTTTGTTTCCCAAGGTGACTGTTGGTGTGTCATTTATTGCGCAGCCGATGCTTGGGCTTTCGAGGCCATCATTGCCTATAACCGTCATGACGGTTCGGCTTGGTGGGCCCCTTTTTCTGAAAACATATATAAAGAGGGGGAAAGGCTTAGTACGCCCTTTTCTTCACCATTTCATTGCCTTCGAAAGAGAGTGAAATACTGTTGTTGTTGACCCAGAGCGTTCGGTGAATCTTGAAGAGTGCTCGTCGTCCGAAGCTCTTATTTTCGGTTGTTTTCAAGTTCATCCTTCTTCATTTCTGCTAGTTTTCAATTTCTTTCCTTACTGTTCTTCCCCATCTTTGCTTTTTCTCTTCTTTTTACAGTTTTTTGCCAATGTCGGCTTCTACTACATCTTTTGGTGTCGAAGATGGCGCAGGACATTCCTCAGAAACTTCTGTGTCACCCCAATCCCAAACTATAGGTAATGGTTCCTCCGGTAACGTCAAAAATAGGTTGATAGGACCCCCTTCTAGTTCGGAGGTTAGAATAGTAAATACATTTATGGAGCCTAGAAATAGGGCTGGGGAGGCCTCTGGCAGGCCCTCCTAAAGAGAAGAAGGAGAAAGTGCCATCACTCAGGGCATGATAGATGAATTGAGGGAAAAATATGACTTCCACTCAAATGTTACCTGTAGAATACCGAGCTCCTCAAATCGCCTATATGATGTTTAGGAGGGTAAAATTTGTGTCTATCTCGCATGGTTCGAGCTGGGATTGAGACTCCTTCTCCCTGATCTGGTTAAGCAGTTTTTCTGTTGGTTTAACCTTTGCCCTGCCGACCTGAATCTTAATAGTTGGAGGCACCTGTTAGGGTTTATAGTTCTAGGTAATTTGAACAATATGGAAGTAACCCTAGAGCTGATCTGTAGCAATATGGATCTCAAGTATATGAGGTCGGAAGGACTCTTCTATGTGTCCTTCGATAGGGGGTTCAGACCTCTTTTCTTTGTGCCAACTTCCAACAAAACCTGGAAAAAGTGGTACTTTTTTGTAGGATGAGGATGAGAGATGAAAGACTTCTAGGGGCAGACTTCGATATTCCCTCGAAGTACGGGGTTTAAGGGTGAGACCCCATTTTCTTGTGACAACTCTGCTTCTGTTTATGCTTTCACTTCTGAACTCGTTTAACTAACCATTGTTTTTATGTCTTCTGTGCAGACAAGAATGCTTGGAAGAGGTCAATTTTCACAATTGATCTTTAGGACAAGTATCGCAGGCTCCTTCAGACCAGGAACAGGGACTTCAGAGCCATCCTTACGTCAGAAAATTTGATGGTTCCTGATCAGAAGAAGGACCGGGCAAAGAATTTGAGGAAGTCCTTGCTAGGTAGTTGGGTTCCCGTAAAGAATAAGGTGGGGGAGCCTACTTCCCCTGTTGGTCCTCCTCAAACTAAAAAGAGGAGGATCCCATCTGACCCTTCTACATCGGTAGTGCCCAAGAAGGGCATTGTCATAAGAGAGCCTGTTCCTACACCTGTTCTTGCTCCCGCCCCTGAAGTCCAGAAAAAGGGGAAGGTGAGGATGACAGTTGACCTTGCTGCGCTGCTTGATGGTTATAAGGCCGCAATGCAGGCCATTGATAAATTTTGGATGGAAGCTCCCCAGAGACACAAAGGGCAAAGTACTCGGGAGACCATCACTGAAGTGATGAGCATTCAGATGAAGGTAACCACCGTAGTGTCTTTCTCTGTGCTTTATTTCGTTTCCTGTTCTGATCTGCCTGTCTGTTGTTATGCAGTCCATGCATAGCCTTGCCGCCCTGATAAAGTCTGCCTTGGATCCACAAGCCATGGAGAAACTTCAAGACGAGTTGGACGAGGCCAAGCTTTAGCTCGGCACAGCCCATTCAAATGCCTCAGCTGCTGAAGAGAGGCTCAATGAGGCGAAACAACTCTTTCTCTATTATGGAGTCCGAGAGGGATTCCCTTCTCCGGGAACTGGAGGGGCTGAAGAAAGAGAATAATGAGCTTCAAGCCTCTATTGCTCAGAAGGTCAAGGATGCCAAGGCTGAGACTGAAGTAGAAATGAAAGCTGAGGTCGAGGAGATGGGTAAGGAGCTTATGCAGCATGGCTATGATTCCTTCAAATCCAAGCTCCTCGCCAAATTCCCAGACTTCAATTTATCAGCAATTAAAGATGATAATAATGGAGCCAGCCCTCTAGTTTAGGAGATGAATTTTTGTACTCCCTTTTTCTTTTTGTTTTTGAACTGATGTACTTAAAATATTTATCAATGGAATTAAATTCCTTCAGAGCTAGCCTACGTGTTTTATTCTTCCGAACAACAATACTTGTAAATTTTTTAAATTGTTGTGGATGCCAAGTAAATTCAGTACTGTTCCAAGTCATTGCTGCTCTGTAATATAAGCTTAGGCTTCAGCCTTTTAAACTTATAATTAGTGTAAGCAAAGATGTTCATGAACTTGTTGTATTCCAGACCAGTCCTTTAACTAGTTATGATTAGGAAGCTATCTTCCAAGCAAAGCAACTTGTAGCAATTTGATTGAATCTGCTTAAGAAGACTTGATAATAACTGAGCTTGAATCTAATAATGGAGGCAATCGAATCAGAAATTGTACTGAGTAGTAGAAGAACTTGTTGGAAGACTTTGTGATGACAAACCGTCCACAGTTAGCATTTGTGTCCACCAGGACTGATAATAACTTGGTAGGAAGACTTATAGTAATTGAACAGATAAGAACTTTTGTTCGTAACATCAGAAAGATAAGTAGCAAATCTCCCAAGATCAAAACCCCTTTTATCATGGCTGATAAGAACCAAATAGGGAGCTTTGTATTGACCGAACCAAAATCGATATTGATAAATCAAAAACATTTGTAGCTGTGTAGTTGAGTAATTGGATCAAATTTATGTCTTCAGTATGGGATGCAACCGAGCAGGTTTGTCCTTATGTAGAAATGATCTAGACCTATAGGATTTGCATAGGCTGCAAGGTTTTTAGGGGTCTGTATATCGAGATGGACCAATCCTAAAGGACTTGTAATGGATACAAGGCTTTTAAAGGTTAATAAGATGGACCAGACCTGGGGGTTTGTGCATTAAGAGGACCAGACCTAAAGGACTTGTAATGGATACAAGGCTTTAGAGGTCTATAAGATAGCTCAGACCTGAGGGTCTGTTAATTGAGAGGACCAGGCCTAAAGGACTTGTAACGGATACAAGGCTTTAGGGGTCTATAAGATGGACCAGACCTGGAGGTGTGTGCATTAAGACAACCATACCTAAAGGACTTGTAATGGATATAAGGCTTTAGGGGTTAATAAGATGGACTAGACCTGGGGATCTGTGCATTGAGAGGACCAGGCCTAAAAGACTTGTAATGGACACAAGGCTTTAGGGGTCTATAAGCTGAACCAGACTTGGGGGTCTGTGCATTGAGAGGACCAGGCCTAAAGGACTTGTAATGGATACAAGGCTTTAGGGGTCTATAAGATGGATCAGACCTGGGGGTCTGTTTATTGAGAGGACCAGGCTAAAGAACTTGTAATAGATACAAGGCTTTAAGGGTCTATAAAATGGACCAGACCTGGGGGTTTGTGCATTGAGATGACCAAACCTAAAGGATTTGTAATGGATACAAGGCTTTAGGGGTCTATAAGATGGACCAGACCTCGGAGTCTATGCATTGAGAGGACCAAGCCTAAAGGACTTGTAATGGATACAAGGCTTTAGGGGTCTATAAGATGGACCAGACTTGGGGGTCTGTGCATTAAAAGGACCAGGCCTAAAGAATCTGTAATGGATACAAGCTTTTAGGGGTCAATAAGATGGGCTAGACCTGGGGGTCTGTGCATTTAAGATGAGGCTGCCTTTTGGAAGAATAAGAGAGAAACACTTTTATTGATAATATTTTTGTAGGCGTTCTACATTCCATGGTCTGGGTACAGGATTCCCAATTATGTTTTCTAACCAATATATGGTAGGTCGGAAGATCTTTGTTACCCTATAGAGGCCTTCCCAGTTGGGCGACAACTTTCCTATAGTGGGATCTTTGGTGTTTGGGAACACCCTTCTTAAAACAAGATCCCCAATTCGGAAACTTAGGGGTTTTAGCCCTGATTTGGAACTGTTGGCCATCCTGTGTTGATATGCTTCCATCCTGACTCTAGCTTGATCACGCTTTTCTTCGAGTAAGTCCAAGTTCTCTACAAGCTAATGATCATTGGCCCTTTGGTTGAAAGCTTCCGTCCTCAGGGTAGGCATACCGATCTC
Organism: Nyssa sinensis; assembly: GCA_008638375.1. Lineage (NCBI taxonomy): Eukaryota > Viridiplantae > Streptophyta > Magnoliopsida > Cornales > Nyssaceae > Nyssa > Nyssa sinensis. Next base: position 17,560,768 of record CM018043.1, read on the forward strand.
CATAGGAATTACTGCTTCCGAGCCATAGGCTAGTGAGAATAGAGTTTCAGAGGTTGGTATTCTTTTGATGGTTCTGTAGGCCTAGAGAACACCAGGGAGTTCTTCAACCCATCTTCCTTTGGCTTCTTCCAACCTTTTCTTGAGGGCATCAAGGATGGTCTGGTTAGTGACTTCTACTTGCCCATTGGCTTGGGGATGACCAGGTGAGAAAAAATGGTGACTAATGTGTAGGTCTTGGCAGAATTTCTTGAAAATTTTCCCTGCAAATTATGTACCTTTTTCTGTGATGATGACTTGTGGTATACCGAACCTACAAACAATATTCTTCCAAGTGAAGTTTTTAACTTCTATCTCTATGATATGTGTGAGGGGTTCAGCCTCCGCCCATTTGGAGAAATAGTCAATGGCGACTATAAGATATTTCCTGTTCGGTGTGGCTTTTGGCAATGGCCCAACGATGTCTATTCCCCATTGAACAAAGGGCCATGGGCTGGCAATCAGAATGAGCTCATAGTGGGGCTGGTGTTGATATGGAGCGAATCGTTGGCATTTGTCACACTTCCAAACATACTATTTTGCTTGTTACAACATGCTAGGCCAGTAATAGCCTTGTGTTAGAGCTTGGTGGGCTAGAGTTCTACCGCCATTGTGGTTGCAACAAATCCCTTCGTGAATTTCAGCCAGGACATATTTAGACTCTTCTAGAGCCAGACACCGCAGCAAGGGTTGGGAATAGGATCTTCGGTAGAGCTTCCTATTTAAGATCAGGTACCGAGCTGCCCTGATTCGAATTCTTCTAGCTTTGTTCTTGTCTTCTAGGATGAATCCTCCTTCCAGGTACTAGAGGATAGGAGTCATCCAATTCTAGGTTTGTTCAGTAACTTGGGTGACCTGAACCTCTTCTATGCTTGGACTCAGCTGGTGAGAGATCTTTAGAGTAGAATCTCCTTCTGTCTTGAGACGAGATGCCATATTTGCCAAAGCATCAGCTCGGGAGTTCTGGGCTCTTTTAATCTTTTGGATTGTAAATGTTTGGAAAGAGCGCTTCAACGAATTGACCAATTCTGAATACCAAAGCATCCTGTGGTCTTTGATGGAAAATTCTCCCAGAATTTGGCTTACCTCCAATTGGGAATCAGAGAAGACTTCGAGGTTCTGAGCCTCGTATTCCAGAGCTAGCTTCATCCCAAGAATAAGGGCTTCATATTCAGCTTCATTGTTGGAAGTTCTGAACCCCAGACTAACTGCCTTTTTTGCCATAAGCCTATCAGGGGATTGTAGTACCAAGTCGACGCTAGAACCATGGTCTGTGGATGATCCATCAATGTAAAGCTGCCATGTACCCGAGCTTTCACAAAGCTATGCCATGTCTTGTAGTGCTAAGGTGAACTCAACAACGAAATCGGCCAAGGCTTGCCCTTTAATGGAGGTCCGTGGGACATAGGATATGTCAAATTTTCCTAATTCCACGGACCATTTAACTAGACATCCTGAGACTTCAGGCTTCCTTAGGATTGATTTCAGTGGATAGGCCGTTGGAATCTTAATGGGATGCGTTTGGAAGTAAGGTTGGAGCTTCCGTACAGAAACTATGAAAGCAAATGCCAGTTTTTCAATTTTAGGATATCTTTTCTTTATGTCTAATAAAGCTCTGCTGACATAGAATATGGGCTTCTGAACACCCCTGTCCTGTCTGACCAGTACAGAACTAACGGCATTCTCGGAGACAGCAAGGTAGAGGAGTAGCTTTTCCCCCTAGACTGGCTTTGATAAGAGTTCAGGGGAAGCTAGGTATTCCTTCAGTTCTTGGAAAGGCTCTATTACCCTTCCAAGCTTTTGAAGAACGGTAGGCAACGATCAGTGAACTTGGAGATAAATCTGCTCAGAGCTGCAATTTTGCCTTTCAGAGCTTGAATGTCTTTCTTGGTCTTTGGCGACTCTAGCCTAATCAATGCCCTGATCTGAGTGGGGTCTGCTTCAATACCTCTCTAAGAGACAATGTACCCCAAGAACTTTCCCTTGGTTTCACCGAAGGTGCACTTCGAGGGATTCAGTTTCATCTTGTGTTGCTTTAGGATGTCAAAAGTTTGAGCCAAGTGTTGGAGATGGTTGCTCTTCTTTAAAATTTTGACCAGCATATCATCTATGTAAACTTCCATGGTGTTGCCGGTCAGAGGATTGAACATCTTATTGACCAGACGCTGATATGTTGCCCCAACATTTTTCAGTCCGAACGGCATCACTTTATAGCAATAGAGACCTAGTTCGGTAACGAAGGCTATCTTTTCCTGGTCTGACGGGCACATCTGGATCTGGTTGTATCCAGAGTAGGCATCCATGAAGCTCATGAGTTCATGCCCTGTAGTGGCATCAACTAGCTGGTCAATCCGTGAGAGAGGAAGCTATCTTTGGGACAAGCCTTGTTGAGGTCTATATAGTCAAAATAGACTCTCCACTTTCCATTTTTCTTCCTAACTAAAATGGTGTTGGCTAACCATGCTGGGTAAAATACTTCTCGTATTATCTTGGCCTTAAGCAGTCTATAGACCTCCTCATTAATAATACGATGTCGCTCTATAGCGAGTGTCCTTCTTTTTCGTCTCACTGGTGGGTGGTTAGGATCTACTATCAACTTGTGAGTAATGAGGTTTAGATCTATGCCCTCTATATCCTTCGTTTCCCAGGCAAACACAGAAAGGTTATTTTTCAAGAATTCTATCATATCTTCCTGCTCGGTCGGTGTCAGGTTTGGTCCAATTTGTAAGTAATGCCCCTGCTCTTCCGAGCTGACCAATACTTTGATTGGCTCTCCTACGGGCTTGGCCCTGCTGTCCCTTCCTCTAAGACTTAGAGGTTCATCAATTCTGGAAGGATAGTCTTCCGCCTCATGATGGTGGGAGAGGTCTGGATCCACGCATTCACGAGCGTGTAGTAATTGCTATTTGGAGGCCTTCTCCTTGAGCGCGAGAGCGTGACACTCTCGAGAGGTTGGTTGACATCCTTTGATGGAGTAGACAGCATGATTGTGGACGTACTTCAGGCATTAGTGGAGGGTCGAGGTGACCGCTCCCATTTGGTGTAGCCAAGGTCTTCCAATTATGACGTTGTAAGGGGACTTGGAGTTCAAAACCATGTATTATGATATCGTTTTCTTTTGCCCATCTTCATCTTTTGCTGTGGTGGGAAGGTCAATCCTCCCCAGTAGGGTACTAAAGTTCCCATCAAATCCTGCCATGATTGTAACGGTAGGTTTGATGTCGTTGGGATTAATCTTCATCTGTTTAAGGGGTTCGTAGAATAGCATATTCGCAGAACTCTCTGTGTCCACCAGGACTCTTCGGATCGCAAAATTGGCAATCTTGAGAGAAATGACGAGGGCATCACTATGAGGACAGTGTACCCTTGCAAGATCTTGATATGAGAACTAGATCTCAGGTACTAGCCTCAATTTCTTCTTAACATTAGTGATTTGTAGGATACTGGGAGCAATTTTGGCCTCCCGAGCATACTATTTTCTTGCTCTGTAAGATGTTCCTGATGCCGAGGTGTTTGCATGGAGGATGAAGATAACTTGATTATTCTGCTGCTACAGCTCATTCCGTCCATCTCTTTGTTCCGGCCTCCTTTGCTGGGGTTTTTCATCACGAGGGTTTTGCCTCCTGTCCTACTTGACAAACTCCCGTAGCTGTCCTTTTCGTATGAGCTGCTCAATTTCTAGTTTAAGGGACCTGCATCCATCAGTTGTATGCCCGTAGTCCTTGTGGAAATCACAATACCTACTTCGGTCCTTGTTGCCAAGATTACCTCTCATCGGCTCTGGCCACCTTAGGTTTTCACATGTTTAGACTTGCCGAAGTATGTGAGCTAGGGAGGCGTTCAGAGGAGTGAAGGTGGTAAACCCCCTTGGGCCAATGCTACCCGGAGTTCTGGAGGCCATTCTTTTATCTAGGCTTCTGACCCTCTTCCTGGTTACACTAGAATCCTTCTTCTGGTCATCCTGCTAAGCTTGCTCTTTAACCTTTTGAGAGGTATTCTTTGCTTCCTCCAGGTTTATGTACTTCTTAGCTCGATCTATGAGGGCTGCCATATCGGTAGGGGGGCCCTTTGTCAGAGAATCCTTGAAGACTCCTTGAGTAAGGCTAGAGGTCATAGTAGCCACGAGAAAGCTTGGACTGCAATCTGTAATTTCTGTAAGCTCGATGTTGAAACGTGCAATGTAATCCCAGAGAGGTTCCCCTTTGGATTGTTTTACGTTAAGCAAGAACTTTGGGCCTTCCTTAACCTTATGCTGGTCATGAACTTGTCAAGGAAGCGCCGGCCGAGCTCGTAGAAGCTGGTGACTAAGCTCGGTGGGAGGTGGTGAAACCACTTCAGAGCAGTGCCTTTGAGGTTAGTTACAAATGTACGGCACATAAAGGCATCGGAAGCCCCATATAGTGCCATAGTGTGCTGGTAATGAGATAGATGGTCCCTTGGGTCCCCAGTCCCATCATAAAGGGTGAACTTTGGGATGATAAATTTCCTTGGCCTCTCCTCAGCCATGATAGCAGGAGTGAACGACATGGCAAATCTTTCGAGCAGCCTAGCTAGCTCATCCTATTTTGGAGGGATTTGGATACCTCTCACAACAGCAATTCGGTCCATAGAGTTTGCAACCTCTTCAGTCCTCCGTGGGTCCCTAGGCGAGATTTGCTATGATTCTTGTCTTGCAGTTTCGGCTCCCGCATGAACGGGATTGTCATATCCCACGGCTGGAGAAGGATTTTGGTGTTCCTGAACTGGGGGAACTAGTGTTGCTTGTGGCTAGAACTCAAGGGGTACTGTCTTTGCCCTAGAAGCCATTGGAGTTGGGATCCTAGTGGTGCTGCGATAGTGAACGTTTGGAATAAAGGTTGGTATCCCCTTGCCTGCGACTACTGATTGTTGGGGCTCTTTGCCAATATGGGTGGTACCTTAGGGGTATACCGGTTGATTATTGGGAATCTCTTTATGGAATCCTTCGTCCTTAGTGGCAATAGGAGGTTGTGTCCTTTGATCAGCCGTGTTGACGGGTGGATTCAAAGGGTTGGTTCCGTGATTCTGGGTAAGCATCGCCAGGGTTTTGGACATGGCAAGAAGCTGTTCTTGCATTAACTCATTTTGTCGCTTAACTAGGTCAAGCTGTTACTACATGGGATCAATTGTTTGTCCCCTTCCTCACTCAGCAGGTGGCCGAGGTTGAGGGCTTTGAGAATTTTGAGCATTCTTTCTCGGTCGGAGATTGGGAGTCATGATTCCCTAGTGAGAAGGGGAATAAGGTTGTTCGTAGAGAAGAGAACCTTTGTTGAAAAAACAATTGTCGTTCCCACAAACGGTGCCCGTTGATGCTACACTTCTTAGTCGGTATGGGCTCCAAACTCCGTTGCCTAAGGAACACTCAAAGAGAAGGGTCAGAGGGCCACCGGGTTGGCTCCGGCGGTAGCCGCTCTGATGCTTAAGTCAATAAAACTGAATTGAAAGACTATAATTGTAAACCAAAGAATGAGCATGAATGTAACAGCGTACCTTAGGGTTTTATTTATAGGCTGTGGGTTTCCTAAGTTGATTAGAATTTGGAATCATGAATGTAGGGATTTGATCATCGGAGAATAGCAGTTACCATGTTGGACACTATGCTTGATAGATATCCGTAAGTGGCAGTTTCCTTGTTGAAGATTATTTTCTTTTCCTTAGCTCGGTAGGATATTCAAGGCGGTGATGAGCTCGGACCCCTCTTTGGGAACATTGGGCAACACTTTCCGAGCTTGATGTAAGCGTGTGTTTCCAATTTATAAGCTCTGGAGGCTAGTCTGCTCTAGATGGTTAAGCTTTGACTAGTCTGTAGTCACACGTGTCATATGGAGATTGGTTTGTCACTATGTGGTATATCAATAATTATGTCATTTTTATTAGTTTAAAGTTTTTGAAAAGTTAGTAATTTAACATGGTATAGAGCATGTTTAAGCTGAAATTTCACTATCACCCTCATAATTATAATTATAATTAATGCACATGTTGACCCACTCATAGTAAAGAATCTAGCTCCATGTGAATGAATTTATTAAAGGATTAAATAATTTAGTTACACATTCTTTATTAACTTAAGTTTGTAAATGACTTAGTGGTTTAATACGAAGAAAGAGTAAGAAACCTTACTTCATTTTTCAAATACTACTTCAATTGACTAGTCGTCTTATACTATCATTCCACACAAAGATTATATCATTATTTAAGATTTCAATAATAAATTTTGACATTTTTTCTTCAACTTTACTTATTCAATATGTTTAAGGTTAGGGCAATAATTAATAATTTTTTCTTATTTTATTCAAGGTACCATTATTGTATTTTACTGGACAAAAAATCCATCTTTAAAGGCTTAACTTCTTATGATTTTTCATTTGAAGGAGAAAGAATAAAATATATAATATTGGAGAAATAATGCATGTCTTCGTCAAAAATCTCATTTTGCATTAATGGTTACCAAACCTCTGAATTTGGGATTCACAAGGGTTTGAGGCAGCGAGACCCTCTATCTCCATTCCTATTTAATAATGCAGTGGAAAGATTGAGTATTTTATTCAAAAGAGCTAGAGCCTTGGACATCATTAAAGGAATTGCATTAGAAAGTACTGATGGCCCGCTTCGTTGTCTACATTTTTAAAAACAAATTTTTAATTTTATAACACAGGATACACGTTTGGCAAGCTATTCAGTTTAATTTTTTTTTTTAAAAAAAAATTTAGATTATTATATTCAAATACATTTTCACAATTTTTAAAAAATTAATTGCAAAATTTTTAGAAATATTTTTCAAAAAATTATATTTGAATCACTATCCAAGCGCAAGATCCAAAGAATTTTGAGGTGCTTTGAAGTTTTATCCGGCCTAAAGATCAATTTCCACAAAAATGTTATTTCTGGTGTGGGGGTCTCTTTGAAGTTCCTTGTTGAAATGGCTAGTCTACTACGATGCAAACAACATTTACTTCCTCTAAAAAACCTTGGTTTGCCGCTTGGAGCCAATCCTAGACTTTTAAAGACCTAGGCTTCAGTTAGAGAATGTCAAAAATAAATTAGCCTTATGGAAGAAGCGATATCTCTCATTTGGTGGCAGGATTACTCTCATTAAATATGTGTTTCAGAATCTCCTTATTTACTATATGTCTCTATTAAAATGTATGTATCCAAGCTAAGTTCCTATGGGGTGGAAGTAAGTTAAAGAAAAAGATCATCTGATGTGCTGGGAAAAAGTTACGAAGTGTAAAGACTTGACTGGTTTGGGAATTAGAAAGATTAAGATCATTAACGACTATTTTTTTTTTCTCAAATAGTGGTGGAGATTTGAATATGAAAGAAATTATTTTTGGAATAAGGTAATCCATGGGAAATATTGAATTCCTGAAAATTGCTGGTTTCCAACCTCTGGACCTCTTCATAAAATATCTAGAGTTTGAATGGATATTGCTCTTGTTTAGTATAGGAATCCCCCATATCCGTGTTCTTCTCTACCAAGATAAGTATATCGGTTGGTAATGGCAACAATATTTCATTCTGCAAGCATCCCTGGTTTGTTTGGGAAACTGAAGAATTTTCTATGCTTCTTAATCTCCTTTCTTTAGCCCCTTCTTGTTCTCTCAATGCCTAGGACTCCCTGTCTTGGAAAGCTGATTCCTTTGGACAGTTCTCTATTAATTCGATTGATCAAAAATTTGAATCCTCTTTTAGTTATCCTATCAAATTCTTGAATCTTATATGGCACAATGTTTCTCCCCTGAGAGTTCATTTTTTTGGGTAGTTAGCTTGGCACAACAAAATCAAATCAGTGAATCTTCTTCTCAAACTTGGGATTCTAAGTAAGGATGATTGTTGTCTCTGTTCCTTTTGTGGGTTGGTAATTGAATCCCCCTCTCATGTTTTCTTACTATGCTCGAAAGTTTGGAAATCATGGGCAAGTTGTATCAGTTAGTGGGGCTTGCAATAGGCAACTCCAAAATCCATCAAGGACGTTCTTATTTGGTGGCAGGGTTTTAAATTGAAGAAATCTCAAAAAATAATTTGGGAAGTTATTCCATTTGCAATTATATGGACGGTTTGGGTTTGGAGAAACAATTTTTTGTTCAACAAAGATGAAATGCAGTGGGAAGATTTTGAGCATAGGGTGAAAATTAAAGTAGCTCTTTGGGTTAAATTTTGGGCGGGTAAGATTAGTTATTTTATCAATGATCTTATCTATCACCTTCATCAAGTTATTGAGAGCTCTTATCTTCATTGTGGGTCTGAAAGCTAATCAGGTTTTTCAGGATGTGAAATTCCCTATGCCTATTTCTTGAGTTGGTAAAGTGAAATTTTCGTGTTGCTGAAGGTCGTGATTTGGGCAGCTGTTTGTTGATCCCTCCAGTTGTTTCTTGCATAAGATGATTCCCCTATTGGTTTATGATAGTTTTTTGTGTTGATTTTCTTACTAGAGCACTATCGAGTTGTGATAATTCTGGCTGTCTCATTTAGCTTCTCAGATTATATTGCCACCCTTCCTCTAAGCCCTGCAGGTCTTTCGGCTAATCTTACAATATGTTTGGATGAAAGGAATTGGAAAGAAATGGAAGGGAAGGGAAGGAGAAGGAAGTGGAGCTTATATCATGTTTGTGTTAAAAATTAGGAAGGAAAGGGAGGGAGAGCTTAACCTTCATTTAAGCAATTTTGTTATTCCTCCAAAAGTGGGAGGAAATGGAGGGAATGGAAAGAAGGATTTAATGAATTTTTAATAATACCAATATTACCCTTAAAATTGTAAAAGCCAAGATAAAAATGACACTTCTATCCTAGGACAGTCAAATACACATCCAAATCCTTTCCTTTCCTTTTTTTTCCTTTATCATTTCCAAACAAGATGAAAGGATTATATTATTCTTTCCTCTCCTTTCCTTTCATTAGTTATCCAAACATAAAGGAGTGATTACCCTCTCATCTCCTCTCATTTCCTTTCCCTCATAACTAATACTCTCATCTCCTTTTCTTTCCCTCGTACTTATCCAAATAAACTGTTAGATTTGTTATCTTCTTGGGTGTCTTTTAGTGGCTTCAGTTTCGATTCTATTGGGTTTGGTTATCTTTCTACTTTTTTTTCTTTTTTTGGGCTTTTGTTGGTGTATGGTTAGTTCCCTCTCTTAGTGCCAACCTAGTTGGGATGATGGAAGGAGCCATGACACCCTTGACATTTTTCCTTTTGATGTTTTTGTATGTATCCCTTGTACATTCGCTTTCATCAATAAAATTTTTCCACTGATCAGAAAAAGAAGAAGAAAATATATATACTAATGAACATATGACTCTATACCTCTTTCTTTTTCATTCTAAATTTATTTTTATCTAAATCTCAATTAAAGGACACATCACACAGGGGTTCTTAATGTTACTTTCCTTTCAATATTTCTTTTGATATGGAAATATATATATATATATATAGATACATACATACACACAGAGAGAGATAATGTCTTACGGATGTTGGAATTAACTGAAAAATAAAGCAAGAGTACCTTCAAAGGGCCTTTGTAGATATTTAGATCTCGATTAAATAGTTACAACGAATTATGCCCTATAACTCATCCAAATATGAAACTCCTAAGTTATTCATATCTTACTCTATGAGCCATTAAAAATTATAAAATAAGAGAGAGAGAGAGAGAGAGAGAGAGAAACTATCAAAATGAATAGAGAGATCTATGTTTGCTGAACAAAAGAACACTTGTTAGGAATAGTTAAATTAAGATTTTTGCACAAAAATTATGAATTTGGATTAATATTTTTATTAAAATAATTTCAAAATCATGTGCAAGTATTTTCTTATAAATAATAGTAAAAATGTATAGAATCCACCCAACCTAGGTGAATTTCATGTATAACATATGCGAAGATTGCAACTATTCTAATTATAGTGAAAAAAAGTATAGCTTTTGAATCCAACTTATTTTTACTTTTTGTTAAAGTTATGATCAAACTTAAAAAAAAAAAATTATTTACCAAAAACAATTTATGCAAGCAGTATTCATTTTCAATTCGTGGTTTCTTTTTTTTTCCTGCATTTCAACACCACATGCATCATCCTATAAAGTTAAGAGGTTAAATTTTATGCTTTTGATTATCTAATTATGATATGCAATACTTATGTATGAGCATGGATTTGCTTGGCTAGATGGTAATTGATGGAGACAATTAGATTTTCTTACGATGACGTTCCAAGGAGACAATTTATTACTCGTTTAGAGTCTCTAATATAAGAGAATCGTGAAGACAATAGATAATGCACTGACAATAGAACTCAGAGTCAACTTCTTCGTGGACACATTTCTATTCAAAGATAATTGCAAAATTACGAAAGACTTTCAGATTTTGATAGTATATTTAATTCTGAAGACTTACTTGATTTGATATACGATTTAAATGATTGTCTAGAATAAATAGAACTTTCAAAGAAAAATAAATATTTTTAGGCTGAAGATAAGCTTATAGGATTGGCAAATAGAAATTTGATTTACAGATGCGTAGAAAATTACAAAGAAAGAGATACATTCGTTCATGGCCAAGAATGATGAGGCTAATGATGGATAGATTTTTGCCAAGAAATTATTTGTTAGAAGATGATTACAGGCCAACATGGAATTATGTTAAAGTTACAAAATGTATTGTTGAGAAATAAAAAAGAAGAAACTCCAAAACCTGTTCGTAGTTCCAAGGAAAAAGTACGGGGAAAATATGAATTTGCTAATGCGACTATAACTAATAAGGTTCCAGATATTGAACTATTGAAGGAATACATTATTGCAGAGGAGTCTCTTATCATAAAAAGTGTAAATCAAGTTATTTCATCATTTGAAGATGATCAAAAGGAGTCAAAAGAAAATAAAGTTGAATTTATTTCTATTGATGTTGCAGAAACAATTGATTCGAAGGATAAAGATGAGAAACCGGTTAAAACTTCTTTTGTGGAGAAAAACAAGAAAATACTTCAAAACTAGTAGATAAAATTATGGATCTAATGGCACCAATCGATGACACAAACTTTTTTTATAAAAAAGAACGAGCAAGAAATTTTCATGGAGGTAGTTAGCGTTACAATTGAGAATGAAAAAACTGTGTATCTATCTAAGTGTGTGTGTGTACATTATTAGGTCATGTGGGTAGGATGATAAGAAAGGTATATATAAAGTACTCACTTAGATATTAGATATAATATAAAAGAGAAAATATTAAATTAATAACATTAGGAATGAGTGAATATAAAAAATAATTTAATAAAATAATAAAGGAAAATAGTGTTTTTAGAAATCTTAATGACTTCTTTTATAATACAATTTAACGTAATAAAATTTTATCCCAATTATTTGGTTTTACTAAAATTCTTAATTCTACTTTATCTTAAGTTATTTTTTGACTATATATTTTCTATCTATCTTAATTCAAATTTATTGTCATCCTTGTGTTTGTTTAAAAGGTTTCTTAATACATATGAATTATGTTATTTGTGTCTTGCATTCTTGAGCCGACTCGCACCCAAATCATTTCGTGCACTTTTGAAGGTCTACCGATCGACATTTGGACCTATAAAACCCCATTTTTTGTCGACCAACTGGTACAAGAAGTTTCAAAGCATTTGGAGAAAGTCTGAAAATGGCCCATCGGCGCTTAGAAGGTGCAATCGGCATTCAAGTGCCGTCAACCCCCCCTCTTTGTGTGCGGTTGGCTCTCGGGGCCCAATTTCACGATTTTTGCCTCTTTTCGTATTTTAAGGTTTGGGAACATTATATAATGTATTGTTGCGAGAGAAGGAGAGAGAGAGAGAGCGACAAGAAGTGTTCTTGGACATTTTTAAGCGGGTTTTAACACCCTATTTTGTATTCTTCATCTTTTGATAGTAGATCTTTTGTTGTGCTTTGCCCACAGACGTATGCTATTTGTCGAACCACGTATATTTGGTGTTATCTTATTCTTGATGTGTTTGTTTCTTTTCACTTTGTTATTTCATTTCTCACTTCCTTTACACAACAAACTAGTATCAAAGCTTTGGTGATGGCTACCGTAAAATACGAAGTCGAGAAGTTTGATGGTCAAAATAGTTTTGGCCTTTGGCACATCAATATGTGCGCTTTGTTACGACAACAAGGTTTGGCGAAGTTTTTTGATGGCATGTTTTCAACAACGTTGACAGCGGAGCAGAAGATTGATATGTAAGAAAATGCACATAGAGCCATTCAATTATCTCTTTCTCATAGAGTCTTGTGTGAGGTATCAGATCAAGAATCCACCTCTGGGTTTTGGAAAAAGCTATAGAATTTGTACATGAAGAAGTCGCTTACCAACCGTTTGTATTTGAAGCAGCAGTTGTACAACCTTAAGATGAAGGAAGGTATGTCCATTAATGAATAGCTTGATGAATTTAATAAAATTATCATAGACCTGAAGAATACTAATGTTAGGGTTAAAGAAGAAGACCAAGCCCTAATTGTTTTGTGTTTATTGCTTGATTCTTTTGAGACTTTTGTGAATTCGATGTTATATGGAAGGGATACCATCTCTTTAGTAGATGTTAATGCATCTTTAAACTTGAAAGAGTTGAGGACTAAGTTGAATGAGAAAGGTACTAATTATTTACAAGTTGAGGGTGTTGTAGACACCTCATTTTGTGACCTTTGATTAGGTAGGGGTAATTAAGAAATTATGCTAAGAAACCTACTCCCAAGTAGGACTCCTTTTTACATAGACTTATTCCTGTTAGAACTCTCTTGTTAGAGTCCCAGTCTAAGTAAGACTCTTCTCGATAGAGTCCACTTCCATTAGGGCTCCTTATGGCAGAGTCCTGTTCTCATTAGGACTCCCTTGTCAGAGTCTCAGTTCTATTAGGACTCTCCTGACAAAGTCTTATTCTGGTTAGGACTTTTCTGTCAGAGTCCCACTTCCATTAGGTCTTCTCCTAACAAAGTCCTATTCCTATTAGAACTCTCTTACCAAAGTCTTATTTCCATTAGGATTCCTCTTTACAGAGTCCAATTCTTGTTAGGATCTCATGTTAGAGTCCTAATCTAAGTAGGACTCTTCCTTATAGAGTCCAACTTTCATTAGGACTCCTCTTAGTAGAGTCCTATTCTCGTTAAGACTCTCCTTTTAGAGTCTCAATTCCATTAGGACTCCTCTTGACAAAGTCTTATTCTTTAGGAAAGTTTGAATTCGAATGTTGCAAGTTCTTTGTTGAAGGTGGAGTTATGAAGGTCTGCAAGGAATCTTTGGTGATGAAAGGTAACAAAGTTAATGGCTTTTACATTCTTTAAGGAAGTACAATTGTTGGTTCTACAGGTGTTTCATCTTCATCTTCAGTTGATGTAGATTTAGATACCACCCCTTTGTGACATATACAATTGGGTCACATCAGCAAACAACTCTAATGGAAATAGCTCGTTGCATGCTCTCAAATGTTAGAGGCACCGCACAATTTTGGTCGGTGATGTGGTAAAAAAATCGTTAAGCAAGATGAACGACTCATTTTTCTTTGGAAAGTTTTGCAAAATCACAAACAAAAATAGGCTTGGGCATTGGTAAAGTATCAGTAATGGTTACTCCAACAATCAAGTCAAATAAGACCAAGGATAATGAGAAAAATGAGGTCTTGCAAAAATTGAAATTATAGTTTTTGTGTGTACATTTGCCCTTTTTTTTATATATATAATGGATCAATTTCCATAAAGGATAGAATTCTTGATTTAGTGAAATACGGAGATTGTTAAACTAGATTGATAAATTTGATATGAAAGTTCTCGTATATGAGTTTACTTCTATATTATTGACGGAATCTATAAGTAATAGGGGTCTGAAATATACCACATTGGAGAATTAGTTCAAAAGGTTAAAAAGAAAAAAGAAAATTCTCATTAGGTACGTGTCGTCCTCAGTAATAATCTTGTGTGTCATTCTAATTTTATCAAATGTAATTTATATTAAGAAAAGGCACACATTTATATTAAGAAAAAGTCAGTGATTTGCTATGTGGGCCTAATTTTATCACTTGTAGTTACTCAATTTAGGAGTGTGATTTTATATTAAGAAAAAGTCAGTGATTTGCTATGTGGGCCTAATTTTATCACTTGTAGTGTTATAACATGAAATTTTTTATTTATTTATTTTATTATTTTATTGTTTTATTAGTTATTCTTGCAAATATTAATTATTATTATTATTATCATTATTATTATTATTATAATTATTATTATTATTGTAATGATAATGTGTGTAGGTGTATATATATATATATGTGTATATATATATATAATTTAAATTATATGTTGTGTATATGTGTATACATGTGAGTGTATATTTAAAATCTGAAAATATATATGTATATGTATATATATAAATCAGATTGTGTGAGGTATGTGTGTGTGTAACCGGTTGTGTGTGTGTGTGAGTTTGAGTGTAATACACTCAAACAAGGTATGGGTTGGGGTTGTGTGTGTGAGTGGGATTCAGGGAGTGGGAGATACAGATTTGGCAGAGAGTGGTTGGTCTTGGGGAGAGAGAGAGAGAGAGAGAGAGAGAGAGAGAGAGAGAGAGAGGGAGAGAGTGAAGAGAAAAGGGAGTGCATTCTCGGGTGGAAAGAGAAGAAAAGAAAAGAAGCAGAAAGTGAGAGAGTGAAACAGAGCTCTGAGGAAGAGAGTGGAGGCTTGGTTGGGCTCGGAGCAAGAAGGTGGAAGAGGGCACGGCTAGAGAGAGAAACGGCCGAAGGTTTTGGTAAGTGGGTTGCTCCTGTTTCGATTTTTTTTAAAAGCATTTCAATTGATTTAAATTGTAGAATCGTGTAGAGCATAACGTAGGGATTTGTTTGCAAAAAGAATGAGAAGAAATGGTTAAGGGGAGACGGAGAACTTCCCTGTTGCAGGTCACGGTCATGGGGTGTTGGATTCGACATTTTATGTGTAAACCTTGGTTTAAAAGGGGGGAAAAACATGGGGTGAGGTGCAGAAAGTGAATGGGAGTGATTTGGGTTCAAAACAGTGGGGGAAAGTGAGGGGAAAATGGGTGGCCGGAGAGTTGACCGAGGGTTTGACCCTCTATTTCGTGGAGATGAGGAAGGTTTGGGGAGAAATGGAGGTGGGATATGGAACCTACACGAAAAACCCTAGAGGATGGCATTTTAAAAATGGGGAAAAGTCACCGGAAACCGGTCGCCGGCGCCGGAGAAGGCGCCGGAAGCCCACTGTTACCCTACCGGAAAATCGGGGAAGAAGGTGGGGTGACCGGGTCGGTTCTCGGGTCGGATCCGGGTCCGGTTCGGGCGGGTACGGGTCGCCCATGCCACGTGTCAGCCCATTGTTTTAAATTAAAATGGAATTTGAACCTTTTGGAATTTGAACCTTTTGAATTTGAACCTTAACCCTGAACTTTCGAAAATTACAAATTGACCCCCCAACTGTTAGAAATTTCACTTTGACCCACCTGATTAAATTATTAATAAAATATTAATTAAATTAATTAATTATTTATTTAATTAAATTAATTTAATTAATTAAATATTCAAAAACATCCCGGAGTCCAAATGGGACAAGTCATTAGTGTATTTTGACTATCTCGACCATTCCGAGACCAATGGTGAGGTCCATTTTACGAGACGGGGTCCCGAAAAATAAAAGACCCGTAGTAACCCTTAAAATTACCAAAATGCCCCTAACTTGAAACACTGTCAAACAAACTCCGAATTAGGTAAACAAATAGTGGAATTTTATTATCTCGAACATTCCGGACTCAACCGTGGAGTCCGATTTGTGGAAATAGGTCACGAAATGTAAGGACACGTGTAAAGTGCAAAATGACTGTTTTGCCCTTTTCAACCCTGGTGTCCGAATTGAGTTCTACGAGAACCTAGACTTATTTTCTTAAACGTTCTAAAACCAATGGTAGAGTTTAATTTAGCAGAATAGAAACTTATGAATTAAAGACATAAGATTTGATGAATAGCATAAATTCAAATAACAATAGACTGAGTTGTAATTTCTACTTTTAGGGACATTGACAGGACAGGAGAGGGCGATCTGATCTTCTACATTTTCATCCGTCGGTTCAGTTACATATAGTGCACGATCTTCTAGGGTTGATACCAACCCATCAGGTATGGTGTTTTGCTAGTGTTAGAAATGAAGTTAAGTTAGGAATATTTGTGAATGACTGGAATGCTGTATCTGTTTATCTGTAATGTGTTTACCTGTTTATTTGGAATTGGTTGTTCACATGTTATGTGTTACTTGCAAGTTAATAAAGTGAAGAACATGAATCATGATGTACGAACATATGAGATATGCATGTATATGAGCCTGACTAGTGATTTATTTCTTATTGTCCGAGCATGTTATGTTATTGAGATCCATGTTCATTGAGATTGCATTGGCATATTGGCATATGATGAATCCTTTGAGAACATGGCGTGGGTAAGCACGTGGTGCTTTGCATTATGAGGGTGTAGATCCTGTGGTGAAAAACCCAAAATTGGCCATTGCATTGGTACTTCGAGCCATCGGGGAGTACCCGTAAATGAGACATGGGTGTGGCATAGAGTTGTGCATGGGTGTGTCATGCATACCATTCATATATATATTACTGCGATGTTGAATGTCATTTAGAAATAAATGTACACTTTGCACATGCCACGCCTTAGCTTTATTTCTAGCATTAGCATTTCATCATACCAGCAGTTGTGCTGACCCATTCGTGGGCAACATTTTCAGATAAGGATCCTCCAGCCACTAGAGACTCGGTGATGCCCTGATAGGGCGAAGCCAGTGATGTATTTGTGATTCGTGAAACTTGTATTTTGTTATGTAAGGGCTTAAGCCCGAATGACTGATGAACAATGTATTCGATGTTATTTTATGTATGGATGATGATGGACGCATATTTAGTGAATCTAATTACTTTTATCCTTTTATTTATTTTACTTTCCGTCTCGTCAGTCGCGCCTCGGGTTCGGTCAGAATTCGGGGCGTGACATGTAGTTACTCAATTTAGGAGTGTGATTTTATATTAAGAAAAAGTCAGTGATTTGAAACTACATTTATAAATTAGAGTCGAACATTTGAAAAAAATTGTCCTAATTTAATGTATAATAGAAACGTGAAAGAATTAACACGACTAAAGTTAATATTCACAACAAAAAATAATTAATCTAAGAAGATAATAAAATCTCTAAAAATATTATTAGTATTAAAATCAAAAGGTGTCTCTAATGAAAACTTACAACCCTATGTATGAATATTAAAAATCCTAATCCTATTAAAATAAAAGTCGTAATTCTACTAAAATAAAGAAATTTTACTTTGAATATAAAACAACGAAGAAAATATACATTTTATCTAAAACAATTAATTTAAAATAAGCTCAAATTTAGAAACAAAAGAATCCTGCAGAAAATTTGATAACAAAATTTGTTAAACAATCAATTTAAAATAAGTGATTTTTTTTTAAATTTTTTAATTGATAAAAAATTTCATTTTAACAAGTAAATTGTTACTAATTTAGCACCACACTTAATAAAATGAACAAATATTACTTAAAAATTTGAACTGGCCCTTTCTTTGAAAATTAATTCTCCAACATAAATTATTTCAAGTAGGTATTTGTATTATAAATATTATTTTATTAGAGAATTATACTAACTTCTCGTACTTTGACTAACAAATTACAAATAACTCTCATCCAGTTATTTTTTTTTTCAAAATGACAAAACTGTTCATTTTACGTTTTTTTCCTACATTTTTTAATTTTGATCAATTTTTCCTTAACTTTTTTAAAATATTTTTTTTTCATTTTATATAAAAATAAATTTAAGATTTTAATCAATATTTATTTGAAAATGAAAAAAATGAAAAAATTAGTTAAAATTGAAAAAATATGAAAAAAAAAACATGAAAAAGATATTTGTAATTTTTTAGATAAAAAAAAGAAATTAAAATAATTTCAAAACTTAAAAGGAGGTTAGTGTAATTTATTATATTTTAATTTCTCAAAGAAAATGGAGCAACCCAAGTGGGTGTTTACATTCAAGCTTGAAAGTGCTTGTTTCATGATATACTACTCTAGCCCCCAAGTCTTTCTAGTTTTGTGTCCTGGGGTGTGGTCCATGGCTTTACGCGCAATAATTTACAGCACAATATGAATAAACTAAATAGACTATTGTATTTATATTCATTTTTTTGCCACGGCTACGAAATATACTATTCATAATCAATTAGTTTTTTTTTTTAGAAGATGTGATTATCATACAGAAGAAAATTTTATCTAATATACATAAGTTGAACTAAAATATTCTAACTAATTCATAAAATAAAAAATCAATTAGATCTCATTACAAACACTTCGCACAATAGTCCGCCAACCAAAAGAGCCACATATTGCTATGCATAATGCATATACACCCAAATTATCGGCTTCATCTGCCAAGATTAAAAACCACATGGTCACACAACCATCATCAAATCTTCCTCTCTCGTCCTCTGGTAAGCATGAAGGAAGGAAGTCATTTATTATTAGATCCAAAATGAATCTAACTTATGAAAAATAATCAAGTAAATGTAGCTATAAATTTCATGAAAGGATAAAGAAGAAATTCAAAAGTAAATTGGTAAAGAAAAAAATATATTAAAATATTAAAAAAATATTTTTTTAAAAAATAATTATTAAAATAATGTATAATGATGTGAGTTATTAATATATGTGTAAGATATAATGTTGAGAATTATTAATTAATATATATATATATATAAATATATAAATATTGTAATAATACTTAAAATAAATTTGTTTTTAAGTAAAAAATAATTTCAAGTATCGTATTTAAAACACAAAATTTAATCTTGCAGTCGTTCGTGTTTCAGAATTTGATTGATTGAGTTGATCTCTATCAGCTTCTTAGAAAAAAAATAAAAAATAATAGTGCTTTGCAGCAATGTTTTTAAAACCGGACCGTTCATCGAACTGGAAAATTGTCCGGGTTAAGGGTTACCGGTTCAACCGTCGGGTCAACCGGAATCAAACCGTGATGTCATAATTATGTAATTAATAAATTTAATAATATATGTTATTAATATTTTAAATTTAAAAAATTATACAAAAATTACTAAAAATTATATAAATTTTTTTTACAAAATATGAATTTTTTTAATATACAAAACTTCAAAAAATAAAAATAAAACCACAGTCCATATCCATAACCATCACCACCACTGAAAAATTGAAAATATCCCCAATCGAGTTCAAAGGTCAGACGATGCTATAAGCCCCTCGCGGACTATCCACAACTGAAAGCAAACTTCCATACGGGGATTCCTGGTCATCGATATCATCAGTAGCCCTAATCGCTGCGTGCAAACAAATAACCTCAATCCCAATCACCATCGAAACCACGATGTTCAACCACACACGAGTAAAAATAGGGCGACAAGGGTGAGCACACTAAGGAAAACCAAAACCACCCGATCATCGACCGTATATCTATCGCGACGGCTGTTGGTGATCTTTAATCGGACGTTGAGTGCGGAGAGGTCCAGGAGTTCTCGCCATGGCCGTTGAGTGGCGGCAATCGATTGGCGGATTTGGGTGGTGCGAGAGAAGAAGTCGCCGGAGGTCGATGGTGGAACTGAGGAGTACCCAGGTCGAGCTGTTGATGACATCTCAGCGGGTGATTTGGCAGTTGATTGATTAGGGTTTGTTTTCTCTCTCTTGCTGCACAAAAATGGGAAAATGGGAAAGGGAAAATCTCAGATCTGAGAATAAAATGAGGTTCCTGTCTCATTACGTAGGGTTTTTTTTTTATATATATAGGTAGAGGCGAACCGGTCCGAACCGGTGACCCAGTGACGGGTCGACCGGTTCACCGGTTGAACCGCCCGGTTCGGACGATTTTGCCTTTTAAGCCCGGTTTTGAGGTTGAAACGGTTTCTAGGGTTCGATCGGACCGTTCCTTGGACCGGTTGACGGTTCAACCGGTCGAACCGTCTGGTCCGGTCCGGTTTTGAAAACCTTGCTTTGCAGTGAAAATTTTCAGTCAAACTTTGAACACAATAATAGACTTGGTATTTAAACGACAACCAATTTTCGGGTGGAGAGAAACATGTCTCGGGTTAATAACCAAAATAGGAAAAGGTTTTGATATTGATAACTGTCTGCCACGCAGGGGTGTTTCTTTTCAAATTTGTCTTATAGTGTTATCTTATAGATTCCAGAGCTTACAAATATCACATTTCAAATTATTAATCTTCTTGCTGAAACTTATAACAACAGCAGGACTCATTTATTGTTTTGGATTGAAGAAGCTTCTTCAAAACTGTGGAGAGACTTCCCAACCCTCACTTGTATTGCTAAACAACAAACAAAAGCTGCCATCCAAGAAGTAATTAAAAGTAATTTTTATTTCATTACTTTCACCCGCGAAATGTTATAATTATACATGTTAAAAAATATTATCAAAAAAATAAATAAGATCCTTTAAATAAAGCCACACGTAGTATAATATACATGTTTATTTGCATAGATTTCTAATAGGCGACAAGGAAGCCTATTGCAATCTTTTGTTACAATATTTAACAGTGTTACAATTATTTACATGACACTACAAAAATAAATACTTTTAGTGAAGCATATTATTAGCTACTTATGCAAAATCGTTGCTAATAGTGTCTTTTAACGACACCAAGAAACAAAATAAAGGAGTGAATAACTTCCTTACCGGGCGAACAAACCATGGACGCTTATGTATGTAATGCGTTGGCATATATTACTATTTTGCTTTATTAGCAAAGAAGACTTTTGTTTAAAAGTCTCCCATGAGTACACATCTTGGGTTTTTGTACTTTTTGGCATGTAACTATATAATTTTGCTATACTTCAAGTTTATACTTTTGTGTAACGCTTTCGCATAATAAATTAAGTTGCTATTATTATCGACTAATCTTTGTTAACTGACTAAGTACGTCCTGAGGGTCGTTCACATCCCTTAATTTACAAAGAGTGGGTTTCGGGTCGTGACAACTTGGTGTTAGAGCCTAGGTTTTGGTGCTTCATGGAAGACTAGGACTTGGGTACTAGTAATATTGAGTCTAAGTGTAAATGAGTCAATGATTAAAGAAGAAAGACCTAGTTTTAGAAATTAGGTGATTACCTAAATTATTGTATGCTACTTATTGCAATGAATGGTCAATACTAGAAGCACATCAATGGCAACAGATCGTTTCGATAGGCTGAACGCATCCTCAAGAGGATGGTTGAAGCTATATTGAGGGCTAAGGTGATAGAGCCAACTATGATAGATGTGATGGAGCTGGTGATAAGAACCAATTCTATCACTACCAGTAGTTCCAAGATTTGTAATTGCCAATCTTCGAGGGAACTGGGGACCCTATTGTAGTCAAAGAGGGGTTAATGGATATGAATTGTATTTTTTGAATCTTACCTTGTATAGAAGAATAGAAAGTTGCCTATGTCGCTTAGCTGTTTAAAGGGGCCTCTCAAGATGGTGGCTACTAGAGGAGAAACGAGAGCCAAATATGAACTGACAACACTTCACTGAGATATACAACAACAATTACTTTTATAACACCCCTGACCCGATTAACGGGAATTTAGTCACTAATCATATATATTAGAGACCTTACAAGTAAAATAGTAATTAAGAAAATTAACTGAAAAACATAATAACATCATTAATAATAAAACCTTAATTATCGAGGCCAACATATGAAGAGAATAATCAAAACTATAAGACTTCGATTTGTGAAATCGATACATGAAAAATATAAGTACACAAGAAGGAAAATAAAAGGAAAAGCACAAAAGGAAAAATGAAGTAAAACAAGTAAAATGCCAAACAAGGCATAAGGAGAAAAAGATGGGAAAAAGAGGCCAAAAGTGTTGACTTAGGGTGTAACACCCCGACCTGACTAATTAATAATTGTCTTGCTAATTATTAATTAGAACCGACATAAAGGAATGATTAGGGAAGTTAATCACAATTCCTCCGCGGTCACGATAGACCAACAAAATAATTAAACATGTCTGGAGAAGAGGGTGTAACACCCGGACTTAATTATCAATTAATTAGGTGAAATAATGTCATTTTAAGTCTGTGGGAACTCGAATTAGCTAACTACAAAAATTTCAAGTAAATAATAACCGACGTGGGGCCTTTGATACTGAAGCTAACTGAAGCACAAAACCCTCGGAAGAAACCGCGTCGAAAAAGAAGCAACAGAAAAGAAATTTCGAGGGGAATAGTGAAAACAGTATTCTGTGCAGCCAAACAGGGCATAAGCCCAAAATATGGGAAAAATGCCCAAAATGTGGCTAAGGGGATTTGAACCCTCGACCAAGTGGGGCAAGACCTCATGTACCCAAAAAGTTACCAAGTTGATTGCCAACATCTTTATGCCTATATATACAACAGAATTATATATAACTCTGAATTATCCTAGGCTGCCTCCCAAACTGGCCAATGACCATACATGCAAACCCTTCATCATTACCTGAGTCACCCCACATCAGCCTACCTCAGCTTCTGTATCAGCCACATGATCACACTTGGGCCCATAAGTGTATACATATATGTATATGTATATGTATAGGTATGCAATATTATATTTATATATGAACTATACACCTTGGGGGACCCTCAAAAAAATATGTATGCTACATCCTCCACCGAGGGAAGGAAAATTAGAAAACTGCCTGTGTGTTCTACAATAAGGTCTGTTAGAGAGAGAGACCTAGAGAGAGAAACAAGTGTGTATGTCCATGGTGTGTGCATGGTGCTTCCATGGAGGTGCATAAAAGAGAAGGGACCGAGAGGCTCACAACTGGAACTGAGGTCTGAGGTGCCAAAAATCAAGACTGAGCCATGAATGAGGGAGCAGTGGTCGACCAAGGTAAATGCCAAAAACCCAAAAAATTTTCTTTTCTTTTTGCTTACTGTTTTCAGTCGTTTGAGGCCTTATAAACTGCATGTATGAGCTACTGTGAGACCTAGGAATTGTTATAAGTTAACTGGGAGGGTCGGATAGGCTTGAAAACCCCAAAACAGTGAGAAACCGCCATGGATGGACCTTAGTGGTACAAGTCTGAAACGACCCTCACCAAACTGATTTCTAATAATCTAAATATGATCTAGACCTCAATAGGGTTCTAAAATGCCTAAGCCACCACCCCAAAGACCTAGGATCGACCCTCAAATGGCGAGTTACAAGTTCGAGTTTAAAACCCAACCTCGCCAAAACAACGACTAAACTGAAATTTGTGAATGGGGGCTTGAACCTCATGATCAGTAGGTCACCCCAAACGAAACCCCATCAACTTTAAGCCAAAAATAGGGATTTACAACCGAGTTGCAGGTTCAGTTATCCTCCATTGGACAGAGCATTTGAGCTTGCATTTAAGCATCAAATGAATGCAAAGATGTTGGTTTAACATGTAGGAGCATTTTGGGATGGATAGCAGTAGAAATCCGTACCTGAAACTCCACGAAAATGGAAAAAACTGAAACTGGAAATTAGGGTTACTGTTCATCGTTCATGGAGAAAACGATGAACAGTACCGGACACGATTCGGGTGGGTTCGGGTCGGGACCTGACCCGTCGTATAAACGGTCAAGTGGGACGGCGTCGTTTTGAGTAAAGTGTTTTAGTTTAAAACCTAAAATCGGTCTATTTGGTTACGACGATAATAAATCTGAAATGGGAATTGGGTCTGTCCAAACCGTGGATTAGGGGCCAATTGGGTTAACAGGGATATTGTATTCCGGTTCTGTATAATTAAGTAAACCGGTTGGTTTTGGAGTTTTGGACCGGTTTAACAAATTGAACCCTAAAACCGGTTGGTTCTGAACCCTTACTTTAGGAAATTCTGTTTTGAACCCCACAACTTTCTGAAATTAGTTTTGACCCTCAATAGTTCTGAGTATTTGTACTTTGGCCCAGCTTCTCAAAAGTTTATGCGTATAAGCCCCTGAAAAATAATTAATTAATAAAATAATTATTTTATTAATTGGGAAAAATTACATTCTGACCTTGGAAATTTTGGGATTTATACTTTGACCCCAACTGTTCTATAAAATTATATTCTGGCCCAATCCCTAGGATTTTTATGCAAATACACTCCTAGAAAAATAATTAAATAATAAAATAATTATTTTATTAAATAGGTAAAATTACTATTTTACCATTGGACATTAAACACGTCAAACGGAGTCCAAATAAAATAAGTAAATAGTGTATTTTCACTATTTTGGGTATTCCGGACTCAATGGTGGAGTCCGATGTGGAAAATTAAGTCCCAAAAAATACAGACACGTAAGTGGTAAATGACTGTACTACCCCTAATGATACCTAGGGCTAAACAAAAATAAAAGATAGCCTATTTTGATTATGTCAGGCATGCTGGACTCAATGGTGGAGTCCGTGTAATGACATGAGTTTTTTTTTTATATAAACCAATTATTATTATTATTATTATTATGATTATTATTATTGTTATTATTATTATCATTGTTATTATTATTATGCATGTGTGGTGTGCAGGTATGTATGTGATGAGTATATAC
Organism: Nyssa sinensis; assembly: GCA_008638375.1. NCBI lineage: Eukaryota > Viridiplantae > Streptophyta > Magnoliopsida > Cornales > Nyssaceae > Nyssa > Nyssa sinensis. Next base: position 17,585,408 of record CM018043.1, read on the forward strand.
ATATATATATATATATGTGTGTGTTTAAATATTTATATGTATATATATATATATATGTAGGACTGTGTATGGCAGTGTGCAGGTGTGCCAGCCAAGTGGACGTGTATGTGGTGAGGTGCAACAGGGTGCATGTGTATATGATATAATATATGTGTATATATAAAATACACAAGGTCAACTTTGCATTAAATGCAAAGTTGATGGAAAAGAAAGAAAGCTGAAGAAGCATGGAAAGAGAGAAAGATGGCTGCTACAGCAGGTCTTGCAGGTGGTGGCGTGAGAGGGTGAACAAACTTAAGTGTATATGTGTAATATCCTGACTCGGGATACCGGGTCATATGGCACGCATTACGAGATAATGAAAGAAATTGTGTAAAGGCTTTTACACTAAAGAGAAAAAATAATTAATTAATGTAAAATATTAGAATATATTTAATTGTTAAAATTAAATTTAAATAAACACACATATACACACATTATGGTGTATTGTGTGTGTATATTATCAAGTGTGTATAAAAATGTATATATATATAAATACATGTACACAAGGAAGGATATATATATATATATAATATGTATACATATGTGAACAGTGTGTGAACAGTGCAGTATGTGTGTGTGTGTCGGCTAGTGTGTGTGTCTCCATGTGTTAGTGTGTATGTTATATTAAATGTATATATATATATATATATATATATATATATATATACAAAATATCTTGCCAAATTGAATGCAAAGTAGAAAAGAGAAAAAGTAAAATTGATGAGATGGGGGGGCTAGTGTAGGGCTACAAATAAGAAAGAAGAGAGAGAGAACAGTAGAGAGAGATTTGGAGGAGAGAGAGAGGTCGGCTACTTTTTCTTTAAAAACCAAAACATACAAATCATGTTGTTCTCTTACGAAAGAAACTAAAGGAAGAGGAACCGAGGAGATAGAAGAAGAGATTCAGAGCAAGAAAGAAAGAGAAATACAGTGGTGAAAGGTGAACCCATGAAAACTCTTAAATTTCTCTCTCTAGAATATTTTGCATGTGTTAAGAGATTTAGGTTATGTTATGTATATATGATGCTTAAGATATGTCTAGAAGTGTATCAAGCACGAAAATTTGCTATGAAAATGACTAAAAATATGAAACCCACGAAAAATCTTCATTGAAGACCTTGCCCATGGCAGGTCTGAATCGACTTCCTTTAAGCTTGATTTGGCTTATCAAGACTTAAAGTAGATATTATGAGCATGCTAAAAACATATGACCGCGACCATAAAGCTCAAAAAATGACCCTCAAACACCAAGTTGCAGGTTACGAGTTTACACCCCAAACCTTGAAACTCATGATTTAATCTATTCCTTTAAATGAAAACTGAAACCTCATGAATAGAGGATCATTATGGAACAAACCGTAACTGATTTGGCTCAGGAATGAGCATCTAGGACCGAATTACAGTTCGGATTATCATATCCTAAACCGAACATATGAAGAGGTTTTAAAGTCTAAAATGAATGCCAAGTTGGTCTTTTATACCTTAGAATCAATTTGGGACCAAAATAGAGGGATTTAGTTAAGTGAGAAGTCACGAAATAAGAAGAAATGAAATTCGGAAACTAGGGCAACAGTAGAGTCGACGTGGGGAAGACGAAGATGAGTCAACTCAGTTTTTAAAATAAGGCTGGGTCGACTCGGACAGGTGGCAGCCTCTGGGCTTGCCACCGATTAAATGGAATGACGGCGTTTCATCCCTGTTTTAAAATTTTAATACGCTAGGGCTGACGTCATCATGACGTCAGCAACACGCACAAAATCGGATAGACCGGTTGGTTTGCAACTGAACCGGACCGGTTCACTTAAAACTTGACCGAACCCTTTTGGTTTTCTAATTTATTTAAAAATAAATAAACCAAGACTTTTGGTTATTACGGATTGACCCCTGAGCTTCAGAAAAATTATACTAAGGCCCAAATGAATGAAAATTTATGCAACAAAGCCCCTGAAAAATAATTAAATAATTAAATAATTAATTTAATTATTTAGTAAATAAAATAAAATTACTATTTTGCCCTTGGGTCATAAATAGAGCAAATGAAGTCCAAATTAAACATATGAATAGTGTATCCTTACTATTTCGGATATTCTGAGACTAATGGTAGGGTCCGTTTTACGAGACGGGGCCCGAAAAATAAAGACACGTAAAGGGGTCAATGACCAAAATACCCCTTGACCAAAATTAACAAGTTATTAGTGTATTCTTACTATCTTAGACCTTCTGAGTCCAATGGTGAGGTCCACAACACGAAATGGGGTCCCGAAAAATAAAGACACGTAAAGGGGTAAAATGACCAAAATACCCCTAGTACCCCTAAGGCCAAAATGAAATCAGAGAAGGTCTAAATTGACTTTCTTTGACATCCCAGACTCAATAATGGAGTCTGAATTACGAAACGAAGTACAGAAAAATATGACACGTAAAACGGTAAATGACCATTTTGTCCTTTTACATATAACAGTTCGAATAAAATGTTAGGAAAGCCTAAACCGACTTTCTTGGACACTCCGGACTCAATGGTAGAGTCTATTCGACCAAAAGAAATGTCTAAAATAAAAGACATAAAATTTGATGAATATAATCTGTTAGATGACTATGGACTGAACTATTGCCAAAGAACTAAACTGAGGCAAGTACGAGAAATGAAATACGAAAAGACACGACACGTAAACATGTCAAATAAATAACTTTAAATTAAAAGTTAATGGAGCTACCAGAAGAGTATAAATTGAAATAAATTCAATTTCTAACACATTAAATTATGTCATAGGTTACGAGTACGAGTTAAATTAAGTACCTATGAAATTATGAAATCGTTTTAGGATCTGATACGATATAAGCATAAGTTAAGGAATATCGAGATGATATTACAATGAATGTGAAGTTGATGAGATGTTTATGAATTGTTCTTAGGAACTACAAGGAAAGTGGGAAAGCGCATTATTAGCACTAACCCTAAAGAACCAAGGTGAGTAACCCTGTGTTTGAATTGGAGATTTAACTCCATGGATTTGAAAAAGTTTTAAGTTCAAAGATATGAAGTATTTGAAGTTTCAAATTCAGTATTTACATGATGCAGTTTTAAATTGTTTTATCTTTATCAACCCTATTATGACATGCTCAGTGATTGGTATTTATCATAGTTTTCTTAAAACATATTTCAGCATGTCTAAAGTTTTAAATGCCAAATTATGTTAAATATTCTGAATTTGATTGTTACAAGTATTTGAAGTCCTATTGTAGAAATTATACATTTCATGTTTTAAATACTCATGAAAGTATCTATTGAAGAAGTTATGTGATAAATGTTTTACAAGATAAACGGTACTAAGTACCACCCCCCTATGATGGTTGAAATCCTTCGGGATTCAACAGTAAATGCCCGGTAGCAGGATCTAATCCCCCAAGCAAATGAGATCGACAGTATTGGCAGTAAAATGGGAGTCTGGTTCGAAACAGATTCCACCTAATTAAATAGAAAAGATGACAAAGTGATTTGGAAATGAAAGCAGGTTTTACCCTCATTTTCAAATACATATTTATGTGTTTTAAAGTTTATATACTTTATCTAATGAAGTACGAGTTTAGCTTGAATACTTTAAATGTTTCAAAGCTACATGTTTTAAGGAATGCATATATTCTGTATTCAAAGTATACGAATAATTGGCGGTGATTATTTTACAACTCTTATGTACTAAAAACCACTGCTAATTGAAAACCCCATGATGAATACTGGAATTGCTCACAAGCTTAGATTAGCTTACCCGGACTTTGTTCGGACCCCCCTTTCAGGTAATTAGCAGCAGTCTCTACTTGAGGACGACGATGATGAATCTGCTGATTTTGGAAGACTATGTTCAAGTAGTTTTTGTCTAGTACTACGAACATTAAGTATGGAGTTTTTGTATTAGTAAAACAGTACCCTGTTATGTGTAAGCCCCACGGGGCAATTAAACATTTATTGTTTATAAAGTTTTAAGTTTTAGTTATACTCTGTATGTGTAACCATGTATGTTATGTATGGAGCAGCAGTACCGGACGGATGTGCGTAATTTAAAAATAAGAAAAGAAAAGTAAAAGTTTTTCACGCTTCCGTAATCATGTGTCGCACATCTATTCGATACCGCTGCCTATGTGAGCCTTCGCCCAAGGGTCCCCGGGCCTGAGGGTGGCGATCGCGATGCAAGATCCGCACAGGGTGGGTTTCGGGTCGTGACAATATGAGTGTGTGTCCATTGGGATTGAGGGGGAAAGAAAAATCAAAAGAAAGAGAGACAGAGAGCATTATCAGGAGATTAGGAAGTGAACCAAAGAGGAGAAAAAGTCAGGAGGAGAAAGGGGGGGACACCGCAAACCAAAAAAGAAACCAAGAAAGGTAAGGTCAGTTTCGGTTCTGTTTTAAAATTTTTGAATCATGCTTATTAGTTTTAAATCACTAGATCTTGTAGTGTATAAGACGTGGATCATTTTGCAAATGGAATGAACTAGAATGATTGAAAAATGAGAAAAAACCAACTAGTTACAGGTTGGTAGAATAAATCGGGTTTTTGATATTTTATGTATAAAAACTTGTTAAACGATCAGAAATTGTTGGTAGTGAGTTGCAGAACACACTAAGGTCAAAATGGAGTGAAGAACAGTGGTGAAATCAGTAAAAAAGGAGAGGTTTTCAGTCGGCCGGAATCTGGGTTCACAGCCGGAAGTTCAATAGGTATGCCAGAGAATGTATCTGTTAGGGTCTGAAAATTGTTTTGAGAAGTTCCTTAATGTTCCAGGATTATTTTGACGTAAAAGCCATAAATTTTGGATGTAAAAATCATGGGGGAAGTAGAGAAGAACAGTCGTCGTCCAGCGACTGTGGCCGGAGGGGACAACCGGACATGGCCGGAAAGTCGGGCGCAGTAGGGGGGTCGATTGGGCCACAGCCGTTGGGTCTGTTTAGTTTTTTTTGGGTTAAGGCTTGATTGAGTTTAAAAAGGGTATAGGCCCGTTTGGTTTTAAAGGGAAAGAATTGGGCTTGGGATAGTTGGGGCCCAATTGGTTAAAATGAAAAGGAAAAGAATAAATGAAAAAGGGTGAGGCTGCCGAGACTCGAACCCGCGTGGGAAGAGGGGCGCATGACCGTTTGGACAGGAAAATCCCGTGTCCATATATGCAATTAATAAATATATATTATACTTTATTCTGTTTTACTAATTAAATTTAATGCTCCGAAATGGCCCAAAGCCCAAACAAGGCAAGTCATATATGTTTTCTTACTATCTTGGACCTCCTAAGACCAACGGTGAGATCTGTGACATGATACGAGGTCCCAAAAATTAAAAGACCCGTGGAACCCTTAAAAAATTACTAAAATGCCCCTGAGTCAAAATGCGGTCAAATGAACCTCGATTAAAATGAAAAGATAGTGGATTTTTATTATTTCGAACATTTCGGACTCAACTGTGAGGTCCGATTTACTAGGAGAGGCCTCGGGATATAAGGACCCGTAAAAAGTGCAAAATGACTGTTTTGCCCTTTTTAGCTCAAATGTCCGAATTGAATTCCACGAAAGCCTAAACTTATTTTCTTCGACGTTCCGGACTCAATAGTAGGGTTTAATTTAGCAAAATAGAAACTTGTAAAATAAAGACATAAAATTTGATGAATAGCATAATTTAAGTAACAAATGGACTAAGTCACATGTTATGATTTTAGGGACACGGAAAGGCAAGGAGAAGGTGGTCTGACCTTCTGTATCCTTACTGTGGTTCTGCTATACTACGAGTACATTTTCCTGAGTTGAGATTGACCCATCAGGTACGATATATTATGCTAAGTAAGAAATAGAATTGAGTTTAGGAATAACTGCCATGTTGACTTGATGATTCACATGTTTGTTTGATTGTTCACATGCTTATGTGCTTCATGCTATCTTGCTAAAATTCGGGTGATAATGTGGATCATGATTATGTGTATATAGCATGTGTTAGTATAATGTGTGGATTGTATTCTTTGAGAATTGTTAAGACTATGAAATGCACGATTTAAAACATGCTTCATGTGTGGCTGAGATGCATTATTGAGATTACATTGTGGCATGATAGAATCAGAGCATATTGGCATAGTGTGATTTCTTGGACATGGTGTGAGTTGAGCACGTGGTGCTGTGCATTATGAGGGTGCAGATCTTGTGGTAGAAAACCCAAAATTGGCCATTAGGTACTCGCATGCTTGACGGGTTCCGGACCGTGAAGCGAGACATACATGGTACGTGCAGGCCATCGGGGAAGGTCCGTAAAGCGAGACATGGGTGGGCATAGAGCTGCATGGGTGTGTCACGCATATTGCTCATATACTGCATACTGTTCATGTACTGCCTTAATGATATTGAATGCCATATAGATATAACTGTATACTTGCACATGCCACGCTTTTAATTTTGTTTCTTGCATTAGCATTATATTGTACCAGTAGTTGAGCTGACCCATTCGTGGAACAAACATTTCAGATGACACTCCAGCTGTATGAGACTTAAAGATGCTTTGATTTGAGGATTATATTTGGCCCGCGGGGCGTATTTAATATTGTACAAGGGCATAAGCCCTAGACTATTTCTTGTCATTGTATGTTGTGAATTAAGGGACTAGACTTCATGCATTGTATCAGAATGTGGATTAAATTAGTATTGATCTGTACTTGATTGTCTTTTATTTCCTTATTATTTTATTTCCCTTTTGTCTCGTCAGTCGCGCCTCGGGTTCCCTAGAATTCGGGGCGTGACAGTCTGATTTGGGAAATTAAGTCCCGAAAAATACAGTCACGTAAGTGGTAAATGACTGGACTACCCCTGATGATACCTAGGCCCGAATAAAGATAAAAGATAGCCCATTCTAATTATGTCGGACATTCTTGACTCAACGGTGAGGTCTGTTTAATGAACCGAAGTTTCGAAAAATACAGACACACAAATGGTAAATAATTGAACTGCCCCTAGTGATACCCAGGGCCGATTAAACATAAAAGATAGTCCAGTTTAACTATGTCGGACACTCTGGACCTAATGGTGAGGTCCATTTTTTTGAACTGAGGTCCTGAAAAGTTTGGTTATACAACATGTGAATTTACCAAATTGCCCCTGATACTGTACGAAACCCAAATAAAGTCCAAATTGGGCAAAATTGATACCAATAGAAGCCCAAAACTTGTGGACTCATATATATGATTAAATTATGATTCGGGGTCAGAATATCAGGAAATATAAAATGGCCAAAATGCCCCTAAGCACTGTAAGTGCAAAGTAGAGGTCGAATAAAGGTCAATCTGATCTGATAAATTATCATAAGCATAATTATGAAAATCGAAGGGCTGAATAAGACTCCGAAACAGTCAAACGTGTAAAATGAGAAATGGCCGATGTGTCCCGATGATCTAAAGCGGATACCAAATGAAATCCCAAAAGACTTAGAACTTCATATACAAGATATATGGGACATTCTAAGGACCACGATAAGGTCCGGGGCAAGAATGGAAAAATTACCATTTTGCCCTGAAGATTAAATAAGTCCTCAACTGATAAGGATCTAAGTCCAAAAGACTTAGAACTTCATATATAAGATATATGCGATATTCTGAGGACCACGACAGGGTCCGGGACAAGAATGGCAAAATTACCATTTTGCCCCTAAAGTTAAATAAGTACTTAATTGATAACAATTGGAGTCCAAAGGACTTAGAACCTTATATTTAAGCTATGTGGACTACTCTGAGGACCATGACAGGGCCTGGGACAAGAATGGTGAAATTACCATTTTGCCCCGAAGGTTAAATAAGTACTTAACTGATAACGATCTAAGTCCAAAAGACTTAGAACTTCATATATAAGATATATGGGATATTCTAAGGACCATGACAGGATCCGGGACAAGAATGGCAAAATTATCATTTTGCCCGTAAGGTTAAATAAGTACTTAACCGATAACGAGTGAAGTCTAAATGACTTAGATTATGATCCTGATAACTGGTAAGCTTAATTAAAGAATGAAATAGTCCCGGATGAAACCTGATGAAAAGGCAATAGGCTACTAGGCTATCTTAGGTAATCCAATACACCTAAGATGACGAATAAGACATGAATGGATGAATTCTGATCTATCTATGATTGATGATTATTATTCAAGATGTACATGGAGGTGCCTGACGTACCTGGAGGTTATCGGATTACTTGTACAAGGAGTTAAGCGAACAGTTTGTGAGTAACTTGGAACTTCTAACTTGGTGTATAAGTTACACTGTCTAGATACTGTATTTTGATTCACTGTACCGTTATACTGTTTAAATGCATATTTTTAAGTGCATACTCTTTTATAATGCATTACACATGACATGATCTTGTACTGTCTTGCTCTCTTGTTTAGTTCGGGTCTGTCCTGTTCCGTTGTATGGTTTGTCCTGGTTTTGTTCTGTACTGTTGCGTCTTACTCTTGGTACCATTCCAATTTGAGCGACATGGCATGTAATACTCCCAAAATTTGACATGACCCTACATTTGGAGTGCAATTCATTGTACAGTTCAGAAGATTGCCTTTGGTTGGTCGCATTGTCGGTAGAGAGACTGACAAGGTGGCTAACTGGCATCACATCCTTCGCATCCGCGTAGGGTGGGGTGCGGGATGTGACAGAGTGGTATCAGAGCAAAGGCTAAGAATTCTTATGAAAATGATTGAAGGTGATACTTCTTGGGTGACTAGGATGATTGGATGATCAATAATTCTTGGGTGACAATTGATGATCTTGATACTTCAAGAATTATATCAAAGCTATGGTTGGTAAATTTTAAAGATTCATGGGTGCCACAGAGCAATATTCGGGTGAAAGGTTGAGGTTACCTATACAAAGTGAGAACTTGAGGACAATAAGGTATGAAATGGTTTAGGAGTTAGTGTCCACATCAGAGCACTAAGTTATAGATTAAGTACCACAGAATACTTGAGCCATGAATACTAGGTCCCACTTTTGGAGACTATACGTGGAATTATGGAAGTCTTTAGTAATAAATGATAAATCTGTGATTCTAAAGCATCTAAGGATTAGGGATCAACTGATCTGAGATTGTAAATATTGGAGATTCACTAGTATCACTGAGTGATAGTTGAACATTGGTCCATGATCTTTGGGGGACATTACAGACTCAATACTTCTTGGGAGACAGAAGTAGGCCTATAACTGAATTCAGGATCTTGAGAATTTGAGGTTTCTATCAGAGTAGCGCAGCGGAAAAGTAAGTTTTAGATTAATGATTCTTTGGGGAAAAAAATCAGACTAGAACTAACTTTGTGGACTATTGAGTGACTCAAACGACTAAATGAATGAATAATTTTGGTGACGATGGCGCGTTTAGTCACTACAGTTAATAGTTCTTGGGAGAAAAGACTATGCTATGATTAAATTGGTAAAGGCAACTGAACTAATCAAATGCACAATAATTTTGGGAGGAAAACGACTCTAGGTCCGCTAACTCTGGTATTGATCATTATAATTATGGATACCAAAATGATTAATTGGTGGAATCGGATATAAATGAAAATCTTAAGGACCGATTTCTAATCGTTTGAGGAATCATATATGATTGAATAATCTTTAGGATGAATGTCACATTTGATTTAATGCGAAATTGATCTAATATCAAACCTTGGTGATAGTATATATTTTGTGGATTGTTAACTAGCCTTATTATGAAATTTTCTTGATTTGATTTGATACTTGTGATTGAGGATATCAGAATGATTATTTTGTGGACTCAAATGAGATTGACTGATCTTAGTGGTTGATTTCTAACCCTTTGAGGATGATTATCAAATTTGAACTTGGTGGATTATTGATTAAGAGGAAATAACTACAGGTAAGCTAACTCTGACATTGATAATCATGCTTGTGGATATATCGATTGGGGAGACAATGACTATAGGTGAGGTAATATTAACATTGATCATTATGATTGTGGATATCATAAGGATTGTTTGAGAACTCAAATCTGATTGAATAATCTTAGTAGATAATTTTTTCGAGAGTGATTCCCAACTTTGAGGTAACATAGATCTGATATCAAAATTTTGGTGAAAACCTATATTTGGTGGACTGTAAATCAGGACTTCTTGTGAATTTTTTGAATTTGATCTGAAATTTGTATGATTCGAAGTTATAATAGACTCATAATACTTGGAGAGATGTTGGTATTCTGCTACAGGTCAAAATTGCATGACAATATATATTTTGTGGTTTGTCAATCAGATTTATTGTGAATTTCTTGGATTTGATTCGACACTTGTCTGCTTGGGGATTATTGATTAGTGCCAATTGGAGACATGTTAGTAAAAAAAAAAAAAATGCTTGAGGTTAAACTTTGTGACATTTTATAGAGACACTAGACATTAGATCCTCCCGTAGATAAATCTAACTGCTAGATGACTACTTCACTATACAACTAGTTGAGTTTTGGGGACAAAACTCTTTTGAAGGTGGGTAGAATGTAATACTCCTAAAATTTGACATGACCCTACATTTGGAGTGCAATTCATTGTACGGTTCAGAAGATTGCCTTTGGTTGGTCGCATTGTCGGTAGAGAGACTGACAAGGTGGCTAACTGGTATCACATCCTTCGTATTCGCGTAGGGTGGGGTGCGGGATGTGACATGGCATAAGTATACTGTACTACTTAATGGCATTATTCTGTTTTGCTGTTCTGTTCCATTCAATACTGACCTGTTCTATTCTTTGATTTGATTACCTATACTCTCGAACGATATACTGGCATCCTGCACTATTTTGTCTATTCTGGTCTATTGTTCTATTTTGATTTGTTCTATTTTGTTATGTTCTGATCCGTTTGTTTCATTTAGTTCAGTCCTGTTTCATTATACTTAACTGCATTTAAGTGGATTTATAAAACTACTATTTCAGAAACAATTGAACTACCCTTGTGCTTTGTAAACAAGAAATGGTTTTGAAACCCATGACAGCGAACCTGTGTTACTCATTGGGCTTATTTAAGCTCACCCCATTCCCTAACATTTTTTAAGAATTATCTCTATTGGATTAGAAGGCACTATGATGTGACGTGGACAAGCCGAGTGGTGGTCTAAGTAAAGGATCTGATGGCACTGATTGTGGATACTTGGATTATTGTGGATTGAATCTGGTTATTCCGGTGAGTGACATGATTACATATGATATGATTAAATTTACCGATATTGGGACATGGCTCATGGTAACGGTACTCTAAAAGAGATTAGATATACTCTGTGTTATATGTTTGATTATAGATGTACTTTGAGGTTAGAATTATTAGCTCTTTGGTTTTAGACTTGTTCTATGGTACATACCCTTACGGTGGATAAATGAGTTGCATTCCCAAGATAAAAAGTTTTAAATTCTGCTGCATCTGACCCTACATTCGGAATGCAATTCATCGGTAAGTTTGGAAGTTTCCTTTAGTTGGTCGCATTATCGGTCAACAAATCGGCAAGGCAGCTAACTGGCATCACGTCCTCGACATCCGCGTAGGGTGGGGTTTGGGATGTGACAAGGTGGACAAGTCGAGTGACGGTCCAAGTAAAGGATCTAAAGGCACTGATTGTGGATACTTGGATTATTGTGGATTGAATCTAGTTATTCCGGTGAGTGTCATGATTACATATGATATGATTAAATTTGTCGATATTGGGACATGGCTCATGGTAACGGTACTCTAAGAGAGATTAAATATACTCTGTGTTATATGTTTGATTATAGATGTACTCTGAGGTTAGAATTATTAGCTCTCTGGTTTTAGACTTGCTCTGTGCTACATACCCTTACGGTGGATAAATGAGTTGCATTCCCGAGATAAAAAGTTTTAAATTTCGCTGCATCTGACCCTACATTCAGAATGCAATTCATCGATAAGTTCAGAAGTTGCCTTTGGTTGGTCGCATTGTCGGTCGGCAAACCGGCAAGGCGGCTAACTGGCATCACGTCCTCGACATTCTCGTAGGGTGGGGTTCGGGATGTGACATAGGGATTTGATCCCAAGACCAAAAAGGTGGGAGAGACTTATAGCCAAAAAAATAAACCAACTTGGCTACTAGCACATTTGTGCTATAAATTGCACTAGATATACATATATGTTATATAAAAGCCATTCCACCTCCCAAAACAACCAATAGAAACACATGCAACACCTCAACATTTTATAAAAATATATTTATGTATATATATATATATATATATATATATATATATATATGCCAGACCTTGCGTGAGGCAAACTTAAGTGCTGCATGGGTGGATGGCTAGAGAGAGAGAGATAGTGAGATAGAAAGAGAAAGAAGAAGGAAGAAGAAGAAGAAAATGAGAAGTATGGGGGAAAAAAAGAAGCTTTGCATACAAAGCCTAGAAGCTTAAAAGGTGCAGAGTCGAACCCAAGGAGAGGGAGACTCACAGTAGAGGTAAAAACACCCAAAAACCCATATTTTTCCTCTCAAGTAAATATAGATTTTTCTTGCTATTTGTTGAGGGTAAAACACATGCATGTGCATATTATGATATATATATATATATATATATGTCTACTACATAAAATTTTGAAGAAATCAAGTTATAATACACTAGAAAAAATGAACCTATCATTGAAGGACCTCTCACTATAGGAAAAAGGCACTTTTAGTGACACTTACTAAAGCGTCGCTAAAAGTAGTAAAAAAGTAATAAAAAAATTAGTTTTTCGCGCGAAAAAATAGGCGTGAACCTATTAGCGACGCACGTGTTAATGCTTTTAGCGACGCGCGTTTGTGCGTTGCTAATAGTATGTGTAAATGAAACGCTGTCGTTTTATTTAAAGTTAGCGACGCTCAGAGACTTATTAGCGATGCACAGCATGCGTTGCTAATGAGTCCTGTTATATTTTCAGAACCTGGTTGGTCTCTCTCTCTCTCTCTCTCTCTCTCTCTCTCTCTCTCTCTCACACACACACACACACACACACACACACTCTCAGTCAATTGCTGCCGCCGTCCACAGTGCTCGCCGCTGCCGTCACCGACCACCACCGTCCATAGGGCTCAACCCGTTTCGTTCTCTCTCTTTCTCTTTCAAGTAATTAAGCAATGTCATTGTGGTTTACCATTGATTTCAATAATATGCTTTTAATTTATGTTTCTTATACTATTGTTAATGTTAAATTATTGTTCAGTGATATTGATTTTATTTCTTCCATTTAATTTTTTTTTTGTCAAGAAATTCAATGACATCTAGGTTTTTTTGCTGAATATTTAATTTATATATTTTTGGTAATGCCTGTTGGGCTATTAGGTTTAAGTTATTGTGGGGAGAAGTCGTATATATATTAATGTTGATTTCATACATATATATATATATATATATTAAGATGTAATTTCTGGAAAGAAAATTTATTTAATATTATTTTAAATATTTTCTAAGAATAAAAAAAATCCCAGTACTATTAAGAAAAGTAGTTTTCAAACATCTATTATTATTTTTATTATTATTATTATTTGGTATTCTATTGAACTAATTCCAACTTTCCAAAACATGCCACTAAGTTCCAATTTGTACAATAAAAGAATTAATTTTTTTCTTATCAGAAACCCAAAAAAAATAATATTTATGTTCGAATCATCATTCAATGCACCTAAAAAGTGAATTTTTTCTTATTAAAAAATCTATGTTTTATGTCCACTTCATCATTCCACACACACATATATTGATAATCATTCATGTAATATCCCTAATATTTTTTCAAGAAAAAAGAAAAGAAAGTCAACGTCGTAGATAACAAGTAACTAGCTTGGGAGGAAAGAAAATGAAAAAGAACAAAACAAATAGAAATAGAAGTCAGTGGTGTGCTTAACACACCGCATGTGATTATCCATATATATATATATATATATGTATGTATGTATACGTGCGGGCGTCTATAAAAAGAGGTGGCTAAAGAGATTAATTGTATATGGGTGTTGTATACATGTGAGGTAAGTATAAGTGGTGGATTTCTTGAGCGTGAAGGGTTGGCCATGTAGATCAATTCCTTAGAAACCAAGGGATAAAATAGAGAAAGAAGAAATTTAAGGCATTTTTTTTGGAGTTGAGACTTTTAAATCTTTTATTAGTCTTAAGTTTTTAGAGAAATGTAGTGTTTGTAACTAAATGATCATGTAAATCAATGTATAATTGCATTCATGTAAGCCTAGCTCCATTCAGGAGTTATTTTCATCACTTGTGAATCTTATCGCAAAATTTATTCGGGATTGGGCTCGTAGGTATGAAATCGATTTTTGAATTGTCCAGAGTAGGACAGTTTGGGAATGCATAAATCTGCATTGCAATCAATAACGCATGCTTGAATATTCCACTATGAGAAAATTTTATCACAGTCTCCTATTATTTTTTAGGTATATATTAGTGCGGAGATGCTACCGAAATTTTCTCCAAGTGGAATCAAGCATTTGATTTGCTGCTGATTGCAATGTAGATTATGTATTCACGAATGGGATAGGATCACCTTACCCTTTAGAGAGAAGTTGGAAGTGCTAGGATTCATGTTTTATATTTATAATGAGTAACATTTTTTACTTGTATTAGGTAGACGAAAATGGATAAGAGTTAGACGGACTTGAGGGGCAAGTATTTGAAGGAGATCAAAGACTTTATTGAGTTTTCTTGTGCATCTGCAGATGGGAGAAAGATGATAAGATGTCCATATAAGAGGTACAATAATAGGGATTATATGTACATAGATGAGGCCAAAGAGCACCTACTCCTACACGAGTAGGGCAAGATTTATGCGTGTTAGAAATTTCATAGGGAACATCGTGACGTACGAGTGGTAAGTGAGGATGAAGAAGAAGATGACGATAATGACTTAGGTGATAATGTTGGGGTTGGTTACGAAGGCTTGCCACAAATGCTGGCTGTCATACCCTGACCCAAATTTTAACCGGGTGAACCACGTGAACCGAGCCGTTAAAGCTTTTTGGTTTAATATTGAATAAACGGATGAGTCAGAATCTTAATAGTTGGAAATACGAGTCATGCCCGAGC
The DNA here is from genome assembly GCA_008638375.1 of Nyssa sinensis. NCBI lineage: Eukaryota > Viridiplantae > Streptophyta > Magnoliopsida > Cornales > Nyssaceae > Nyssa > Nyssa sinensis. Next base: position 17,600,526 of record CM018043.1, read on the forward strand.
GATGCCCGAGCCAATCACGAATGGATACTGGAATATAAAAATAATAATAAGATAATAATAATAAAAATACAAATGAAATAAAAATAAAAAAAAAGAGGAAAAATAAAATAAAATAAAGAAATAAATAAATAAAAATTATGTTGTGCCATATGGATAAAAATATATATATATATATATATATATATGTATATATATGTAGAAGTGTAGATGTATATACATATATATATATATATATATTAAATACATAAGGGGAGGGGTTACAACCGAAAAAAAAAAAAAAAAGAAATAAAGAGGAGAAGAGAAACGGATGGGAGAGGAAGAGAAACAGGGCAGGAGAAATAAAGAAGGGCCGGTTTCTCTTGGGTGAATCAACAGCCGTCTCTTGGTTGTATATACAGCCGTAGAAGCAGAGAAAGAAGAGAAGAAAGAAGAAAAAAAAAAAACAGAGCAGGGACGGCTGGTCGCTAGAATAGGGAGAAGAAAAGGAAGAAAAAAGAGAGGAGGAAGAAGAAAGAAGCAGGTCGGGGCATTTTGCGTGAGATGTGCAAGAAAAGGAGGATTAAACGAGCCAAGAAAAACCGGGATTGAGCAGTGTGTTCGGAAGTGAAACCGGGTGGCAGCCTGTACGCGCGTTGGGTGAGTGAGATTCATTCTATGTTTTAAAATTTTTTAAAGCATGAATTACTATGTTGATATAGAATTTTGTTAAGCATAGAACTGAATTGATACATGGAATATAGTTGGTGTTGAAATTGAATCAAGGAAAACAAAAAAAAAAAAAAAAAAAAGAACAGAACTAAACGTGGGGAAACAGTGAAAAACAGAGGAGGAAAAAATAAATCGGGTTGTGAGATTTTGTTGGGGTTAATTGGTTTAGATCATGGGGAATTAATTCTCTTGGGTATAGGTAAATTTTAGAAGCAAAACGGGATCGAAACCATAGGAGAAAAAGGGAAAAAACGAAAGGGAAAGGGGCTGCCGGAAAAACCGCACAGCCCAGGTGCGCCACTGTTCCGGCCATTTTGGGAGTGCTCCGGCACTCCGATTTGAAATCCGACGGTAGATTTGAGTTGCCCATAACTCGTAGGTGTTAACCCCGCTGAAAAACGCAAGAAACCCGTCACCGGCGAGTCGCCGTTGACGAAGAAGACAACCTGTACGCTGGAAATGGCTGCTGCGCGGCTGCTATTTTCCGATTTTATTTTGGCCAAACCGGGTCGGGTCTGACCCGACCCACCCATTTAGATGACTGCCCAACACTTGTACTTCATGGGTAAATTTTCAAATTCGAGTTTAGATAGTGTTTGGTTAGAAAGGAGAGCTATCCAATGGTTGGCTTAAACTTAACAGGAAATGAAAAAAAAAAAATGAAAAATGTATTAACAGAAAATGAAAAAATGGTATGGGCAGCGAATTGAACCTGTGACCAAAGGGGAAAAGGGTGAGAAGCTTAGCCACTGTGCCACCAAGGCACATGTGGTCTGTTTGGGCTCAAATACGATATGTATTATCCGGATTAATTAATTTAAATAAATGATTTAAATTAATAAATTTAAATTTAATTTCGACGCTTAAATTAGTAGAACGAATAATGAAAACTTACTATTTTGGACCCTCTGAATATAATAGTGAGGTCCGTTTTACGAGACGGAGTCCCAAAAAAATAAAATAGCCGTAGAATGCCAAAATGACCAAAATGACCCTACGTCCAAAGGTGAGTCAAACGGACTCCGATTTAGTTAAGTAAATAGTGAATTTTTATTAATTCAAACCTACTGGACTCAACGGTGGAGTCCAAATTATGAAAACAGAACCCAAAAAGTAGAGACACGTAAATGACCATGTTGCCCTTGGGTAAATTAAGTTTAAAATGGAAATCGTAAAACATAAATTAGTAAGGGAGGTATTTAGAGTAACGAGGCATAAATTCGGTAAATGATATGAAGGCTGAAACGTGTTTATTGATTTATAGGCAAGTCGAAAGGAAAGGAGAAAGTCACGGGATATTAAGACGTTGATGAGGTAAGTGGATTCCTATCTTTGATACGTGGTTTCCAAGCCACGTTCTTTCCATTACTGCCAATCTTGTACTCATATATGTATTCACTGTCATTGTTTCCCACCATGGATATTGTTCTACCTGGTGGATGCCTATTGGTTAATATTGCATGACTGATTCATTTCATTGATAGCCATTTACTGTATGTTATGATGTTCCATGTTTTATACATTCATATGGAATACTATAGAACCTTAATTTATGTTAAGTGCCGGGTTTTGTGCTCAGTCACACTACCTATCTGATGCTATCTGATTGACTGGGACCTACGGGTCAATTTATGGGACCTACGGGTCAAAAAGGACATATGGCAATTATGGCGTTTTTACGCATTAAGGAAAATGGGCATTTTATATGCATTTATGTTAATGGGGGTATGCCGGGCCCCAAAAGACCGAGGGTCTGCCAAACCCTGAACAGAGTAAAGGCATCATCCATGTTAATTGATATTGTTCTATGTTGATTGGTTTGCTTCATTGGACTTGACTGTGACCATTTCATTGTGGCAGTATTTATGTTGATTGTGTTCATCGAGCCTATTCTACATTCATGCTACACTGTTACTCTTTACGGTTATTGTACGTTGTCATTCATTGGTTACTCTTGACTGTTATTGTACCTTGTCGCTCATTGGCCATTGTGGCATTTTACAGTTGACTGGAATCGTTATCATGACTGGCTATCATGTTACTTTGACTTGTATTCATTTATGTCATCCCCACCCGTATTGGGGATAGGCTTCTACTTACTGAGTTTGTAGCTCACCCTTTACTAAATTTTTTCAGGTGAGAATGTTACAGAACCACAGTAGGAGATCAGGAGATTACAGAGACAGTTGAGGAACATAATAGTAATGAATGAAGTCTCTCCCATATACTCACCACCTAAGAGTGGTTTAGGATCAGTTTATTGTTAGTTTGAAGTTTAGTCTTTGAATAATAATTGTAATAAAGCTTCCGCACTTTAATGTCATGTTATATTATTTACTGTCATCATTGGTAAAGGAATGGAAAAAGTAGGGACGGCCATTGGGTCGGCCCCACGATACGAGATCCGCATAGGGTGGGTTTCGGGTCGTGACACTGGCAGACTTGCAAGGGGCTACAACTGGGGCTCATAGTCATAGGTGTGACAGAGCCCTAGGAGTGACATGGGACAATTGGAAACGTTAGATTCCTTGTTGAGGGAAGCAAGTCAGTCGTTATATCTAGGTTATGAGAAGTCTTCGAAACGAATTTTCTCATGAAACTCCTTCATTTTAAGACCATCAACTGATGGAGTAACAAATCATTTAATATAGTCATTCATTTTTATGATGTAATGGATTTTCATTTTTATGATATAATGAAATTTTATTTCTAAACTTTTTTTTAGATATGGTTGGATTAGGATCACGCAGACGCACAACAGGGTCAGACCCATCGACCCCTTCCCCTTTATCTACAGGGTCGACCGCTCTTGCCATCGATGGTATGCATAGTTTCCCTTTTATTAATGATTATATAAATATGGTACTAATTGTTTCTATTTTATTTCTTCTAAAGCTTCGGCCACCTCCTCTAGACGAGGGCACGGTAGGTCAAAGAACCGCATGTTACAAGTGCAAATAGAGGCATCAGAAGGCGCCCGACTTCGGATTGGGATACCTCCGGGCTTGTTGAAGCCCGTCAGTGGGTGGGCACAGTAGTTTGCCATAGAGGTCGGCATCATTTACCGACTACACGCCCTACTCTATATTAGTGATTGGAGTCTCGTCACCGACGAGGACCGATGGGATATTCATGCGCATATCTTGGTATGTCTTTTATTATTGTATTCAATTTAATTTTAACATATCTAATGAAGTAATGTTTTGACAATGAAATGTTTTATAGGAGAAGTTTGACATCGATCTCCACCTACCTCATGTCGTGAAAGCAGTGGACCATTACTTAGAAGTCCATTTTAGGCACTATTGACACAAGCTCCACATGCACTACGAGGCAGAGGTGGCAGCAGATAGAGATCCTTGCGACAGACCCTACCGGGGGTGACGGTGGAGGATTGGATGCTTCATGCGACCAATTCTCTAGTAATGCATTTCAAATAAAAATTGTCAAAATTAATTTTGTTGTATGATAAATCATTGTCATTTATACTAACCTTCTTTGTTTTGGCCAAGTGTAGGAAGTTAGCAAAAAAAAAAAAACAGAAAGAGTAGAAGCAAGCAAAAGATGACCCACTGTGGTGGATCATGATCTTTTGTACAGTATAGGCATGGAATGGTAAGTTAATAAATGTATCAAGTTGTTATTGTATTATCTTTTAATAAAATCAATCTTCACAAGTTATTGTTAATTTGTTGTAGCAAGACCAGGAGACCGGTGTACCACCAAGCCCGATTGATTTGTGGCACAAGATGCACTATAACCATGAAACTCAGTGGCTTTATGTAAGTTTTTTACGTATATATACCAATATTACTAATTTAATATTAATCTAAAGTTATAAAAGTAGTAAAATATATTTATGATTTTATAGGAGGAGATAGTCCAGCTGCGTGCTCAGCCGACCCTTGAGGGTGAGGATCCACCGACCGATGACTAGATACAGGAGACTGTTCTAGGCAAAAGGCACTAATATATGCGTGGCTTAGGGAGTGGGATGCAGTTGATATGTGGAGGACCACGAAGTCACCCAAAAAGCTACGCATCTAACAGACGTAATGCAGAGTTGGAGCAGATGGTGATAGACCTCAGTGCTTACATGACCCAGCTAGAGTCTCTTATGCAGACATTCCTCAACTAGCAGAGAGGCTCTGTTTAGCCTTAGTAAGTTTTTAAAATTACTTTGGTGGCTTTATAATTTATAGAATATGTTATGTAAAAAAAAATTTTGAATATCAGCCTAACGGCCTAGAAACCCCATCACACACTTCAAATATGAAAAGATAGACTTGCACGAACTTACTTAATTTCATCGGTTCTAATGACCATTTGAAACTTATATAACTTTCCACTCCAACAAGGCCCATTTTGGGGTTTTGACATATCAAAATGCTGGATATCGGCCTAACTACCCCGAAACCCCATCACACACCTCAGAAATGATAAAACAAACTTTCACAAACTTACGACACTCGGTTCGGATCACCAATTTCAAATGTATGCAACTTTTTGCTCCAAAAGGCCCAATTTTAGGTTTTGATGGACCAAAACACCGAATATCAACCTAAAAGCCTATAAATCCCATCACCCACCTTAAAAATGATAAAATAGACTTGTACAAACTTACGACACTCGATTTGGATCACCGGTTTGAAACTTATGCAACTTTTTACTCCAAAAGACCAATTTTAGGGTTTTGACGGACCAAAATACCATATATTAGCCTAATGGGCTAGAAACCCCATCACACACCTAAAAATGACAAAATATACTTATACGAACTTACAACACTCAGTTCATATTACCGGTTTGAAACTTATGCAACTTTCTACTCTAAAAAGGCCCATTTTAGCTTTTTGATGGATCAAGATTTTGAATATCAGCCTAACAGCCTCAAAAACCCATCACACACCTCAAAAATGAAAAAATATTCTTGTACAAACTTACAACACTCGGTTCGGATCGTCGGTTTGAAACTTATGCAACTTTCTACTCTAAAAAGGCCTATTTTGGGGTTTTGACAGATCAAAATTTTGGATATCAGCCTAACTACCCTGAAACCCCACCACACACCTCAAAAATAATAAAATAGACTTACATGAACTTACAGCACTTGGTTCGGATCACCGGTTTCAAACTTATGCAACTTTTTGCTCTAAAAAGGCCCATTTTCGGGTTTTGATGGACCAAAACATCAGATATCAACCAAATAGACTAGAAATCCCATCACACGCTTTAAAATGATAAAATAGACTTGTACAAACTTACGACACTTGGTTTGGATCACCAATTTGAAACTTATGCAACTTTCTGCTCTAAAAAGACTAATTTTGGGGTTTTGATAGACCAAAATGCCAGATATCAGCCTAACGACCTCGAAACCCCATCACACACCTCAAAAATAATAAAATAGACTTGTATGAACTTATGGCACTCGGTTTGGATCACCTTTTTGAAACTTATGCACCTTTCTACTCCAAAAAGACCAATTTTGGGGTTTTAACGAACCAAAATGCTGGATATCAGCCTAAATACCCCAAAAACCCATTACACACCTCAAAAATGATAAAATAGACTTGCACAAATTTACGACACTCGGTTCGGATCACTGGTTTCAAACTTATGCAACTTTTTGTACCAAAAAGGCCCATTTTCAAGTTTTGATGGACCAAAACACCGAATATCAACCTAACAGCCTAGAAACCCCATCACACAACTTAAAAATGATAAAATAGACTTGTACGAACTTACGACACTTGGTTCAGATTACCAATTTGAAACTTATGCAATTTTTGGCTTCAAAAGGCCAATTTTGGGGTTTTGACGGACCAAAATGCTAGATATCGGCCTAACGACCTTGAAACCCCATCACACACCTTAAAAATGATAAAATAGAATTGCATGAACTTATGGAACTCGGTTTGGATCACCGGTTTAAAACTTATGTAACTTTTTGCACTAAAAAGCCCCATTTTGAGGTTTTAATGGCTCAAAATACCGGATATCAACCTAACAAGCCCAAAACTCCATCACACACCTTAAAAATGATAAAATAGACTTGCACGAACTTATGACACTCAGTTCGGATCACCGGTTTGAAAATTATGCAACTTTTTGCTCCAAAAAAACTAATTTTGGGGTTTTGACGGACCAAAATGCCGGATATTAGCCTAATGAGCCCAAAACCCCATCACACACATCACAAATGATGAAATAGGCTTGCAAGAGCTTACGAAGCTCAATTCGAATCACTAGTTTGCAACTTATATTACTGTATGCCATTCTGATTATTTATCCATGCAAAAAATAAAATTCAAATTTTATGTTCATATATATTTAATAAGTGTTCTAATATATATCATTTGATCTTTATTTCATATTGATCAAAATTATTGCACCGCCGTCTTTCTGTTCTGCATTGGGACTTACTTTTCTCTTTTGTTTTTTTTCTTTTTCTAGATATCTGTAGTTATATTTTTTGAGACAATTTTTTATTTTTGTATTTATTAAGAAACTCTACTTTTACAATTGTAACTAATTACTAATTTATATATATATATATGAATGAATTTCTCTTTTAATATATTCATTTCATAATGTTTGGGATTATTTTATATCAGGATGATTGATACAGGTTTTAAATAGGAATAAAACACACGAAAAACAAATTCAGGTCCAAAGTAGCCCAAAAAGAAAATTAACTTTTAGTGACGCACACAAAGGCATCGCTAAAAGTCTCAAATATTAGTTTTAGTGACGCTTCACAGTCGTTGCTAAAAATACACTATTAGCGACTCACAAAGGTCGTAGCTAAATATTTCTAATAACAAACTATTAGCAACGCTCATTGCGTTCTCTGCATAGCATTAGCGACGCCACACCTAATTATTAGCGACACACAATGTGCGTCGCTAATAATGACTTTTAGCAATGCCTATTCGTGTCCATGCCGCTAATAGTATTAGCGACATGATTATTAGCGACGCACCTGGCGATGCACACTTGTGTGTCGTTAATAATATTTAGCGACGCACGCATATGTCGCTAAAAGTGGCTTTTCCTGTAGTGTCCAAAAAGGCTGGTCTAAATCAACCCAAAGGAAACTCAATTCCTTTGTTTAAGGCTTGAACTAGGCCTTATGGGGATTGCAAGAAACCTAGTCTGCGAATTAGAAGCCTAGGAAAAGTCCCTCGAACCTCAGCGAGCAGGTTACCATTTTGACATGCAACCTTTACAACTTGATGTAAAACTTAGTTTTAAGAACGGGGACTTGAACCCCATGATGGAGGGACCACAATAGAAGAAACCCCATGAGTTTTGGGTAAAAGATGAACGTGTATGACCAAGTTATAGGTACGGTCATGAAGACTCCAAGAGAGGTTTTGAGCTCAATTCGAGCCCCTAAACCAACGCCAAAACATCACCCAATGTTCTAGGAGTTGAAGGGAATTAAAAGTAGAGGAAACAAGTGACCCAAAAGTCACGAAATAGAAAATGAAAAAAAATTGCAATTAGGGCTACAATGTCGGGGAAGGTGTGGAAGATGATGAACAGGACGGGTTGGGTTGGGTCGAATCAGGACTTGCTCGGTCGCACATAAGGGCATAAGTAGGACGGTGTCATTTTGGGACGTCTAGGTTTTAATCTAAGATGAAACTGCATCATTGTTTGTGTTGGTTTTAAATTAAAACGGGTCTGTTTGGTTGCAAAGGTAGATGACCTAATTTGATAACCACTGTTAGAGCTGGGAACCTATCTTAGTTTTGCCCTTTGTCTACTGTTTGGCACGTAGCTTCCCAGGTTTGATCCCCCAACCTTTCACTTGCTTAAACTCTAAAACCAAGCCTCTAGCCACTATGCTACCATGGCACTTGTAACATAATATTAACTAAATAAATATAAAATATGTAATTAAATAATTTAATTATTATAAATTGACCCGTTACTCGAATAAAGTAAAAGAGTAGAGTATTTTAACTATTTTGGGTATTCTGAACCCAATAGCGGGGTCCATTTTATGAGATGGGCTCCCGAAAAATTTAGACACATAAAATGTAAAATTATCATTTTATCCTTAGTGACGCCCGAAACCAAATGAAAGTCCAAAAGGATCTAAATTGACTTTTCTCGATGTTCTAGACCCAACGGTAAGGTCCATATTACCAAACTAGGTATTGGAAAATAAGACACGTGAAAATACAACCTTATAAAAATTACTACTAGTAGCCGGTTTAAAAGAAACAAGAACTATCATAAGAAATTAGGATTCATCCGGTCTAAAAATAAGTTAAGAACACCAAATAGGTAGTAATGCAAATAAAATATAAAATTAATAAATTTTTCATAAATTGTTTATAGGAACTACAAGGGAAAAGGGAAGGCACACCAGTAGCGCCAATCCTGAGGACAAAGGTGCGTAATCATGTACTTTGAAGTGGAGATTTAACTCCATGAATATTGAAGAAGTTTAAGTTCAAAATTTTTGAAGTATTTTAAGTTCAAATTCCTGATGTATTTTAAGTTCAAATTCCATATTTATATGATTCATAACTCAAGTATTACTGCTTCTATTTTTTTGAAAATTCAATTGTGACATGCAAGTTAGCTTGTTTATATTGCCGACTTTCTGTAAGTTTATATTCTAGCATGTCTATGTTAAAATGCAAAATTTTATTAAATGCCTCTCTAAAAATAAATGTCTTTCATTCTAACTATGTTTCAAATACTCCTGAATACTGTGATTAAGTACTTTGAAACTCATGTCTTATATGTTATATTCCAAGTATTTGAAGACTCTGTTATAAATTCATGAAAGTTATGTTTTTAATGCTCTTGAAAAACATATATTTGAAGAAGTCATGTTTTTAATGCTTTTAAAAAGCAACTACTGGGAGGTTATATTTCAATGCTTTAAAACATCATTTATTTATAAAGAAATATTTTTACATGCCTCTTATTTGCGAACTGGTAATGCAAGATAGTCGTACATAAGCACTATGAGTTCGTGAGGCCCTTCGGGACTCACATACGAGTAAAATGTCTGGTAGAAGGTTTATCTCCCAGGCATGAGATATCTTTACGAGAAGTAAAATTAGAGTCCGATTCGAAACAGATTCTTCTATTAAAAAGTGAAAAATGTTACGTTCGAAAATGGTAGAAGGTTTATCCCCCATTTTTCTAAACGTAATTAAGTGTTTTGATTTCATGAACAAAAGATTCATGTTTTCATAAGAAATGGTATAAGGTTTTTGAACCCCCATTTATATGAGAAGAATTTTTAAAGAAATGGCCCGATTTTAAAATAACAAAGGGTTATGCTCTCTTATTTATGAGAAAAATGATTTTTATTCATCCTGTTAAGAAGTAAATGATTTAAACTCTTTTGTTCACAATTGACCACCTTATACATGTTTACAAGTTTTCCATTGCATATTGCATGCCTCACTCGAATGCTTAACTATTTCGTGTTACATGTTTTGAAGATCCTTATACTCTGTATACGTGAAATATCTGTTTTACCCGAATGCTTTAAAATGCTTCGTGTTATGTGTTTTTGAAGTTTCCTATGTCCTATATTTGAAGAAATACGTGCCTAGCCTGAATACCTTGAATGCTTCATGTTATCTATTTTTAAGAATCATGTATTCTGTATCTGAAGTATACGAGCAATTGAAAGTGAATATTTTTATAAACTCTTTCATAACTAACCCACTACCAGTTGAAAACTCATGACAAGGTACTAAAATTACTCACGAGCTTTTCATAAAGTTCACATTGATTTGTTACCCATGACTCTTTCAGGTGATGAAGATGGTTGGGAGCCTTGCCCATACTGGGGAAGGGTGTGGGGAGTTCCACACATGACTTAGAAAATTTTTTGGAAATATTAGGACACATAGTTGTTCAACTTTTGTAATTATCACCTTTTGGACAATATTACAATTAAGTCCTTAGGGACAATGGACATGTAATATGTATGACTTTAAAAAATTTTAGTAAGCTCTGCATGTATGTTATTTGTACCAATCTGAAAAATGGCAGTCCCGGGAGGATGTGCGGAGAAAAGAAAAAAAAATTTCACGCTTTCGCAATTGCATTCCCGGCGGCACCTCCATCCGGTCTTGCTACTTCTGGCCCACCTGCCGGCCCCTAGACCGAAGGGTGGTAGTTGCGTTCCCTTAATCTACACAGGGTGGGTTTTGGGTCGTGACATCTTTCCTCGAGAGGTCAAGCACCAAGAGATTGTTGATTTTGTAACCTTAAAACAAGGTAATATGATGGTCGTAGACTATGAAGCAAAGTTCACTAAATTGGCTAGATTTGCCCACACATCATTAACACTGAAGATTTGAAAGCGCGAAAATTTTAAGGCGGGTTAAGGTAGACTATTAAGGACCGAGTCAAACCCCAGCGGTTGGCCACTTACAATGATGTGGTGGCAATTGCCAAGGTCATTGAGCGGAGTGGTGAAGAATTTGCTAAGACAAGAGGGAATCAGAAGCCTAGAGGAAAACAAGGTAATGGAATAAGTTTTTCATCGTTCAAATCAAATGTCGAGTCGCACAATACAAGATTAGGGTCAAACTGGGGAAAGACTAGCAGAAATAGTAGAGGTGCCATTAAATGCCTATCTTGTTAGAAAGTTCACAAGGGACAATGTTACAAAAACAACAATGCATGTTTCAGATGTGCTCAGTCTAGGCACTTTGTGAAACATTGCCCCAAGAGTAACAAGACAACTAGTTTAGTAGCTGCATCATTTACCTCTTTGGCAAAGCTTTCATGGAACATCCCGACTTAATTACTAGATAATTAGGATTGCTTAGAAAGTTTTAAGAGAACATTAGTGTATAATTACATCATGACAATAATATCACGATAATAATTCTTAAGTGAAATAAGATAGAAGAAATTGATATGAAAGACAATGATATAATTAATGATTAATTATTAAAGCAATGTATAAGTATTTAAGCTAGAATTATAACTATTCACGTTTAATTAATTTAACTACATGAAAAGAAAAATCTTCATGAACATAAAATATATACAAAGTAATGAAGAAATATGCAAATTAAGTATATTCAATGAACAAAATATTAATAAAAGTATAGAATTCTCCACCAACACAACAAAAGAGGAAAATGAGCAAAAAGGGGCTTGCCAAGTCTTGAAACCAAGAGCCCATGTGAGGAGTGCCAACATTTTTGTGCTATAATGTCAGCTTAATATATATATATATATATATATATATATATATAAAATAATAGTATAAATGATGAAAGCAATCTTACAATTTATTTACTGAATACTAAGACTTGATGCAGAAACATGAATATAAAACTGAAATAAAAATAAAGCTAAAAAATATATTTTTTAGAGATGGATGGGTGGAGCATTATTTTTGAATCATAAAGCTAAAAAATATATGACATTATATTATTAACAATACTTTAAATCATATAATTAATATAATTTTATCACGTCAGTTCCACATCATTCGAGATATGAATTTGGCAAAAATGTAGCATTATTATTTACATTTGTATTTATAAAACTTTTTTAAAAATGTGCTTATATAATTTACTAGTCAAACTTTTAAAAATGCATTTGCACAAAAAATATTTATGAATTGCTTTTACTCAAACATACTTAAAAAATATATTTTTTTCTTATTTCTTATTTGTATCTTAGATTTATTTTAAATAATGCTAATTAGGAATGAAAAAATGCCTTGCCAGGCCTTGCTACTCTTTTAGGATGGATTTGTTTTTGTAATAAAATTATTTAATTAATTAATTAATTTTAAATTAATAACATTAACTTTTACATACGAAAACAGAGATGTCGAATATAATTAGTGGGACAGAGGTGAAGAAGAAAAAGACTGCCATAAAATGCGATGGAGACAAGAATTAAGAATTACACTTTTTAGTGGCGATGGTTGGCGTTGTAGGTATAACTCTTGCATTCAATTAGAATTTAGACTTGGAGCATTTTTTTTAGGCCTAATTTTAATTTTAAGAGTTGATTTTCAGATTGACAGAGACTTGTAAATAGGACCTATTTATGATAAATTAAGGTTTCCCTTTCCTCTAAAAAAAGAAAAGAAAAAAGCTTTCACCAAAAATAAAAACAGTAATAATAAATTTATAATTTACTAGTGTGTATTTGTTTTTGGAAGTCGCACACAAAATCAAAAATAAAGAAGGGAGAGAAAGTAGAGAGAAAAAAGGGAGAGGGATTTTGAAAGTGAAGGCGGGGAGGGAAACATCTGCAAGTCAAAGATTTGTTGGTTACGCGAAATCTTGTATTAGGGGGAGACAGCTTCACATCAATGATCAAACACTAGTGTTACTTAAAAATAAGCAAAAAAAAAAAATATTTAAAAAATAAAGAAAAAAAATTAGCAATACCTAGGATATGAAAATTAGGCAATGCAACATACGTACATTGCACTATGGGCATTAGGTTTAGACTGCAACAACAAACGTTACATACACATGTATATACATAGACACGCACACACACACACACATATATATATATATGTATATATACACAAATATACATACATACATACATATACATGCACGTAAAAGAAGAGGGAAGACAAGCACCACCCGTTGCCCTAATTTCCTAAAGTTTTCAAGTTCTAAAATGGTAACTGCTTTTTAAAAAGAAGATTCTATATAGACAATTGGCAAGTCAGTGTATCTTTGATTTAGTTTCCTTTAATAAGTAATGAATTAAGAAATCTAATCATATATATATATATATATATATATATATATATATATACATATATATATACATTGACTAATGCTCGGCCATGAGAAGACCTCCATTCCATTGTGTATTAGATATTCAAAAGCCAGCCTGTGTAAGAAGCCATTAAAGCTAAGGTAATTAACTCACTTCTATTATTATACTTGTCTCTTTATTAGTAAAGAACTGTGGGTTTCCATTGCCTTTTTCCTTTTACCTTTATTATTTGTTATATTTATGCTTAATCCTGTCTCCTTTCTACGTACCCTTCTTGCTCCCTCTTTCTTCAATCAATGTGAGAACAAATTCACGATGCAAATTTATAGAATTAAATTACTTTTATTAAATCATAGCAATCTCAATTATTTTTGTTCTTGGTATAATTGCCAACATTTTTTTACACGACTGAAGACAAATCTGGATGCATCACATCGTATTTATATATATATATATATATATATATATATATATATTAAACAAATCCAGTCAAAACAATATAATTGTGCATATCATTCGGTGCCTCTTTCCGTATGTATTCGTTAACTTTGCGAAAGAAAAACTATTATACTTGCATTATCTTGTTTGTTTTTTCTATTTAATTTTTCTGAATCTTATAATCTAGTTCTTAGCATGGTTTGTAATTAGACAAGTCAATGGATCAAAAATCTTTTTTTTTTTCAAATAAAAATTGGGTTTATGAATATAAGAATTTATTAGAATAAGTTTGTTATTTATCTTAAGAATGAATTAAATGATTTAATAATCAAGCATTGATCCTAACAAATTTTTGTAGATGGGTAGAGCCAAACTCAGCATGGAGCTCATAAGCAATAAAAAGGCTCGTCACGTAACCTATGAAAAAAGAAAGAAGGGTTTGAAAAAGAAGATTTATGAATTAACAACTCTTTGTGGTGTTGAAGCCTACATGATTGTTTATGGTCCCAAACTGGATGACCGTCCGATTGTGTCAGAGATCTGGCCCACAGATTCCAATGAGGTTCGGCTCGTGATTAACTCATACAAGAAGCAATCAACTGATGATCGTAAGAAGAGGACTGTTGATTTATCCAACTTTTTTGAGGACAGGAGGAGGAAGCTTGAAGACTCTGTAGTGAAACTGCGCAAGAAGAATGATGAGGCCAAGTTCCCTACTTGGGATGATAGATATAACGATTTATCAGAGGAACAATTGAGGGAACTTGGTGGTATATTGGAGATTAAACATGAAGCTGTGAAGCTTAAGATTGAGTTCATAAAGGGTAATCAAAGGTTGACAGCACTAGGTATGATGGATGGCTCCCACATGGAATCAATCCAAAACCATTCTAATTATTTTATGCAGGTGGGTTTGGTTAGGAGGAGAAGCATGCAACTCGAGGTTCTTCAGGAGCAGCCATTTACTTCACTAACCCCACTTAATATTGATGTGTCCGTTCTTTATCCATTGGATCAGGGACTTCCATTCGATCAAACAAATTCAATGGCGAATCCTATGATGATGATGCTAATGAACGACAACAGTTGCAGTCAACAAGGTGGGGCGTCTAGCAGCAAAGCCCTGTACGTGCCGGCGCTGAACGGGCCAGTTTATTACGATCCCATGCGCTACTATGATCCCATGCGGCCGATGGCATCCTATATGCAGTACCCTATGGTGCCAAATGCTGCATCCCAGCTGCATGCTTCTCAGACGGACGGGTATTATGAAGTTGGCGATTTTCTGATGAAGGACCAGAAATTAAATTAACTAAGATATAAGTTATGGATTTTAGTAATAGTTTCCGTTGAATAATTTTGCTTTTGTTTGGGTTTTAGGTGATGGATTTGACTAATTTAGGATTTGATATGTTGTTAAGTAGGATTAGTTTTAAATTTGTTGATATTTAATATCACCATGTATTATGAATTTTATATTTTAGTGGCATTGGTGACGTATGAAATTAAGATTTGTGATCTTAAGTCGCATTTGGAACACTATCTACTTTTGGGATACAACAAAGTCACTCATTTCTACCAACTTGGACGAAATAAGTAGAACATGGGAGAAAATATTCTACAGTAAAAGTATTCACAACTCTTCATAAAAAGACACCTTTCCAAAACAGTGTGTCTGTTTAAATAGGTATCCTTCCAAAGATCATCATTAGCAAAGAGTTTGAGTTTGAGGTTGTTACCTTCATTGACTTTGGCAGTTGATCTTAACTACATCCAAGAAGGAATCATTCTTACAAAGTATTTGAAAAATCAAAGGAACGATTCTCTTCCGCCAATGGCAGTAAAATGAATATTAAATATAAATTATCCAATGTACATGTATGTTAGGATAATGTATGTTTCATAACCCCATTTGTCTTAGTCAAGAACATGATAGACAAAGTTATCCTAGACAGCCCCTTCATGTATTTGTTATACCTT
Organism: Nyssa sinensis; assembly: GCA_008638375.1. Classification (NCBI taxonomy): domain Eukaryota; kingdom Viridiplantae; phylum Streptophyta; class Magnoliopsida; order Cornales; family Nyssaceae; genus Nyssa; species Nyssa sinensis. The sequence goes on from CM018043.1 coordinate 17,616,414, forward strand.
TTCCCTATAGATAGTGAAGGTATAATTACCAAGCTCTTAGGACAAACAGTAAAATCCCAATTTATTAGAAACTTAGAACCAAAAGAGATACACATCTTACAAGGTGTCTCTGTTTATAAAACTGTTAGTCTTCTTTTTCCAAAAAATTCTCAATTAAATTTTCTCATAGAAAAAGTTAAGTTTAAACGAATTGAAAACCAATTTTCAGTCTCTGCTAATAAACTCTATGAACATAGATGGTTTATCCGAACAAGAGATTCAAAAAAATTGCACCACATGTCCATGGTAGCCAATTATTATCTTAGTACTCTGCTAATAAACTCTATGAATGGAACATAGATGGTTTATCCGAATAAGAAATTCTAAACAAATTACACCATATGTCCATGGTAACCAATTATTATCTTAGTAATACTCATTCCACTCACTTAGATATTAAGTTACGGCCAAATCCAATGCCATCAATCTCTGTTCATTGTGACAATGAGGCTACCCTATCACAAGCCTATAGTAGCACTTACAATGGCAAGTCTAGACACATAAGTCTCAGACATAATTTTGTAAGACAATTGATACAAGATGGGGTAATAACAATCATGTATGTGAAGTCAAGTAAGAACTTGGCAGATCCTTTTACCAAAGGTCTATCTAGAGACATCGTAAGGTTGCAAACAAATGAGATGGGACTAAAACCTTTCCAATTGATCACCAACAATGGTAACCCAACCTAAAACTAGAAAACCTCTAGTAAAATGTTTAATCGGTAAAAACAAGTTGTTGATAAGTGATGTAGTAACACAGATTCGACATGCGAGCTCTTTTCAAATTTAAAAAAGAATCAGTGTTGTTCATTACGTAAAAGAGGATTAAATTACATTCTTAATGAAGTTTAAAATGTCAAGTAATGGAAGCAAACAAGGAACTTCACCTATATGGACGTAGAAGTGGTGCGGCTTCTCACAAGTTTAGGTTTGCTCTTTGGATCGTTCATGAAACCAGGAGTTAGCACATGGGCATTTAAGTGCTAAAGCAAATTTGAGATCCTTGTAAGTAGAATATTGTTATGTGTATAGTATATCCGATTTTTTCTTTATAAGAGTACTTAGTTTAAACCTTTGCCACCAAAGACTCTATCAAAACTTTGATGTATTTATACTAATTAAAGGTTTAAGTTGGAAAACATCTTCTTGTATTCATAATAATATTTTTCATTCTGATTGAGAGATTTTTTTTTCTTATTATACTATTAAACTAGGGAATTGTTGAGCTAAACTCTTACGTTTGATAGCATAATAGCTTTTAACTTTGTCCCACATCGGTTTTTGTGCTATTCATTTTGTATGTTTATATATGAAAAATTATTCCTTGCATTTAATTGGGTTCCATAAGGTCTTTGTTGACCCATGAGTTGAACCAAGTCCAAATGAGCTATAGCCCATAGAAACGCAACGTGCACCGCGTGCAATAATTCGTACATGCCTTCGCACGCAACGCAGATCATCAAAGGCAAATTAATTTTTTATTGATTTATTTTTGGATTGCCTGATCAACAATCCATATTAAAAGATGATTGGATGGGTGCATTGAATAAGTATTTCATGAATAGGTGTGTCTAATGGGTATTTCAGATAGGCTATGTCTTTTCCAAAAGACACATTGAATGGAATGGTTGTGACTCTTTCTTAAAGACATATCGTTTGAAAAAGTTATGTCTTTTCATGAATAGGTTGTGTCTTTTCATGAAAAGACACACATATATCTATAAATAGAACAGCACAACGAATTGAAAATACATAGAACTCTCTCTGTCTCTCTCTCTTAGAATAAAAATTATAATTAAAGGATTTCGTAGGAAGTCCTTCAACTTTGCTGCTTGCAATTCTTCAAACCAAAGACTTTGTTGTATCTTAGGGATGACTTTGCCAGTAACCCATTAACAAACTCTACCGAGTGGGGACAAATTACGTTCTAAAAAAAGTTTCTTTAGATACACCTTAAAGCCTACAGGTTTATTCATACTGTTCCAACAAATAGTAATATAAAAAAAATATGAGAAAGAGATGACAAAAATGATCAAGAAAAATCTGTGTATCTATATATATATATATAAGATTCAACTAGCCATTACACGGCAGTTACAATTAGCCTCATGATTAGTCATAATTATATTTATTTGTATTAAAATAATAACATTAATATTTTATTTTATTAAAAATATCTAACAGTCCCCCACTTTTAATAAACTAAAATACAATTAAGATCTCATAAAACACTCATATGTATATATATATATATAACTCGGGCAACGTTATACTATGCAATGAGTGTAGGTGTTTTCCGACTTGAACCTCACTCAATGTTAACTAGTTTCCATCTGAAGGATTCTAGTGAACTAAGTCTTGAATTAGATCTTTTGAGTCAAACTTCAACTAATCACACACATAGTATTGATATATAAGACTTAGCAGCGGGTTAGCGCCGTTATGGCCATGCGGTGTTCTTGATTCTTATGGAACCTTTAAAGATTAGCCCACTTTCACGTTGTGGCCTCACGACTAGTCTACTTAGGTGACTCCTCCAGGGATACATGTGACCTGTACTTCGTAGGCAAATTCCTTTCTTGGTCTCATTTAGGGTATTTTAGAAGTGAGTCTTTAGGGGTATACAAAAATAGTACCTCGTAAGCAAACCCTTTACCTCGATCTCATAAAAGAAAATACCCTTCCTAAACATCAGCGCTATGCCTTAGGAATGAGCAGGAGAATTTACTTTATATCTCCTACAAAGAGTGTTGGAATATGAGTCACGTAGTATGAATTGCTTCTACCTATTGAACCTTCTTCATGGAATCTCTAATGGCACAACCAATTCTCAACAAACGGATAAAACTCAACAATCGGATAAACCTCAACAAACAGATTAAGATCACAAACAAACAGATCAAGATGAAGGATATGTTCACCAAAACAAATCTCAGAGATAAACTCTTTGTAAATTTAAATAAATTCAAATGTTTGTAATAGATAGAGGTTATCCCAAAAACATGTATAAATATACCACATGTGATCCTTCTCAAGATTAAGAGAGGAAAACATTTTTCTTCCATTTATTTCCTTTGCTTCTTTATGGTATCAAAGCCACAAAGACATACGTCTCTCATCCATGGTCACCAATGTACCGTCTGTTAGAAATTCTTCCTCCAACAGTTCTTCTCCCTCTGCTGCCACTTCCATTCTCCCCACCCAACTCCATCATTTCATCACAATCAAACTCACCTGCGACAACTATCTTCTTTGGTGGGCTCAGTTAATCCCATACCTCCGTGGTCAAAATCTCTTCGATTACCTCGATGGCTCCACTCCCTGCCCACCAATCACTATCTCTCCCTCTTCGAATGCCTCCACTATTGTTCCTAATCCTGACTATATTCACTGGTCCCAACAAGATCAAATCATTCTCAATGCCCTCCTCTCTTCCCTCATCGAATCCTTTCTCACCCAAGTTGTTGGTCTTACAACTTTTCGCGATGTCTGGCTCGCTTTAAAGAGGACCTTTTCTTCCACCTCCTTTGCTCGAATCCTCAGTATTCATTTCCAACTCTCCACTCTCAAAAAGGCATCCCTCACCATAACCGATTATTCCATGAAAGTCAAACAACTCTCAGACACTCTCTCTGCCATTAGTTATCCCCTCAGCTCCTCAGAAATCACTTCTTATCTTCTTGTTGGTCTCCCCTCCTCCTATGACTCACTTGTCACCTCTATTACCACCCGATTAGATCCCATCTCCCTTGATGACTTATATGGTTGCCTCCTCACTCATGAAAATCGTTTTGACCAACAAAACACCTCCACTGACTTCACCTTACGTTCGGCCAATCTTGCAACCTCCTACTTTGGTCGCGGCCATCGTGGTTCTCCTTCCCATCGCGGTGCTCCTCACTATAGCAGCCGATCCCGAGGCAGGGGGCGTGCCTTCCACCATTCTTCCCTGCACCCACAATCCCATTCCACCTAACCACCTTGTCAAATCTGCTCCAAAATTGGCCATACCGCTGCCACTTGTTGGTATCGATTCGACCAAAATTTTTACGCTTCTTCTTCCCCCATTCCACAAGCCCACATCGCTCACACCCCCACATCTCCTACCCCATCTCCTGCAGTTCCCTATGATCAAAACTGGTACCCTGACACAGGCGCTACTCATCACATCACCTCCAGTCTTCACAACCTTTCCCTCAATACCGATCCCTACACTGGACCTGATAAAATTCAAGTGGGCAATGGACAAGGTTTGAATATCCTTCACACTGGCTTTTCTCTTCTTTATTCCGCTTCAAAATCTTTCTTTCTTAACAACATCTTACATGCTCTTGACATCAAAAAGAATTTATTGTCAGTTTCTCAATTCACCAATGATAATAACGTTTATTTTGAATTTCACCCCTCATTTTTCTGTGTTAAGGATCAATCCTCAGGTGCTATCCTTCTCCAAGGACCGAGTAACAATGGCCTTTATCCTCTGTATACTCTCACATCTCCATCAACCAGTCCTGCTTCTTACCTTGGCGAATGATTTTCGATTCCTCAATGGCATGCACGCCTCGGGCACCCTACTTTACGCACCGTGAAAGCAATCCTCTCCAAGCATCATCTAACCGTCACCTCAAATAAAAATTTTCAAGTTTGTCATGCTTGTCAATTAGGAAAGAGTCATAAATTACCTTTTCATTTGTCACCTTCTGTTTTATCAACTCCATTTGACTTGTTATTTCTGGATGTATGGGGCCCCTCACCCACCAAATCTGTTCATGGAAATAAATATTACTTAAGCATTGTTGATGATTTCTCTAAATTCATATGGCTATTCCTTATTGATGCAAAATCAAAAGTTGAACATACCTTCATCACTTTCTAACTTCAAGTTGAACGCTACTTTAATTGCAAAATCAAAGCTGTCCAAACTGATTTTGGAGGCGAATTTCGGGGCTTACAATCGCATTTTCGTAACTCTAGCATCCTCCATCGTCTGTCCTGCCCCCACACTTACGAACAAAATGGGTCTGTCGAGCGCCGCCATCGCCACATCGTTGAGACTGGCCTCACCTTTATGGCCGCTGCCTCTGCCCCACACTAATATTGGGATGACGCCTTCACCACTGCCACCTATCTCATCAATTGCTTCCCCTCTCCCATCATTCAAAACATATCCCCTCTTGAACACTTCTTCCACCAAACTCTCGATTATTCTTTTCTCCGTACCTTCAGCTGTGCTTGCTGGCCCTACCTTCGTCCATATAACTCCCACAAAATGGATTACCGCTCCGATCTCTGTGTTTTATTTTGGCTACAGCCCCCACCATCGCGGCTATCGTTGCCTGCAACAATCCACTGGCCGCATCTTTATCTCCCGACATGTCGTCTTTGATGAAACCCGCTTTAAAAGCGTCGCCTCCCTCTTCCGATTCGCACCACCTTCTCCCACCACTGCCCTCATCTCTCTGTCTCTCGCCATCTCCACCCCGATCGCCTCCCGTTCTCTCCTTTTCCTGATTGCCCCACGCTCCCTTTGTTTTTCCTTTTTCTCCAACCGCACCGACCTCCCCTGATTCCCTTTTCATTTCGTCAAATGATCCCCCTCCTGACCTGAGCCACTTCTCGTAAGCTGCCCACCCTAACTCTGGCCCACAATACCCCCCCTCGGTGCCCACTCTCCCAATTCCAGCCTAACATCTCTCCTCACAACCCCACTCCCAAACCGAGCCCAATATCCCAAGACCTAACTCCTACCCTATGACCACCCATTCCAAAAATTACATCCACAAGCCCAAATGTCTTCCCCTTGATATGACCCCCACTCCGCGGGTCTTACTCACTAAGACCACAGAAATTGAGCCCACTTTGGCGCCAAGCCATAATTGAGGAATTTCAGGCCTTACTCAACAATGGCACATGGGTCCTCGTTCCTCCAAAGCCCAACATCAACCTAGTCGGCTGTAAGTGGGTCTATCGTATCAAGAAACGGGCTGATGGGTCTATCGAACATTACAAAGCCCGTCTTGTTGCCAAAGGCTTTCACCAATTACCCGGTATTGATTATGATGACACCTTTAGTCCAGTGGTAAAACCCACAACCATTCGCATTGTTCTCTCTTTTACCGTGTCACACAATTGGCCCATTCGCCAACTCGATGTTAAAAATGCCTTTTTACATGGCAACCTCCAAGAAACCGTTTACATGGCCCAACCCCTCAGATTCACTGATCCATCATGCCCTGACTATGTTTGCCACCTTCACAAATCTCTTTATGGCCTTAAACAAGCCCCTCGGGCTTGGTTCTCCCGACTTAGCACCAAACTTGTCGATATGGGCTTTACTGTCTCCAAGGCTGATACCTCTTTATTCATTTTCAGGTCCCCACATGTAGTCATCTTTTTTCTCATCTATGTTGATGATATCATCATAACTGGGCCTCACCAATCTCTTATGCAATCAATAATCACATCTCTTCAGCAGGATTTCGCCCTCAAAGATCTTGGACCTCTTCACTATTTTCTAGGGATTGAGGCCCTCCATGATGATCATGGACTTTTTCTCTCCCAACAGCGGTATATTTTTTACCTACTCAAGAAAACCAATATGCTTCATGCCAAGCCAATCAACACCCCGATGTCTACCACGGCCAACTTATCCTTCTTTAAAGGTGACCTTTTCCATGATCCAACTCTTTATCGCAGCACAGTTGGCTCTCTCCAATACCTATCCTTTACACGGCCTGACATCTCCTTTGCCGTCAGCAAAGTGTGCCAATTCATGCAGCGTCCCACGATGGACCACTAGACCGGTTTCAAAAGAATTCTTCGCTATCTCCAACAAACCATCCACCATGGCATTTTCATCAGCCGCACCTCTTCTAGTGAACTCCATGCCTTCTTTGATGCTGACTGGGCTAGCTGTCCTGATGACGAAAAATCTGTCAGTGGCTATTGTGTCTACCTTGGTTCTAATCTCATCTCCTGGAGCTCTCGCAAACAACCCACAGTATCATGATCAAGTACCGAAGCCGAATATCGTGCCGTTACCAATGCTACTACTGAAGTTATGTGGCTCCACTCTCTCCTCACAGAACTCGGCATCTCAAGTCCAACTCCTCCAACTCTCTGGTGCGACAATGTGGGGGCCACATACCTCACTGCCAACCCTCTCTATCACTCCCACACAAAGCACATTCATTTTGACATTCACTTTTTGTGATCAGGTTGCCCAATGTCAACTCCAAGTTCGGTTCATCTCAAGCACAAATCAACTTGCTGACTCATTCACCAAAGCACTGCCTACTGCTCGCTTCTGCCACCTTCGAGCCAATCTCAATGTCTACCAGCTTCCATTGCGATTGAGGGGGCGTAATGGCACAACCGATTCTCAACAAAAGGATAAAACTCAATAATCGGATAAACCTTAACAAACAGATCAAGATCACAAACAAACAGATCAAGATGAAGGATATGTTCACCAAAACAAATCTCAGAGATAAACTCTTTGTAAATTTAAATAAATTCAAATGTTTGTAACAGATAAAGGTCATCCCAAAAACATGTATAAATATACCACATTTGATCCTTCTCAAGATCAAGAGAGGAAAACATTTTTCTTCCATTTATTTCCTTTGCTTCTTTAATCTCTAATCATAGAAGTTAGATTACTTCCCCAGATGACTCCTTTGTGGGTTTAGCGCATCCCCCTCAATAATATGGATATAATCTTCTCGCTAATTCTCGGTCATGGCCCTAGCCTTCATGCTGGTCCTCAATAGACCTCTTGGGTCAGCTGTAAAGTAATAATGCAAACTTAGCCTCTTCGCTAGTGTTTGATTTACTTCTCTTTTGTGCTCATTGTTCTTCTTAGTTTCAGCATATATGCAAGGCCTTGCCTGTCGATTACACAATATGGAATTGTTTAGCCAAGTCAAGAAATATTAAATATTCTTTGCATAATATATATGAACACACATTTTTGTTTTTATTTTAAATGAAATTACATCTACAATTCAAAATATTCCAATAATTTAGAATTTTCAAAATTCTATATTTCATTATCCAAATATTTAAAGACTTTGTCCCAATCATTAAAGTCTTGAGACTAATTAAATATTAGATCATAATATATATTTTGAGCTCACTAAATAAATTTGGTCCAATATTCACAATACCAACTACACTTGGTATTTAAAAGTCTAGTGTTATCTCCCACTACTTTGTTCTTGGAGTTCAAAAAAAATTATATTTCTCCATAATTTTTCTCAACATATGTCACACAACAATGATCTCATCACTTTTTACAAATATGGATCATATACTTCTCTAAAATATTCTATGATTCTCAAGCTATTATTATTTGATCATAGAACAATCTAATCATCTAATATTTATGTCTTTAATCACAATCATCTGGGAGTACTTCATATATTAATTTATCTAAACCTCCAAATTTAAGAAATGATCTTATATCTCTAGATCAAGAAATAGAATTCTTCAATTTGTATATTTTTTTTTGTATTTTATATTTGATATACCACAAAAGAGCAGGCCAATCAGCATTTGACACGTATGACCATAATCCAGCTCATGCACTGCCGACATGGTTTCCACTCAGCCAATGACCAAAAAGATCAGCACAAAAGGTCGGAAGTGACCAAACTTATACCTTCAGAGCATACATATCCGGACAAGGGCCTCAGAACTTATCACAGGGTCCAGATCAACACTCCAAACCTCGTCACCGCCTTAGCGGATGCCGAGCAGGGAATAAAGAAACAGTCTTCGACAAGGAAACAGTCTGCAAGCAAGGAAACAGTCTTCAACACCGAAACTACTATCTATGATTATCTCTATCTATGATTCAATGCTCCACAAGGTAACTACAATCTCCGATGATCAAATCCCTATATTCATGGCGTCAAATCCTAATCAACTTAGGAGAGCCACGGCTTATAAATTAAACCCTAGAGGTACGCTTTATTTTTATGCTCATTCTTTGGCTTTCAATACAGTCTTTCAATTCTTTTACTTACTTAAGCATCGGAGCGGCTACCGCCGGAGCCAATCCGGTGGTCCTCTGATCATCTTTCTGAGTGTTCTACAGGTCACGGAGTCCATACTTATTGCGAGCCGAAAAGTGCAGCATCAATATTCAATCACTCTGTTTTCATAAGGCTAATAAATCACCACCCAAGTATCATTTATTAGAAGCCTATTTTTAGAAATTATCTTCTAGCATTTTCTACAATCATAAAACATAATAAATTCTCAACAATTATTTTATGGACATATCATATTTTAATTTGTATTTCAAGTAAGCACCCCGCATTTCTCATATTCTATAAAATAGAATTTATATTTTTTGCATTTAAAAAATACTCCAAATTAAAATCCATTATGTCCACAATGTACAAATATTATATCAATATCCACAACATTTATTTCTATTATTGTGAAAAATATTTCTCCACAAAGAAAGTAAATTAATAATTCCTACTTCTACTTTTCTTCAATCTTAGTTTAATCTAAATTATTTTTCAGATATCTTTTATAAGACATGACTAAAATAATCTCAATTTTCTATCATTATCAAATACCTCAAACAATAATCACTATATCCACAAAAATTGATTCTTAATGAATCACATACAAGTTTCTAATAATCAAGTGATTTTTCCATAAATTTGTTTTTCTAAAAATTATTCGAATTTCATAAATATTTAAAATGAATCTTTGAGCTAGAATTAAATCAAGGTCACTCAAGCTTTTAATTTCTTTCAAGCCACCATGTCTTAGTTTTCTTAATATTTCTCACCACACTATTTGATATATAGACCACAATGAATATTCAAATAATTTATAAAAATATTCTCAAATATATTAAATTCTGCAAATATTGATCATTATTTATAATTATAAATTCTCCACATAAATAGAAACTAATCTTATAAGATTCTCCAAATTAATTTACTTCTACAACTCAAATAAAGTAATTCATATATTTTATTTTATTTACTAACCCATTTGGGAATTTAAATTAAATGATATTATTTATTTGAGTACTATTCATTAGTATTATTTAAATAATATTCAATTACTCATACTTTTTATTTAATTTTCCTTGATTTGTTATTTGGCGAGACTAGGATGAATTCTACAAGTCATCACTTACGTCCAAATTAAACAAACCTAATATATATATATATATATATATATATATATATATATATATATATCCAAGATAATCTAATTAGAACACCCAGGCCGTTAAACTTCTAGCACCCATTCATTATTTTATTCAATCAATACAATTTTATAACTACCCTAACGTAATTCCTTGCATAATTGGGTCAAACATTAAAAACCATAATATTCCACTCATTATCTCTCTTACCTTTTAATTATTTCATTAGAATATTTCACAAAATATAATACAAACACAATTCACCAATATCATCTTTCCATATAATCTCACTCATTCTTTCCTTCCATATATTACTCTTCCACTCTATATTATTATTAATATTCACATTTAATTCCATTAATTATATATATATATATGTGTGTGTGTATAATATACACAACACACAATTTCTGAAATTATTTTATTGCTATTACTATGACAAAAATAAAGGACATTTTGAGCTTAAATATTATTACTACAATTATTGTCAATAATAACTTATTTTATCCAAAGCCATCAATTCTTCCCTTAAAAAGAAACGTTACAATTTAATAACTAATAGTTTTAAAGCATTTGTTACAAGGTCATTATAACCGCAATCTATCAATAATATTTTTATTATTGTGTGTAAATAGTTTAATTTTGAACGTTTAACATTCGTATCAACATTCATTGTTTGTTAAAAAAAACTTACAAAGTAAAGGAAAACAAAAAACAAAAAACCAACTCAACAGCATATAAAGTCAGCATTCATTGTTTGTTCAAAAAAACCTTCCAATCTCAAGGCATCTCTAGAGTCAAGGAAATCAAGTAGGTCAAAAAGCTTCCCAACTAAGCAGCTTTGGAACAAGAGTCCTATAAAGGTGACCTTTTATTCAAAGACACATTGCTAATGACCATGATTGGTTGTTTGGTATAGATAGGAAAACAGGATTTACAGTTTAATTTGGATCGAGCAGACTAATGGCATAATAGCAGACAATTTTTTATTATTGAAAAATTTGCCATAACTTAATATTCCAATTCGTTTGCCATGCCTTATATTTGTTTTCCAAAGACAGATTCTAGAATATAGAGAAGAAGATGGTGAAGGTAAATAAAGTGCGTGGTTAGATAAAATATTTTCTATCTTTTGACTAGTCTAAGTGGTATTTTAATTCAATTAGACTTAGAAATCCTAATTGTATTAGGATTAGGATTTATATAATTTATATATATATTGGTGGATGTAAGCACGTCTTTGTGTGGGCTGTGTGCCGTATGCCCAATCCATGAGAAGCTGTAGCCGCAGGCCAAAAACGCAACAGTAGTCAAGAAACTCATTGAGATAGTTGATTCTGCCAAAACAATAAAATTGAGAGTGAAGTTCTGTTTTCAATTGAAACTCTTTTTACACATTTCCCAATACAAGCCTTTATACTAAACTTTGTTTTCTTACCTTGCTCCAGCCATTGTCTTGAATTCATACGTACAGGCCTACGTGGTATGGGTGTTTGGCTGTAATATTATTGTGCTTTTGTTGTTTTTTGTCTCCCAATATTATTATTATTTGTTTGATTTGGATCCAACAATTGGTATCAGAGCTTGGTTATTTTTTTCGATTCGTGAAGATGACTTCAATTATTTGTACGGTATATAAATTTGATGGAAAATCTCCTTTTTATATTTGGGAGAATACGATGATGACTTTTTTTGGTTCAAGTGGTTTGACGATGAAATTCATTAAGGAAGAGCCTGCAGCAGATGCAGATGAGGCAACAAGGCAAGTACACTTCAAAACTTTAAATTGTATTCATCAAGCTTTAGATATTTATGTTCTTAGTAAAATTTCTCATGTTCAGTCTGCGAAACAAGCATGGGATATTCTTACAAAAATATATGTTGGTGTTGATAAGGTGAAAAAGGCTAGATTACAAAAATTGCATAGAGATTTTGAGTTGTTGCAGATGAAAAAATCAGAAACTATTTCTGAGTACTTTTCGCGGACCACGGCACTTGTTAATGAGATGAGGACTAATGGTGAACAAATAACAGACCGTCAAATTGTTGAAAAAATTCTTCGAAGCTTGACACTGCGGTTTGAATATAAAGTGACAGCTATTGAAGAGTCGGCTAACTTGGAGTCCATGACAGTGGATGAATTACAAGGTTCGTTGAGAGTTCATGAACAACGCTTGAATGAGAGATCAAAAAATTCTGTGGAGGAAGCTTTGCAAGCTCAATTAAATTTGAAGAATGAAAAAAGCGAGTCTCAGAATAATGGAGGATTTAATCAACATTTTCAAGGCTACCAGAATAGAGGGCAGAATCACAACAATAGAGGAGGCAGAGGCAATAATGGGCAAAACCGATTTGGTGGAGGAAGAGGCAGAGGCAACCAGTGGCAAAATAATAATTGGCAGCACAGACCAGTCCAAGGAAGAGGGGATGGTAACAATTCTAATCCACAATCTCATAAATTTAATATTCAATGTTTTAATTGTGGCAAGTTTGGGCATAAAAGTCTGAGTGCAGATCTAGAAGACCAAATAATAGAGATCATCAAGCTAATGTTGCTGAAAATAATCCCGGTGGTAATAATGAAGTAGAAACCGTGTTGTTGGCTTGTAATGTTGTGAATAATGATGATGGTGCTAAGTGGTATTTAGACACTGGCTGTAGTAATCACATGTGTGGTGAGAAAGACATGTTTTCTGATTTGGATGAGTCCGTTCGATCAGAGGTAAAGTTTGGAAATAATTCAAAGATACCTGTGATGGGTAAAGGCAGAATAGCAATCAGATTGAAAAATGGGTCTCACAAGTATATTTCAGATGTGTTTTATGTACCAGGTTTGAAACAAAATTTGTTAAGTATGGGGCAACTTTCAGAAAGAGGTTATGATATGCGAATCCACCATGGAGTTTGCACAATCAATGATGATCGTATGGGGCTAATAGCAAAGGTAAACGTGACTCCAAATCATTTGTTTCCATTGAGTATTAAATGTGAGAATTTACCTTGCTTTAGTTCTATGATTGATGATGATAGTTGGTTGTGGCATATACGTTTTGGGCATGTAAATTTTGGCAGTCTTAATTTTCTTGCTAGAAAACATTGGGTTTCTGGTTTGCCCGTTATTGATATCCCAAACAGAGTTTGTGAAACTTGTGTTATGGGAAAGAAACATAGAGATGCTTTTCCTACAGGAAATTCATGGAGAGCCAAGAGGCCTTTGAAGTTGATACACTCAGATTTGTGCTCAGTGGAGGTACCTTCTAATGGTGGCAGTAGGTACTTTATTACTTTTATTGATGATTTTAGCAGAAAAGCATGGGTTTATTTTTTACAACATAAATCTGATGCTTGTGATACTTTTAAAAAATTCAAGGCTTATGTTGAAAAGCGAAGTGGATTTCAAATTAAAACTTTGAGAACTGACAGGGGTACAGAATATCTTGTTTGTGATGATTTTTTGGAGACACATGGCATTAGGCATCAGTTGACTGCTAGATATACTCCACAACAGAACGGAGTGGCAGAAAGAAAGAATAGAACTGTTATGGATATGGTTAGATGCATGATGAAATTTAAAAATTTGCCTAAAGGATTTTGGGCTGAAGCGGTTGCCTGTGCTATTTATGTTTTGAATATATGCCCCACTAGAAGTGTTTCTAACAAAACCCCGCAGGAAGCTTGGAGTGGACAAAAGCCTGTCATTAAACACCTAAGGGTGTTTGGATGCATTGCATATACTCATGTGCCAGATCATCTTAGAAAGAAACTTGGTGATAGAGGTGAAAAATGTATTTTTATTGGTTACAGTCAACTGTCAAAAGCCTACAAGTTGTATAATCCAATAACAGAGAAGGTGGTTATTAGTCTTGATGTGACTTTTGATGAGCAAGGAGTTTGGGATTGGTCTCAGAATGATCAAATTCAGCCACCTTTAATTTTTAATAATGCAGATCTGCAGATTGAAGTACAGAATGAGCCTCAGATTAGTGATCCTCCATCTTCAGATGTGTCATCATCTCATGCAGAGTCCTCTAGGTGTCCTCAACGCCAGCGCCACTTGCCTGCTCGCTTACAGGATTATGTTGTTGGTAGTGATAATGAGCCAACTAATGAAGATTTAGTGAATTTTGCTTTATTTGCAGATTGTGATCCAGTGACTTTTGAAGAAGCCTCTCGTGATGATCATTGGATTAAAGCCATGAATGATGAAATCCATGCAATTGAGAAAAACGACACATGGCAACTTACTACTCTTCCTAGTGGTAAGAAACCAATTGGTGTGAAGTGGGTGTACAAGACAAAGTACAAGCCCAATGGTGAGGTAGATTGCTTTAAAGCGAGATTGGTGGCTAAGGGTTACAAACAAAAGCCAGGTATTGATTATTTTGAGGTGTTTACTCCTGTTGCTAGACTTGATACAGTTCGTATGTTTGCTTCTCTTGCCGCTCAAAATAATTGGAGAATTTTTCAAATGGATGTTAAATCTGCTTTCTTAAATGGTGTACTTGAAGAAGAAGTTTATGTTGAGCAACCTGCTGGCTATGTGATAAAAGGGCATGAAAACAAAGTCCTTAGATTGAATAAGGCTTTGTATGGATTGAAACAAGCGCCAAGAGCGTGGTATACACGCATTGATTCTTATTTTGGTGAGCATGGTTTTGAGAGATGTCCTTATGAGCATACTTTATATGTCAAGTCTAATTCTCATGGTGATATTCTTATTGTGTGCTTATATGTTGATGATTTAATATTTACTGGCAATAATCCAAAGTTGATTTCAGAATTCAGGGAGGCTATGATAGCTCATTTTGAGATGACAGATATGGGACTAATGTCTTATTTTCTTGGCATTGAAGTTGTTCAAACAGATGGTGGAATTTTTATTTCATAGAAAAAAATATGCCAGTGATATTTTGAAAAGGTTCAAGATGGACAAGTCTAATCCGATTTTGACTCCAGTTGAGGAGAGGTTGAAGTTGGTGAGAGATGGTACAGGTGATCTTGTGAATCCAACCTACTTTAAAAGGTTAGTGGGAAGCTTGAGATATTTGACTTCTACTAAGCTAGATATTGTGTTTGGTGTTGGATTGATTAGTAGATTTATGGAAACTCCACATCAATCTCACTTACAAGCTGCTAAACGGATTTTGCAATACATTAGAGGTACACAAAGTGATGGTATTTTTTACTCATCTTCTAACAGTTTGGAGCTTGTTAGATATATAGATAGTGATTGGGCAGGTGATACTGAGATGAGAAAGAGTACTTCAGGATATGTCTTCCATCTTGGTTCTGGTGTATTTTCTTGGTCTTCTAAAAAGTAACAGGTTGTTGCTCTTTCAACAGCAGAGGCAGAGTACATTGCAGCAGGGAATACTGCTACTCAAGCAGTTTGGTTACGGCGGATGCTTGGTGTTCTACAACACAAGCAGGATGGACCTACAACCATATTTTGTGATAGCAAATCAGCCATTGCATTGACGAAGAATCCAGTGTTTCATGGGAGAAGCAAGCACATTGATATCAAGTTTCACTTCATTCGTGACTTGGTAAATGACAAGGAGATCCAGCTTGAGTTTTGTCCTTCTGAAGAACAAGTTGCAGATATTTTTACAAAGCCGCTCAAAACAAATTCCTTTTTGAAGTTAAAGAGATTACTTGGCATGGTGAAGCTTGAAGACCTTGGTTTAAGGGAGGCAATGTGAGCCAATTAAACCAAGTTATATTTTTAGTAGGATTTTTAAAGTTGAGTTATGGTAGTAGTAGGATTTGATTTATTTTAATCCTAATGAGACTAGGAGTCCTTGTCCTAGTGGGAGTGGTATTTTAATTCAATTAAACTTAGAAATCCTAATTATATTAGGATTAGGCTTTATATAATTTATATATATATGGGTGGATGTAAGCACGTCTTTGTGTGGGTTGTGTGCCGTATGCCCAATCCATGAGAAGCTGTAGCCGCAGGCCAAAAACGCAACAGTAGTCAAGAAACTCATTGAGAGAGTTGATTCTGCCAAAACAATAAAATTGAGAGTGAAGTTCTATTTTCAATTGAAACTCTTTTTACACGTTTCCCAATACAAGCCTTTATACTAAACTTTGTTTTCTTACCTTGCTCCAGCCATTGTCTTGAATTCATACGTACAGGCCTACGTAGTATGGGTGTTTGGCTGTAATATTATTGTGCTTTTGTTGTTTTTCGTCTCCCAATATTATTATTATTTGTTTGATTTGGATCCAGCAGTCTACATACAAATCTATACTTTCTTTCAACTCTCATCCTCTTCTTTTATACCAGATTTGGGTTTTCTGTCAACCCTTCTCAATCTCATTTTAATCTGTTTGTTACGGCAGATCTAGATTTTGCTAGACCTATTTTATTCGTTAGATATACTCCATCAAATATGGCCAGTACACAAACACGAGGGATCATCAACGGTATGTTAAGTTATATAGTACTCCTATATCAATCAACATATGCTACACTATGGTATACTATGATACATATTAACATATATTGGTTTTCAATTAAAGATAATATTTTCTATCCCTAAAGAGTACCACTATGGCTTTAGCTGTTGGGGAATTCCAATGTTTTCATAAATAACATATGCAATATCATAATATACTAGCAAGTGTATTTTACAGATCTGATCTTTACAAATAAACACAACAGCAGATGAAAATAGATATAAAATAGAGTATATAAAAAATATATCTGTGAGTGTATGAAAGGCAAGCCTTGGGCGTTGTCCTAAAGTCGTAGTGCCTTCCCACGTCCGGGTACAGCTGGTCACAAATGATTCCAATATACAACCCATGAATCTCACAAATGGTGTCAACTGTATGCATGTCAACAGAATGGCGGGTGTGCAAGTCTCTGATCTAGTTGTCCATAAAATTGATATAGAATAGTAATAGAGAAAAACACGAGAAAGAGATGAGAAAGATAATCAAGAAAAATTTGTATATATATATATATAGTATATCTCAATATGTTCATCTTTTCTTTTTCTAATAGAATAATATACCCACACACACACACACACACACACACGCATATATATATATATATATTAGACTCAATTAGACGTTACACGTTACAATTAACCTCATGATTGGTCATAATTATATTTATTTGTATTAAAACAATACCATTAATATTTTATTTTATTAAAAATATCTAACAATTTTCGATAAAATGTGCAGGAGGGCATATTAACCTATCTCTAGTCCGAGCCGTGATGTATGTCACGACCTGAAATCTAGCCTATGTAGATTAGGGGTTCGTGATCAGCCACAAAGACCTTTTTCAATGATCGTAATACCTTATAATTTCCATTTAGTCAGACGCAGCAGAATAAAATTCTTTTTCTTTTTCAGAAGTTATCATTATGCATCTTATGCAATGATTATTTCAGCACCGGTCATTCATATATATATATATATATATATATATATATCACATGGTGACTAAAAGTACATGATGTAAATTCCCAAAATCAACTGACATCAAGTTCAAATGTACATCTCACGATTACCAAAAGTATTTACTTCATGTCTAACAAAAATCCTAAAACAAAAAGGGTTCATAGTTTATAAGCTCTCAATTATCCTGTCTGGACTTGCTATTTCCTTGCCAGTATGGTTACCTGAAATATATTGGAGAAATTCATATGAGTTTCACTAAGCTCGTGAGTAATTCCGGTATGTCAAGGGTTTCAAACTACCATATAACTCTATACTAAATGCCAGTAATCATATATCATTAGAATACGTCATCTTAAATTACAACAGATAAGAGAATAGTATCAAATTCACCTTCAATAAATCTCAATTCAATGGTAGTCGTAAGTCATTTATAAATAACATAGTGTAATAACGATAAATAATAATACAGTTCAATCATAGTTTTGATTTAAAGTCATGGTTCAATAACATAGCCATAGTTCAAAATCATGGTTCAATCTTTAATCATAGTTCAATTTTAGCTAATCCAAAATCATAGTTCGATGTTTCAAATTCGATCATAGTTCATATTCAATATTCATATTCAAATCAATATATTCCATTTCTATGGTCAGCAAATTAGAACCTCGCTGACTGAGATCGATAGATTAGTTCGATAATATTGTATTATATTGGCTCACCACCAATATACCCCGTGGGTAGGGTTTGATAAGTCACAATCTATCCAATAATGACTTATCATAGAAGGGTGTTCTATTCAAAGCATCAAAATCATATCTAAAATCAATAATCATCAATAGCAGTTCCAATTATTCAAATCAGAGTCTCTTATTTGGTATTCAGTTAAAAACAGTTCAAAGATTTGTAAGAAAACTATATAGCGTTTAAGTATTTTACGAACACATTTTCTTAAGTCAAAGAAGATAATATAGCTATCGATGGATCATTCAAAACATACATATGCAATATAGCTGCTAACAAAGGCTATAAAAAAATGACAATATATACATCGATAAGTTATAAAAGAGTTCAACATTTATATCTATAGCAAAAGTTACCTTAAACATGACATCAAAATACTCACCTGAAATCCAAAGGTTTTTTACTCAAAAATCTTTCCTTTAGTTGAAGATTCCTAAAATCACATTTCAAAGTCTAGTTACATTCTTTCTATAGCATTACATAATTTAATTATTAACTTAAATCTCTTTCTATTCCAATTACCTTTTTCTGGTAGCCTCTTTAAGTCTTAAGGGCGTATTAGTCATTTCTCAGTTTGTTATCGAGTCTTATTTTCTACAAAAGGATATCACTATTAGATCTAAAGTGTTGAAGATAATTGGTTTAGGCTTTTCTGGATCTAAATTGCGTACTTATAGCTTATTTTAAGCCTAGGGGTATTTTTGTAATTTTATATTTTTACGTGTTGTATTTTTCGGAACTTAATTTCACAAATCGGACTCCGTCATTGAGTCCGAAATGCCCAAAAATATTGGGTTATACTATCTTTTTATTTTATTTGGATACTGCGAATACTTTACCAATTTAAATTAATTAAGTTATATTATTTTTATTAATAATCATTTATTAGTTAACTGATTTCATGCTCGATGTCTTACACGGGATCGCCCAATTTATTGGGTCGGGGTATTACAATGTATACGGTGGCTCAGTGCTTGGGGGCATCTGTGGTTGTGGGTTGGTGAAAGCATTCCAAAACAGCTCTCTGATGGGTACAGTACAAGCATTAGATTGGCAGCTAAGATCATTGGCGCCTTTGTCCTTCTTTACACTATCTTCTCTGCCACAGATCCGAAGAGAAATGGATACTAAGGTTTAAAAACAGAATCATTCATTTTGTATCTGTATTTTGTATCTATTAATCTAAATTCTAAACCTTTGTGTTTGAATTAAAGGTTCTAACACCACTTCCAATTGGTTGTCTTTATGGTTCACTAGGCAACCATCCCAATCACGGTTAGTGGCATTAACCCCGCCTGAAGCTTTGGAGCTGCTGTAATCTATAGCAAGAACAAAGCTTGGGAAGATCCAGTATGTCTATTTATTTATATTTTCTCCCCTTCTTTTTCCAATACATTTCAATACTTTTCTCTTAAATTTCATGATCAAGTTCAGTATTGCTTGTGTTAATATATTTGATTTGATGACATTGTTGCAGTGGATCTTCTGGGTTGGACCATTCATCGGTGTCACCATCGCCGCATTCTACCACCAATTCATTTTGAGAGCATCAGCTAAAGGTCTTGGATCTTTCAGGAGCCATACCTAAGATGCATTAATTGTGCGAATGCTTCTGAAATTCAAGTCTACATGGTCACAGATGATTTGGTACTCGTGAGAAAGTTGTAGATTATGTATTAATCATTCCGGAAGGTGTGAATTGTGTTAGAATTGTGATCTTCGCACCTACCCTGATAAATTCTATTAGAATCGGAGGATTAAGCAAAGCCTTCAATCAGCAGTGCTTATTAATATATGGTAAAATTTTTACCTATAAAAATAGATGGAAAATGTGTTGAAATGTGTTATATGTGAATCAAAGGATTCAACAACCATTACAAATGTTTTGTTACTATACAAATACAAACATAGGTTTGTAGTGACGCAATAAAAAAATTGATGTAGGCTTATTTGCTAGAGACGATGAAGGTTAGAGAACTTAGAGAATTAGAGAGTTTGAGTGAATGTGAGACTCCACCCCTTTTTATAGGCCCTTGGCCTTACCTTGAATGGCTAGGATCATTTTGATCGTGTTATAAGTGAGTTTCTAGAATGTTCCACCTCCTTAAGAAATCATTCTATAACTCTTACATAAATATCAAAGTATCTACTATATTCCAGAATTGTCACGCCCCGAATTTCTGACCGAAACCCGAGGTGCGACTGACGAGCAGAAAGTAAACAAAATGAAAGGTAATTAATTTGATTTACAAATTTACGACAAATTAGATAAGAGTTCTTTAATTTTCATAAAATTTCGGCAGAACCTCCTCTGTTTTTCGAGCCTTTTTCCCCCTGATAATCACAATACATTACATATATACAAACACATCACAATCCATCCTCACTCGATGGCCACAACTTTATCAAAATTAAATATACATCGCCTACTTATACAACCGAAGACAATTAAATAAATACACACGTACATACGTTCACTTCAGTCAATATATATATATGTATATATATATATATACATGTCTTTGGGCTTAAGCCCGTACATCATAACACATGCCTCACGGGCCAAATATCCTTCTAAGTTCGGGTCTCCTCCGCTCTGTGAGACTTCCTCAAGTCTCAGGTGCCTGGAGTGTCATCTGAAAAATGTTGC
The DNA here is from genome assembly GCA_008638375.1 of Nyssa sinensis. Taxonomy (NCBI): domain Eukaryota; kingdom Viridiplantae; phylum Streptophyta; class Magnoliopsida; order Cornales; family Nyssaceae; genus Nyssa; species Nyssa sinensis. The sequence continues at coordinate 17,637,454 of CM018043.1, forward strand.
CCACGAATGGGTCAGCTCAACTGCTGGCATGATACAATGCTAATGCAAGGAACAAAATGTAAGGCGTGGCATGTGCAAGTGTACATTTATCTCTATATGCCTTCTAAATCATCTATGCATGGCAATAATAACAATCCACATGCCTTCCACATCATCTATGCAATATAACGACAATAATCTGCATGCTTTCCAAATCATGCATACCACGTAATGGTAATGAATCCATATGCCATCCAATTGTCCATGCAATGTAATGACAATGCACATGAACCACCCACACAACTCTATGCCACATGACAATGCATATGAAATACTCACACAACTCTATGCCACATCCATGTCCACTCTATGCATGTCATGTCAACACCATGCATGTCATGTCTCGGTTTACGGATCGCTCCCGATGGGTAGCCGAGTAACCAACACCTGTTCACGGATCGCTCCCGTTGGGTAGCAGGCACCAATGCAATGGCCGATTTTGGGTTTTTCACCACAGGATCTACACCCTCATAATGCATAGCACCTCGTGCTCACCCACCCTATGTCATCAATGAATCACACTATGCCAAATGCCATGATTCCACCATGCAATGCCACAATCTTAATAAAACATTTCTTGCCAACACATGCAGTATACTTTAAATAATGCAACAGATTTAAAGCAACAATATCATTTGAATCTCAAAACTTCTTCCACAAGCCTGTATGCCATGAACAGTTAAATTAAATACATGCTCGATTTACACAGTCACAATCTCAACAATTCACAAAGAACACATAACTCCATAAAGCACCAATACATCAAACCATCACACCTTCCCAAACATATGATATAGCAACACGAATGTAAGCCAAAACATAATAATCCAAACTCAGAAGTACGATCCATCTTCACTATAGCAACAAATTATAAAACAATTCAAAGCACATATCAGAGTACATAAGTTATCAATTTTAGGTTCTTAAAGCAGTTATATTCTACGTGATTCCCTAATCATCAAATCAACACACGTACAAATCAATCAACATGCAAATCATTCCTAAACTTACTCCTATTCCTTACTTAGCAAAATATCATACCTGATAGGGTTGGTCACAACCCTAGTAAGTTGTGTCCACTATGCAGTCCAACCAATCAGTGAACAACTCAGTCCTCCTACTGTGTCGGTCTAGGAAGTCAAGTCGCCTTCTCCTTCCCCTTCAGAGTTCCTAAAATTCACAAATTATATCTCGATATGTTACTCTATGACATTATGCTATTCATCAAATTTCATGTCTCTTTATGATTGGTATCTCTTTTACTCAAACCAACTTTACCATTGAATCCGGGATGCCGAACAAAATCGATCTAGGTTTTCATGGAATTTAATTTGGACATTTGTACTAGCAAGGGCGAAACGGTCACTTTAGTGTTCCTATGGGTCTTTTATTTTTCGGAACCTCGCCTCGCAAAACAAACCTCACCATTGGATTCAGAATGCCCGACACACAAAGAAAACACTAATGACTTGTTTATTTTGGACTCCGGGTCATTTCGACACATTTAATTAAATTAATTTAATTAACTTGCAAATAATATATATATATATATGCACAACAGATACCACGGCTAGTGTTAAATCATTGCATTTAGACCTCACGTCTAATATAAATTTTATGTTTCCTACTTTACTAATTCCTCACAACCACTACAAGGTAGACCTGCTACTTAAACAATTAAGACTTATCTTGGTCCAAGCGAGATGTGTGTATTCAATGCTACAAATAGTGTAGTTCAAAATCAAGACATATGTTTGGCTAACCCAACTATATTAGTTCAGTACCAGCACAATGAAATGGAGGAAAATTAGCAGAACGTGCACTTGTTCTCCTAGGTATATTTCAAAATATTCAGAGCACAACTCAAGAACTCAGACCTCTTACAGCATACAGGTGATTACTACTGAAATTTTAGAAATCATCGTTGCTGTCAATTTGTAATTAGATGATATAGACTCCAACCAACAGAAATTAAAATTAACAGCAGTTAATCGCTGTTGAAGGTAACCAATTCTGGACAGTTGCGTGTGGGAAAAATTGGTAGTTAGAAAATTCAAATTGTTGCACATCAATTGGTGAACCTATTAATAAAATGGAAGAGAGAATGGCGCAGGGCAGAAGCAGTTTCTGCCATAGTAAAATAGTCGTTCGGGACAATTTCTCCAATCAAAGACTTACACTGAATTCATATATAGTAAATACATATAATCTGCAACGACAACGTTACCTCAGCATTTCTTTATATTAGTTATGACTGAACAGATTGTGGATTTCCTAAGCCGCAGCAGTGGGTAATAGGTTTGAGTTTAAATTAGACCTTGGTAATCATATAAAAGCAGTCCACTACTGGGACGTAATCAGGGAATTTCCATGATAGATTCAGTTCAGATCAACTCACCGTTTGGGCGTGATCTGATTCTGAACTTCTGTACAACACTATATCTTCACACATCTCCACATATAATTTTACTAATTTAATCTCATGCTATATAAAGAATTCCATAGGCAGAATAATAATCAATCCATCATCAGTAGTTACAAGGACTGGGCACCATTTAAATAATTAGGAAAGAACACATGAAAATCCTTTAATATTGTTACAAACAGAATCTAGGATCAGAATTGGGAGTTCTGCCCCAATAAAGCTTTTCGTTATTTATTTAAAACTCAAATCAAATAAGATGACAAAGACAGCCATATAAATAAGCGAATCATCACAGCTTACCGTGATTGAATCAGAGAGAGAGAGACAGATCAAGGCCGTGAAGTTTTGGAACCTAACATCCTCCGAATTCAATTCCGGCCCCAAGAAACCCCTACAATATCCATCCAACGCCACAGCCCAATCGTTCCAATACTTCTCCAAACACCCATCGTTCAGCCGCACGATCTATCTTCAGCCAGATCCCACTTACAACACCATCACTGAACCCCCGTCGCAGCTACTGCCCGATCTCTCTACCCCGGTGTGCTGCCTACAACTGCACATCAGATCTTGAAACATCAGCTTCACTCAACTTGAAGCTCACTCACTGCTGGATCGATGCAACGGCTGCGACAGATTTTTATGACAGCCTCCAATCATCAACATCCCTCACGAAATCCTCCAACTCAGTGCCATCTCCACTGTTTCAATCTATCACTCGGTTTCTCTCTTTTCTCTCTTTCTCTTTTCTCCATTTTTCTACTCCACCGCCCCCACCTTATATCGGTTTCTTCCCCCCTTCTCAATTTCTCTCCAGCTTGCACCGCCACAACACAAGTACACACATTTTTTTTTTCACAATATATATAAATGGCCTTCCTGTTGCCACGTTACACAAACACACATATACATATATGCATACAATATTTCCTGCTTCTTTATTCTACTTTAAACACACACCATATATATATATACACTTGAGATAGTATATATATATATATATATTATATTATAATAAATAATTTATAACCACACATCACACATGCATCACTCATACACATTATTTCACTTTGTTTTATTATGTTTTATTTCGTTTGTTTTATTATTATTATCATCATTATTATCATTTAAAATAAATTAAAAGCAATTAAAAATTTAAGAAATTCAATTAGTGCTCCTAAAAAAAAAAATCATTCTAAATTTTCAAGTCTTTACAAGAATACTTCTAAGACTCTTCCATGAAGACTCTAAAATATTATATCATCTATGTCTACATGACTCTAATATACAAAAGACTTTAGACTATTTCACACACTACAAGAATACTTCAGGTCACTGTAGATGCCTCTAGATGCTTTGCCTTGCAGACATGCCATGCAATGTGAATGATTCTCATAAGCGCTTTACGTTGCCTTACTCCAACTTGGCAGGGGTGCGACATTACACCCAGGAACAAGGGTGGAATCACTAGTAGGCTCAGCCGGACTATAAACCCCCAAACTCTAGAAAGAAATTTTTAAACACGTAAAGTTTTAGTCATTTTCAAACTAGCACACCCCAAAATTTTGGTCCAACCTAATCTGTTTTGCCTTGCAGACATGCCATGCAATGTGAATGATTCTCATAAGCGCTTTACGTTGCCTTACTCCAACTTGGCAGGGGTGCGACATTACACCCAGGAACAAGGGTGGAACCACTAGTAGGCTCAGCCGGACTATAAACCACCAAACTCTGGAAAGAAATTTTTAAACACGTAAAGTTTTAGTCATTTTCAAACTAGCACACCCCAAAATTTTGGTCCAACCTAATCTGTACCCAAATTCCTCTCATTTCTCAGTCCCCCCCTCTCCAAAGTTTGACCCAACCCAATCTTTACCCATCATTTTTCTCATTTTTCACTCCAATATTTTGGCCCATCCCAAAATTCTTACTAAAATTTTGTAGCCCTCCCCATTCTTTTATGGTTGGGAATAAGCAAGGTGTTTAAAGATTGAGAAAGAAATTAGAGGCTTAAGTATTTAGTTTTTGGCCTGTTTAAAAGTGGTCACATATAAACACCACAAGACAATTATGATACACAGTCTTTATTGGAGAATTTTCAACTCTTATGTATAAGAAGAAGTTATCAAGATGTTGATTTCATCCAATTGAAAAGCCCACTCTGAGTTGAGCCGAACACAGTGCACACTTCATTGTAATTGCTACTTTTTATAGCCTTCCTCTTGAGAGTTGAACCAAGACCAACCTGGAACCAAAAAAATAAACCTCATGTTGATGGCTTAACGGACCCATGGGCCGATTTTTTCATTGCCTTGCCTTATCATAGTATAATGCTGAAATTGTTGTTGGCCATATCCCTCAACTCAATAAAACCCTGTCCAAATTTCATAAATTTACTAAAGAGATTACTTTGGCTTATCTTACTATCCCATTCTAATCCCCAGTGGGTCTTATAGACCACTCTTTGCAGAGGTGAGCTTAGCTAAACATAGCTCAAGGATCTAGTTGGACCAAGCCAGTCCTTGTGTCAGCCCCTCAAGGGCTTGATATGGCCAAGCTATGGTGCAGCCTCGCATTATGTCAAGGCCAAAATGTGGGTGTCCTGTCATGGGTACCTTTTTTTTTTTTTTTTTTGGAGGCAAGACTTGTAGACCTTTCGTGGTGACAGAATTGGGGCATTTACAGTAGGGTTGTTAATTTTTGACACAACACGATCAAGGGTGGAGTCACGAAAAAAACTAGGGGGGGTGTTAGATTTTTTTTGGAAGAAATGTTAGGAGAATTCTTTTTTTCAAATTGAAATAATCTTACATATAATTTTTTTTTTCTCAAATTGGAAAAATTTTACATGTAAAATTTTGTCTCTCAAAGAGAAAGATGGTAGGGAGTTAGAAAAACATATGTTAATGTGTGGTATAACAGAGAGAAGAATGACGAGATATGATTCATGTAGCCGACCCTAAATAATTGGGATAAAGCTTTATTGAGTTGAGTTGAGGAAAATGATAGGAGGAAAAGTCTATAGCCCACCCCAACCCCAGTATGGTTCCGCCCTTGGACACAATAATGCGATTCGAACACGACACGAAGTTAACAGATTTAGGTTAAACATAAATGAATTTGGGTTATAAATGAGTTGACACATATAACACAATTAATAAATGTGTTGTATTTGCGTTTTAGTAATGTTACAACACAACATAACACATTTAATTAAAAAAATAATCATGAGTTAAGATAATTTGTTTCATATCGAAAGTCTATCGGGGTTTAGAGACATTTTTACTTATAAAAGAAGTTTCAATTTTGTTTTATCTCATGGCTAAAGTTTACCAGACTTGAAAATTATCTATACATGTAAAAAAGACTGGTAACTTTTTTGTTTAATAATAAAAAATAAAATAAACGGGTTAATCTTGTTGGCACATATAACTTATTTAATAAATAGATCGTGTTTGGATTTTAAAATTTAACACAATTAGTTAATAATATTAAATTAGGATTGACATATATCTTCGAATTTGTATATATTAACATGACCCAAACACGACACGTTAACATAAATTGACATCCCTATTTTACAGTGACTTATACTAGTTCAACATGGGCAAAAGTGCATGCCTTAGGCAGCCACACAGAGGGAGCTATTAAAGAGCCTCCTCAATTTCCTTTATTAATAATTATATATATATATATATATTAAAATTTATTTATTTTTTATTTATATTTTTACTTTCTATAAGTTTAAAATTTTTCACACTTTATTCTTATTTTGATTTTAATTTGATCATCTCAATGAAACTTTTATTACTTTTTTGAGATTTGTTTTGTATAGTCTATTTTTTTTAGTGTCTCTTTTCTAGTTAAATTTTTTTTTTTATTTATAAACTCATTTATATTAATTAATTTATTTATTTATTAAAAATATTATTAATTCATATTAAATATTATATTTTTTAATTTATAATTTTATAATTACACATTAAGAACAAAATTTGTCCCCCTAAACCAAATTCTTAACTCGTGTTGAGGTTGAGTCGGATAATTAAGGTTCTAATTGATTTATCGTGTTGGCAATCCTCTTTTCTTCCGGATATTGATGCTTTATTAATAGATATCAATCATATGCAAGACAGCTTGAGAGTTTCTAGATTTGTGCATGTTTGTCGGACGGGTAATAGGGTGAGCCATGAGCTGGCTAGGGCATCCGCTATAGGTGAGAACTATGTTACTTTGTTAGAGGAACCTCCTGATTGAGTGTTTATGAGGATATGACGTGATTCTCTCTCTTTTGGTAATGAAATTACTATTTTTTTGAAAGAAAAAAAATTAGTCTTTAGTGGTGAATGGTGGGAGACCACAAATTGGAGGCAAATCCTTATTCGTTAAGGCTATATTTGTACATAATGAAAAGAAATAAAATAGAAAATGAAATGAAATGAATTAAGAATTATTCATGTAAATTAAATGATTATTTGGAATAATTTTTAATAGAATTTTCATTTTATGAAATAAATATTCTGAATCATACCAAATAAAAATAAATAATGAAAAAATAAAAATAGACATTTTTAAAAACATTTATTTCACTATATCGAATATGACATAAGTTTAGAAAGTAAAGGTTGGAAAGAGTTTGCGTGTAATTCTTGTGTGGCTTGAGTTTGTCTATTGTCCTTCTATTGAATCTTGTATGTCGAGAATGATGTAAGTTTGTCTGCGTTGGGAGAATTAAAAATATCTACATGCCACATTAATTTATATTAATTTTATGTTAAAATATATTTTTTGTGTATCAAAATTTAAGATAATTTTTTCAAGTTATGGAGTTAAATTAGGAACAACATTTTTGAGGGAGGAACAATAACAAGTGTACGAGTTGAAAGTTTCTCGTGATCGATTAATTCAAAACTGAATTATATGAATGGATCGTAAGAAAATGTTTAGACTGTATGAGTGTAGGTAAGTATTATACGTAAAATATGTTATTCTAAAAGTATTTGTATCATTAAATTTATAAGAAATTACATTTTATAGTTGACCCAATAATAATTATTATGCTATAACTAAACAATTCATTAATTAATAATTTTTTAAAGAAACCAACTTTGTTTCAAAATGAATAACTAATAATTTTAATATGTAATAATTAATAATTTTTAGAAAATCTATTTATATTATTAATTATTAGAATAAAAGAAACAGTTGACATTTGTGAACAATGCTACAAGCTTTTAGTATCCATATATGAATTCTAGCAAAGCCTTCAATTACGCCGTGTTTGGTTTTGTAAAATACTGTGTTTGAAATTGAAGGTAAGTTGGTTAAAATTTTAGACTAATTTAGCAATATAAACATGCGGTAGATCTCATTCCGCGTGTACCAAGCCCTAACCGTGTCCCAAAATTTTCATTCTTTCCACATGCCTTTACCTTTTAGCGATCAGCATTAATTGCTTTTCTGCTCATATTTTTCCCAAACCCAGTACTTATGGCTTATATAAAATACCACAACAGTGGACTCATTTTAAGTGCTATACCAAGAAAAACTCCTGGGAAAGGTACTGAAAATTCTCGTCTTCAGTCTCTCTCTCTCTCTCTCTCGGGTGGAGAAAAATCAAAACACTCATTACCAATCTATTGTTTCAATGGCAAAGGCAATTTATATACTTGAGTTAATTGCCCTTGAGTCTCTGAAAAAATTATTGCATTATTATAAATTTTATGAATGTTTTCAATTCAAGATAAAGGACTTGATTATTTTTAATTTTGAATTCAGGTTCATTACGATGACATGTCACTTATAATTTTTTTTATGTAATGATACTAATACCCTAATAACAACAATACCCTTTTATGTTATTTATCACTACCGCATGAACCTTAAACTCACCATCCCTCCCCTTCCCCAGCCTCCCATTCTGCACAAACTCATGGCTACACCACCAACTCCATTATTGCTGCACGCCGCCACTATCATCATCGCCGCCAATCAAAGCATCGTCGCCACTGATAAAAGGACCATTGCCCCTCCACGCGATGAGCTTGTTGGACTTCTAGTCACTCATCCTCAGCCCCGTCACTCTTCTAATACATGATCTGTTGAACATATTTTAAGCGAAAAAATCAAATCATCATTGCATCTCAAGATCCCTATCTAATCTTACAATCTCTCGTTTACGTGACTACACATTAATTGCAATGAAGAAAGATTTAAAGATGTCAATCAATGCATTGTTGTTCAGAATAGAATTTTGGGAGTGAATTCCACTAGCACGAGTATAAGCATGTGTTTTCTATAAACCTTTTTTGAATAGCAAATTAGCATATTGAATAACAATTTGATTATTGCTCTCATGAATCATATTGCCCATCAATCCTATGTTTTGACCTATTGATGGAAATTTAATTTCTAGAGTAGTATTATGATTGGAAAAGGAAAATATGCTACGGTTTGAAAAAAAAATATGGGTATTTTGTGCACATAACTACACAAAAGTAAAATTTTACTATTTTTTTTTTCAAATAATTTGTTTTTTGTTGCAAATTTCACTACTTGAAAGACGTTTGACATCCAAAATGCAACTCAAAAAGTTAAATAAAACTAATAATAAACAATAAATTCATAACAAAATTGAAAGCTCACTATCTTCTTTAAAAGGTAAAATTTTATAATATGCCTCATTCAAGGATAGTGAAATTTTACAGTTTGAGAAACAATTTTTTTTTTCAAATTTTCATATTTATTATGGATCTTGTTTGATAGATCTCGATTTTTAGAATCTATATAAATTTTATAAAAAATAAATTTGTAACTTGTAAGTTATTGAATTTTTAAACTTTGAACAATTTGGTTTAACATAGTCTAGATTTCACGTAAGTAGGAATTGCGGGAGATGGAGACTTTATACATTGATGGGTATTTTAGTCACACAAAGAAATGACGGATCTATGAGTAATTTTGTTTAAACTTGGACTTATGGATAATTTTATTACTTTTCTTAAACCTTTCGCCGAATTGCCCTTATATATTTGAGTTCTCTGCTTGAGGTTGCGCCTGCCCTTCTTATTTCACCCCGTAGGACTTCTAGCCCTCCTGTATTGGAAACGATATCGGAAGATGACTCTGAGGACTATGATGACGATTTGTAGATTGCAGTTTCCAGTTTTGAATTCTTCAGTCTGCCATGGACAAATTCCATCAGATTGATGGTGCTTGCTAATATGTTGTAAAATTTTTACCTTTTTCCAATTCAATTTAGTCATTTCCAATTCTCTTACTGTTCATAAAAAAAATAGATGGAAAATGTATTACATATGAATCAAGCTCTCCAAGATTCAACAGCCATTGCAAGTGTTATGTTATGATAAAACAGACACAGGGCTGCATTGATGCAGCAAACAAACATATGTCCCTTAGAAATAGAGGATGGTAATAAGCAAGTTGTTTGGACATTGAGAAAGTAATTAGAGATATGTGTATGCCAGAAAATAGACAAGAATTTGTTGCCCAGAAAACTCGTGATTGAAATTTTGACTAGACTTTTTTACTTCTTGTTACAGAAAGGTTGGTCAGGATGTTCCTTTGAGAGTTAAATGCCGGCGAAGTATTTGGTATTTGGTCTGATCACTCTGATGTCCCTTTGGGAGTTAGATTCATTTAGATGACTTAAACAGATCCTTGGGCCCAATTCTTTCACAGCTTCAACTTCGAGTATTTGGAATGCTAAATGTTATTTGAGTAATGACAAAACCATATTTTGGTATTACTATATAATGTCAAAATAGTATATATTTTGAATTTTTTTTCCTAATGTTAAAATGACATTTTTAACACAACTATTCTTCTCTTCAACTAATTTTTTCAATTACCATTTCTCTTCTAAATACTAATCCAAACCACCATTTTTTTCCGGAACAAATATAGTGCAAAAGAAAATTGATTTGGTAAGATCAAATTGAGCACAAAAAAATACGTGAAGAATAAAAAATTTATAGGCATTTTTGTAAGACTAAAATAGACAATTAACAAAATATAACCTTTGAAGGTGTGAAGGAAGAATTCTCCACAAATAAATGTCGTCTTGTAAAAAAGAGAAAGAGATACTATTAGAGTTGGTCAGTGTGCGTTGGTGTAGTGTCGGCCAAAGAATCTTTTACGGTCTAGTTAGTGTTTTGCTAAGATGAAAGATGGATGATGCAGGAAGATTGAAGGCTAGTGATTACCTTCGCACGTTAGTCCGTGTGTACCTTTGAACCTGAGGTTCCCGTCTTTAAATAGTCGATGCTAGGTGTTGCTGCGCCAGAGATGACTCCTACTACATCAGCTGATTCCCTTTTCATAGGAATGAATCATGCAATTGCTGGAGTTAATGCAGATTTATGCATTCAGTTCCCTCATTTGCTAGAGATGTCAGGATTTCGTTGAATCAGCCTTTCCTCGGCGAGGTTAGCGTAAGTTAACTGTGTGACTCGATTTATGTGAGTTGGCCCTACGATCCTGAATAAGTGGGGTTGTGCTTCTGCCCAAGGAGTTTTGCCCAGACTACTTAGGTCTTGACGCTGCTGCTCATGAGCAGTTTGGTCTATTTATCCTTATCATGTGCCAGATTTCACTTTCTGATATGCTGAATAATTTCATACCTGTACAGAAAATACTAACCACAATATAACCATTGGGTCATAGCTGTTGTCAAAATATAGCTGTTGGAAATAATTGGATCAATTATACCAAATTACAGGATCAATTTTGCAACAACTGAATCTAAAGAAAATGATGATATGGCAATGATAGCATTGTGCTATTTATGATCCTATATATATCATTGATAATAGTATTGTTATAATATAGCATGGAAAATAGCACATCATTGAAGTTGTCAATTTTGTTGCCATGCCAAATTTTGACAATAGCAACATATAGCATGAAAAATAACACATCATTGAAGTTGTCAATTTTGTTGTCATGCCAAATTTTGACAATAGCAACACGTTGAATAGGGTTGTTGGAGTAGCTCTTAGCATGAAAAACTACTAAAAGTTTTTTTATGGCTATATCACTCACCACAATAAAATCCTGTCCAATGACCCTTGCTTGTCTGATTGTTCTATTCTAATTTCAAGTAGGCCTTATAAATCACTCTTTTGAGAATTATTTTTTAGGTAAATTGCATCTATTGATTAAGGTTGTGTTAGGATAGGCGGTCCAAATTAATTTTAATATTATGTGGGATGAATTTTCAAACTGTACTTATTGATCATAATTTTTTCATAAAGTGTGATTTGAGTTACGTTAGTAAATCTAATTTTTTTTTATTAAACTGAACAAATTCATTATAAATGCTACAGTTGATACATGTTAAATATTTTTTAACATTCTATCCAAACACTCAATTATTTAACTTAAACAACACTTTTTAACTACTCATCCAAATGAACATTAGTAAATCTCTTAAACCACTATCAAGGAATTTTATTTCAGGCAAACCATGTCTATTGAATATATACACTTAACTTAAACAACACTTTTTAACTGCTCATCCGAAATGAATCTCTTAAACCACTATCAAGAAATTTTGTTTTAGGTAAACCATGTCTATTTTAATATACATATATATATATATATATATATATTATACTTTTTGCAACTTGGGAATATGTTGGGAAGTAACTAAACATATATTTGAAGTTCCCAAGCATAATTTTTTTTAATGAATCCGGTATATTATTATTTTAATATTCTTTTCTAATTATTCAATCATATATATTATAATTTATAAAAAAAAATGAAAAATAATACACATGATAAAAAATTAATAAAAGAGCACACGTGAACGCGATGCTCTATACCACCGAAGACTTTCTCGTCTACTAGGCCAACAGGAGTACAATTGGACTACACTTTGCCGACTTCTTCGGGTAGCATTTGATGAGAAGAAGACAACGGACCACTCACATGGTCAATTCTTATCCACAGCCAAGCGACACCCATACCAAAAATGTGCTGGTTTTTCCTTTTATTGTCATCGTTTTGTGACACGTGGCTGAATTTCCACCAGAGTCTCATATTTGTCTTCCTTTAATTAAATTTAAAAAAAATGATAAAATTACCCGAAGGTGAAAAAATAAAATAAAGAAACAGCACTAATTTTTTTTTAAATTTTTGACAAATATATTTAATTTTTAAATTTTTTTTTAAATTACAATGAAATTTTTTATTTTATACAAACTATAAACACCTCCATCCAATCAAATTTTTCCAAAATTACAAAATTGTCATTTTTCAATTTTTTTTTTTTTACATTTTTTTCTAATTTTGATCATTTGTTTTTACTTTTTCTCATTTTCAAATAAATATTGATTAAAACCTTAAATTTTTTTTATATAAAATAAAAAAAATCTTTACACAAGTTAAGAAAATTGGTCAAAATTTAAAAAATATAAAAAAAATATTACTTAAAAGGAGTAGATTATTTTAAAGAAAATTGATTGGAAAAGATATTTATAGTTTATTAAAAAAAAAGTAATGTCAATATAATTTTAAAAATTTCATAAAAAAATAGTATAATTGTCAAAATCTTAAAAAAAAAGTCAATATAATCGACCTTTTTATAAATAATCTAAACTAGGGTATAATGTCTCAGCAATAACATCCCACATTCCCGCATAGAATTTTTTATTTTGAGGTAATAGTCTTTACATGGAATATATTATGTCACCTATCTTTTTCATCATTTACAAAAAGGATGAAATGAAGTTTCAAATCAGTGCTGTTCTTTTTTATTATTTTTTTGATAGCCAAATCAGTTGTGTTCTTGCTTCTGTTATATAAGGTACTACAAACTCCAATTCTTTCTATACAGAAATATGACAGATATTGTCACGCCCCGAATTCCAGCGAACCCGAGGCGCGAGTAACGAGACAAAAGAAAATAAAATAATAAAGGAATAAAAGATAATTAAGGACGATTACATACATTCTACATACTGTTCGGATAAATACATAAGGTCTAGTCCATTTCTTCACCACTTACAAAATAAAATACAGTCGCGGGCTTATGCCCTTACACAATATCAAAAGCGCCCCTTGGGCCTAACATAGTCCCTAATCAGTTCATCTCCGCGTCTCGTACAGCTGGGACATCATCTGAAATGTTTGCCCCACTAAAGGGGTCAGCTCAACATGCTGGTACAATATAATGCTAATGCAAGAAATAGAACTAAGGTCGTGGCATGTGCAAGTGTACAGTTATTTCTATATGGCATTCGATATTATGATGGCAGCATATAAACAATATGCAGTATATGAGCAGTATGCGTGACACACCCATGCAACTCTATGCCACCCATGTCTCATGATACGGTCATTCTCCGCTGGCATGAGTACCGCCGCGTATGTCTCGCTTCACGGTCCGGAACCCGTCAGGCAGGCAAGTACCTATTGGCCGATTTTGGGTTTTTCACCACAGGATCTGCACCCTCATAATGCAAAGCACCAAGTGCTTACCCACACCATGTCCAAGGAATTACACTATGCCAATATGCTCTGATCTCATCATGTCACAATGTAATCTCAATGATGCATCTCATTCATACATTAAGCATGCTTTCAAGTACACAATTCATAATATCAGCAGTTCTTCAAAGCATATAATTCACACACCACACTAACACATACGATATACCCATAATCATCATCCAACTTAACAAGATAGCACGTAGCACATAAGCATGTGAACACTCAGGCAAACATGTGAACAATCAATGCAACAAAGCAAGTATTCCTAATCTCAGTTATATTTCTTACTTAGCACAATATATCGTACCTGATAATCGATCTCAACTCAAGAAGGTGTACTCGAAGTATGGTAGAATCACAGTGAGAATGCCGAAGGTCAGATCACCTTCTCCTTGCCCTCTCGTGTTCCTAAAATCATAACATGAGATTCAGTTCATTGTCATTTGAATTATGCTATTCATCAAATTTTATGTTTTTAATTCATAAGTTTCTACTTTGGTAATTTAGACTCCACTATTGAGTCCGGGACGTCGAAGAAACTAAGTTTGGGTTTTCGTAGAGTTCAATTCGGACACCTGGTTTCAAAAGGGCAAAACAGTCATTTTGCACTTTTCACGGGTCCCTACTCTTCGAGACTTCTTTTCGCAAATTGGACTCCACGGTTGAGTCCGGAATGCTCGAGATAATAAAGTTTCACTATTTGTTTACCTAATTCGGAGTTCATTTGACTGTATCTCAATTCAGGGGTATTTTGGTAATTTTATATGTTGTTACGTGTCTTTTATTTTTCGGGACCCCGTCTCGTAAAACGGACCTCACCATTGGCCTCAGAATGGCCGAGATAGTCAAAATACACTAATGACTTGTCCCATTTGGACTCCGGATGATTTTTAGAAAATTTAAATAATTTAGTTAATTTAAATAATTTAATTAATTAAATTAATTTAATATTTTATTAATATTTTATTCAGGAGGGTCAAATCAGAATTATTAATAGTTGGGGGGTCAATTTATAATTTCCGTAAGTTTTGGGTTAATTTTCAATTATCAAAAGTTCAAGGGCAGAATTGAAATTTTGAAAACCCTTATTCCATATTCGGATAACCAAACAAGGGATAGGGTTAAAACTGGGATAGGATATCCCTGTCTCCAATTCAATTTTCAATTTCAATTTATTAAACATGCAACCAAACAGACCCATTTGGGTTTTTAATTTAAAACAGGGATGCGACACGTGGCAGGGGCGGACCGGCCCAAGCCCAACCCGACCCGAACCGACCCGACCCAAGCCCGGATCAGCCCCCCTTCGTCCCCGATTATCCGGCGAAGCTCCGGTAGGGTTCCGGCGCCTTCTCCGGCGCCGGCGACCGGATTCCGGCAAGTTTTCAAGGTTTTTAAAATGCCATTTTCTTCCATTCTTCCCCTAGATTCCTTCCCTACCCTTCATTTCCCTCAAAGCCTTTTCAACCTTCACGAAATAGAGCTCAAAGGCCCATGGCCGAACCTCCGGCCAACTGTATAATTCCGATTTCATGCTCATTTTTCCATTGTCTTTCATCATTTCTTTTTCTATTCTCTTTCTGCACCTCATAAGATTATTTTTAGGTCATTTCCATATGGTTTCTCACATAAAATGACAAGGTTCAACCTCCATGGCCGAGACCTGCAAACCCCCTTTTCTCCTTCATCTTTCAACCATTTTCCTTCATTCTTTTTGCAAAATAATGCTTATAACATGCTCTCTAAGATTCAAAAATCAAATCAATTAAATAACTCAAAAACTTAGAAACCGAAACTAAACCCATTTACCTTGAAATCTTGATTTCCTCTCGGTGGGTTGTTTCTTTCCCCCTTCTGTTCCTTTTGGTCACTTCTGCTTCTTCAGAACTCTCTCTCCCTTGCTCTCAGTCTTTTCTTTCTTCTCTTTTCTTCTCCAACCGAGACCAACTCCCTTTTTCTCTTCACTTTCTCTCTCTATATCTCTCTCTCTCTCTAACCCTCACAACAGATCTGCCTCTCTCAACTCCCACCACACACACATATACATACAGACCACACTCATACACCTCCAACCACCCTCTTACACACACCATGCCTCCCATGCCTTGTTTGAGTGTATCACACTCAAACCTACACACACACACAACCGGGTACACACACACACACACCTCACACAACCTGATATATATATATATATATTCACATTTAAATATACACTCACCTTGTACACATATACACACACAATTAAATTTAAATTATATGTATATATATACATACACATATATACATACATCCATCATAATAATACTAATAATAATAATAATAATAATAATATTAATAAAAATAATAATAACAACTTGAAAATTTCATTTATTTAAAAAAAAAAATTTTCAGGTTGTTACAGATATCACTATGCAGTAAGATTAAAATTCAGTTACTTATTTGACTCATATGTAGAGCTAGTCAGTGGCAAATCTTGATTTAGATAAAAGTTTACTTTTGTAGGCTAAATTGAAAATACATCAACTTTTACTCTTTATCATTTTTTAGTTCAAAATTATCTTTTAATGATTTAAAAAATATCTATTTACTCTACATATAACACAACTTGCTATATGTCTAATGTATACACAAAAATTCTCTGGTTGGACTTCCTCTTTTTCACATTCATAGAAGACTTTTTGCCCTAATGAGTGACCAAATTATTTTACCAGGTAGTGTATCTATGTTCTCGTATTTTCTTCCTCATTCTCAATTTTGCTTCGTCTCTTTTCTCTTTCAAATTCTCGATACACATACAAACACATACTTTTACATATATATGAACAATGTGTATGAGTTTATATATATGTGTGTGTGTGTGTGTGTTTTATGTATAGTGTGTGCCTGTGTGTGTATATACATATAAACATATATACTCACACACTAGATATGATTCAATACTATTTTTGAGTTCATGTTGTTTGGTTTTTGATTGTGTAAATTAATAATTTATTATTAAATGAGTTTCACCTTTAATGTAGTTCTAATTAATCTTTTAAAAATTAGTTTTAAACTCTTGTAAAACTTGTTTCTTTCTTGCAAAAGTGAAATACTCAGTGCTATATGAGTTGCATCAAGTGTTATGGTGATTTGCACATTGTGTTGTAATATTTGCACCAAACAATACGAGAGTTGCACTTATTTCAAAATACAATTTGCACTTTGCATACCTTAGTTGTTGCATGCAGCTTCAATATTGACATGATTTGGACTTTTTATTTACATATTATAACTATATTTGTTATTGTATTGATTTAAATATTCTAATGACTTACACATATTTTATTGGTGGCAAGACTTACCTGTTAGAGACACCTGTTAGAGACGATGGAGACGAGAAAGGATGCGACGGTGATAGCAAGTGGGTCGACTTCAAAGATGACGAGAACACGTTAGGTTCGGAGAGGACAACCACAGTGATGGTGACTACGGCTTGGTTGGATGAGAAGATGACGACGACTCGCAAAGTGTTTCAACGATGGCGGTGGAGACTTCTCACTTTTGTTTTCCTAAATCATTGAGAGGGGATATGCTAGCTACTTGCTTTGTTAGAAAGCTAAGTGACTAGTTTACTGTTCAAAGGTAGCAAAGAGGATAGATAGGTCGAAGAGAGGTTAGTGCATGATTTCTTCTTGGACGAAGGTGTGGGGCATATTGACAAATTTGAATATGCAAAGGAAATCAGTAAATGACTGATTTTTCACAAAGGGTGCCAAATTGTTGTGGTAAAAACCTGACCGGACTTAATCAACAATTAAAATTGCCAATTGAACTTCTGTAAAACAATGAAAAGTAAAAAAGGGTCACGGAAGAGGCCTCAATAATGGTCACTCTAACAATCAAGTAAGACATGAAGGAAATAGTAATCTTGCCAAGAATTCAATAGCAATTGACTTCGACTTGTGTATGTCCTCCATTATATAATACTTTAGTTATTGTTTCTGATAGTATCTCTCGTGGAGCAAATCATAGAATTTCTATATTCACTAGATTAGCTCAAAGTAGTAGTTTTCTTGTTAAAGTCTGTAACATGAATTCTAAATCTGTAATAATAGTTGTGCTTGACAAGTTTGCTCAGTCAAGGATGAGATTTTAGGTGCTCTAAACTTGGTTCTCTAGCAATATAAATGAATAGCCTAAAAAAAGAATGCGACGTGTGGTTATTGAGCTATATCGAAGATCTTCCATCCAGGATGAATGACTAATTAGTCTCAAATTTGTGTATAGAGTAGTGTGTGTCCTAATGTCCACGTGTCCTGATGTTAATGGTGTTGCTGCTATCATTTTAGTATGTATGGCATCAAATCTATTGAAGTCTTCAAACTAACCTCCTAAGGAATTCACAGTGAAGAAAGCTTTTGATAAAGGCGAACTTATCTTGGAGAAACTAAAATAAAAATCTATTAGAAAATAGATTATTAATAAATTAGTTTCAATTTTCCTCCTTTATTTTTGTTATTTTGATAATTGACTAGAAGGTAACACCCAAAATGCATGAAATTACTCCTTCATCTAAAGTATATGACCAACACAAAACCATCATATTGACGTCAGCTTACCTACCAACTCCAAACTTTCCCCCATGTCTAGGGACTCTATTAAGAATGATAACCGGCATATTTGGCCATCCAGAAACACAACAGCCAATGAGGCAATGATGAAGTATGATAACGTCAGAGACTATCGAAAGACTACCGGAGGAGAGAAAACTACCCCAATGAGACGAGATGTGTAAATTAAAAATACTAAAAAATACCACAAATATACATTCTATCGCAACACAAAAAATTAAAAAATTTACTTATAAAAATTAATTATTTAGGAGAGATTCAATAATAAGTCCACTATAAAGCCTTAAATTAGCCTAAAATCCAATCAAAGTATCATTAACCCCAAAAGCTGCTACATATTTCCTTGACAAAAATACCCTTATGTGAACAATACATAACAATATTTTCTTCATTCCATTTCTGCACCCTCATCCACTACAACTTCATCACTTTTTGTAATATATAAATTTATTTTTCATAAAAATTATATTTTTGAATTCTAAAAATTGAGATCTATCCAAAAATATCCATATTCAATATAAAATTCTGTCAAAAAAATCCGTGTTTTTTTTAACCAAGAATTTTCATAAAAAATTCTCCGTCCACTGAACATGGACAGAAATATCTCTATCCCAAGACAAAAACATTTGAGAAATTCTTTTAACAAAAAACATATTACACACGTTTTTAACAATCCATCAAATAATTTTTATTGCTTAAGAAAGTAGTAATACTCTAATATTGATAAAAATAAAAAAATTAATTAAAAATTCTGTCAAAAAACTCGTATTATTTCAACAGAGAATTTTTGCCAAAAATTCTGTCTTCATACAAAGAAATTTGAGAAATTTCTTAAATAAAAAAAATATTACCCATGTTTTTAATAATGTATCAAATACCCATGTTTTTAATAATGTATCAAATAACTTTTATTCTTTAAGAAAGTAGTAATACTCCAATATTGAAAAGAAAAAAAAAATTAGATAGAAAAAAATAATACACAACTAAAAAAATATAGCAACAAAGAAAATTCTCATTCGAAAAAATGGAGAAGCTAACAAACAAATAAATTTTCAAACAACCACCAACATAAAAAAAAAAAATTTGTTTGACAAACAAATAAATTGTCCTAAAAGACAAGCTCCCTAACAACTTCTCACACAAGAAATTTCATGCAGCAGCTTCACAAATATTTTCTTTGAAATACTTTAATGAACTTCGTGCTTAACTGCCTACCAAACCCTTGCTAATCCAAGTCTTCTTTGTGCAACTTCAAGTGAAACAAAGCAGCCAACGCAAAACCCAAAACAATGCACACACTACTCCCTACCAGGGACAAGAAATCTGCAAAATTAAGCACAAAAAGAGCTACCAAACTCACCGCCCACCTCAGCCACAAATAGTACCTGGCTTCGTAGAACTGCCTCAAAATAAGTCCTCCTTAAAAAAATGAATCAAGTTGTTTTTTTACACTGAATTATTACAGAGAAATTTTTTTGGGTAATCACTGTACATCTTGGGTTCAAAAACCACCTCACTTGATCAAAATTGAAACTTTGATAATAAATTAGAATATTATATGCATAAAATAACATCAAAATTCCAAAACAAATTAGGTAAAGGAATGATAATCAAGTAACCAAACCATACTAAATATCAAGAAGATGCAAATTTTGATGACTTCCTGCAATGACAAGTGCCTTCTACATATCCTCTGCCACGTTCTGCTATGCCAATATGAGTAGCATTTGAGCTATCACTTTTCCAATTTTTCGTAAAGTCTTTGGCTTAACGTTTTGTTTTAGAGACTATGATGTTGACAGCAATTGTTGGGAAAGTTTTATAGAGACATGAATTTTACTCCAATCCCCATGGATTTTATTGGACAGGGGATTTTGTTACTGGAAGAGGGAGGAGGAGCCTATTGTTTTTATTTTTGCCGTCATTTGTGGTTGGGAGGAGCAGGGTCAATTGCCGGTGGTTAGTAGGGAGGAGCAGAGGCTGTCTTAAGTGGTTGTTACCAATATCTCCATCATCAATCGTTGCCATCGTCGTTCTGTCGATCACGCAGCACCCAGCGTTGCCATCACCGATCTGTCCATCTCGTAGCACCGAACCTCACCATCGCCGATCTGTCGATCTCGCAGCACCGACGGTGGTTCGATTGATTGAGAGAGAGAGAGACGGTGAGGGTGATTCTTGACGAAGACAGACACTGAATCACACAGGAGATTTTCCATTGGTGAGAGGCTGCGACAGAGATTTTCCGATTAGGTGATTTCCAACGAAACTTGGCGGCATCGGTAGCGACGATCGCCGACGTCGCTGCAACAAAAGTTTATTGGCTCAATATAAATCAAAAATTAAAATTAAATAATTGATATATATATAAAGAAAAAAAAAAAAAACTAAAACCTTTCTTTTGAGCGATTGGACTTATTTTTATTTTTAATTTTTTATTGTGTACAACTTTTGCATCACCTTTTAATATTAGAAGTTGATCCCAACTTTGATTTCTTAAACTCAAATAATTAAATTTTTTGGGGTCAATTATAAAATTTTAAAACTTTTTGTATAATATCTCAGGTCACTAAAGAACTAAATTTTCAAACGTAAATTTTGAATTTCAAAACATGAGATATGCATATGAGAAGCTATTAATTTTAATTTTTAAATTTTTTATAATTTAAATTTTTAGATATTTTCATAATTTTTTAAAAAATAATATAAAATTTTTAAAAACCTTTTTCAAAAAATTATATATGAATCATTTCAAAAGTAGCATCTCAAATAATTTAATAAAACAATGCTAAGTCATACAATTAACTATAAATGTTTTTTTCTAAGTTATTTAGTATTTAAATGAAATATGTAATAAGTGCTTAAACGATATTGTAACATTTGAATTAACTATTAATAAATGTTATCAAGTTACTTTTTTTTGTAAAAGTTTCACCGAAATTATTTTTTTGAAAAAAATTATTAAATACGATAAATAAATTAAACCAAACATAACTTAAATTATTTGTGAAATAAATAATATATTGTTACATTATTTAGAATATAAATTTATTTATTCTGAAATATCTTTATTTATATTTCATATGAATTTCTCTTCGGTAAATTAACATTAAAAAAACTTTGATTGGGAGTTCAATAGGCAAGACAATGGTCTAATTCAGCCCACGTCCAATTGATAGTCGAGACAACCCAACCCAACCCATTGAAACCCAAACAGGACCACAATAAACAGAATCACGGGCCGCCCCGAAAACTGATGTGCACAACCGTAAATGGGCTAGAAATGCAGCCCAAAACCTGATATTCCTTTTGAACTTCGTCTAGGTCAAGTTCGCCTCCTTGAATAGAAAAAAAATTGTTGAGTGAAATAGTTTCACGGTAACACAGCTGTTCAGACTCATTCATGTGAAGTCACACGATGCTCAAAATTAAAGTATTTACATGACATATAAAGAATAAATGTGACCATCAAAAAATAAATGTGAGGTTAAAAACTGTTCACATACACAAATTAATTTGAAAAAAAAAATGCCGATCCTCATTCATCCTAATTTGACAGCAAAAATAGTGAAGGAAAAAAAATCTATAAAAAGAAATGGTGGGATTTCTCAATGTGCCAACCTGGTTGGGATAATGTTCTCTCACTGTGATGCCTATGCATCTTCCCTTTTTCTTCTTTCTTCCTTTTCATTAATTGTATGTTGAGTTTTTATACTCTGATTTGATTAATGAAATTTTCTTTGCTTATAAAAATAAAAAAATTTAGTTCAACTAATAAAAAAATATATTTTTAAGGAGTCTTTAATTTAAACCATACCAAAGCTGCATCTTTATCTTACTTAATATGCAATTTTTAAGAGTAGAATTGTGTCTTATATTACCTGATATGGGAAGTTCAAAAGTGAGATCCTGCATTGTTAGTAACAAAACTAAGTCTTCCCAGATGTAATGAACTTTTCACACTCACTTTCCAAGGGATTCATAACGAAGAAAGCTTTCGGTAAAGTGAATGTACCTGACTAAATACAAAGGTAGGGCCAGGGAGAAACTAAAAAAAAAAAAAAATCTTTTAGAAAATAGATAATGTTCTTGTTTGTGTAAGCGTGTCTCCTTTCGGAGACCTAAGGTGGTGCACATGTCACATAATTTTTTTTTATAATATATATAAATTATATTTTATTGAATCAAAACTTGGGTTATAAGATTTATGATAGACTATGTTTCTTTAATGGTAAGAATAGACTTTAAAGTTTAAACTTTTTAGAATTAAGGTCCCCTATCTATCTATATATCTGGCCTGTGATAATTATCAGTTCTAAGGCATATTATGTAATATAGAGTAGGCAATAAACTCTCTTCCATCCTTCACCATACAATAACCAAATTGTGTAAGGGTCATGTAGTGCATTTATGATGTACTATGTTCGTGTTCACAAGCATTATCAGCTATAGTTTAAAGCTTGAATCTCATGACATGAGGTAAGTATCCTGGCTATGCAAATCTAATTGTGCTTATAATAGTGGTATCAAAGCCAACCTTCTGGCCATGATATTTAGCACAAAGATACATGATTTAGGGAATTAAAACTTCATGATATCATACTTGAATTGAATTTTATGTGTTAACAATATATGTGTATAGTAATTAGGGTTTACTATATTGTAGTTGACGGTTACAGTTTGTACATTGCTTGTATAGTTATAAGGTTTTCTTTTCTCTTTATTTCATTTTCCTCTCTCTCTCTCTCTCCTTTTCTCTTACCTTCTATTTGTATACCCTTCCTCTCCTATATAAAAGAGGACTCTCTTCCTTGTAATACGTACACACAATACAATACACATATACATTATATGTTTACATTCTCTCTTTCTCTTAACATGGTATCAGAACCATAACCATTCGGCGACCTTTTCCAACAACCCTAAGTGGTGACTGCTATCACTACTAACCTTCCGATGGCCTTCATTCACTAACTTTTTGTGGTGACTACTATCACCATTACTGCACTACACTACGAATACACTTATTATGCTATTATCATCACCATCGGTCACTATCAATGTGATTCAATACACTGCCCCGAGCTTTCTAAAGTTCGAACAGAAAAACAACCACATAATCAGAATCCTCTCATCCAAACGATTCAAACGCCATCGACCGGAGCTCGATTCGATGCCGCACGCACCCTCATGCACCACCCGAAGATTTTGCCCGTCGCCCCACGTGCCAGCATCCTTTGATCCTCTGTGCCACGTCAGCACTATCATGTCAACAACACTACCATGCATCCTGCCACGTCATCTTTCCACGTCAACCACTACCATGTGCTTGCCACTTCCTCACCATGTAAGCCCTAATCCCTATCACTTGCCAGTTCATTAGAATCGGTCCAAACTTGCTACAACCTTTCTTTAGTCGATTCACCCATTTTTTGACCGATTCCTTCATTATTTCGTGTTAATTCTATTTTTGGCCCCAGTTTTACCAAAAATCGCTCCTACAATACACTTTTTTTTATTTCATTATACTTCTTCATTTCTAAACCACTACTATGAGCAAATCTGAGAGCCTTCAACTTATTCCCACTATGTTAAATGGGTCCAACTACAACCTATGGGTCCACACCATGCAAAGTTTTTTGAAAGGACACCATGTTTGGTGTTATGTCATTGGTGAAATTAGTGAACTAGTGAAAGAAGAAGAAGCGAATGATGAAGGCTTTAGTGACTGCATTGAAGCTTGGGAAAGTAAAAATCACCAAGTCATCACTTGGTACCGTGCTACCTCTATACCTTCAATTTATAATCAATTTGGTCATTTTGAGATAATAGAATAAGTGTGGGATTGCTTGGCCCAATAACACACTACTGCAGATTTAGCTCACCAATACCAACTTTGGAATACTTTTCACTCCAAGAAACAAGATCCAAGACAGTTTATTGATGATTTTTTCTCTCAAATGCATTCTGTTTGGGACCAACTGGCACTGTCAGAATCTTCATGGGATACTACTAGTGATAACTCCAAATTCACCACATGCCGAGATCATCTGCACCTTATTTAGTTTCTTATGGCACTGACTGTTGATTTTGAACCTGTCAAGAGCTTCACTTCTCTATCGGAATCCGCTACTTACCTGATATTGCAGTTGCTGCACTCTTCTCTAAAGAAACACGCCTTGGCATTAGAAAATCTTTTCACCACTCTAATGTTGTGCTTGTTGTTTCATCCTGTTCCTATCAGTACAATCCTTTTTCCACAAGTCAAAAGACTTGTAAATATTGTCACAAGCTTGGTTACTTTCTTTCTGAGTACCCCACCATCGTCTGTCGCACTTGTAAGTAGAAAGGCCACATTGCCGACAATTGTTCTATGAAACCTTCTGTTGCTTGGCTTTCTTTTCTTGAGTGTTATTATTGCCACAAGACTAATCATATCATTGAGAACTGCCCTACTAAACCACCATCTTGATTTAGAGGGAACTCATTCTAGCCTGGTTCTTCCTCATGATTTTCTTATCGTCCTGCTGTCTCTGCTGCCACCAATGGTGAACCTTCCTCTCAACCTAGTTCTTCTCCACTGCCAATTACTGCTGATGATATTGAGGCTGTGGTAAAGTAGGTTCTCTCTAAACAAGTTCTCCCACACACTACCTCATCTGTTCTCTCAGGTACAACTTCTTGGTTTTTTTACTTTATATGCTATAACCACATAACCCCTGATTCTACATTTTTTTCATCCAAATGTCTTGATCTTTGTGCACATACTATTCATACTGCCAATGGTTCTCACATGTCTGTTAGTCATAGTGGTTATATTTTTACCTAACAATTGTCACTTTCTCATACTTATCTATTTCCCAAACTTACTCTCAATTTAATTTATATGGGTCAATTGTGTGATCTTCGCCTTAAATCACACTTTTCTGCCTCTGGTTGTTGTGTACAGGACCCATAGACAGGAAAAATTCTTGGGACAGATCGTAAAGTTGAGCATCTGTTTGAGCTCACCTCTCTCTATGTTGCCTTTCATTTTTCTCCTTGCTCATCCTTATTTTAGTCTACCACATCAACCTTTGTTAGCTCTCCTCTTTAGTTGTGGCACTCCCGTTTAGGTCATGCGTCAATTAGTAGTTTCGTCCTTTAGTGGTCATCTAAGGTCTATTAGTAATGAGTCTATTATGTGTCTACCGTGTCAACTTGCTAAACAACTAGCATTATCTTTTAATAAAAGTGACTGAATTTCTCTTGCACCTTTTAACTTGATTCATTCTAATGTATGGGGTCCTTCTCCCAATTCTACTATAGGTGGTTTTAAATATTTTATAATCTTTATTGATGATTATTCTCGTTTCACTTGGCTATATCGTATGTGTACTAAATTCGAATTACCCCAATTTTACATTTCCTTTGCCACTATGGTCAAAACTCAGCTTTTCAAAACCACAAAAGTCTTTCATACTGATAATGCTAAAAAATATCTTGAGTCTACTCTTCAAAACTTCCTTCACCAATAAGGCACCTTCACCGATTTGTCTAGGAACCTCTCAAAAAAATGGTGGAGCCGAACAAAAACCTTGTCACATATTAGATTATGTTCGTGCTTTATTCATCTCATCTTTATGTCCAGAACGTTTTTAGGGAGAAGCTGTTCTCACTGCCATTTACACAATCAACCGGGTTCCCTCATCTGTTATTCATCACCAATCTCCTTATGAACGCCTCTATGGTACTCATCCCCCTTATAACCTTTTAAAAGTCTTTGGTTGTGCTTGTTTTGTCTCACTTCAGCCACATGAGCGTACTAAACTTGAAGCTCGTGCACGATTATGTTGCTTTCTTGGGTATGGCATCGAACATAAGGGATATCGTTGTTGGGATTCCATTTTTAATCCTCTTCAGATATCTCGGCATATCTTCTTTTAGGAACTCACCATGTTTTCTTCCTTGTCCCTTTTTCATCACTCTACTAAATAACATATCTCATTTTTCACTAATTCTTCTATTGAGTTGTTTCCTCCTAACAATGATGCAAGTACTTCTAGTAAGTCTCTTTCGAACGTCCCCACGACATCTCCCTCAGAAACTGCTCCATCTACAGGTCCTGCTCCAAACTTCTTGAGCTCTTTCCGTTATCTTTTGACATCCTAGAGTCTTCTTCATATCTAGACCGTCGGCTTTTCACTCGGGTATGAGAACCATCTCTCCCCCTTCGTGATTTTAATTATTTTTTCTACACTTATTTCCTTACATGATCCTTAGTTTTTTCGTAAGGCCCAGTCTAGCCCTTTGTGACAGCAAGCAATGACTGAGGAATTTTAGGCCTTAGAGAAAACTCATACTTGGGGTTTTGTTGATCTTTCGCCAAAAAAGGCAACTATAGTTTGCAAATGGATATATAAGATTAAAACTCGTCCTGGCAGGTTTATTGAGCACTATAAGGCTCGACTTGTTACAAAAAGGTTCACTCAAGAATATAGTACTGATTGTAAGGAGGCGTTTGCTCCCGTTGCCCGCCTTATTGCTGTTCAGAGTCTCTAAGCAATTACTGCAGTTCGTAAATGGTGTCTTTTTCAAATAGACGTCAAGAATGCCTTCCTTAATGGGGATTTTCACAAAGAAGTATACATATAGCCCCCCTGGTCTTTCCCATCACTACAGGAAAAGACACTTTTAGCGACGCACATTATTAGCATTGCACACTAAGCGTCGCTAAGAGTGCCTTTTAGCGACGCACAATAGTGCGTCACTAATAATAGAAAAAAAAGTAATAAAAAAATTAGTTTTCCGGGTGAAAAAATAGGTGCAAACCTATTAGCAACACACAAGTGGCCATTAGCGACACACGTGTGTGTCGCTAATAGTTAATGCTTTTAGCGATGCGCGTTTGTGCGTCGCTAATAGTATGCATAAATGAAACACTATCCTTTTACTTAAAGTTAGCGAAGCTCAAAGACTTATTAGCGACGGACACTATGCGTTGCTAATAAGTCCTTATATCTTAAATACCCAATTCGATCTTTCTCTCTCTTAGACACAATTTGGAGAAAATTCATACGGCTTTAAACCAAGCAAGCAACAAACTTCCTTCAGGGAGATTTCATTACCCTCCAAATAAAAACCTTTTGTGGTTTGCTCCATCAAAACCCTAGATTTGGTTTCTTTCTCTCCCCCCCCCCTCGCATTCTTCAGAGGTATTTATGATATTACTTTCTTTTTTTATATATTTATATACATGTATATATATATAAGAATATTGTGATTTATTGGCTTTTTACGTGCTCAGATCCGTTATTATTTTCATGATATTTGTTGGCTTCTTTGTTCACTCTTTGGTCTTTGAATTTCGTAATGCTTTCTGCTTGAATTTCATGACATATGAATATATGTTTTGCTCTAATTTAAATGACTCTATTATGATCAAACTATGAGTCTGTAAGTTACATTGATCCATTTTGTTGTTAAGTTTGCACAATGTACGAACACTAGTATGTGAATAGCTATTAAAAATACTAAATGCACATGTATAGCGTTTGTTTCGGTTCTACTTTGATCACTTACTTTGTAGATGTGTGTAATGTTTAGAGCAAGTATTTTATTGTCACTTCAATGACTGAATACCACCCAATACATATGTTGTATTAAAGAAATAATTTTGTTTCTTCTTAGGTTGGGATTGGGTGTAGGGTGAGAAGGCAGGTTAGTTGTAATTTTATTCTATTAATTCAAAATCAACAATCTACTTTGTTTTATTTAGAATTCCTTTCATTTATTTCTCTTCATTTTATACCAAATCACTCATGTTTGTTATTATTATTTTTATTTTTTTATGTGTATGCCTTTTCTTATTTTTGTAGAATGTTTAATAATTTTTGGCCCAATTTTTAAAAAGATATACCATGGTTATGTTTCATCTCGTCGCAAGCTTTTAGTAATGAGGAAATTTACCATTTTCCCACATTGCTTGGGAACAAAGCTTTCTTAACTTTATGTAGTGGAGCTCTTCTATACCTTTGTGAATGAGGACCAATGAGAGATATAGGTTCATGTGCAAGTGGAGCTCTTCTAGACTTTTGTGAATGAAGACCAATGAGAGATATGGGTTCATGTACAAGTGAAGGCTCAATGACAACATTATAGACACACATACACAAACAAAAACACAAACATCACAAAATTTATTTATTTATACCCCTTCAATTTTACTTTAAACCATTCCTATTTGTTAAGTTTTTTGGAGTTGAAACTTGTAAATATTTTATTAGTCTTAAGTTTTTGGAAAAGGGTAGTATTTGTAACTAAATGATCATGTAACTCAATGTATAATTGCATTCATGTAAGCCTAGCCCCGTTTGGCAGTCATTTTCATCACTCGTGAATCTTGTTGTGAAATTTATTTGCGATTGGGCTCGTGTGTATGAAAATCGATTCTTGAATTGTCCAGAGTAGGACAGTTTGGGAATGCATAAATCTGCATTGCAATCAATAGCACATGCTTGAATATTCCACTATGAGAAAATTTCAACACGATCTCCTATTATTCTCTGCGTATATATTTAGGCGTGGTAACGTCTATCTCGTATACTTGGAAAACTGTGGGGAGATGTTGCCAAAATTTTTTCCGAGTGGAATCAAGCATTTGATTTGCTGCTGATTGTAATGTAGATTGTACATTCACGAATGGGATAGGACCACCTTACCCTTTAGAGAGAAGTTAGAGGTGTTAGGATTCATGTTTCATATTTATATTGAGCAAAATTTTTTACTTGTATTAGGTAGACGAAAATGGATAAGAGTTGGATCGACTTGAGGGGTAGGCATTTGCCAGGGTATGTGAAAGGGATAAAAGATTTTATTGAGTTTGCTCGTGCATCTGCAGATGGGAGAAATAGGATAAGATGTCCATATAGGAAGTTCAATAATAGGGATTATATACACATAGATGAGGCCAAAGAGCACCTACTCTAACACGAGATGGACAAGAGGTATATGTGTTGGGAATTTCATGGGGAACACCGTGACGTATGAGTGGTAAATGAGGATGAAGAAGAAGACGACGATGATGACTTAGGTTATAATATTGGGGTTGGTTACGAAGGTTTGCCACAAATGCTGGCAGACTTGCAGAAGGCTACAACTGGGGCTCGTAGTCATAGGAGTGACAAGACAATCAGAATCATTTGATTCCTTGTTGAGGAAAGCAAGGCAGCTGTTATATCTAGGTTGTGAGAAGTTTTCAAAATTAGATTTTCTCGTGAAACTCCTTCATATTAAGACCATTAACTGATGGAGTAACATATCGTTTAATATGGTCATTGAATTGATTAAAGCAACACTTCTTACTAGGGAGACCTTTCCGAAATCATATGACGAGGCAAAAAGAATGTTAAGAGATTTGAGCCTCGGGTATATTCGCATACATGCTTGCATGTTATTTTAGAAGGAGACTGAATAATGTATGGAGTGTACAGTGTGCCACGAACATAGGTACAAGGTGAATGAAGGAAAGAGCAAGACAATTTCGCACAAGGTGTTGAGATTTTTTTCTTTAAAATTGAGGTTACAAAGGTTATACATGTCTTAGAAGATGGCAGAAGAGATGTGGTGGCATAAGGAGAAATGTGTTGCCGAGGAAAATATATATAGGCATTCGACAGATTCTCAAACTTAGGCTGAGTTTGATAAAAATCACGAATGGTTTGCAAATGAGCAGTATAATGTACGACTTGGGCTAGCTAGCGACGGTTTCAATCCATTCGGTGACATGAGTAATTCCTACAACATATGGCTAGTGTTGCTTGTGCCATATAACTTGCCACCATGGAAATGTATGAAAGAACCATTTATCTTCACGTCGTTACTTATTCCAGAGCCAAAGTTTCTTGGTAATGAAATTGATGTGTATTTGCGTCCTTTAGTAGACAAGTTAAAGGAATTGTGGAAGGTTGGAGTAGAGGTATACGACGTCTCTAAGAATGAGACATTTCAATTACATGCAGTGGTACTATGGACCATAAATGACTTTCTTGCATACGGAAACTTATTTGGTTGGAGTACTAAGAGGTATCTGGCATATCCGATTTGCAATAAGGATGCATGTTCCCTACATTTGTCTAATGGAAAAAAGATATGCTACATGTGCCATCGTCATTTTCTACCGCTATTACATGGTTGGCGAAATCGACAAAAGCATCTGTTTGATGGAAAAATTGAGCGTAGATTGTCACCTCCATTGTTGTTTGGGAAAGATGTGTTGGCGCAATTGGCACTCCTCTAATCAGTGAGGTTTAAGAAGATACCAGATACTAAGAAGAGGAAGCGTAATAATGTGGATTTAAATTGGATAAAGAAGAGCATATTTTTTGAGTTGCCATACTGGGAGACCCTTTAGTTGAGGCACAATTTGGATGTTATGCACATCGAGAAGAACATTTGTGATAATATATTAGAAACTTTAATGAACATTGAAGAGAAGACAAAAGATACTGTTAAAGCCCAGTTGGACTTGCTAGAGCTGGGAACACAGAAAGAGTTGCACCTAATACGTAGCGGTGATAAATATATCGTACCTCATGTATGCTATACGTTATCACTCGACGAGCGAATGAAGATTTGCAAGTGGTTTAAATAGGTGAAGTTCCCAGATGGATACACATTGAATATATCTCAGTGTGTAAATGTTAAAGATGAAAAATATCCAGATTGAAGAGCCATGACTGCCATGTCCTTTTACAACGACTTCTTTCGATTGCAATACGTGGATATCTCACCAATGACATATTAACGACATTGATTGAGTTGGGCTGCTTCTTTAGAGAATTAAGTGCTAAGACGTTGAAGTTGGAAGTACTAAAAAAGCTCGAAAAGGATGTTGTCGTGATCCTCTGCAAGCTGGAAAAGATTTTCCCTCCGATTTTCTTTGTAATGGTCCACTTAACTGTGCATTTGCCATATGAGGCAAAAATTAGTAGACCTGTCCAATACTGTTGGATGTATCCAATAGAAAGGTACATTAAATTTTAATTTTTTTCTTATCTATCCATCCTAACTACTTTAATTTATAACTGATTAATTATTCAAATAGATATTTGCACACATTGAAGCAATATGTGCGTAACAAAGCACGACCAGAAGGGTCAATTGCTGAGGCGTACGTTAATGCTGAATGTCTCACGTTCTGCTCTATGCATCTTAAAGATATTGAAACAAGGTTTAATCATGAAGAACGAAATTCTGATAGATGTCTAGGGTAGTAACGAACTGGCCCTGTGGTGTTTAATCAGAATGTGCAGCCAATAGGTGCCCGTATATATGAATGGTATCATCCTGAAGACTTGGAAAAAGCCCACTATACCGTGCTCAACAACTACGATGAGACATTGCCATATTTTAAGTAATTTTATTGAAATCATTGCAATACTATGTTAATACATAAATGTAAGTTACATAAAACATAACTCATCTTATGTAGTGAGCATACGACTGAGCTTCAGAGAGAACATGTTACTGATACTGATCTAGAGCAAAGATAACAAAATTTGTTTCCAAAGTGGTTCAGAGAACGTGTAAGTATAGGTTTCAATTAATTGTAATTGAATTAGTTAATGCATTTATATTTAATTAATTTTGTATTTGTATTGAATTAATAGATGAAGCTATTGTGCCACCAAAAATCTCTTGAGGCGTACGATTAATTATATTCCTTGGCATGTGGCCCTGATTAAAGGATATCCCTCTACACCCGTTTAATTATTGATGGTGTTCGATTTCATACGAAGGAACATGAGGTGAGCCGGCGAACACAGAATAGTGGTTTCCTTGTTCAGGAAAGTTATGAAGCAAAACAAAGTGTAGAGTATTATGATGTTTTACAAGATATCATATAGTTACATTACTGCTTCGGTCATTTTGTATATCTGTTTAAATGTAATTGGTGGGATGTAAGTAACAAGAAGACTGGAATGCAGATCGATAACCACTTCATAAGTGTTAATACGTCACGTACAACATTTAAAGATGATCCGTATGTATTAGCATCTCAAGCAAAACAAGTTTTCTATTTGAAGGACACAAAAATCAGAGGTGATCGGAAGTCCAAAAAATAAAGCTTAGAAATGCTTATGATGTACTAGAAGTTGAAGAGGGATAGGAAGATTAGGGGAGGATTGAGGAGGCACTACAAGAAGAGTCTCAATCTGCCTACGATGGTGTTGTCTACCATGATCAAGAAGATGTTACTTCGTATCGGTTGAATAGAATTGATGTAGAGCCAGATCGTGTTGTAGCTTCCGACGTCACTATACTAGACAGTTAGATCCGAGGGATGCAACTTTCGTTAATGATGATGATGACGAGGAAAGTGATTTTGATGATGATACATTGTTAGAGTATTGTACTGAGAATAAAGAAATTTTAAGAACATATGATGATACAGACTCATATGAATAATTGTAATAGGTGTTACATGTGTTAGGATCAAGTGTAATAGATTTTTAATTTTATAATGTAATGAATTTTCAATTTTATGATGTAATGAATTTTTAATTTTATGATGTAATAGATATTCATTTTTATGATGTAATGGATTTTCATTTTTATGATGTAATGAAATTTTATTTTTAAACTTTCTTTTAGATATGGTTGGACCAGGATCACACAGACGCACTGCCCGGTCGGACCCATCAACCCCTTTCCTTTCATTTGCAGGGTCGATAGATTCTGTTATCGATGGTATGCGTAGTTCCTCCTTTTATTAATGATTATATAAATATGGTACTAATTGTTTCTATTTTATTTCTTTTAAAACTTCGGCCACTGCCTCTAGACGAGGGCGCGATAGGTCAAAGAACTGCAGTTTGTAGGTTCTGATGGATGCAGCAGGGGGCACCCGACTTCAGATTGAGATACCTCCAGGCTTGCTGAATCCCGTCGGTGGGTGGGCAAAGCAGTTCATAACAGAGGTCGGCATCATTTGCCGACTACGCGCCCCACTCCATATTAGTGACTGGAGTCTCGTCACTGACGAGGAGCGACGGGATATTCATACGCATATCCTGGTATGTCTTTTATTATTATATTCAACTTAATTTTAACATATTTAATGAAGTAATATTTTGACAATGAAATGCTTTATAGGATAAGTTTGACATCAATCTCTACCAACCTCATGTTGTGAAGGCAGTGGACCATTACTTGGGAGTCCGTTTCAACGACTATTGCCAGAAGCTCCACATGCACTATGAGGCAGAGGTGGCAGCCGATAGTGATCCTCGCGATAGACCCTACAGAGGGGTGATGGTGGAGGATTGGATGTTACTATGCGACCGATTCGCTAGTAATGCATTTCAGGTAAAAATTGTCAAAATTAATTTTGTTGTATGATAAATCATTATCATTTATACTAACTTTCTTTGTTTTGGCTAAGTATAGGAACTTAGCATGAAAAATAGAGAGAGTAGAAGCAAGTAAAAGGTGACCCACTGTGGTGGATCACGATCTTTTGTACAATATAGGCATGAGATGGTAAATTAATAAATGTATCAAGTTGTTATTGTATAATCTTTTCATGAAGTCAATCTTCACAAGCTACTGTTAATTTGCTGCAACGAGACCAGAAGATCGGTGTACCACTAAGCCCGATTCATTTGTGGCACAGGATGCATTACAACCCTGAGAAGGGTTAGACTGGGCCTGAAACTCAGCGGCTTTATGTATGTTATTTACGTATATATACCAGTATTACTAATTTAATATTAATCCAAAGTTATAAAAGTAGTAACATATATTTATGTTTTTATAGGAGGAGATGGTCTAGCTGCGTGCTCAGTCGACCCCTAAGGGTCAAGATCCGTCGATCAATGACCAGATATGAGAGACTATTCTAGGTGGGAGGCGTGGATATGTGTGTGGCTTAAGGAGTGGGATGCAGCCAACGACATTGTCCTCTACCGTCGAGAATTTTATGTTAGGTTTCAAGTAGCCACCCAAAGAGTTGAGGCAGCTGAGAGATGTAATGTAGAGCTAGAGCAGATGGTGACAGACCTCAATGCTCGCATGACCCAGCTAAAGTCTCTTATGCAAACATTCCTCATCCAGTAGGGAGGCTCTGTTCAGCCTTAGTAAGTTTTTAAAATTACTTTGGTGGCTTTATTATTTATAGAAAAAGCTACAAAAAAAAAAAATCAGATTTTGGACTAATGGCCTAGAAACTCTATCACACACTTCAACTATGAAAAAATAGACTTGCACAAACTTACTTAATTTCATCAGTTCTAATGACCGTTTGAAACTTATATAATTTTTCACTCTAACAAGGCCCATTTTGAGGTTTTGACGGATCAAAATCTTGGCTATCAGCCTAACTATCTTGAAACCCCATCACATACCTCAAAAATGATAAAAAAGACTTGCAGGAACTTACGACACTTGGTTCGGATCACTGGTGTCAAACTTATGCAACTTTTTGCTCCAAAAGGCTCATTTTTAGGTTTTGATGGACCAAAACACTAGATATCAACCTAATATCCTATAAATCCCATATCACACCTTTCCAATGATAAAATAGACTTGTACGAACTTACAGCACTCGGTTCGGATCACCAGTTTGAAACTATGCAACTTTTTGTTCCAAAAAGATCAATTTTGGGGTTTTGACAGACCAAAATAATGAATATTGGCCTAACGACCTTGAAACCCCATCACACACCTCAAAAATGAAAAAATATACTTGTACGAACTTACGACACTCGATTTGGATCACCGGTTTGAAACTTATGCAATTTTTTATACCAAAATGACCAATTTTGGGGTTTTGAGGGACCAAAACATTGGATATCAGCCTAAATACCTCAAAACATCATCACACACCTCAAAAATGATAAAATAAACTTGTACAAACTGACAGCACTCAGTTTGGAACACCGGTTTGAAACTTATGCAACTTTTTGTTATAAAAAAATAAATTTTGGGGTTTTGACAGAACAAAATGCAGGATATCGGCCTAACGACCTCGAAACCCCATCACAAACCTCACAAATGATAAAATAGACTTATACGAACTTATGACATTCGATTCGGATCACCAATTTAAAACTTATACAATTTTCTGCACCAAAAAGACCAATTTTGGGGTTTTGATGGACTAAAATGTCAGATATCAACCTAACTACCCCAAAACCATCACACACCTAAAAAATGATAAAATAGACTTTCACGAACGTACGACACTTAATTTGGATCACCGGTGTCAAACTTATGCAACTTTTTGCTCTAAAAAGGCTCATTTTTGGGTTTTGATGGACCAAAACACTAGATATCAACCTAACAGCCTAGAAATCCCATCACATACCTTTTAAATGATAAAATAGACTTGTACGAACTCACGACACTCGGTTTTGATCACCGGTTTGAAACTTATGCAACTTTCTGCTCTAAAAAGACCAATTTTGGCGTTTTGACAAACCAAAATGCCGGATATCAGCCTAACAATTTTTAAAACCCATCACACACCTCACAAATGATAAAATATACTTGTACGAACTTATGGCACTTGTTTCGGATCACCAATTTGAAACTTATGTAACTTTCTGCACCAAAATGACCAATTTTAGGGTTTTGACGAACCAAAATGCCGAATATTAGCCTAACTACCCTGAAACCCCATCACACACTTCAAAAATGATAAAATAGACTTGTACGAACTTACAGCACTCGTTTTGGAACACTGGTTTGA
This sequence comes from Nyssa sinensis, assembly GCA_008638375.1. NCBI lineage: Eukaryota > Viridiplantae > Streptophyta > Magnoliopsida > Cornales > Nyssaceae > Nyssa > Nyssa sinensis. The sequence continues at coordinate 17,673,779 of CM018043.1, forward strand.
AACTTATGCAACTTTCTGCTCCAAAAGACCAATTTTAGGATTTTGATGGAGCAAAATGCCGGATATCGGCTTAACGACCTCGAAACCCCATCACACGCCTCAAAAATGATAAAATAGACTTATACGAACTTACGACATTCGATTCGGATCACCGATTTAAAACTTATACAATTTTCTGCACCAAAAAGACCAATTTTGGTGTTTTGATGGACCAAAATGCCGAATATCAGCCTAACTACCCCAAAACCATCACAAACCTCAAAAATGATAAAATAGACTTTCACGAACGTACGGCACTCAGTTTGGATCACCGGTGTCAAACTTATGCAACTTTTTGCTCTAAAAAGGCTCATTTTCAGGTTTTGATGGACCAAAACACCCGATATCAACCTAATAGACTAGAAACCCTATCACACACCTTAAAAATAATAAAATAGACTTGTATGAACTTACGACACTCGGTTCGGATCACTGGTTTGAAACTTATGCAAGTTTTTGCTCCAAAAAGGCCCATTTTGAGGTTTTGATGAACCAAAATGTCGAATATCAACCTACCAACCTTGAAACCCCATCACACACCTCACAAATGATAAAATATACTTGCAAAAACTTACAACACTCGGTTCGGATCACCGGTTTCAAACTTATGCAACTTTTCGCTCCAAAAAGCCCTATTTTGAGGTTTTAACAGACCAAAACATCGGATATCAATCTAACAAGCCCAAAACCCTATCACACACCTTAAAAATAATAAAATAGACTTGCACAAACTGACGACACTCGGTTCCGATCACCGGTTTCAAACTTATGCAACTTTTTACTTCGAAAAGACCAATTTTGGGGTTTTGACGGACCAAAACTCTACATATCAGCCTAACGAGCCCGAAACCCCATCACACACCTCACAAATGACAAAATAGACTTGCACGAACTTACGACACTCAATTTAGATCACTAGTTTGCAACTTATGCTACTGTATGCCCTTCTTACTATTTATGCATGCAGAAAAAAAAAATATTCACATTTTATGTTCATATATATTTAATAAGTGTTCTAATATATATCATTTGATCTTTATTTCAGATTGATTAGGATTATTGCACCGTTGTCTTTCTGTTCTGCATCGGGACTTACTATTTTCCTTTGTTTTTTTTTCTTTTCATGGACATCTGTAGTTACATTTTCTGAGATAATTTTTTATTTTCGTATTTATTGAGAAATTTTACTTTTACAATTGTAAGTAATTAGTAATATATATATATATATATGAATGCATTTTTTTTTAATAAATTCATTTTAGAATGTTTAGAATTATTTTATATCAGGATGATTGATATAGGCTTCAAACAGGAATAAAATACAAAAAAAAAGGTCCAAAATAGCCAAGAAAAAAGTTTAACTTTTAGCGACGCACACAAAGGCGTCACTAAAAGACTCAAATATTAGTTTTAGCAACACTTCACAGTTGTCGCTAAAAATAAACTATTAGGGACGCACAAAAGGCGTCACTAAATAATTCCAATAACAAACTATTAGCAACGCCTGTTGAGCGTCGCTAATAGCTAATAATATACTATTAGCGACGCCTAGTGCGTTCTTTGTATAGCATTAGCGATGCCATACCTGATTAGTAGCGATACATATTGTGCGTCGCTAATAGTGACGTTTAGCGACGCCTATTTGTGTGCATGCCGCTAATATGATTATTAACGACACACTTGGCGACACACACATGGGCATCACTAATACTGTTTAGCGATGCATATTGGTATTCGTGCATCGCTAAAAGCGAATTTTCTTATAGTGCATTCCCACACCAAGTTTGCAAACTTCATCGTGCTTTATATGACCTTAAGCAAGCTCCTCGTGCATGGTTTGTCAAGTTCAGTAATACTATCAGTCATTTTGGGTTTACTTCCAACTCGCGTGACTTAGCCCTCTTCATCCACAAATCTGAATGGGGGATTATTATACTCTTGCTATATGTTGATGATATGATAATCAACAGCGACAATCTTTCTAGTATCTCTGATTTCAAACAATTCCTTAATCAACATTTTGTGATGAAATATCTTAGTTCTCTTAGCTATTTTCTAGGTCTTGAGGTTACCCCTGCTTCTAATGGGTACTATCTGTCTCAAGCCAAATATGTCAACAATCTGTTAGCCCATGCTGGTCTAACTGATAGCAAGACTGCTTCCACTCCTCTAGAGCTGAATCTTCATCTCACCCCATTAGATGGTACTCATTTTCGTGATGCCACTCTTTATCGTCAACTCGTTAGCAGCCTTGTTTATCTCATTATTACTCGCCCTAATATTGCATATGCGATTCATTTGGTTAGTCAATTTATGTCTGCTCCATGCTCTACCCATTTTACTACAGTTCTTTATATACTCCGCTATATCAATGCACCTTATTCCATGACATTCCTTTCTCTGCTCATTCCTTCTTTATATTACATGCTTACTCTGATGCTGACTGGGCTAGTGATCCCATTGATCGTCGCTCTGTTACTGGTTACTACTTCTTTGTCGGAGATTCTCTCATCTCTTGGTATAATAAGAAGCAAACTATTGTTGCTCGATCTAGTACAGAGGTTGAATATCGTGCACTGGCCGACACTACAGCCGAACTGCTCTAGTTATAGTGGTTACTTGAGGATATGAGTACTATTCAATCTTTTGTCATTTCTTTACATTATGACAATCGTAGTGCCATTCAGATTGCCCATAATAATGTTTTTCATGAGCGCACCAAATATATTGAATTGAATTGTCATTTTGTTCATCATCATTTACTTCAAGGTACTCTACGGTTGGTGCATGTTACTTTCACTGCTCAGACTGCTGATATCTTCACCAAAACTCATCCTCCTAAACACTTTTGTGACTTGATTTTCAAACTCCAGTCGGCCTCTACATTCCCCCCTTGAGTTTGTGGAAGGGGGGTGTTAACAATATATGCGTATAATTGTTAAGGTTTTCTATATTGTGCATGGCAGTTAGGGTTTGTACATTTCTTGTATAGCTCTAGGGTTTCATTCTTTCTTTATTTCCTTTCATCATTCTTTCCTTTTCTCTTACCTTCCATTTGTATGCCCTTCCTTTCCTATATAAAGGAGGGATCTTTCCCTTGTAATACACACAATACAATACACATATACATTATATGTTTACATTCTCTTTCTCTCAACATAATGTATTATAAATATTATTAAATTCATAGATCGTTTTATGTGTAAAATTAACATGCATGAAATCAATGGTTTAGACTCAAAATCATGAAGATTAAGATGCCCTAATCATGTATAATAATTTGTTGAATGCCTTGTTTTTAGTTTTCATAGAACTAGAATGCATAGAATATATTTTTATATCTATGAATCTACAAATTAGTTTGATTTAATTGGATAAATTTGTTGATTATAGTTTGAAATTGATTTGGAGTTTTGATTACCTACTAAAAAAAAACAGATTTATAGAAATTTGATTACCCACTGAAACCCACAACAAGTTTTCTTTGAAATTTGATTAATCAAATCGTTATGAAACTTGATGTATTATGTATCACTATGTTCGTATTAAAATTTACACCATTTTGTATGAATTTATTACATGAAATATTTCTATTTATGGATCAAATTTGAGGTTCAACATGTTCTATGAATTTAGGCAGCCGCAACAAGTTTTGCTTAAATTATATTCAATTGGAATCTAATATACAATATGTATAATGTGGTTATGATATAAATTTAGTGGGTTTCAAAAGCCCTAAAAATGACGATCCTCAAATATTTCTATAAAGTGACGAATTATTGACGTAGCGGAAGCTTGTGAAGAAATAAGACACTGCTTGTTTCTTAGAAAATCGTCTGAATCCACGAACAAAGTAACACACTCGAATCCACGAGCACAGAGAATAAGATCTCAGAAAGAAAATATTTATTAAATCAAAAGTTAACCTTACAATGAAAAAAATAGCTTTTATATAGGCAACAAACCCTAATTCGACTAGGACTAGGAAAGCAATAATTAAAATAAAGAAAATACGAAAAATTCCAAAAGTAGAAATATTCTAATTAAAAGCATAAATCAAAAACCCTAAACTTAAGCAATAATCTGCCAAAAGGACAACTCCAAACGACAATTGTAACTCTCCGAACTCAAACAACACATTATTACCATAAATAGCAAAAACGCGCTTTTGACGGCCAAAACGAAGGAATTTTCCCGAAAAGTAGCATACGTCATGGCAAAGAGATGAGTATTGATCAGCACATCGTTTCCAAGCCACCCACCAAATTTCACGCCATTCCGACCATTCTGGCATCGCACGTAATTCCGTGCTAGGAATTGAATTCTTCCACAACCTATTCTACATCAGTCTCCCTTGCTTGAAAAGAGCTCGACCTCGAGTTAGGTAATTGAGAAGGCGACACATCAGAAGGATGATATTCAAACAAATTAGCAACGTTGAAAGTAGGAGAAATGGCCATATCTGCAGGAAGGTCCACAACGTGGGCATTATCATTAATTTTTCACAGAATCTAGAAGGGACCATATTTCTTATCTTTCAACTTGTTGTACGTGCCCACTAGCACCCGCCCCTTGCGTAAATAAACCATCACTAGGTCCCCCTCTTGAAAGACGTGAGCCCTTCTCTTTTTATCAACAGCGGTCTTGTATTTAGCATTAGATTCCTACAAGTTTTTTCGCACCTCTTCTTAAATAGCCTTGATGCGATCCGCCATATTTTCAGTTGCAATACTTAAACCAAAAATCTTTGGCAGAAGAACCAAGTCTAAAGCATGGCGTGGAGGACAACAATAAACAATTTGGGATGGGGTCTTCCCAGTAGAATGATTCACCATACTATTATAAGCAAACTCAGTCTATGCAAGAGTAATATCCCACTGCTTTGGTTTCTGTCCAGAAATACAGCGAATTAAATTCCCAAGAGTGCGGTTCACCACTTTCGTTTGACCATCGGACTAAGGATGACTTGTATTACTGAAATTCAGGAATGTATCAAACCGCCTCCATAAGGTCCGTGCACTGCATCTGAGGTCTTTTTGTAAGTAATAAAGTGAGCCATTTTTTAGTACTGATCAACCACTACAAATACAGAATCAAATCTGCATTGGGTTTTTGGAAGGCCCAAGACAAAGTCCATGGAAAGGTCCTCCCAAGGTGCTGCTGGAATGGGCAAAGGCATGTATAGACCCGTATTTTGAGATTGGCCTTTGGCAGCCTGACAAATGGGGCATCTTTTAATATGGCTGCCGACGTCTCGTTTCAGTTTGGGCCAATAATACCTCTCCTCAACAAGAGCTATTGTTTTGTCACGACCCAAGTGTCCGCCCAAACCTCCACCATGTAATTCCTGAATTATCTGCTCTCGTAGTGAACTCCTCGGGATGCATAATTGGTTGCCTCGAAACAAATAGCCCTCTTGGATATGCATTCCATCAACGGAAAGACCCGACTGACATTTTGCCCAAATGTCCTGAAAATCTTCATCGTCTGCATACAGCTCCTTGAGACAGTCAAACCCAACTACCTCAACCCGCAATGTGACAGGTAACCACACCCTCCTGCTTAGAGCATCAGCTATCCAATTTAATTGACGGGCCTTATACTTCAAAGTGAACGTGAACACAATGCATCCGGTTGACACTATTCTGGCTATTGATAAACTTTAGCGCTTGGTGGTTGCTAAACAAGACAAACTCCCTCTGCACCAGATAGTGTTCCCAAACTTTCAAGGCGCGAAAAAAAGCATACAATTCCAGCTCATAAGTAGAGCACTTCTGACGAGCTTCACTGAGCTTCTCGTTGTAAAACACAACCAGTCTGCCTTCTTGAGAAAGTACAGCACCAATGCCAACAACAGAGGCATCGCACTCTATCTGAAACAGCTTGTCAAAATCTGGCAGTGCTAAAACTGGGGCAGATGATAATTTCTCCTTGATCAGTGCAAAACTCTGTTCTACTTCCTCTCCCCAATGAAATTTCCCCTTTTTCATGCAATCAGTAATTAGCACGACTATCCTGCTAAAATCTCTAACAAACCGCCTATAAAACGTTGCCAGACCATGAAAGCTACGAACTTGGCCTACTGTTTGTGGAGTTGGCCACTCTCGAATGGCACGAATCTTTTCTTCGTCAACTTTAATCCCATCAGCACTTACCACAAATCCCAAAAAGAGCAAACTGCTGTTTATAAAGCTGCACTTCTTCAAATTAACATACAACTTATTTTGTTGCAAAACTATAAGTACTTCCCTCAAGTGCGCAAGACGGTCAGATTCGTTTTGGCTATATATCAATATATCATCAAAGTACACCACAACAAATTTTCCAGTAAATGGTTTTAATACCTGGTTCATGAGCCGCATGAAAGTACTGGGTGCATTGGTGAGTCTAAACGACATCACTAACAATTCGTATAACCCCTCATTAGTCTTGAAAGCAGTCTTCCATTCATCTCCAGGCCTGATCCGAATCTGATGGTACCCGCTCCGTAAGTCAATTTTGGAAAAGACTTTGGATCCTGCTAGCATGTCTAACATATCTTCCAATCAAGGAATAGGGAACCTATATTTGATGGTGATCTTGTTGATTGCCCGGCTGTCGATGCATATGCGCCAACTGCCATCCTTCTTTGGAACTAACAAGGCTGGTACAGCACAAGGACTCATGCTCTCCTGCACCATTCCTTTCTTAATCAGCTCTTCTACCTGCTCTTGTAGGATCTGACTTTCCTTGGGACTCATTTGGTAATGTGGACGATTAGGCAAACTGGATCCTGGTATGAGATCAATCTGATGTTGTATGTCTCGCATAGGAGGCAACCCATCCGGTAGCTCTGGCGTTATAATTTCTTGAAAATCCTCCAATAAAGGTTTAAGTGCAGTTGGAATTTCTATAGACTCCTTGCCAACTTCTCCCCTAACTACCACAGCAAAAATCTTTCCAGATTCCTTAGTTTCTTCATTGAATTCGCCCTCATCCACAAGAAATATTGACTTGCCCTTTGATTTCGGTTCAACAATTGCAAATTCTTCTTTTATGGGTCCCAAAACGATCTTTAGGCCCCCCTTCATGAAAACATATACGTTATCACGGCCCCTGTACGTAGCATCCACATCAAACTGCCAAGGTCGTCCCAAAATCATATGGCAGGCATCCATCTCCACCACGTCACACATAACCTCATCTGCATAATTCTCCCCAATTGAAAATTTAATGCGGCAGATTTCAGTTACCTTTACTTCAACACCCTGTTTTATCCAGCCAATCTTATACGGTGAAGGGTGTTTCTCCGTCTACAAGCTCAACTTGGTAACCATTGCTTTCGACACTATATTTTCACTACTGCCACTATCAATAATGACATCACAAACCTTTTTGTTCACAGTACACCTGGTTCAGAATATATTATGCCACTGAGATGGTTCTTTCCGCTTTGGTGCTAACAGAAGTCGCTGAACCACCAGAGAGCGTGACAGCAGCTCTCCTTCGTCGCCACCCATTACCTCTTCCTCTTCATAAGTGTAGGGCATTTCATTCTCGTCCTTTTCTGTCTCGAATCTACCATGTTCTTCTGGCTCCACTAAGTTAACAATACCCATTTTAGGACACTCGTTGGAAAGATGCCCTGGTTGTAAGCATTTATAGCACTTATCGAACCCCGGACGAGCATAAGGGTTACGAGGTGCCACTTCTGGTGGAACAGTGTTGACTGGCTTTGAAGGACCCTCACTGCTACCTGTTCCACGAGTGGTGTTAGACCAAGGTGGCTGAATATTTGGGGCTTTTCCTCTATTTACTGCAGCATGATTAAAATTAACAAAATTTCGTGCTACGACTACCACATTTGATCTGTCCAATTGAGTTTCTGCCTTGATAGCCAACGCAACGGATTCAGTTAAGGTGTAGACTGTTTGCATCGCAACTCAATCCTGTATAGCCCAACGCAGCCCCCCAACAAACCTAGCAACTTGTTGTGCATCTGTTTCCAACAGGTTATTACGTGATGAAAACCTGTGGAATTCCTCTAGATAAGCCTCGACTGTTCTACTCCTCTGCCTACAATTCTGATATTTTTGAAACAGAATCTACTCATAATCTGGAGGCAAATACCTTGATCATAACAGCCGCCTCATCTTAGCTTATGTCTGAACCATCCCCTTTCCTTGTCGCATCCGTGTAATTTGCAATTGCTCCCACCAAGCAGAAGCTCCCCCCAATAATTTGTACACGACTAATTTCACCTTTTTATCTTCAGGAATATCCATATAATCAAAAAATCTCTCGACTAATACCAGCCAATCAAGAAACCCTTCGATCTGAAGTTGGCCATTAAAACTAGGCAGGTCCATCTTCATACGAAAGGTCTGTCGGTCTGCTCTTCTTGGTAATCCCAACAAACCTAGCAACTTGTTGCGCATCTGTTTCCAGTAGTTTATTACGCAACGACAACCTATGGAATTCCTCTAGGTAAGCCTCGATTGTTCTACTCCCTTGCCTACAATTCTGATATTGTTGAAACAGAATCTACTCATAATCTGGAGGCAAATACCTTGATCGTAACAATCGCCTCATCTTAGCCCATGTCCGAACCACTCCCTTTCCTTGTCGCATCCGTGTAATTTGTAATTGTTCCCACCAACCAGAAGCTCCCCCCAATAATCTGTACGCAACTAATTTCACCTTTTTATCTTCAGGAATATCCATACAATCGAAAAATCTCTCGATTAATACCAGCCAATCAAGAAACCCCTCGATCTGAAGTTAGCCATTAAAATTAGGCAAGTCCATCTTCATACAAAAGGTCTGTCGGTCCTGCTCTCCTTGGTAACCCCTCCGTTTATTCTAGAATACGACTTCAGCCTCTTCTTCATCCTCACTCAGATTATCCTCATAGGCTAGCTGCCTACGTGGAATCTCTGGATGGCATTCACGCACAACTTCAGCCCTCTCTCGGTAAGGTTGACGACCCATAGGATCGTCGCCCCTCTGATTATTCCCTGTCGTCAGCCTAGCAAGAGTGGCTTGGATCTCACGTAACGCTTACTGCGTCTCACGTTGAGCCTGCTAGGTCTCACGCTGGAAAGTTCTGAATTCAGCCCCTGTAACCATATCTCCCTCATGGTCACCGCCGTCAAGAATTTGGCTTTCGTTCTGTGCGTTCACCATCTGACTAGGATTAAGCCTGCTCTGATACCAACTGACGTAGAGGAAGCTTGTGAAGAAATAGGACACTGTCTGTTTCTTAGAAAATCGTTCAAATCCACGAACAAAGTAACACACTCGAATCCATGAGCACAGAGAATAAGATCTCAGAAAGAAAATATTTATTAAATCAAAAGTTAACCTTACAATGAAAAGAATAGCCTTTATATAAGCAACAAACCCTAATTCGACTAGGACTAGGAAAGCAATAATTAAAATAAAGAAAATACGAAAAATTCCAAAAATAGAAATATTCTAATTAAAAGCATAAATCAAAAACCCTAAACTTAAGCAGTAATCTGCCAAAAGGACAACTCCAAAAGACAATTGTAACTCTCCGAACTTAAACAACACATTATTACCATAAATAGCAAAAATGCGCTTTTGACGGCCAAAACAAAGGAATTTGCCTGAAAAGCGGCATACGTCATGGCGAAGCGATGAGTATTGATCAGCACATCGTTTCCAAGCCACCCACCGAATTTTATGCCATTCCGACCATTCTGGCGTCGCACGCAATTCCGTGCTAGGAATTGAATTCTTCTACAACCTGTTCTACATCAATTATAATTCAAAAGTATTGGCTTTCCATCACAAGAACTTGATGAAACTCACTGGTCGAAAAATTAGAATTGGAAAGATGTACGGTACCCAAGAGCCATGACAAGGCCCACTCTCGACCACCACGCATATAGGCCCACGAGGCCACAAGATTTGTTTGTTTTCTTTACTTTTTGTGTAGTGGGGTCATTTTGGTGTTTTTAAAATTATAGAATTACTTATTCACTGATTTTTTTACTTCCTTTTGTGCATATTTTGAAACATAATTGCATGCACTAGGGTTTTATATTTTTCCAATAGTATATGCATGTTATTTAGATACTATAAATGGATTATTTATTTTATTTTATAGGTGGTATGTTATTATTTAATTATCTATGCATTATTTGTGCATTTTGAGAAAATTTTGAATTATTCATGGACGGGGTTTCGTTCATGCTAAAGTTATATCACAATGATAAGGAATAAAGTTATATCACCTCTAGACAAATTAATGTATGGTCTTTGAGTTTTTAGACGTCATTAAAGTTGTAAGTTTTATGGATTATGCCATTTTTTCTCTACATTATTTTAAAAGAGCCACAACATATTAGAATAATGTGAAAGGTGATCTTTTGTATTTTGATCACATAAAGTTAATTATTTAAATAAATTGGTATTTCATGATTGTAATTAAATTGTTATAAGTGATTGCTTTACCCACAAGGAGGTGGTCACTTTACACAATTTAATTAGAATAAAACGATGAGTTAGGCATTATGAATTTAGAATCCCTAAGCCCAAAGGTATGGTATTCTTTTCCCTTGGTGTCTTGAATTCATTGGTCTTATTAATAAGGATAAAAAGAAAATCTAATACGGATGTGACCTTGCCCATAGGTAGGTTAGGATTTTGCTTACTGAATTTAACATTGGTTAGTTTAAATTAAAGTTTATTGTTTCAAAGTATTTATTTATGTTCTTAGTTAAATTATTGCAGTTATGGCTACTTCATATCATAATGATTCTTCTCATATTCCATTCTTTGATGTTAATAACTTTTCAGATTGGAAGGAAAAACTCCTTCTAACATTTGGATGCATAGACCTCGATTTGACACTCCGTATAAATGAACCGCCTATGCTTATGGAGAGGAGTTCCAATGCATAGAAAAATGCTTATGAGCAGTGGGAGCAATCTAATCGCTTAAGCCTCATGCTCATAAAGGCCACATTGGTAAGAGCATTAGGGGATCTGTCCCATCGTATGATAAGGTCAAGGACTACACGAAGGCCATTAAGGAACAATTTTCTAGTTCTGACAATCCATTAGCAAACACTATAATAAACAAGGTGTTAAATATGAAATTGAACAATTCAAGAGGTGTGCATGAGCACATAATGGAGATGAGGGACATAGCAACTCAACTAAAGTCCTAAGAGATTGAGATTTTAGAATTTTTCATTGTTCATTTTATTCTCAATTCTATTCCTCCAACATTTGGTCCATTCAAAATTTTCTATAACACACATAAGGGGCAATGGTATGTTAATGAAACTCTTATTATGTATGTTCAAGAAAAATAGAGATTAAAGCATGAGAAAGTTAAAAGTGCACATTTAGTGACACATGCAAGGGGATGGGGGAAGAAATGGAAAGGTATTCCAATATAGAGGAACGATGATAGAAAAAAAAAAAAAACATTCATGAAAAGTAGCAATAAAGATACATGTTCTTTTACAAAAAGAAGGGACACATAAAGCAAGATTGTGCCAAATATAAAAATTGGCTCATAAAGAAAGGTAATCTCACATCTCTTATGTGTTATAATTCTAATCTTATTGATGCTCGTCAAAATGTTTGGTGAATTGATTTGAGTACTTCAACTCACTTTGCTAATATTATGCAGGGTTTTCTCAACTTAAGGAAGTCGATGGGAAGTGAACAAGGTATTTATTCAGAAAATAAGATGCCTTCACACGTCAAAGCTATGGGAACATACAAACTTGTTTTAGAAAACTGATTTGTTTTAGACCTTGAAAACTCTTTTTATGTTCCTTTTTCTAGAAATTTAGTTTCTATTTATAGATTGGCATTAGTAGGATTTGAATTTAGTTTTGTTGATTCAAAATTTGCTTTAATTATAGACTGCTATGGTTGGTTTTGGAATTTTGAATAATGGTTTATATAAATATCTTTAGATTTCACTTTTAAGTGAAGTCTTTTATCTATTCAAAATGATGTTGGCCCAAAGTGTAAATTAATTGATGAGTCTTGCTCTAAATTATGGCATAGGAGATTGGGACATATCTCCATTAAGAGAATTAAAAGGTTAGTTAATGATAGAATCTTAAAGACTCTAGACTTTTCTGACTTTAGTACTTGTGTGGACTGCATAAAGGGAAAACAGACCAACAAGTTCAATAAAGGTGCCAAAAGGAGTGAAAAGATTCTTGGGATCACACACATTGACATTTGTGGACCATTTTCCATCCTTTTTTTAAATGGTTAGAGATATTTTATCTCATTTATAGACGACTATTCAAGATTTATGTTTCTTTATTTCCTTTTTGATAAATTTGAGGCACTAGATGTCTTTAAGAAGAAAGTAAAGAATCAGTTGAACAGAGGGATTAAGATCATAAGATCTGATAGAGGTGGAGAATATTATGGTAAGTACACACACGTGGGATAAATAGTAGGTCCATTTGCAAATTTTCTTAAGGAATAAGGTATTATTGCTCAATATACCATGTCAGGTTCACCTTTACGAAGTAGGGTGGCAAAAAGATGAAATTGTACCCTTATGGATATAGTAAGGGCTATGCTAAGCAACTCTAGCCTTCCTTTATAATTGTGGAGTAAAGCCTTAAAAACAACAATGTATATTGTAAATAAGGTTCCATCTAAGGTTGTCCCCTAGACACCATTCGAGTTATGGAAATGATGAAAATTCTAGTTTAAAACATTTACACATATAGGCTTGTCTAGCTAGATGAGGTAAAAGTTTACAATCCACAATTAAAAAAATTGGACCCAAACACAATTAGTGGATATTTCATTGGCAATCTATAAAACTCTAAAAAGGTTACAGATTCAATTGTTCTTTGCACATACCTAGAATTGTTGAGACTAAGAATGAAAAATTCATTGAGGATGTTGACATTAGTGGGAGTGGTGTTCCTCAAAATATTGAGTGGGAAGAATCATAAGATTTAGATTCAACACCTGCGGATAAAGGTGAATTGATTATTTTTTAAAGAGGTCAATTTGATGTCCTTGAAGAACAATTAGTCTAACAACTACCTCCATATAAGGAGCATGTCAACATTGAGCTGATAACTCAAAATATGCCAAGTGTCAATGAGACTACAGAAATAAGGAGATTCCTAAGGGCAAGAAAATCAACAATTCTTATTGATTACTTTATGTACCTTATTGAGTCTGACTTCAATGTTGGACCTAATGATGATCCCACTTCATTTTCACAAGCCATGGATTAGGAAAATTCTAAATTCTAGTATGATGCCATAAAAGAAAAGATGGAATCAATGGCTAACAACTAAGTTTGGAAAATCATAGAGTTACTTAAGGGAGATAAGTATGTTGGTTGCAAATGGGTCTACAAGACCTAAAAGGACTCAAGTAGTGACGTTGAACGATATAAGGCCAGACTTGTAGCCAAGGGTTTCACTAAAAGGAAAGGCATTGATTATCAAGAAACCTTCTCTTTAGTTTCAAAGAATGATTCTTTTAGAATTATCATGACTTTAGTATCTCATTTTGATTTAGAGTTACATCAAATTGATGTGAAAATAACCCTTTTAAATGGGAATCTTAATGAAGAAGTATACATGAAGCAACTTAAAGGATTTTACTCTGATAAAGATGGTCACCTAGTGTGCAAGCTAGAGAAATCTATATATGGACTCAAGCAAACCCGCCATAAAAGGTATTTAAAGTTTTACAATGTTATTTTTTAATATGGTTTCAAGGAGAATGTTGTAGATAATTGCATATGCCTTAAGATCAGTGGGAGTAAATATATTTTCTTAGTTCTATATGTGAATGATATTTTACTTGTAGCTAACGATTTGGGTTTGCTACATCAAACTAAACAGTTTCTTTCTCAAAACTTTAAGATGAAGGATATAGATGAAACCTCATATGTAAGGACATTAGGATTGTCTCATCAATCCTACATTAAAAAAGTTTTGAAAAAATTCAAGATGAATGACTGCAAACCCAATGCACTACCCATTTTGAAATGTGACAAGACGATGACCAAAAAATGATTTGGAAAAGGAACAAATGGAAATTATCCCTATGCGTATGTTGTTAGCAATTTGATGCATGCACAGGTTTTGATGTATGACAAATTTGGTACACTAAAAATAAGGAAAGTTGCTTTAGAGATATATTAGGATTGTTTAGTTTTTAATTTTAATTTATTCATAATTTATTTAGTTTCCTTGTTTTATTAGAATTAGAATAAGAAATGTAGGAATTAGTAGTTTCCTATTCAAATTACTAGTCTTTATTGTAGTTTGATTAATATAAAAATAGGAGTTTTAGTTTCCTAGTCAAAATAAAAGTATTTTAGCACTATAAATATGATGTAATATGTCTTTATAGTTAAGTTGTTTTATCAATAATATTGAATTATGAATTTTGGAGAATTATTTTCTCTTATTGGGTGAGGAGTCCCCATGTTACTTTGTTACTAAGGAATTAGACGTGTTTGATTATCCTTCCCACGTTTCCGTTCCACATTATTTGGTGTCAAAGCAAAGATTTTTCTGGCTTGATGACAATTAGTAGAGACAGAATAAAAAAATCCCATTGACGTTCATCGTGGGACGGAGGCTTTTGGGGTGATGATTGATGAACAGGGGCAATTGTTCGCACAGATCAAAGATAAGCTTGGTGCAATACAACATACACTCATGCGATCCAATCTCAATACTCCTAGAAATTTTTCAGTCAACAGGAACTGCGTCGGATGATTTACTCGAGGCCAGCCTAAAGACAGAGTTATTCGCAATTACGAAAGACTTCTTAATTTTGATGGTAACTTCTATTTTGAAGACTTTCATGATTAGGTATATGATTTGGATGATTGTCTTATTGATTTGAGATTTTCAAAAGAAAAAGAATATTTTTTGGCTGAAGATAAGCTTATAGGCTTCACAAAAAGATGGTGGCTTGACTTGTAGACACGTAGACAATTACAAAGAAAAAAGTACATCCGTTCATGGCCAAGAATGATAAACATGTTGATGAATAAGTTTTTGCTAAAGAATTATTTTCAATTTTAGAAGATAAATACAGGCCAACATGGGAAAATACCAAGAAAAAAGTGCAAGAAAAATTTAAAATTGTTGAGGTTACTTTGAGTGATAAGGTTGTAAATATTATACCATTGGAAGATGTGCCCATCCTTATAAAGGACATACCCATCCTTATATAAGACACTCTTTTCATAAAAAAATGAAGATCAAAGTCTTCCATGCCTTGAAGAAGATCACAAAGAGTTGATAGAAAATAAAGTTGAATTTATTTGTATTGATGTTGCTGAAATAGTTGGTGCAGATGATAAAAAAGAAGAAGTTGTTACAGAGAATTAAGAAAATCACATTGAAGTTGTCAACACTAAAGATGATGAAATAATTGAACTTGAATTCATGAAAGATGATTCTAATACTATTAGTAAGATTGAAATTGTAGTAGATCAAGATAATTTTTGTTTTATTAAAGGAACATTATTATCATTAGAAAAATGGCCTAAAGTTATAGACTTCATGAAAGATTCGGTAAAGAAAATTTTGAGTCTTCAATTGTTCTTTAAAAGATTCAACATGGTTATGGACAAGTTCATGGTCCTGTTCATCCGGTTAACTCAAGGACGAGTTCTTTTCAAGTGGGGAAGACTGATGTAGGACAGATTTAGTACACTAAAAATAAGAAAAATTATTTTAGAGTTGTATTTGAATTGTTTAGTTTCCAATTTTAATTTATTCGTAATTTATTTAGTTTTCTTGTTTTATTAGAATTAGAATAGAAAATATAGGAATTATTAGTTCCTATTCAAATTATTAGTCTTTATTGTAGTAGGATTAGTATAAAAATAGGAGTTTTGGTTTTCTAGTCAAAATAAGAGTATTCTAGTACTACAAATATGATGTAATATGTCTTTATGATTAAGTTTTTTTTATCAATAATATTGAATTACTAATTTTGGAGAATTATTTTCTCTTATTGAGTAAGAAGTCCTCATGCTACTTTGTTACTAAGGAATTCGACGTATTCAATTTTCCTTCCCACATTTCCGTTCCGCATTAGGTTTGTACTGGGCCTGACATTGCATTTGTAGTTGGGATGCTAGGAAGATATTAAAGTAATCTTGGGATAGAGCATTGGAATGTTGCAAAAAAAGTCATGAGGTACTTAGAAGAAACTAACAACTACACGTTGACTTATAGACATGTCAATTATTTAAAAGTGGTTGGATATTTAGACTCAGACTATGCATGTTGTCAAAACACTAGAAAATCCACTTTTGACTGTCTTTCTGCTAACAAGATGTGTTATTTTATGGAAAAGTGCCAAAGAGACAATTGTTGCATTGTCTACCACAGAGGCATCGTTTATAACTTGCTTTAAGGCAACTTCACAAACTATTTGGTTAAGAGACCCTTAAGGATTTATTGTGATAATTCACTTGCGGTTTTCTACTCTAACAATAACAAAAGTGGTAGTTGAAACAAGCATATCAACATAAAATATCTTGCTATTAGAGAGATTCAAAAAGTAAGAGATTGTTATTGAACATATTGGTACAGATCTAATGATTGTGGATTCTATAACTAAAGGGCTCTCAATAAAGATATACTCGAGACACGTGGAACACATGGGATTGATGAGCTCATTTTATGCTTGATCTTGTTTTAATATTAATAAAGGTATTTTTGGTTTTTGTACATTTAAATGTTTTCTTTTAATGAAATCCATAGGATTTTTGGACCAAGAATAACTTATAAAAAGGTGTTTATAAAGTTTGTAAAACCATATAAAGTCTCGAGAGAGTGGTGCATTATGATACATGGAAGGCAATGTCTAATACAAAATGAATGATCATCATAATTTGTGTGTGTGTCTCACAAATAGAGAATGAGTAGTTCTAGTTATGATTTAACTTCTATCGCACATTGGGCATGACCAAGATGTGTCATGTGTGCCAAGTGGAAGAATGTAAGTGTGTCTCCTTTTGGAGACCTAAGGTGGTCCACTTACCACATAAGTTTTTTCCATAATATCTATTAATTATATTTTATTAAGTCAAAACTTGGGTGATAGGTTACGCATAGATACCCTTATCTAAGTAGTTATATATAGAGTTTGTATTAGACTATGCTTGATGGCAGAAATACTTTGAAGTTTAAACTCTTTAGGATTAGGGTCACGTACCTATCTATATATCTGGTATGTGACAACCATTAGTCGTCAGGCATATTTTGTAATATAGAGTAAACAATAAACTCACTTTCATATACCACGACAGGAAATGGCACTATTAGCGATGCACGCGTGCGTCGCTAATAGTGAAAAAATGCATCGCTAAAGAGATTTTGCGACGCACAAAGGGGCGTCGCTAAAGACATCGCAAATAGTGGCATCGCTAATAGTAGTAGCGACACACACATCCCCTTACGTCGCTAAAGGTAACTATTAGCGACGCGCATTAGTGCGTCTCTAATAATTTGGCTGGTGAGTCGCAAATACTATACACAAACGCAACGTGTGACGCTAAATGTACTATTAGCGACGCTCAGTGTGCGTCGCTAATTGTAATGTTTAGTGACGCACACTATGTGCGTCACAAATGGTATATTTATCCGACCTTTAGCGACGCTTGTTGTGCGTCGCTAATAGTTTGTAAGCCAATCTTTAGCGACGAATTTGAAGCGTCGCTATAAATTGATTTCTTAGTTTTTAGAGACACATTTTGTGCGTCGCTAAAAGTTTTTTTTTTTTTTTGGCCCTTTTTTGACCTAAATTATTTGTTTTATTTTTTTTATTTTATTCTTATTTAAACCTGTATCAATCATCCTGATATATAATAAAATTCAAACATTCTGAAATCAATATATTAAAAGAAAAATAGATTCATATATATATATATATATTATACTAATTACTTACATTTATAAAAGTACAATTTAACAATAAATATAAAACTAAAAAATTATCTCAGAAAATGTAATTACAAATGTCTATAAAAAGAAAAAAAAAAACAAAGAAAAAATAATAAGTCGCGATGCAAAATAGAAAGACGGCGGCACAATAATCCCAATCAATCTGAAATAAATATCAAATGATATATATTAGAACACTGATTAAATATATATGAAATGAATATATTATTTTTTTTCCATGCATAAGTAGTAAGAATGACATAAAGTAGCATAAGTTACAAACCACTAATCCGAACTGATTGTCGTAAGTTTATGGTAGTCTATTTTGTCATTTGTGAGGTGTGTGATAGGGTTTTGAGATAGTTAGGAGGATATCCGGTATTTTAGTCCGTCAAAATCCCAAAATGGGTCTTTGTAGAGCAAAAACTTGCAAAAGTTCCTAATCGGGCATCCAAACCAAGTGTTGTAAGTTGGTGCAAGTCTATTTTATCATTTGAGAGGTGCGTGATGGGGTTTTAGGGTAGTTAGGCCGATATCCGGTGTTTTGGTCCGTTAAAACTCTAGAATAGGCCTTTTTGGAGCAGAAACTTGCATAAGCTTCAAACCGATGATCCGAACCGAATGTTGTAAGTTTGTGCAAGTCTATTTTATCATTTGGGAGGTGTGTGATGGGGTTTCAGGATAGGTAGGCCGATATCCGGTGTTTTGATCCGTCAAAACCCTAGAATGGGCATTTTTGGAGCAGAAACTTGCATAAGTTTCTGACTGGTTTTCCAAACTGAGTACCGTAAGTTCGTGCAAGTCCATTTTATCATTTTTGAGGTGTGTGATGGGGTTTCAGGGTGGGTAGGCCGATATCTGGCATTTTGGTCGATCAAAACTCTAAAATGGGCCTTTTTCGAGCAGAAACTTGCATAAGTTTCAAACCGGTGATCTGAACTGAATGTTGTAAGTTTGTGCAAGTCTATTTTATCATTTGGGAGGTGTGTGATGGGGTTTCAGGGTCGGTAGGCCGATATCCGGCATTTTGGTCTGTCAAAATCCCAAAATAAAGCTTTTTGGGGTGGAAAGTTGCATAAGTTTGAAACGGGTGATCCGAATTGAGTACTGTAAGTTCGTGCAAGTATATTTTATCATTTGGGAAGTATGTGATGGGGTTTTGGGGTTGGTAGGCCGATATCTGGCATTTTTGGTCCATCAAAACTCCAAAATGGGCATTTTTGGAGCAGAAACTTGCATAAGTTTCAAACCGATGATCCGAACCAAGTTTTGTAAGTTTGTGAAAGTCTATTTTATCATTTGTGAGGTGTGTGATGAGTTTTCGGGGTAGTTAGGTTGATATCCGGTGTTTTGGTCCGTCAAAACCCCATAATGGGCATTTTTAGAGCAGAAACTTGCATAAGTTTCTAACCGGTGATCCGAACCGAGTGCCGTAAGTTCGTGCAAGTATATTTTATCATTTGTGAGGTGTGTGATGGGGTTTTGGGGTCAGTAGGCCAATATCTGACATTTTGGTTCGTCAAAACTCTAAAATGGGCCTTTTTGGAGCAGAAACTTACATAAGTTTCAAACCGGTGATCCGAACCGAATGTTGTAAGTTCATGCAAGTCTATTTTATCATTTGGGACATGTGTGATGGGGTTTCAAGATAGTTAGGCTGATATCCGGTGTTTCTATCTGCACTCTAAATAGTCCACGTATATATGTGTGTGTGTGTGTGTGTAATAGATGGTGCAATATATAATATTTATATAAAAGAGGAATATAATGTGAAGTGTTGCATGTGGAATATCTTCTGTCATAGAAGATGTAGCTTCCTTGATCTCGTGCGCTACATGGGGTTCCCTTTTTATCTCACAAGCTAACTCAAATACTGGAAACTTTTTCTCGCAAGCACTTGAATCAAACACACACACATTAAAATGCATGTCTCCTATATGCTCAAATACTGCAAAATCTCCGAGACAGAGGCCATGGTGTTGCGCAAAATTATCACAACCTTCTCGGAAGTAAATAAATCCTTTGGCACATTTACCAATTTTAACATGCCATGGCCCTTTATAACTTGTTAGAATTGCTTCTTTCAATTTTACGTCACCTAGTTGTCCATAGAAAGCTGATAGATTACATTGTGCAAATTTGAAATTCAGAAAACTTTATTAGAGTGATTGAATTACTATGAAATGTTGTTACATTAAGAAGAGAAAAGACCCTTGGACTGACCACACACACACACACACAAACACAGATATACATACATATATGTATAGAGAGAGAGAGAGAGAGAGAGAGAGATGACATATAAGTTCTGTAAGGAAACTAGGCATCATGACCTTGAACAAATGCCTAGAAATAAGAAGCTTTCTTTCCATCCGAGAAGAAGACATATTCTCACCTAGTTATTGAGTAATCTAAATTAAGAGATGAGTATTAATTTAAATCAACATGTAAGTCTCAATCTGGATGCCATATTAAATGTACAAAGCAGGTGTTCCATATCTTAAGACAAAAAACAAACATAAGGCTTTTAGTTGAATTTTTAATTTAAATTTTAATAATATTTGATATATTTTAAATAAATTTTATGTTTGATAAAAATTGAATAATTTATTATTAGTGGGATTAAAAGTTTTTATCTTAGTAGTAATAGTATTATTAATTTAAATGAAATTAAAAATCTTAATTGTATTAAAAATAAAATTATGATATTATATGTATGGATACTGTGTGCCGCATGGTGTTGTGCCCAAGCCGTGAATAAAGTGAGATTACCAAAAAAAAAAAAGTGAGATTAAGTTTTTAATATACTTTGGTTTTTTCGAGGCTCATTATTAATCGGTTTCTCTTGTTATATTTTTCTGTGATTTTAATATAACAAAAGTTTGATTATTCCAATATGAGTTTGAATGATGATTTCACTACAACACCATTTTTTTTTCGTGTGAGTTTTTTATTTTTCTTTTAAATTTGGATTCAACAAGTTTTAATTCATCTTCTTTTTTTTTTTCAGAAAATTAGATGACATTTTTAAACAAGCCTTTATCTGATACGTAACATCTCACATAGTTATTGGCTTATTAAATTTTGTGATAAAAATATTTTACCAGTTATCTCCCTCGTCTTATCTTACTTCAATCATATAAAATAAATAAAAATTTAAAAATAAATTAAAATCTGCTTATGCTCATTGGAAAATTTAAACGAAATTGTGAGAATACTTTTTATATCATTTCGAAATTGCACAAAAGATTCATGTTCCAAATTTTAAGATAATGGTTGAACTTTCCGCAAGGATAAGATGAGCAGAGTTAGTAAGAAAATTAATACTATTAATTTTAACGACTTAGTAGACTTTTAAAAAAATAAATACATTCATGCACCAGCTGATGTAGTAATAATAATAACAATACTATAGATAAATTACATTGATCTATGTTTTTGAAAAAAATTCATAATTATAAAAATTCATTTTACTTGTAAAAATGCAGATGGGATAGCCATCATATGAGCATCATCTAACAAACTTAGATAACACAAAACATGGATGATCACTGAACCAAAAAAATAAAAATAAAATAGAGAAACTCTCTTGTATGATAACCCTATTATAAACTAAGAGGAATGTATAATTTAGGCATACAGAAATACAGTGGTTTCAGCTCCACTGAGGTATGGAAATAGGTAATGTCTCCTAATCTTTTCTATTTTACATGTAATTCAATATACTCACCACCTCTGTAAATACCCCTTTATGGAACTCGATCACACAAGGGAATATGTAGTAAAGAAAAATACTAAATTGAAAGAAAATTTACTTTTACATTTTATCCCGAGTAAAAAATTATGTAGCCCTAAATTATGCAGTGTGCTCTTGTACCTAATTTCTCTTTTTACTGAGCTATGTGACTGACCTAAAACTACATTCATTGATAAATTATATGTTTTAGAACTTTTTTGTTGCATCTAATTATTATAGCAACCAAGTACTCCTTCCATTGATGGAGAAAATATACTGCATGCCCTTGGAGCACCATGGTTTCTTTTGATACCATATATCCACCCATTGATATTCATATTGCATGTTTCTGCGTAGGTTTGTAAATGGATTGGATTCAGAAAAAGAAGGTTTGAAAAACAAGATCTATTCTTTGACAACAAGTCTACAACTAAAAGATAAATAAAAATAAAATTTGAACCATTGAATTACTCACCAAGATGGATATTTTTCAAATGACCGATCAATAAATTGGTGGTGGAAGCGGAGGCGCGGCGAACGGGAGGCTGTGGAAGCGGCGGCGCGACGAACGGGTGGCGGTGGAAGCGGCGGTGCGGCGAACGGATGGTGGCACAGTCAGTTCTAGGAGCTGAGAGAGAGAGAGAGAGAGAGAGAGAGAGAGAGAGAGAGAGAGAGAGCTAGGGAGAGAGATCGCGCATTGTGTGTTCTGATTTGGAGATTTTATCAGACTATTAGCGACGCCCAGTGAGCGTCGCTAATAGTCATCCTGTGCGTTGCTAAAGGTCTAAAAAGGTACCCTTTTAAAAAAAATTTATATAAAAAGATTATTCGCGACGCACAATCAAGCATCGCTAAAATTCCATAACTATTTGCGACGCCCAAGCGTGCATCGCAAAAAGTCACATGTTATTGGCGACGACCACATGTGTCGCTAAATGTTTCGAAGCGTCGATAATACGTTCCCGCGCTCGCCAAATCACTTTTTTTACACTCTTTAGTGACGCCC
Organism: Nyssa sinensis; assembly: GCA_008638375.1. Lineage (NCBI taxonomy): Eukaryota > Viridiplantae > Streptophyta > Magnoliopsida > Cornales > Nyssaceae > Nyssa > Nyssa sinensis. The sequence continues at coordinate 17,696,495 of CM018043.1, forward strand.
ATGTTGTGCGTCGCTAATACGAACTATTAGCAATGATTTTTGTGCGCCGTTAATAGTAAGTTTTCTTGTAGTGATACTTCACATACGATAACTAAATTATGTAATATAGAGTAGACAGTAAACTCCCTTTCATACTTCACCATACAATAACTAAATTATGTGTGGATCCTGTGGTATTGCATCTGTATTTGTAGTATGCTCGTGTTCACACAGATTATCAACAACAGTTTAAAGCTTGAATATCATGGCAGAGAAGATAAGTATCTTGACAATAAAATCTAATTTTGCTTCCTGTTTGTTGTTTCGATAATTAACCAGAAGGTGACACCCACAATTCATATAATCCTTATTTTTCCTTCTTATAATTATATTTGTTATTCTCCTAATCTGTACTGACACTCAATTTTCTCCTTTATCTCGCAGCAACTTTTAACCTTTTTTTTACTTGCCCTAAAAAGAAAACCCTTAACCTTCAGAATGTTATCTTGGCATTCTCTTACTATTATAAAATAAATGATGAAGTAAGAATGAAATAAGAAAATAGTTCTCCCCATCTATAGGTTGAATCACAAAACATTATAAAACTCGCTATCTCATATAAATACACACACATATTTATATATATACTTTACAGATAGCTAAAGTGTATGACCAACACGATACAATCATACGGACGCCAACACTTACCTACCGACTCCAAACTTCCCCAAGTCCAAGGGACCCAATTAAGAATGATATCCAGCATATTCGGCCATCCGGAAACAAAACAGCTTAACTGAGATTCATGCTTTTCCCTTTTAGACGCTCCTTTCATATGAATACCTACGCCAAACCATTATTTCCTCCTTATTTAGTACTCCTTGATGGTTCCAAACACATCAATGGTTCGAAGTGGTCAACCATAAGGCACGTACATTGTCTTAACATCTTGTGGTGGCACAGCAAATTAATGGGTGGCAAGAGGAATGGCTCCTTGCGTGGTGTGCTCATAATTGTAGGCATGCCGCGTGCACAGTGGTTTTTCGGTTTCTTCTCTTTGTGGTGTTGGTTGGTGTCTATTATTTGTTGTTTTGGTCTTGTTTGGTGTTTTACTTCTTTGTTTTGCTATCTTACCTCTTGTTTGTATCTGGTCTTTGGATACGATGAAGTTATTATCTTTTCTTAAAAAAAAAAAAAAAAAATAGGGGGGTAATGATTCTATCATTCATAAGATATGGTATTGGTGATTTTCTCTTATTTTCTATGTAGTTTTGACTTGAATGAATGTCCGGCTATCAATTTTCCTTTTTAATGCAATCCCCCTCTGGGTACCAATTTTGTTACCAAAACTACATGAAATCCTTATACGCTATTTTTATCATATTTCTATAATTTTTAACAAATTAAGGACTTCTTTGGAAGAAATTTTGCTTTTATGTGTATAAAAGTAATTCTAAAAATGTGAACATTTGACCAAAATTTATAAGTATGTCTTTGTGTTAATTCTACTTTCCAAAACACCCAATTGCAATTGCAAGAAAGTAATATAGAATTTCTTTTTCTCAAACACACTTTTATACCCACTGAAGGATAATAAATTAGAAAAAGGCACTATCTTGTCATAACTTTCTTGTTCAGTAAATGATATAATATTTATTTTTATTTGTCTTTCTTTTTTTTATATATTTTTTGGATTAATTTATTAACAAATAAACACAATCAATAATTGACCAGCAAATAATAATAATTTTTTTAAAAAAAAGCTTGAAAATGGTGGGCAGTTTTTGCCTTGAGATGCGTGGGTGGTTTTATTCATGATTGGCCTTCTCAAGATTTTTAAGCTAACCTAACATTACTAACTCTTAAGCGCACCAGTTTGATTATATTCATATTTTATATATATGTAACATAATCCAAGGGTGACATGATGGCCATTCAAACCGCTGACCCACGTTTATGTTAATCTATTCTATTCCACGTCCACAAAGTGGAACCCCAGCCCACTTTGCATCGCCCCCACAAGGGTATAGTCTCTTATTTTGCATCCCCCACCACAACAGCAATAGCTTTATAATATATATAGCTAGGGGGTGGTTTATGCTTCCATTACTCATAATTTGAAACAAAGAAAAACTATATACATGTAATAGAGTTACATTATATATATGTATATATGTGTGTGTGTGTGTGTGGAGATAGAGTTACTTTCTATATAATAATGAAGAAAAGAAGATTCAAACTCGTATTAATAAGTGAAGAGTAGACACTTGTAATTATTTAAATAAAACACCAATCCTTACTTTTTAAAACAATCTTACTTGGACAAGAAAAATATGGAAAATGGCATGATTGTTTGATTGAGCATTGTGAGAAACGTATCAGAAACGATTTGCATTTTTTATGGAATTTTTTGCATAATGAGATGAAACAATTGACTGCTCCTACTGGATTCTCTCTTCTGCGGTTGCATTTTGGAGGGGCCTTAAATTATTATTTTGATGTCATTTTTTTTTTAAAAAAATTACATTATATATATATATATTTTTTTTTTTTTTTCTGATAGAAGCAATAAGATGTTAACCAAACTTAATCAACACAGCAAGACATAACTTAATTTTTTCTAATTGAGAGTGAAACTTGAAATCATAATTTTTTTAAAAAGATATATAGATAATCAATTAGGCTAACTTCAATTAATTTTTTAAAATTAAAGATTTTGAAAATGCATTTACAAAATATTTCTTAATCATAGGTCATACTAGGGATTTACATTTTCTTATTTTTTTTTAAAAAAAAATAATGTTTGGAAATGATGGGAAAGGAATCCAACGATTGAACTCTTGAATCAATATCCATCGTGTGCTAGTGATAAAGGCACTACGATTGCTATTTACATCTAAAATTTTGGTCCATCCAACAAAAGTGGACAAGCAAGTTTGATGCATCAATCAAAAGGATTTATAGATGTTTAACATTGATTGATATTTGATACCTCAAAGCAATCCATTACGTGCTGGCTGGCTGTCCATCGGCATAGCTGATGATGATGTTAACCTGGTCAGGTCAATGGACCATTCTTAGACGTGGACTCAATAAATGTGACACAGCCAACTCATAACACGTAGGATTGTCCGGTGCTCTGTTTTCTTCTGATTACAATCATAAACAAACACCAGTGTTATGTTTTTCTTTCCTTTCATTGGGAAGAGAAGATGTTTTGTTTGGTTAAGTTTTTAAAAGTAGATTTTGAATTTTAAAATGTGGGATACTTTAGAAGTTATTAATTATAATTTTTTTATAATTTAAATTATTATATTTAAATATATTTTTATAATCTTTTAAAAATTAATTATAAATTTTTTTTAAAAAAAATTTAAATAATTATATATGAATCATTATCTAAACATAGTTAACTTTTTGTAACACAAATCGTAAATAATGATAATATGGATAAAAGTTGGAATTGATGATGACAAAATAAAATAGTGTTAATTATTTCTAATTTATATTTTTAATATAATATGTTATGATATAATAATTTTAAAATTTGTATTTTTGTAGAATTTAAAATCATTATATCTTCGTACATTACCTAAAAGATACATATAATAATATAAATTAAAAATAAATAACATTTAAAAAAAATAAATGAAAAGTATAGCATTAGTGATACACAAATATATTATAAACCAAACTTCTTCCAAGGAAAAATAGAGATTGTCTAGTGTTGGTCTCGTCAATGTAAAATTTTAAAGGATAGACTTGTCTTAGTTCAAGAATTTATCTATGATTATATATATATATATATATATATATATATAGACACACACACATATGATACATATATATAATTTTTAGCGTTATTTGACTGTCCAAGAAAAAAAAAAGAACTTACCTTTTTAAAAAAATTATTGTTTCAATGCAAATTTGGTAAGAATTATATTTGATTATTATAATAATAATAATTATTAGGATAAATTATACTAGACTCTCATGAGATTCCTGTTAATTACATTATTATTATTTTTTTTTTTTAGCTAACAATATACAAATACCTCTCTATAGTTAGTTTTTTTCTTCAAAATGACAAAAATGTTCCATTCATGTTTTTTTTTTCCAATTTTTAAAATTTTAACCATTTTTTTTTCATTTTTCAATAAATATTGATAAAATTTTAAATTTAATTTTATATAAAATAAAAATAAGTTATTTACCTACATTAATTTTATATAAAATAAAAAAAAACTTTAAAAAAGTTATAAAAATTGGTCAAAATTGAAAATATGTAAAAATAAATAAATGAAATTGACAATTTTGTCATTTTGAAGAAAATTTTTTTATTAGAATGGGTCTCTGTAAAGTAAGGGAGATCAATGTTGATATACCATAAAATAATGAACATATTCAAAGCATGACACGTGTATGTACAGAGAGCTCTTCAGGGTATAAATAAAAAAGGATTGTATTATTCAGATCAAATAGGCACGGGGGTTCAGAGGTATATGATTCAGAACATAACACCGCCTTCCATATTTTACCGACCTTAGAATGAGAAAACTGAGCTTAATATGGCAACTATTTTTTTGGATATCTTCAAATCCCTACTTTTATGGCTGTTAATCCTACTCAACTTTGGAGATCTACAATATATAAATAAGACCATAAGGTACGCTTTCAATTTATGTTCAATTCTTCTTTTTAATTATAACTTTATTTTTTTTACTGACTTTATCATCGTAGCGGCTACCACCGAAGCCTTCCCGGTGACCCTCTGATCCCGAATTCTTGACAAGTAACGTAGGACAGGAGGCCCTTCTGATCATAAAGGAGCAACATCAGTTTGGTTCCATCTGTGGGAACGACAATCGTTCTTGTTATCTTTTCTTCAAAACAACAATTTTTTTTACTTTCTCTTCCAAAAGACAATGGCTCCCAGCCTTCGTCCTATAAAGAATTTCCAAAACCCTCAGAATCAGTCTTCTATTGGAAGAGGAAGACACCCAATAGTTTACAACAACAGCTTGATCGGATTCAACGACAGTCTGATCAAATGCATGAATAACTCATTGCCATATAACAAGCTCTGGCTTCACTAGCCCAAAGCCAGCAGAGCAACCCTCATCCTCCTCCTTCTACTAATGTTGTTCACGGAGGGCCTCAACCTTCCGCCACCACCACGGACAAAGGATCTCCCAACGAGGGATTGCCTGACTTGCAACCGGTACACCCCCATGGTACCGCTTATACGGGGGCTAATCCCCATATGTCAACAACTGTGGGAGAGGGATGCCCACGATTCATCCAACTGTCCATTATCATAGTAGAATGAGGATTCCTACTCCAATGGCCTTTGAAGCCAATCTAGCGCCACAAGAATTTTAGCCTCCCGAGACTCTCGTTCCCCCTAGTCTTGGGAGGGCAACATCCTCTTACTAACACGGGACAAATTTTTCCTGTGAGTCGAGGATCTAGAGGTACAGGACAAGATCAACAACGGGTATCGATCACACAACAAATCCTACCCAAAGTCCTTCAGAGGGTAAAGGAGATAAGAGACTCTCAGGATCAGGCAATCTCAACTAGAGGGTTCCATGCCCCTCTAGAGTAAGACAAACTAAGTAAATTGTTCTGGAGATTCTCCACGCCATTTACCTCTATTATAATGACAGAAGAACGGCTGAAGAAGTTTGTTATCCTAAAATTCACCCTCTACGACGAATTTGAAGACCTTGGGGACCACCTGTCTCACTACCAACACACAATGGCCCTCAATGAAGCCACCGATGCCTTCATGTGTTAAAATTTCGTGACAAGCCTCAAGGCTACCACCCTTAAGCGGTTCCACAACTTCCTTCAAAAATTAATCAGCAACTTTTACGAGCTCAGTAGGCTATTTCTTAATCGATTTTTAACAAACAGGAAGTTAAGAAAGGGACCAGAATTCTCGCTAATTGTGAAGCAAGCAAAGGGAGAATGACTTCAGGAGTACATAGCTCATTTTAATACCGAGTTCATAGAAATAACCAATTGCAGTCCAAGCTTCCTAGTGGCCGCCTACACTTCGGGCCTTGGGCCTGGACGCTTCTAGGATTCCTTGACCAAGAATCCTCTCATTGATATGACAACAGTCATGGAACGAACGCAGAAGTATATTAATCTTGAAGATATAAAAACCTCTTTCCGAAAAGCAAAATAATAAAGTCAAAAGGATAAGAGAGTTCAGAAGAGGGATAACAGTGCTAATAAGAAGAGGATCAGGAGCCCCGATAAGAGAACAACACCGAGAGCCCAGAACAATTCTGACTCTAGGAGGTATGCGACTTACACCCTTCTGAATGCTTTTCTTACTCACATTCTCCAACATATCCAGACTTGTGAAAACTTGAGGTGGTTAAAGCCAATAAAAGCCACCCCGACGCAAGAAATCAGAACAAATATTATGATTTTCATAAAGAGCACAGGCACACAACCGAGGAATGTAGAACTCTCAAGCAAGAAATAGAGCATTTCATCAAAAGAAGACGACTAAGAGAGTTTGTCTGCCAAGACCGGAAGGCAAAACCCTCTTGATAAGCGACCACTTCAAAGAAGGCAAGAGCAAAGGCCTAAATAGAGAGAAATTTGAAACGATCAACAGCAGCAAAATAACCAAGTCATCTTTGTGCTTCACGCTGACAATGCAATGATAGGGATGTCTAACTGAGCTAGGAAAAGGTATGTTCAAAAAGCAAGGGTAGAACCCTATGTCATCCAGATCTCAGCCATTGAGAAAAAGTTAAAGTCAGGACCTCAAATCCAGTTCTCTGAATTAGAGCTCATTGGGGTACATTGCCCCTACAGTGATGCTCTTGTCATCTCACTCAAAATTGCTTATTTTGAGATCATAAGGGTTCTCGTGGATACTAGAAGTTCCACCAACGTATTATTATATGAAACCTTCAAACATATGAAGCTCAACTCTAATGACATTAGAGCTATCGTTGTTGTCATGGCAGGATTCAACAAGACTCTTAGCATCCCAATAGGCAGAATTGATCTATCGACCACAATAGGGGAATGAGACAGACAAAAGACACTGATCTCGAAATACATAGTCCTAGACCCTAAATCTCCTTATAATTCCATTATTGGGAGACCTTGGATCCATCATATAGGGGCGGTTACCTCAACCTTCCATCAATGCTTAAAATATGTCCATAACAACAAAGTTCTTACCATTAAGGGCTGTCAGCTCACTGCCCAGGAATGTCATACCCTCGAACTAAAAGAAAAGCCCTCCAAATAGAAATTACAGTACCCTCATGAAAGGAAAAGTTCGTCATCTCCCAACTTTCATGAGATAAAAGAATGTCCTTCTAAAGTTGACCAGTCGCTAAGTCCCAAAGTAAGAAATAGCTCAGTAAACCAATGGAGGAGACCATCAAAGTACTCATCAGCACTGAAAGAGAGGAAAAGTACACACACATTGGCTCAGCCTTATTTCCTTCTAAGCAAGAGGATATTTTTAATTTCCTAAAAGATAACCTTTTGGTATTTGTTTGGGAAACAAGCGATATGGAGGGAATAGATCCTAATTTTATCTCTCATAAGCTGATGATAGATCCAAATCATCCCCCAATAAGATAAAAAAGGAGAGCATTTGACCCTGAACGCCATAAAATCATCAATGAAGAGGTCTAGAGGTTACTAAATACTAGAATGAAACGAGAGGTATTCTACCCAGAATGGTTTGCCAATATAGTTCTTGCAAAAAATAAAAATGACAAGTAAAGGGTCTGCGTTGACTATACCGTCCTAAATAAAACTTGTCCTAAGGGCAGCTTTCCTTTTCTTAAAATTGATCAACTTGTTGATATCAAGACAGTTCATGAACTTATGAGTTTCATAGATGCTTATTCTAGATATAATCAAATTCAAATGCATCCTCCAGACCAAGAAAGAATAGCCTTCATATTGGAACGAGGTCTCTATTATTATAGAGTGATGTCATTCGGTTTAAAGAACACTGGAGCTACGTACCAGAGACTTGTAAATAGAATGTTTGGCCCCTAAATTGAGGATACAATGGAAGTCTACATCGACGATATGCTTGTCAAAAGTGTTTAGAAGGGTGACCATATCTAGCACTTAACCGAGACATTCGATATCCTAAGGAAACATAGAATGAAGCCAAACCCTTTAAAATGTACCTTCGAAATCACAGAAGAAAAATTCTTAGATTTTCTAGTCTCCTAAAGAGGAATTAAGGTAGATCCCTCATAGATCAAAAGCTTTGATTGAACTAGAATCACTTAAAACTAAGAAAGATATCCAAAGCCTGAATGGAAGGATAGCAACACTAAATAGGTTTATCTCTAAATCTATGGATTAGTGTCTCCCGTTCTTTAAAGCCTTGAGGGGAGTAAGGCCCTAGAATAAACCTCTAAATGTGAAGAAGCCTTCCAAATACTCAAACGATACTTAGCCTTCCCCGAACTCTTTTCAAAACCAGTGTTAGGGGAAAAACGACTCCTGTACTTAACAGTATCAAAAAGTGCCATCAGCTTTACGTTACTTAGAGAAGATAAAAGAACTCAAAGGTCTATCTTTTACGTCAGCCAGACACTTATGGATACCAAAACGAGGTATTCCAAAATTGAAAAACTGGACTTAGCTTTGTTGGTATCCGCTTAGAAGCTCAGACCATACTTTCGAGCCTATCCTATCATAATCCCTACATCTTATCCTTTAAAATTAGTTCTTCATAAACCCGAAGTTTCAAGACGACTAGTCAAATGATCAATAGAATTGAAAGAATTTGACATATCCTATATACCACAAACTGCTATCAAAGGCCAGGTATTAGCAAACTTTGTAACAAAGTTCACTAAAACACTACATTCAAAGGCTCAAGCCACTACAGACACTTCAGTATGGCTACTTTACACCGATGATTCATCTACTGACAAAGGCTCTAGAGTAGGCATAATACTTTAGTCCCTTGATGGAATCGTAACCAAAAAATCCATCAGCTTGGGATTTAGAGCCTCTAACAATGAATTTGAGTACAAAGCATTTATCATTGGGATGAAATTGACTCTAAAATGCCAAGCTCTAGATCTTGACGCATTCTCTGACTCTCAATTTATGATGAGTCAAGTTCTGGGAGAATTTTTCACTAAGGATAACAGAATGACCAGATATTAAGAGCTAGTGGAATCACTAAAGCAGTCTTTTTACAAATTCACTATTCAGAATATTGAAAGAAACCAAAACTTCAAGGTTGATGCTTTAGCAAATATGGCTTCCCACCTCAAGCTAGAAAGAAACTCAATGGTAAAGATCTCCTACCAGTCAAAACCTAGTACTGAGGTAATATAATCCCTTCAAATTTTTGAACAACCTCAGAATTGGATGACCCCCATCATCTAGTATCTAAAGGAAGGGTTGCTCCTAGAGGACAAGAATCATGCTAGAAGATTCGAATTAGGGCAGCTAGGTATTTAATTCATAAAGAAAAGATTTACCGATGGTCCTATACACAGCCCCTCCTACAGTGTTTAACTCCAGAAGAGGCCCACTACGTCCTAGCTGAGATACATGAGGGGATTTGTGGCAACCATAATGGCAGTAAGACCATAGCCCACCGAGCATTAACTCAGGGCTACTACTGGCCTGGTATGCTAAAATAGGCTAGGAAATATGTCTAGAAGTATGACAAATATCAATGATTCGCCTCATACCAACATCAACCTCATCATGAACTCATCCCTATCGTGGGTCCTTGGCCTTTCTCCCAATGGGGAATAGATATTATAGGGCCATTGCCAAAAGCCCCTCAGAACATGAGATTCATGTTAGTCACCATTGACTATTTTTTTAAATGGGTAGAAGTTGAACCACTGACCCGCATAACAGAGATAGAAGTAAGGAATTTCACTTAAAAATATACAGTATGCAAGTTTGGTATACCCTGTGTCATTATTTCAAACAATGGGACGCAGTTTGTTAGAAAAGTATTCTGGAAGTTTTGTAGAGACATGCACATCAGTCACCACTTCTCCCCTTCGGGGCATCCTCAAGCTAATGGGCAAGCCGAAGTTACCAACCATACTATTCTCAAAGCAATTAAGAGAAGGTTGGAGCAAGACAAGGAAAGATGGGTCGAAGAACTCCCCAAAGTACTCTCGGCCTATCGAACTACAAGAAGAACCTCAACTGCGAAAACACCATTTTCACTTGCCTATGGCACTGAGGCAATCATTCCTATTAAGATTGGCATGCCCACCCTTAAGACAGAATACTTTGACCAAAGGCCTAATAATTAATAGCTTGTAGAGAATCTGGACTTATTAGAAGAAAGGCGTGAGCAAGCTCGGATTAGGACTGAAGCCTACCAATACAGAATGGCTAAATGTTTTAACCAATGGTTAAAACCCATCAATTTTCAGCCCGGAGATCTCATCCTAAGAAGGGTGTTTTGGAACACTAAAGATCCTTCCACATGGGAAAGCTCTCCTTTAACTAAAAGGGACCTTACAAAATAACCAAGATCGTTAAACCTACGACTTATTGGTTGGAAGATTCAATTGGAAAGCCTATACCCAAACCTTGGAACATTGAACTTTTATGCAAGTATTATCAATAAAAAAGCTACTTTTGATTCATTTCAAAAATTTTTATTAATGCACAAATCCCTAAAAACCTTGTATCCATTACAAGTGTTACAAGTTTGGTTTATTTTATCAATGCACAGACCCTTAAAAGCCTTGTATCTATTACAAGTGCCACAGGTCTGATCCATTTTATCAATGCACAGACCCTTAAAAACCTTATATCCATTACAAGTGCTACAGGTCTAACCCATTTTATCAATGCACAAACCCTTAAAAGCCTTGTATCTATTACAAGTGTTACAAGTCTGGTCCATTTTATCAATGCACAAACCCCTAAAAGCCTTGTATCCATGACAAGTGCTACAAGTTTGGTCCATGAACAGACCCCTCAAAACCTTGTAGTCATTACAAATGTTATGGGTCTGGTCCTTTTTTCTCATTCTACAGACCTCTAGAAAAATTTCTTGTTTTATTTACAAGTGATATAGGTCTGTATATCATGAATTATTAGTATGAAAACACTTGATAAATCTTGTTTTAATTATGAGTGTTACGGTTTTGTTATGACATGGAAATTTTTTTTTTATTTATTATTATTATTTATTTATTTATTTATTCCTTGTTCCTATTATTATTATTATTATTATTATTATTATTATTATTATTATTATTAAAGTGGAATGTATGTATATGTGTGATGTGTGTAATGTATGCATGGATATAGGTATGTATATATATATATGTATTGTTTGATTATTGAGTGCATGTACATGGGTAACATGTATATGGGTAACATGTATGAATTATGTATATATGTGTAGCATGTGTATATGTGTGTGGGATACAACATGTATATGTATATGGATGGATGTATATTGAAAGTGTATATGAGTAGGTATATGTATGTGAATACATTTGGCAGTGTGTGAGGTAGCAGACGTAGTGTGTGAGGTGTGTAGTGTCGGCTGGGTGTGTGTGTTTGGTGTGTGTCTAGTGTGTGAGAGAAGTGAGCTATATATATATATATATATATATATAGGCTAGTGTAGAGCAGCTTTGCATTAAATGCAAAGCTGCATTTTGGGGGAAGGAAAGGGGCTGATACAGGGTGATAGAGGTCACAGAGAGAGAGAGAAACGTGTGAGGATGGGTTTGTGATGCATAAGGTGGTCTCGGGTGGGAAGAAAAGAAAGGGAAAGGAAAGAAAACTGAGAGCAAGGGAGAGGGTTCTGAAGAAGCAGAAGTGACCAAGAGGAACAGAAGGAGAAGGGAAGCAAACCAAAAGGAAGAAAAATCTGAAATTTTAGGTAAGTGGGTGTTTCAATTTTGAATTTCAAAAGCATGATTCGTTTGATTTAGATTATAGGGTTTTATAAAGTATGATTTTAGCTTTCAAATGCAAAAAGAATGAGGAGAAATAGGTGAGAAACTAGGGAGAAAACCCTAGTTGCAGGTTTCGGCCATGGAGGTTGAACTTCATCATTTTATGTGTAAAGCTCCCTTTAAATGATCCTAAAATAACCCTATGAAGTGCAGAAAGAGAATGGAGAAAGGAAGAATGAAAAACAGTAGAAAAATATGCAAGAAATTGGAATTATACAGTTGGCCGGAGATTCGGCCATGAGCCTTTGAGCTCTATTTCGTGGAGATGGGGACGGTTTGAAGGGAAATGGAAGTTGGATATGGAACCTACACGGAAAACCCTAGAGAATGGCATTTTAAAGACCTTGAAAAGTCACCGGAGACCGGTCGCCGGCGCCGGAACCCTACGGGGCGTCACCGGAAAAACGGGGGGAAGAAGGGAACTATTCCGGGCTTGGGTCGGGTCGATTCGGGTCGGGTCGGGCTTGGGCCGGTCCGCCCCTGCCACGTGTCACATTCTTGTTTTAAATTAAAAGGGGAATGGGGGTGTTTGGCAACAGGGATGAGAAATTTAAATTGAAAATTTAATTGGAGACAGGGATATCCTATCCCAGTTTTAGTCCTATCCCCTGTTTGGTTAACTTGATTTAGAATAACAAATTAAACTAGTTTTGATTTGGACCTTTTGGAATTTGAACCTTTTGGAATTTGAACCTTTTTGAATTTGAACCTTAACCCTGAACTTTCAGAAATTACAAATTGACCCCCCCAACTGTTAGAAATTACACTTTGACCCACCTGATTAAATTATTAATAAAATATTAATTAAATTAATTAATTAATTATTTAATTAAATTAATTTAATTAATTAAATATTCGGAAACGTCCCGGAGTCCAAATGGGACAAGTCATTAGTGTATTTTGACTATCTCGACCATTCCAAGACCAATGGTGAGGTCCGTTTTACGAGACGGGGTCTCGAAAAATAAAAGACCCGTAGTAACCCGTAAAATTACCAAAATGCCCCTAACTTGAAACACTGTCAGACAAACTCCGAATTAGGTAAACAAATAGTGAAATTTTATTATCTCGAACATTCCGGACTCAACCGTGAAGTCCAATTTGTGAAAAGAGGTCACGAAATGTAAGGACACGTGTAAAGCGCAAAATGACTGTTTTGTCCTTTTCAACCCTGGTGTCCGAATTGAGTTCTACGAGAACCTAGACTTATTTTCTTAAACGTTCTAAAACCAATGGTAGAGTTTAATTTAGCAGAATAGAAACTTATGAATTAAAGACATAAAATTTGATGAATAGCATAGATTCAAGTAACAATAGACTGAGTTGTAATTTCTACTTTTAGGGACATTGACAGGACAGGAGAGGGCGATCTGATCTTCTACATTTTCATCCATCGGTTCAGTTACATATAGTGCTCTATTTTCCAGGGTTGATACCAACCCATCAGGTATGGTGTTTTGCTAGTGTTAGAAATGAAGTTAAGTTAGGAATATTTGTGAATGACTGGAATGCTGTATGTGTTTATCTGTAATGTGTTTACCTGTTTATTTGGAATTGATTGTTCACATGTTATGTGTTACTTGCAAGTTAATAAAGTGAAGAACATGAATCATGATGTACGAACATATGAGATATGCATGTATATGAAACTGACTAGTGATTTATTTCTTATTGTCCGAGCATGTTATATTATTGAGATTCATGTTCATTGGGATTGCATTGGCATATTGGCATATGATGAATTCCTTGAGAACATGGCGTGGGTAAGCACATGGTGCTTTGCATTATGAGGGTGTAGATCCTGTGGTGAAAAACCCAAAATTGGCCATTGCATTGGTACTTCGTGCCATCGGGGAGTACCCGTAAACGAGACATGGGTTGTGGCATAGAGTTGTGCATGGGTGTGTCACGCATACCATTCATATATATATTACTGCGATGTTTTGAATGTCATTTAGAAATAAATGTACACTTTGCACATGCCACGCCTTAGCTTTATTTCTGGCATTAGCATTTCATCATACCAGCAGTTGTGCTGACCCATTCGTGGGCAACATTTTCAGATGAGGATCCTCCAGCCACGTGAGACTCAGTGATGCCCTGATAGGGCGAAGCACGTGATACGTTTGTGATCCATGAGACTCGTATTTTGTTATGTAAGGGCTTAAGCCCGAATGACTGATGAACAATGTATTCGATGTTATTTTTTTGTATGGATGATGATGGACGCATGTTTAGTGAATTTAATTACTTTTGTCCTTTTATTTATTTTACTTTCTGTCTCGTTACTCGCGCCCCGGGTTTGTCGGAAATTCGGGGCGTGACAGGTTTTGTATATCCTACTTTTTAGGCTTCTAAAATAGCTTATGAATGTTTGAAAGAGCTTATGTTTTCCATTGGTTTGGATGTTGAAGAAATTATCTTGAAGTCAGACATACCACAAAAACATTAAACATGACACAAGTTCTAGAATGAATAAAATTTCATATATTAGCCTAAAAATGGGAAAGTTACAAGATCAAAATATATATATATATATATATACACAAAAACATCCCTAGTCTACTCTATTGCTGCTTCGGCAATCTCTAAAGCAATAGCTTAAGGGAGTTCTAGATCCACCTCCCTTTCTTCGTCGTCAGCATCCAGCGCATCGATCTCAACTTGGGAGACTTCAATGTCATCTACCCCAGTCAGATCCAAGTCAGGATACTTCTTACGGAGCTTCGTCCTGAAGGTTCGGTATCCATGCTCGATTAGCTCACTGCCCAGATCCTAGATTTTAGCCTTCAAATCCACCTCAGTTTGGGCTCTAACGACTTCAGCGACATCCTGAACCTTTTGAATAAAAGTAGCCTGGAAGTCTGCAAAACTTTTTTTGAGGTCTTCTAGTTCGATAGCAAGGGCGTCCCTCTCAGACTCTAGAATTTAATAGGAGTTAGCAACTTCCTTCAGTTTTTCCTCAGCTGCTGCCATTGAGGACTACGCAGTTTCCAGTTAAAATTTGGCCTCATTGAGCTCAAATTGGAGGGCATTAATCTGTTCGAGATCCTTGGGGGAGTCCATGATGGCTGCCAAGCCATGCATAGCCTAGAAAAAACAAGCAACACAATTAAGTTAGAATATGTTACAGAACCAAAAAAAATAAGGAATGGAAAAATTATACAGAATTCACCCTCATGTGAAAGGACATCATATCTTTGCCAATCTTCGAAGGCCTCGTCCCTTTGAACTTGCTTGGGCCTGTTGCCCAGGAGTTCTCATTAGCCTTCTTCATGGTCGATGAGCTAGAATCATTAGACTCTGGGGAAACAGCAATAGACTTACCCTTCCCCCTTTTTCTTCTTTATGGCCGTGGGCACCAAGGGCAGAAGGGCCTCCTGAATAGGAGAAATACCTAAATCCTCTGAGATAGTTCTCTCAGGGGAGTTGGAAATTAACCTTCTTCTCTTCACTTGAAGGGGAGGCTCAGTAAGGGAAGATTTTTCCCAACTTTTTTCTTCTTCTTCTTCCTTAGAGCCCATTTGGTCACCAAAGACTTCTTCAAACTTTCGGTTCGATCCCGCACCAAGCCAACCTCTATCAAATTTTTGGGGCAAAAAACAACATCGTGAGAACAATTGCTGGTCTGAAAGAGCCTCTTGTACTTTTGTTGAAGATCGACTGTAAAGATCGATCTCTTTCAAGCTCTTTTATCTACACGAAAACATAGTATTAGGCTTAAAACGAAAAACAATAAGCAAAATGAGAAAGCCCAAAGAAAGTAGAAGAAAAAGGGGACCTCACCCTTAATCCTAATTTTTCGTGGAAAGTTTGAAACTCGGCTTTCGAAGTCCTCAAACTCTTATCCTGCTTTTACGAAGAAGTACCACTTCTTCTAGGTCTTGTTAGAAGTGGGTATAGAGGAGGGAGGTCTAAACCCTTTGTCGAAAGACATATAAAACATGCCTTCCGACTTTAAGTATTTCATGTCTATATTACTACTTATCAATAGGAAGTCTACCTCGACATTGTTTAAGTGTCCTAAAACTATGAACCCTAGTAAATGCCTCTAGCTGTTTATATCTAGATTAGCGAGGCAAAAATTAAACTAACTAAAAAATTCCCTAATGAAAAGGTGAAAGGGAAACCTAACCCCTATCTCAAACCACTCAAGATAAACACATATCTCGCCTTGCTCAGTACTGAAGGGGCGATCCATGGGTCCTGGTACCCTACATGACACGTTTATAAGGAAGTCAAAAGCAGTCCTCAAAGCATCTATCATGCCCTAAGTCGTGGCGCTTTCTCACTCTTCCCTTTTGTAAGGTCTACCTGAGGTTTCTCCCACGATATTTCTAGTCTCTTTAAAGGCCTCTACTATCCTAACTTCAGAACCAAGATTTGGGTTACCGACAATCCTATTTTCTACATTCTCCGATGGGCTACTAGCTACAATGTTAGTTTTTATTTGGTCGTATATCTCCAATGACTCTTCTATTTCATAACCAGTACTTGACTGAGCATCGGAGGCCGATATGGTCAAAGTAAGAATGTGTAGAGGGACGGAAGAAGATACGAAAAACTTAGAAAAAGATTTGAAACCGAACCTGACCGCAGAATTAATCAAAGTTGATCTTCTTAGACGTCAGAGTTCGTCTTACTCGAAGTTTTCTCTAGCGATATGATAAAGAAGCAAAAAATGATGAAAGGTGGGGCATCAGTGTGCTCCCCTCGCCTTTTTATAAAGATCTAACAGGTGTCACGTAGGAAGCTCTCGATTCCGAACCGTCACGACAGTTAGAGCAAATAATGGCCTCATAATTATTTTTTTTACGCTTTCAATTTATGTTCAATTCTTATTTTCAATTATAACTTTGTTTTCTTTATCGACTTTATCATCGGAGTAATTACTACCAGAACCTTCCCAGTGACCTTCTGATCTCGAATTCTTGACAGGTAAAGAAGTACAGAAAGCCCTTCTAATCATAAAGAAATAACATCAAGTGTAATTGTAAGAAATTTCAAGAGAACTTAGTATAATTTATCCTAATTATTGTTATTGATTATTATTTGTATATATATATATACTAAAATTTGAATTTCTATTTGAAAACAAAATATTTAAAATTTTCAGTTATTTTTTTACTTGTCAATAAAATATTGTTATTATCATCTTAAAATATAAAACAAACTATATTATATTATTAAAGTTAACTCATTATATTAAATTAAGTTTAAATTCAACCTGTCTAAATTAATATGGTAATTAATTCCTAATTGGGTCCAAATCAAGTGGGAAGCAAATCATGATCCGACCTGTCTTACAGATATGTACGTATATACTATATTTAATTCAAATTTTAAAAAAGTGGCCCTCAAAAGTTTACAACCTGTAACTCATAATTTGCACCTATTACTCTGTTTTTAAAATTCTTTTATTTAAATAAAATCGAAAAAATTTAAAATTTTCAGTGTCGGTCTGTATGTCTGTCTGTAATTCATAAATTTCTCCACGCCGCAGAACGAATGTCGGAACAACAAAAGCTAAATTCACGCACTATAAAACCCTAATACCGCCTCTTCTTTCTCGCATCGCCATTTTTCGTCTTCCTGGTTTTCAATCTCTCTTACTAAAAAGCTAGAGAGAGAATGGGAGGCTGTGCGACCAAGCCGAAGGAGTTGAAGACCGAGGCTGCCGATGCTCCGGCGCCGGCTCTAGCGCCGGTCGTGAAGGAGGACATCGGCACGGTGTCTGAGACAACGAAGGAGATTGTTGTTGAAGGCGAAGTTGTTGATAAAGACAAGGAAATTGTTCAAGACGAGACGGTTGACGAACAAGGAAGCAGACGTCGATCTCTTAGTCACTTGTTCAAGGAGGTATCATTTTAATACACAAATGTGTATATAAACATATATTCTCACACACGCATATTACTTTGGTGGATTGTTTGAGAATTGTTGTGGTTTTACTCTCTCCTCTCTCCTCTCTCCATATTATGAATTCTGATTACAATTCTCATCCTATACTTAATATTAAACTTAAAATGAATTGCTATAGTATGGATTGTTGATTCATTCCTCATTGACATATTCTTCTTCAACGTAGTGTGATATTGTTGTTGCGAAGTTTTAATTTCTATTACAATTTATTATAAAAAAAATTAATTTTATTTATATATATATATAAAAAAAATCAACAGCTTTGGGACGATCTAGATGTGCATTTCAAAATATGTTTTCTACTTTTGAAAGTGTGTTGAGAAGAAAAACATAATTGAAAGATGGAAAAGTTTTGGAAAAGGCAAAAGAAACAGAAATCATGAACAGAGTACGGAAACAGGAAATTTGGTTTTTTATTTATTTATATATTTATCGACAACCGTTCTTGTTTTTGATGATACGAACAATGTAGAGGACCTGGTCTACTATTTTTTGGAAGCTTTCAAAAACATTTTTCATTGTTTTGATTTCCAAATTTTGTTGAACAACTATTATTAATTTTGTTCTATAATATTTTTGATATTTTCATTTCCAGAAATGAAAATCAGCTTGAATTTCGGTACAAGGTTCTGCAAATTACTTCCTTGTTCTGGCAAATTATAAAGAAACTTTGATTATTATCTCAATGCCAAACAATGAATTAAGGAAGTATATTTCAATAATATTTTAGCTGGTCCATCTCTTTATTTTGGTCTGTCACGAGGCATCTCACATTTCTTCTAATTAAAGATTCTCACAACTGTTCACTTAGAGGTTTGTGCTTTCTCTTTGTAAAACTGTTTGTTTGGATATGATTTGCGATAAAAGTTTATAGCTTACTTGCTTTGGTTAGAATCTCTTGAATTGGAGTATCAATGCTAGGATCTTTGATATTTTGTTATCTTTCTTTGACCAAACGAACAGGTTTTAGTCAGGGACCCACCACTTGTATGTTCCTATTTGTTTTTGCTTTCCAATGTGTCTTTCTGTGGTTATTTTTACCTTCGTGAAAGGTATAATACTAGGATTGTCCGCCTTTTGATGTTTCCTCTATCTTGACGCCCCAGTGTAGAGAGGGGGAAAAGTTTAGTCCACATCCCAAAGTAGGATGATAGAGACACTTCAAAGAGGGTTTACAATGGGTGGGTTGGCTGGCTGGTTGCAGCCATTATTTTAACATATTGCCGACGGAGTTTTACATTAGAGTTGTCTCAGTTTTTTTGGCCTTTTTCTAGTAAGCTTAAGGAGGGATTCATATTATTCACTACAAGAAAAAGTTACACGTCAAATTCAAATATGTTTCAATAATAAACCAAGAGCCTTTTTGTAAGCCATGTGGTCTGTAAAATGTATTCTAGTGATTGGACAAAACTGTTCCAATAATGAGAGTTATTTGTGAGCATTAATTGGAATAAGCCATTTGGTGAGAAATTGCATCAATGATGTGAAAAATATCTTAAGAAAAGGAAAACTGTTGGGGTGAAACAGTTTATTTTTTGTGGTAAAGCAATTAGAAAGAATATTTTATACTAATATATATCCAAGAAAAAAACATTTTTTACTGATATTTTCATTGGGAAGACATTTTCTTATAATGTTGTTAGAACAGAATGTGTGTTTTTAATTGGTGCAAAACCTAAAATTTTCAAGTAAACGCTGAGTTTTTAACTCCTAGATCTGGATTCGGTAATTTTGTGATTCTAAACTTCTAGAATAGCCTGAGTTAGTACCTCCACAATTTTTGGCCTCGGAGATTAAATCAAGAATTTTGGTATATAAAGAAAATGACAACTGCCAACATAGTATCAAGACCTCCAGTTGGTAGGCACCATTTGATGTCTAAATTGGTGTTTAGGTGTACAAAGAAAACTTCCCCAATTCCAAAGGACAAGATTTTGATTTCATCTGCCTGTCTGATCCTCTCATCTGAGTTGGTGGTAATGACTCTTGGACCGACATTATTTTCCCTCCCCTCCTTTTTTCTCTCTCTTTTTTTTCTTCTACATTGATTACTGTGAATTTTCTCTTATGCCTCTTCTTATTAGCAATTGAAGTGAGCATTATTAAATCGTACACTTTCAACTATAGCCATCCAAGTAAATTCTTGTTTCAGCAAATAGGTAGAATCTATCAATATCCAAAAACACAAAACAGATTAATTGAAATACTTGCTTAGCTAATTTATGGAGAGTTATTGGAATTAGTCAAAACACTGTTATATCATAGGGAATCTTTAATAAATTCATTAGTCAGTTATCAGATGATTAAAGTTATTAACTTGTTTTGGTTTTTTCTGGACATTATGGATCATGTATGATTTTCAAACATTAATGAGTTTTTTCACAGAAAGAAGAAGGGAAGGACTCAGCTGAAATTGATAAGACGCCATTGGAGCCAGTAAAACAAGAAGAGCCATCAGTAACTGAAAAGGCTATTGACGTATGCGAAATCAAGCCTTCAGAAGCTGAAAAGGCCGAAAATACAGTGGAACAGTCCACCACGCCCGTTGTTGTTGATGTTCCTGTAAAGGCTGAAACAGAGAAAGCAAATGAAGCTACGCCAGTTACAGAGACCCAGAAACCTGAAACGTTAGCCGAGGAGAAGAAAACAGTAG
This sequence comes from Nyssa sinensis, assembly GCA_008638375.1. Classification (NCBI taxonomy): domain Eukaryota; kingdom Viridiplantae; phylum Streptophyta; class Magnoliopsida; order Cornales; family Nyssaceae; genus Nyssa; species Nyssa sinensis. The sequence goes on from CM018043.1 coordinate 17,717,027, forward strand.
AAGAGAAACCAGTTGCAGAGACCCAAACATATGACACTGATGAAAAGGCTATTGACGTATACAAAACCAAGCCCCCAGAAGCTGAAAAGGCCGAAAATACAGTGGGACAGACCACCACACCCATTGTTGATGTTCCTGTAAAGGTTGAAAAAGAGAGAGCAAATGAAGCTGCACCAGTTACAGAGACCCAGAAACCTGAAACGTTAGCTGAGGAGAAGAAAACAGTAGAAGAGAAACCAGTTGCAGAGAGCCAAGCACATGACACTGATGAGAAAAAGGAAGAGAAGTGAAGTGTGTCTGAAAAAGTCAAAAAGTGTGATAGATGAAACTTTAAAGATGACTTCCAACAGGAAGAGCTAAAATTGTCTGTTGCCATACATGCAGTTAAGGCCGGTGACGATGTGGTTGCAGAAGGCAGGAACAGAACGAATCTCATAACTGGTTCTTGGGAGTTATTGTTAACAAGGCTTGTTTCTATTGCTCTTTAAATTTCGTTCCAGTTTCATGAGTTTACTCATATATTTTTTCTTTTTCTTTTTCTTTTTTATTGGGTGCATTTGAACGTATGGTATTGTTAGTTTTATATATGAATATATATATATATATATATATATATAGGTTGATTTTGAGTATTTTACATGCTCCATTATTGTGTTCGCAACCACTTTTCAGAATAAATTGTAAAACAATTGATCAGTATTTGAAGGATACCAATGAGAAAAAAGAGAGTATTACATGCCAAAGGTAGAGCCCAACTTCATTGAGTTTGTTTATAAGATTACTAATGCTGTGTTTGGCAGCACAAAATCAGAACCTTAAAATTGAAATTTGAATATATATAATTTAAAGTTTTTCTCTAATTTTAATTTCATTTCAAAAATGACATAGAATGAAATAAAGATTACTCATCAAAGACGAAAGAATGTTTATAATGATTTTTAATGAAATATTCATTCAATGGAATCGGGTATTAATAGTTAGATTTATGAAACAATTCCATAAACTGATTTCCAAAACACTTTCATAGCACAAGACAGTGCTAAAAGTTTGAAGACGATAACTGCACTAAGACTCTCTCTCTAACTTTTATGTTTGTATGTATGTATATATAGTAACTTTGTTAGGAGATTAAATACTCTAACTTCAATATTGTATTCTAGAGAAAGAGAGAGACAGAGAGTGTGTGTGTGTGTGTGCGCTTGTTAATGATTTAGCGGGTCAGGTCTTTAACAGGTATAATCCAACGGATTTATACTCGGCCCATTTAATTAGTTTTTAACGGGTCTAGATCGGATCTTGTTAATGGGTCCGAATCTTATGTAAACGGGTTTAGGTCTAGGTCCGAGTCGGGCCGGAATCGAACCAGGCCTAGTTAGAAGAGCCTCCATCTTGGCTACTTCTAGGCAAGACAAACTATGTAGTAATGATTTATTAACAATATCTTCTTTCGTTGACAAAAAAATAAAAAAGAAAGAATTGAAGTGGTGGAAAAGGGAAGTATGAATAGGCTCCCACAAAGAATTAGGCCCAAACCCTAGGCCTAATAGAATGTGACCTCTCATTTGTAATTTAGTGGCATAATGAGGGTCATTTTAGATGGGCCATCCTTACAATAGTAACATTATTTATGTCATTTTTTGTATCTTTACTATTGTAAACTTGTAAGCCGAATGGGTCCCATGCAGGCTATATGATATGCCATAAATTATGGAGGCGATAAAGAGATGTGAAGGCGTCAAATAATCTTGAGGTGGAAAAAATTATCTATATATAAAGAATAGTAGAAACAAAAATAAATATAGTTCAACTAAGACTAAAAGTGGTAATTTGTTGTAAGCTTAGTGAGATCCTTTATTGTACTCACTTATATAAATAGTCAAATCATTTCTCTCTAGTTCGTGGACGTAGGCCTAAAGCCGAACCACATAAATATTTGTGTGCACTCATGTGGTTGGTTTTATACATCAATTTTTTAATACATTATCAGCACGAAGCTCTGGTCTACTACAGAGGTGTTAAAATATAGGTAATATTTAGTATATTTGAATTTAAATATTCTCTTTATTTTATTTATATTATATCAAATCTCACAAAGCTTGAATTTGTTGTGTTGGATATCATTGGAAATAATTATTTATCCTGGATTCTCGATGCTGAACTTCACCTTGAAGCTAGTAGTCTCGGTGATACTATTAAAGAAGCAAACATTGCATCCCTGAAGTATCATGCACAGGCACCGATATTTCTTTATCATCATATTCATGAAGGCCTAAAGGCAGAATATCTCATGATAAAAGATCCACTGATCCTTTAGGAGGAATCTAACAGAAAGGTGTGATCACCAATGTACTATCATTCTCCCTAAGGGCTCAGTATATTTGGCTGCACCCAAGGTTGTAGGATTTTAAATTAGTCAGTGAATACAATTATGTATTATTCAGAATTACTTCAGCAATTGAAATTATGCAGAGAGAATATTACAAATATAGATATGCTTGGAAAAGACATTTTCTATATTTCATGCCTCGAATATTGTCTTACAGCAACAATATCGAGAGCGTAAACTTACTAAATATTTTGAATTGATATCATGTCTTCTACTAGCTTAGCAGCATAGTGACCTTGTGATGAAAAATTCATCAGTAACGTCCCACTGGCTCTGTACTATTCCTTGGAGAGAATAGGAAATGCATTTCTTAAAGCAAATGCAACTTCATCATATAGACAGAGACATGACTGTGGATGTGGATATGGTCAGTAGACGTGGTCGCGGTTGGCATAATAACTCTTATCGAGGTGGTCACAAGAATAATTCTCCTAATTGTCCTAGAAGAGAAATACCGCAGCACCTGAAGTGCAATAATAATATTGAAGCAAAGGAACAAAAAGGAAAAAAAAAATAGTCCAAGATCTTGAAGAATCTTGTTATCGTTGCGGTGGAAAAGAACATTGGTCGTGTACCTGTCGTATGCCTAGACATTTTGTGGATTTTCCTCAAGCATCACTAAAGGAAAAGAGAAAAGAAATAGAAACAAATGTTACTAATGGTCCTGTGAATGTTACTAATGATCTTATGGATTTTTTTTATGATCCTATGGATATTACACACCTAGATGTCTCAGATTTCTTTATAGATCCTAATGGAAGAATTAACCATTTAATATGTCAATTAGTGTTCTTTGTTATATTATGTTACTTTTTTTAACCTACTATAGTATTTATGTTGTTTTGTTTAACTCACTGTAATGTTGAATTATGTTGCTTCAATGCAATTTAACTTTTCCATGTCTCTATTTTTAATATGTTATTTATAGATTCCAGATGGATAATGAAGATATCTGTCTAGCAGACACTACCACTACATATACAATCCTTTGAGATAAAAGATATTTATTGTAGAGATCTGAAAAATGAGAGTAAAGTTTTCTTTTTTACCAGGTAAGGCATTATTCTTGCACGGTTTGCCGGTAAGGGCGTTGAACATGCATTGTTAAGGCCTAAGTCATATTTAGAAGGATATTTGGATTATGTCATAGAAGAGAAATATGCTTAGAATATTAAAATATACCTGCTGTACAAATTTGAGCAAAAACGGAAACAGTTTCTGAAATTGGACCAAAAGGGCATCCGGGTGACCTGGGTGGAACCGGCCAAACTCGGCCACAGGCAAAAATTTGTTTTTTTGAAAATTTTCATTTAAAATAATTTTATGAACATTGGTTAAAACAAAATGTCAAATTGAAGTGTTTCGGGACGGGTTGTAGAGTAACGGGGCCCCCGAGCTTATTAAAGGCAAAAGGGTCATTTACCCCTTGCCCCTTTGCCCTTCCAACATAAATACAACCCTTAGAACAATTTTAGCACAAAATTCATTCTAATATCAGAGCAATGGACGTCCATAGAGAGAAAGTGAGAAAAAAAACCCTAGTTCTTCAAGCTTCAAGCTCCCGAAACACACTCTTCGAGTTAGATTTTTGCCGAGGTTTCTTCTGAGAAGTTGATTCCCTCATCGAGACCTGTATTTTCACTGAACAGTTTGGCTATACGATGAACACAGCTCCCGTAGTTTGAGAAAAGCTAATCTAGGTATGATATAGTGCTAAACTAGTAATAGGTTTAAGCTTTCTTGTATTTTTATATCTTGGTTGAATGTTTAGGGAGTTTACTTGAGGTTAGGAAACCACCTAGGAGGTAATTCCTTTGAAAAGCCTAAAGTTGGTAGTTTAGGGATATATGTGTTCTTTGAGTTATTTGATGAATAGTTACCATGATTAAGGTGTGTTCTATTGATAGGATTGTATTGTTACATTGTTGGCCTATATGCATGTTGACACACCTTGTGGTTTGGACAATGTGAAGGATTTGTGTCTTGGTACTTTATGAAAATTTTATGTTCTTTGTGAATTAGTAGAATTGTGAAATTGTGGTTTGAATATGTGTTGATATGTATAGTTATGGCATGTGTTATATGAAAGATGTTTTGGAGTTTCAAAGTTATGAATTATGTAGGATAAAATGCATAACTTAAAAAGGGGCACCATGTGTTTGATAAATTGTCACATTGGGGTGCATGATGAGATCATGGCATTTTGGCATAATGTGATTCCTTGAAAACATGGTGTGGGTTGAGCACGTGGTGCTATGCATTATGAGGGTGTAGATCCTGTGGTGAAAAACCCAAAATTGGCCATTGCATTGGTGCCCAGATCCATCGGGGAAGGCCCGTAAACAGGAATTGGTACTCAGATCCATCGGATGAGGTCCGTAAACGAGACATGGGTGTGGCATAGAGTTGCATGTGTGTGTCATGCATATTGACATTACATGGCATTGGAGGATTATGGGATTATAGCTTTTAAAATATACATTTGCACATGCCACGCCCTTAAACTTGTTTCTAGTCTTAGTATTATGTCATACCAACTGTCGAGTTGACCCATTCGTGGGATATCATTTTTCAGATGAGGCCTCAGGCACTTGAGACTTGTTTAAGTCTTGAAGGATGGGAAGAAATGGATTATGTTGAAGATTTGGCCATTGGGGCATGTTTTTAAATGTATGGGTATAAACCCAATTTATTGTATTTAGACTTGGGTAATTTGTGAACAATAGGCCTTGGGCCATTTTGAAATATATGGGTTAAGACCCAAATGAAATTATGATGTTTTTGGTTTAATGTGTACTAAATAGATATGTTGAAAATAGAAGATGTATGTTTGAATTTAATGAACTTGTGGCCACCGAGTGAGGGTGGGTTGTTTTATACATTTACACATATGGATGTTGTGAAAATTAGGTGAGAAAAACACTTAGAAAAACAAAAGAGGTTATGTCCAAATTTCCAAAAAATTTAAACATTAGATAAGTGTGAAAACACCCTTGAAATGGGTGAGAAAAGTGCTTAAAATGGGGGCTTAGAAACTAGGGAAAAGTGGGCTGAAAATTGGTGGAAAATGGTTTGAAAAACTTGAAAAAAAATTCAAAAATGGGAAAAATTAGGCTGCAACCATGAACAGTTAACCTGAAAAAAATCAGATTTTAGCTTGCAGTAGCTACAGTGTTTTTGCAAAAAAACCAGAAAATTAGACAGCAGCCCACAGCCCCAGCCGCCCCAGCCGGGCGCCTGCGTGCACGTCGCGTTTGCTCGCGTGCCCTGCCTTACCCTGCTATGCGCACTACTGCTTGCTTGCTGTGCAGCCACTGTTTTGGCCATGTTATGACCTAGATTCCAAGGCCATTTTGAGGCCATTAAATCACATGTTTGACCCTAATTTTTGAGTTCATTTTAGGCCATTTTAGGACACTACATAAGGCCAAGTTGGGCAGTTTTTGGGACACTTCTTAGCCACGGTTCAAGGCCATGTTTGGCCATTTACTAGGGTCAATCTTGGGTGGATGTCTGACTATTTTTTTGACCATGCCTTAGAGCATTTTTGAGGCCCATCTAGGCCATCATTTTAGGGCATTTTTAGGGGATGACTTAAGACTATTTTAGGAGCCATTTTTTAATATGACTTAAACTAATTTAAATATTAATTGGGAGAGATACTCGGCCATGTTAAGGAACCACTTTAGTCATGTTAAATAGCAAGTGTTTAATTTTAATTTTGGAGGAAAACTTGAAGAAATAATAAGGGGGATTCAACTAAACCAAGGTTAATTAATTATCACTTATAAATTCCTTTTAATTTTCGTTAATTCACTCTCCGGGTTTGTGGAAATCCGGGGCGTGACAATGTGGTATTAGAGCATAGGTTCGAATACCTAGAGACCGTGGGGTGTTGTTAAACACAGTGGGACTATGAAGCATGATTTGAATTTATGTAAACCTTGTGTAATGTGTAGAGACTTTGACAGCTAGGTATTAGAGTCTAGTTTGAGAATACTTGGCGATGATAGGTGTTGTTGAACAGCATAGGACCCTTGAGGAGAGCATATTGGCTCAGTGTAAGCCATCGGTGGTATGCGATAGGATCTTGTGTGTTATGTGACTATTTATACTTGAAGCATAACTAGTTGGAATTATGTGTTAGTTGATACTATACTATGATGCATGGCTATGTGATTTGATGCAGTGAAGTGCATGATGTGAGTAATTTGTGTATTGGCATTACTGTGTGTGATAACTTAACATGTGGTAACATGGTGTGTGACTTAGTACATGTTTACATACATTATAAATGATACTTGTTTTGCCTTTGGGATATCATGAAGCATTATGGGAGAATGCTATGGACGTATGTATATTGTGTTGCTTAAATGGATTTTCTGGTGAAAGACTAAATTTAAGTTGGGTGAGAACTGATTATTTTTTTATTGTGAACAATGGGTGGAAGTGGTTGACGTGAGTTTTATAAATTATGATTAAGTGAGTGTGTCTACAGGATTTGTTAGATTATCAAGTAATGATTGATGATATCTCATCTTAGGAGAATTGTATAGACAAGAAGGGTTTGGAAAAGGTTGATGTGGACAAATTCAGGTTAAGATATAATTGAATTTTGATTTTTTGTGTTTAGGATGGATATTGATGAACTCAAGTGATGTGGATTGAAATGATTTTTTATTGAATTAGAATATGTTATTTTGTGATGGCCTGTGAGGGTAACCTAGAGATGAATACTATTGTCTTACCTAGTCCTATAAAATGACCGATGCTAACTGTGATAAGAATAGTGGATTGATTAAATGAACCTATGAAAATAAGCTTTGTGAAAATAATGAGTTGCTTGAATTAGACCGAATTAAGGTGTGAATCATGAACTTAGTTCTGGCATGGTTTATAAGAAAGATTACATAGTTATGACTGAATGAAGGATAAACATTGGTTGTTGCTTTAAAGGAAAAATTGTGTATCGAGTTAAGAGTTGGATGACATAAATCTTTGAATAAGAGTCTTGTGTTCAAGATGCGAATTATGTAAATGTACTTAGGGTAGTGTGATGCTGACAAAAATCTGTAGAGATTACTCGATAGAGATAGCTGACCGCGTCCTTATTTTGACTTCATTCTACTTGACATGCCTAGTTTTGGCATTATATTGAGGATGTATTGGTTGTTTGTTTTTTCGGGCGAGTGTAGACTACTACAGGGGGTGAGTGACGGTGTGTACTCTTGAGGGAAATAGTTGTTATTTCACGGGGTGTCCATGGATCCTTCTAGGATGGACATGGTTATGAGTTGAGAGAGGTTAGACCTTGACCTAATTGGGCTGGTTTGGATTATGTGATTATGTGAGTGATTGATACTTTAGTGTGTGAAATTGTACAATATGTGGTATGCTCAATTATTGATGAACTGGGGCTCGATGCTTATATCGATGTAGTAGACCGAGTGATTTGTGAGATAGGCTATATGCTTAGTTATCTATAAAGTAAGCTATGAGCCTAGATATCCATAGGATTGGATGTATGCCTATGATAGGTCATGTACTTATTCATGTGTATGTATATTCTTAGGATGGACCCATACTTAAGTGTTTATATGGTAGGCTATGTGTTAGCTGTTGAATATTGTTTGTTGATTCTATGTGTGTATGCTAGGTTAGTACCTGATATTCATAGGGTTACAGTACTACGATTATGACATCTAAACGGACTGGATAGGTAGTAATGCATGTATAAAAGTATGCTTAATCATGTTATGTATGTATGAATGATTAAATGAATATTAACTGTTATAAGCATATGATGTGGAAATGTATATACTAGGTCATAAACCTATGTGGTTAGGATCACTTGAAATTGTATTATGAATAAACTGAATTGGTAGTAGGTTTTGAGTTACAAGTGTATGAACTAGCCAATCCATCACCCAGTAACGAAAGGAGCTGTGATCCATGAAAGGTTATCACCTAGTTATATACAGGAAAAAGGTAAAAGATACCTAATAAGACAATTTAATGCAGCAAGGAAAAATGAAGTAACTATGACAAACTTGCATGAGTGTGTACTAATTACATGATGGAAACGTAATACATCTTTAGTATTTTCTAGGGTTTGATTGGATTATTATATGAATTAAGTACGAGATTTTCTATTTATTTAATGTATGTGTAAGGTATGTGGATATAAATGAAGTATGTTAAATTTTTTGATGTGTAAGACACATGTATTGCATGTTTTGTTTTTATATACACCCATGAATTGGGTACATATGTGCTTCTATGTCTATATTGCATTTTGGAACTTATTTTTGGATAGTGCATAAAAGTGAAAGCTTGAAAGCTTAAAAAAAAAAAAAAGATGAAGAGGGAAAACTTTTAACGATGTGGTATAAATGGAAAAGGAATTATATTAAGATGAAATGGCTGAGATGAATAAGAAAAAGGTAGAGATGAAAACTTGGCATTTCTTTTTATATGTGGAAGTGTGTATAGAATATACCTTGGATATAGAATAAAAAGGTTTTAATTTACCTTTGATGAATTAAATTACTGAATTAATAGTTAATGAAAAGGGGGGGGGGATCGTGTTGTTGATACAGAGAATGAATTGTGAATGGCATGGTTAGGTCAAGCTGGTGATAAGTATGATTTCAAAATTTTGTTTAACATGTAAATTGGGGATGAAAATTTTAATTTGGAAAGTGAAATGATCTTGTGGAGGTCCAATGACTTGTGAACAAAAATGGTAAGTTATTGTTAATATTGGAGTTATGATTTTCTATCAATATTGGTGGATACTCTTGGGGTGTAATGACTAGTTGGAGATAGTACGTCTCGGGGGGGAAGGCGAGGGGAAGAACTTACTTATAGACATTAATATTGAACGGTGGTTGATTATTGAGAATTATACTAGTGCATTCGATGGCTTTTAATTTTTAGTGGAGTATGAAAGTGCTATAAATTTTGTTATGACTATTTCTTATTGTGGACACATGGTGGTTGGATTGATCTTCAAGGGGTGAGGTTTTCTATTATATTTCTTTGATAATAGAAGTCATTTTGTTACTAAGGCCTGCGCATGCCTGTTTTAATTTTTTTTTCCTAGCTGATGGATGATAGATTATAATCATAAATTTATGAGATAAGTGAACAGTAATAGTGATGAATCAGTTTGGGACATCCTAATGATTCACTTGGGAAAATTACTATTGTAGAGAGACTGAATTCTCCCTAGAATGATTTGATAATGTATCTTGTGATGATTGTGAAATTATATACCTAGTTTTGGTTCTTAACCTTACCAGACCGGTTCACATAGAATCCAACTAGACCGGATGGTTTAGGTTTATTAAGTTTCTAAAATTATGTTTTGACCCCCCCAAACTTCTGTTAATTATGAAATGGCCCAGAAAATAATTAAAAATTATTTTTAAATCCTTTTTAAATTATAAAAAACTACCAAAATGCCCTTAGGCCAAAAATAGGCTAAAAATAGACCAATTAAAATGAAAGAAGAGTTTAACTCAATAATTTTAGGCATTTCAAACTCAATGAAAAATTCTGATTTATGAAATTAGATCCCAAAAAATATGAACGAACAAATGAAATAATTTTAATTATGTCCTAATGATTAATTAAGTGATCAATTGAACCCTAATGACTATGGAAATACCTACCTTAGTAATCCAAAAGCCAGTTAAATGTCAGAGATAGCATATTCTAACTTTCTTTGACATTCCAGACTCAACGGTGGAGTCCATTTTAGAAAATGAAGAACCGAATGAAATGAGACGTAAAAAATAGAATCACTAAAATACCCTTAATAGGAGAATAACTTTCAGATGGGACCCGAGGGAGAATATGATATCTACCTCATAGTTTAGAGGGCCACCGAATCCAAAAATGGAACCGGTCAAGGCTAGTAACATCAAAGATATAGTAATTAAATAGAATCATATGTTTATTCAGATATTAAGTTCAATTTAATTTGTGAACTAGGATCGCCAATAAAGGAGATAAGGATAAGACAAGTAAGAAAGTAAGGGAAGGACTGTGCACTCTGGTCTACACGTGAGTAATCAGGTATCCCGAATCAGTGGATTTTACATCCTGTTTCCGAATGTCTAACTTACAAATTCCTATATCTGTTCAAAATACCTAATCTATTTTTATGAGAAATCTTGTACTCTGAATAAGTGGATTTCTATATCTGCTTAAAATGTCTATTCTACACTTTATGAAATATCTGAGAGTTATGATCTTCATGATTATATCTTGAAATAACATTCTTACGTACTGATTTGAAATATGTATGCTTTGAATCTCGACTAAATTCTTTAGCAAAAATGTTTGTAAACCATGGCACCCCTTTTAATGAGAAAAATGATTTGTGTAAACCAATTTTGACTATGTAACCCGAATCGTACTTGTTTTGATCCGATCATGTGTCTGTGTGAGACCTACCCTTGTGGCGCTCTAACTCTTGTAATGAGACCTGCCCACATGGCTCTCTGACTCATTGTGTAATTCGATTCTTGTGTCTATCCGAGGCCTACCCATGTGGCACTCTAACTCTTGTAATGAGACTAACTCACATGAAACTCTGATTTGATTCTTGTATCTATCCGAAACCTACCCATGTGGCGCTCCGACTTTTGTAATGAGACTTACCCATATGGAACTCTGACTCAATTCTTGTGTCTACACGAGGTTTACTCATGTGGCTCGCCGACTCTTGTGATGAGACTTACCCACATGGCTTTCTGACTCATTGTGGAATTAATGATTGAGACTTACCTACATGGTGGTCCAACTCTTGATGAGACTTACCCACGTAGTGCTCCGACTTAATATATGATTCTTCGATATGTGTAATATGTGTCCGTCATTCATCTTGTGTTATCCATTATTCGTCATCAGATTCCAGGAGTACTTTCTTATGTGTATTCGTTATTTGATGTTGTGTCATCCATTTCGTGTTAATTATTTGAACCACATTTTAAGACATGTATGTGCTATTATACATTTTATAAACAACTTTTCATCATCTGCTTTGTGTTTTGACATTTGAACTATGCTATTGAAAATGATGTGTTTGAGAAATACATGTATTATATCCGTTTGAACCTTCGGTATGTTTTTATACATGATCCATTTTGAAAACTTGTTATAAGATATTCTTGAGTATGTGTTATCTATTTGAGGAAACTTGGTGCCCATGGCATTTTGTGCAAAACCTTGCCTTTGCAAAACCTATGACAAGATGCAGAAATTACTCACGAGCTTAATAAAGCTCACATTGAATTATCCAAACATATTTCAGGTAACACAATATAGAAGAAAGGTAGTGATGGTGACTAATAGAGCTAGTGATGTATTGTGAGCAACGTTGATGATGTATAACTCCAAGACTTAATTTGAACTGATCATGTAGGGATGATACCAATATAGACATTGAGACTTAGTGATACCGAAAGATATTATTAGATATGAATGGTGATTAATGATGATGAAAATTATACTTAGGAAATAATCTTATTGATAATTATAGAAACATTATTTGTTATCAGATGAGTTGCATGTGTGTAGCTTCTGCGCGCTTGATAAAATAAAAGAAAATCTTTTACTGTCTTGTACAATTCATTTGATTTTGTATGGCCTGACTGAATGATAGTGTTGGTCATCGACCCCTAATCCACATAGGGTGGGTTTTGGGTCGTGTAAAATGAATCTATGGCACGCCTAAAGCGTGGTAGACTCATTGATGCGAAAGATTAGCTTCATTGAAAGAGGAAAGACACAAGGAACAAGAGAAATGAAAACTCCTAAAGAGACCACACATAATATGCAACGTTGGTATAATGATACCTCATGAGGAAGGTAAACAAATACCTCTAGAAAAGGAAATGCTTCTTGAAGAAGTAATATCCCTTGAAGCAGAACAAATAGCCCCTGAAGAGGCACAGATACTTGAAAATAAAGAAATCTCGATAAATTATGTATCTAATGGAGATATATGGGATCGAAGTGATATTATCTGTGATCATATATTTTCTTCTCACTATCACTTTAAATCACCAGAAGTGATGAGGATCCTGAACTAAAAAGCGTCGAAAAAAGTTGATCTAGAAATGATTGGTCAAAATGGAAGGAAGCGATACATGCTAAGTTAGGCTCGTTAGCAAAACGAGAGGTATTTGGACCTGTAGCCCAGACATAAAGCTTGTAGGGTACAATTAGGTATTTGTACATAAACGTAATGAGCAAAATAAAATTACGAGATATAAAGCCAAAATTGTAGCACAAGGTTTCTCATAGAGACCTGGTATTGATTATAAGGAGACATATTCTCCAGTCATGGATGCAATTATGTTTCAATTTTTGATAAGTCTAGTAGTCTTAGAAGGACTAGATATGCGTTTTATGGACGTAGTCACAACATATTTATATGGATCGCTCGATAGTGACATATACATGAAAATTCCTAAAGGATTTAAAAATCCTAAAGTTAGTGATTCACAATCTCGTAGCATGTACGTCACACCCCGAATTTTCACAAACCCGAGGAGTGAGTGAAATGAATTAAGAAAATGAAATAAAAGACAATTTAATGGATTTAGTTGATTATGCATTCATTCCCCCATGTTTCCGCAAAATGAAAATGAAATTTTGTTAACTAGACTCACCTAAGATAAGTCCCAAATAGTAGTCAAATATCCCCCTAACCAATAGCCAAAATTAGTCTAAGGCATGTTCAAGGGTGGTTTCTAAGATAGCCCCAAAATGTCTTTAATTATGCCTTGGAATAGTGACCCAAAATGGGCCCTAAAATGCTCTAAGGCATAAGCCAAGAATAGGTCAAAAAGTCTACCAACAATGGTCCAAAGAAATGGCCAAACATGGCCTATAAGAGTGGCCAAACATAACCCCATAAGGTGGCCAGACATGGCCCAAAAGAATGTCCAAACATGGCCCAAAATGGTGGCCAAACGTGGCCTAAGAATTTGCCAAATATGGTCCAAAAGGGTGCCCAAACATAGCTCAAAAGGGTGGCCAAACATGGCTAAAAAAGGTGACCAAAGGGTGGTGTCAAGGTACAAGGGCTGGGTGCCCAAAAGGGCTGTCAAGCAACAAGCTGGGCTGCAGTATGCTAGGCGCGCAGGGGCAGCATGCAGTGTGCAGGACGGGCAGACAGGCATGTGGCAGCGCGGGGCACGTGGCAGGCGCGCGCAGGTCTCTGTAGGCCCGCGAGGGGGCGAGCGGGCAGCTGGGGGGTTGGCTATGGGCTGTTCTACCGTAGCGACTGCAACTTGATTTTTCATTTTTCTGCAGGTTTACTGTAGCGACTGTGACTAAATTTCTCTATTTTTCAGATTTTTTTCCAAAGTTTTGAAGGCTATTTTTTTCCCATTTTTAGCCCACTTCCTCAAGACTTTTAACCTCCACTTTTTAGGCACTTATCTCACCTATTTATGGGGTGTTTCACACACCTAATTTCTACCTTAATTTCACAAAATTTTTAACATAACTTCCTTTGTTTTCTAAGCATTTTCCCACCTAATATTTTGCAACCGTTCATATATATAAACACATCACAATCCATTTTCACTCGATGGCCACAATTTCATAGAAATTAAACATACATCATTTAAATATTCAATTTATCATATATACACGTGTACTTGAATTTCACAACATCACTATTTCATGATCATTACAATATATAGGTCATTGTCCATTGTTTTCATAATATACAAGGTATGTACAAATAAACACACATGATTTCAGGGCTTATGCCCTTATATAACTCAAAAATAATGCCCCAAGGGCCAAATCTTCTTCATAGTCCATTTTTCCTTCCTTTCTTCAAGACTTCAACAAGTCTCAAGTACCCGAAGCCTTATCTAAAATATGATATCCCACGAGGGGTCAGCTCAATTGCTGGTATGACATAATGCTAATGTAAGGAACAAGATTTAAGGCATGGCATGTGCAAGTGTACATTTAGAAGCTATAACCCTCCAATTCCCCAATGCTATGCAATATCAATATGCATGACACACACATGCAAATCTATGCCACACCCATGTCTCGCTTCACGGCCCTTCCCCGTTGGACACAAGTACTAATCGTATGTCTCACTTCACAGTCCAGTCCCCGTTGGAATGAGTACCAATGGCCAATTTTGGATTTTTCACCACAGGATCTACACCCTCATAATGCATAGCACCAAAGTGCTCAACCCACACTATGTTTTCAAAGAATCACACCATACCAATATGATTTGATTTCACCATGCAATAATACAATCTCAATGAAGCATTTTATCAAACACATGGTATATGCCTTAAACAATGTAATGTTCTTAAACAACTTTAACTTTTATATCACAAAAATTTGTCTACATGAATCTAACATGTAATTCAATCAATTTCACACATAAACACATTACACATTCACAACCTTAACAATTTCTCAAAGATCATAAAATACATAAAGTACCAACACATGGAATAAATCATAACTCTCAAACCACAAGAGTTTCTCCACATGAACATAAGCTATAATGCAATGAATCAAACATATAAACAAGTTACATGTTCATCACTTTGAAAAATTCTCAAAGAACACATAGGTACACAAACTACCAACTCTAGGTTTTCAAAGCAACTACCAACTAAATGACTTTTTAACAGGCAAGTAAACATATAAATTATTCAATCAACATATAAAACACTCCTAAACTTAACCATCTTCCTTACTTAGCAAAATATCAAACCTAAAAGGGTTTCTCTCAACCCTAGGGAGTTGTGTTCGCTGTGCAGCCGAACCAATTGGTGAGAATGTAGCCCTTGATATGAGGAACAACTTCCTAGAAGGAAGTCCTGTGAAAATCCAAGCCTAGAAATGTGTTTTAGACGCTTGAAGATTGGAAAACCTAGGTTTTCTCTTCATTTTTCTCCCATGCGTGGCTGCTGCTGCTTCTCGAAACCATTTTTGTCATTTTTTTTTTTACACTAATTGCTGTATTTATAGTCAAGGGGCTAAGGGGGAAAAATGACATTTTTGCCCTTAATGAATCCAGGACCCCGTTACACTACAACCCGTCCTGAAACGTCTCAATTTGACATTTTGCTTTATCCAAAGTTCTTAAAATTATTTTAAAAATAAATTTTCAAAAAATTTATTTTCGCCTGCGGCTAGGATTTGGCCGGTTCCACCCTGGGCCACCAGGGATGCCCTTTTGGTCCAATTTTCAAAAAATTCACACAGGAGGTGTATTTTAACATTCTAAACATATTTTTCTTCTATGTCGTACTCCAATTAGGCTCCTAAACATGACTTATGCCTAGTGATGCATGTATAGCACCCTACCGACAAACAGTGCATGAATAGTGACCTACCGGCAAAAACAAAAAATTTACCCTCATTTTTCAGGTCTCTACAATGTATTCAATCAAGCTACAATGATCATTATATGGATTGAAACAGTCCTGGATGAATATGGTACAATCACCTTAGTGAATATTTACTAAAGAAAGGATATACAAATAATCCAATTTGTCCCTATATTTTCATTAAAAAAATTGGATATTGGATTTGCAATAGTGGCAGTATATGTTGATGACTTGAATCTTGTAAGAACTCTTGAAGGGCTCATAAAAACTATTATTTATTTGAAACAAGAGTTTGAAATAAAAGATTTGGGAAAAAATAAATTTTGTCTCAACTTATAGATCGAGCATTTCCTAAAAGGAATCCTTCTTTATCAATCAGCATATACAGAGAAGATTTTGAAACTATTTTATATGGATGAGGCTCACTCATTAACATCAGCTATGATTTTTCGTTCACTTGATGTAAATAGATATCCTTTTCACCCTCGTGAAAATAATAAAAACCTCATTGGTCCTGAAGTACCATATCATAGTACAATTGGTGCACTCATATATCTTGCAAAATTGTACACTACCAAACATTGAATTTACTGTCAATTTGCTGGCCAGATATAGTTCTGCTCCAACTCGAAGACATTGGAATGGCATCAAGTATATATTTTGCTATCTATATGGGACAGTTGATATGGGCTTATTTTGTTCTAAAGGATCCAAATCACAATTAGTTGGATATGTAGATGTTAGTTATCTTTCTAATCCACATAAAGCCAGGTCACAAACTGGGTATATGTTCACCTACGATGACACTGCTATATCATGGAGATCTACAAAGAAAACAATGACTGATACTTCTTCAAATCACTCCGAAATTCTTGCAATTCATGAGACAAGTCGACAATACATATGGTTGAGATTTATAATCCAACATATTCAAGAATCATATGGGTTATCTTCCATTAAAGGCGGTCTAACAATAATATATAAAGATAATGCAGTGTGTATTGCACAAATTAAAGTAAATTACATTAAAGGAGATAGAACCAAACTGTAGAGACATGAAAAATTGAGGATGGATTTTTCGTTTTGCTAAGAGGACTGTAGTACCTTGAATCGAGACATGGCATGTAGACTGAGGTAGACCGGCTAAGTTGTGTAGTACCCAAGTAACCCGAGCTGTTAGGGCTCTCCGTCGGAATATTTTATAGATTGAACGATTTGAGGTATGAATGATTTGTTTTGAGTAGTCAGTACGGGCGACACCCGAGCAACCTAGGACCATGTCTCGTAATGCGTGTGCGCACGTATTTTCGTGCCTGCATACGTTACGTGTATAAGTATAGGCCATGAAATATAAGTGTATGTGTACGTGCCCGGAGTTTAATATATACATATGTGTATGGAAATATATACATGTATAATATGTGTATTATGTATGTGTGGGTGTATATGGTGGAACATGTATATATATATATATTACATGTATGTTATGTGCATATGTATATATGTATATATTTAATGTATTTAAATATATATGTATCTATGTATATAGACAAATATATATATATATATATGAGATGTGTGTGAACAGTAAGTGTGCATATATGTATGTAATGTGTGTATATATGTATAAAACATTTAAATATTATACTTATATACATGTATAAATATATGGCTGGTGTACAGCCGTGAGAGTGTGTGTATGCAAGCGTGTGTGTGGTGTGGTGTGTGTGTGGTGTGTGTGATGTGAAATGTATTTATATATATATATATATATATATAGAAAACCAACTTACAAGGAATATATTAAATGCATTCTGTGAAAGGAGAAAAAGGGGGGAAAGAAATCAAGAAAGGGGGTAGCTGATTGTGTGTGTCAGTGGACATATTCAGTGAGGGGTATAGACCGAACGGTAGGGGTAGAGAGAGATATATATAGAGAGAGAGAGAGAGAGATAGGGCAATGTATATGAGTGTGTGTTGGTTGGGTTGGAAAAGAAAATCGGAAAGAGAGAGAGAGAGAGAGAGAGAGAGAGAGAAACAGATCTGGAGTGGAGACGTGAGGAGGAGAAGCTCAACACCAAAGAAATCCGAAATTTGGAGGTAAGCCACTTTTCTGTTTCAAAAAATTTTAGCATGATTTAATTTATTTTGAACATAGGACCAAAAACAACATGAAATATGGAGTAATTAGGAAAAAGAATTGAGTAGAATAGTTGAGAAATGAGGGAACAAGATCCAGTTGCAGGTAGGACGGAAAAGTTGGGAAACCCATCATTTCATGTGCAAAAATTGAAATAATTGATTTGGAACTGACCTATTTGCATGCAGAAAATGAAATAGGAAAATTTTAGGAAAAACCATAGAGAAATAAGCAAGAAAGGAGGAAAATTTAGCTCACCGGAAAAATGCATGCATGGCCGGAAAAACGTAAAAGGGTGTTGAAGAAAGGTGGGTTATTTAAGTTAAAAACATGCTTAAGAGATTGGTTAAGAGTTAGAAGAAGTTTAGTGTGAAAACAGAGAAAAACCGGCGTTGAAAACATGAAAAAAAAATAAAGGGGCTGTGGTTTTCCGGTGACCGGCGCCGGCCAGGTCACCGGAGAAGATGACCGGACGAAGGGGGGTGACCTGCGCCGAGGGTTGGCCAGTCCTTGTTGGGCTTGTTTTTAATTAAACTAGTTGGGCCGTTTTGGGTTTAAGAAAAAAAAGGGATGGACCTGGTTTGTTTAAAAGGAAATTGGGCCTCATGGTTGGCCCAACGATCAAAAAAAAGAAAAAGAAATTGAAAGAAATGAAATTAAAGAAGGAAAAAAGGGGGGCTGGGGGGATTCGAAACAGAGACGTAGAGGTTGGGGAGGTGGCACGCTGCCAACGTGCCACCCATTTCTCACCCAACAAACTATACAGTTAAAATATATATATATATATATATATATTATACCTTACTCTATTTTATGAATTAAATTAATTTAATTAAATTAAATACTCTGAAATGGCCCGGAGCCCAAATTAGACAAGTCATATATGTTTTCTGACTATCTTGGACCTCCTAAGACCAACGGTGAGGTCTGTAACACAAGACGAGATCCCAAAAAATGAAAGACCCATAGAACCCTTAAAAATTATCAAAATGCCCTTAGTCGAAACGCAGTCAAACGAACCCCGATTAAAATAAAAGAATAGTGGATTTTTATTATTTCGAATGTTCTGAACTCAACGGTAGAGTCTGATTTGAAAAGAGGTCTCGGGATGTAAGAACCCGTAAAAGTGCAAAATGACTGTTTTGCCCTTTTCAGCCTGGATGTCCGAATTAAAATCCGCAAAAGCCTAAACCTATTTTCTTTGACGTTCCAGAACCAATGGTAGAAATTATTTTAGCAAAGTAGAAACCAATAAAATAAAGACATAAAATTTGATGAATAGCATGACTCAAGTAGCAATAGACTGAGTTACATTTTGTGGTTTTAGGGACACGGAGAGGCAAGGAGAAGGTGGTCTGACCTTCTACATCATCATTGTTAGGACCACTATACAGCGAGCACTACTTCTTAGGGTTGAGACCAACCCGTCAGGTACGATATATTGTGCTAAGTAAGAAATAAAATTAAGTTTAGGAATAACTGCCATGTTGACTTGATGATTCACATATCTGCTTGATTGCTTATATGCTTATATGTTTCCTATTATCTTTTTGAAAGTTGGTGAAGAATATGGATCGTGACTGTGTATATCGCATGAGTTAGTATAATGTGTGAATTATATTTTTGAGAATTGTTGAGATTATGGAATGTGTAACTTAAGGCATGTGTTAAGTGAACTATGTGTGCATGTACCCTTGATGGAGGGATTTTGTGATTGGACTAGTTATTGTGTAATACATTAGTTTAAAGCAGGCTTTGTATATGGATAAGATGCCTTATTGGGATTGCATTATGGCATGGTGGAATCAGAAGCATATTGGCATAGTGTGATTCTTTGAGACATGGTGTGAGTTGAGCATTTGGTGTTATGCATACTGGTTACTTAGGTCGTCGGGGAAGGTCCGTAAAGTGAGTCATGGGTGTGACATGGGGTTTGCATGGGTGTGTCACGCATATTTTCATTGCATTGTATTAATGAATTCATGAATGTGTGATGAATCTTGTTAATGCATTGTATGGATGAATTGGATGGCATGTAGGTTATAATTGTGCATGTAAATATAACTGTACACTTGCACATGCCACGCCTTAGATTATGTTAATGAGTTGGATGGCATATAGATTATTGCTAGTACATTTTATGGATGACATTGAATGACATGTAAATATAACTGTACACTCGCATATGCCACGCCCTTAATTTTGTTTCTTGCATTAGCATTATATTGTACCAACAGTTGAGCTGACCCATTCATGGGACAACATTTCAGATGACACTCCAGCTATGCGAGAGATTCGGTGATGTTTTAGTAGAAGAAAGAACTTAGAGTATTTTGGCTCTTGGGGCGCATTTTGTGATGTATGGGCTTAAGCCCAAGATGACATGTGGTATATATGTTGATGAAAATGAATGTAAGCTAAGTTGAACTCATTAGATTGTCCTTTATTTTATTTTCCTTTCGTCTCGTTACTCGCGCCTTGAGTTCGCTAGAATTCGGGGCGTGACACAAACACATCTCACCAAAGTTCTTTTATACTCATCAGCTTTAGAAGAGTGGTAATATTAATGTACAATAGATATGCTCCAATAAAAATTTGGCTGATTTATTCACTAAGGCATTACCAATAACTTTCAAGAAGCTAATACACAAATGTGGTATACGTAAACTCAAAGATTTGAACCATTAAAGAAGCAATACTCATATCATAAAGAGGGGAAGCATGACACCCAATGAGGAGTATTGTAAACTTGTAAGCTGAATGGATCCCATGCAAGTTATATGATATACCATAGATTATGAGGCAATAAAGAATTGTGGAGGCAGAAAAGAATCCTGAGGTGACAAAAATTACCTATATATAGAGGATAGTAGAAACAAAAAGAAATATAGTTCAACTGACACTGAAAGTAGTAACTCGTTGTGAGCTTAGTTAGATCCTCTATTGTACTCACTTACATAAATAGTCAAATCATTTCTCTTTAGTTCGTGGACGTAGGCTTGAAGCCGAACCATGTAAATATTTGTATGCACTTGTGTGGTTAGTTTTATACATCAATTTTCCAATATTTACCATTTGTTTTAACCTCTAATCAATTTTGTTTATCATTATTATCTTTTGTTGCAGTTATTTTGGTTCGATGGTACCCTAGTTGTTCCTATTAAGAGAACAACTCATATTCAATTCTACCATATAATGTGTATAAGAGAGAAATAAAACAAATGTTGAGTTTTTTATTTGTAAAAATTTTACTGTATGAAGGTTATGTAGGTTTCTTGATTTTCTTGGGTTTCTTGATGACGTTAAGGCCATGTTTGTTTGACGGGATAAGATGGTGGGATAGAATAAGTGATATCTTATTCTATGTTTGGACATTTAGTTAGGATGGGATTAGTTATAATTACATCCCACCAGTGTGGGATAAAAATAACCCACCAAGGTGGTGGTTTTATTTTTATCCCATGCTCAATGGGATAAGAAGTAAAATAAAAATCTTCAATTATTCTCTTATGACAAGAGAAAAATATATAAGAGGGAGGAGATTACTCCTGACAACCTCTATTGACGTTACCCATATAAATTTCTATAATATATTATTATCCTTGTTGATGACACTTTTAAAACTATTAAATAGATTTAAAATAAACCAAACATCTTTTTTCTTACATCTTTTAGTAATCCATTTTATTAATATCTATACATAATAAATTATTACATTTCTTGAACCGTCTCTTATTTATCTATATCTCTCTATTGTTCTTAACTTTTGCTTTCAAATTTTTAAGCATATATTTTCAAATATATATATTTTAGGAATTTGATTTTTCTAAAATCTCAAAAAAAAATTATTATTAAGAATATAAATTTAATATCACGAAGATTTTATTTTCATAAGATTTTATTAATAATTATATCGATCTAAGTATAGAATTGAAATATCTGGACTTTTTATCCAGGCATGTTCAAAACACTAGAATATGATATTTAATATCCCATTAGATTTTATTTTCTATCCGATCCAAACATATCCTATTCGATCCTACCTTTTTATCCGGTCGTTCAAACGAGGCCAAAGATTTATTATGAAGTCATAACACTTGGACCCTAATTGCTTTGTGGGTTTTCTTATTTTATAAGTAATTGTGTAATATTTATAAATAAATAGTTATGTGTAGGAAAATAGAAGAGAGAGTGAGTCTCCTTGGGTTCATGGGGCATGATATAACCATTAAAATTATTTTGTGAGTGTTCTTCACAATGTTGTAGGGATGTGAGGTTAGTGGCTATAAGTATTCTTTGGGTTGAAATTTAGTGTAAATTTTCTTGTACATATATTTCTTATAGTGAAGAATGGTTCTCTCCCATAAATGTAGGAAAACTACCTAAATTCTTGTATGTTCTTTTCTTTTCTTTTTTATCAAGTTATTTAACTATCCAAATGGTAGTGTGCTCAAATCTTAACAAGTGATATAGAGCTTGTGGGCTGTGTAGGCCATTTATGACAAGCGTTATCAAAGCCAATGGTTCATCTAACGAAGTATTGTTGAGATCTTGAATGCATAAGAAAGGTTACTGATGGTAGATCGAAAAAAGCAATTGTTGTGATCTTAAACGCACAAGAAAAGTTACTGATAGTAGATCTAAAAAAAACAATAGATTCAAATCCGGTGTTAATTTTTTGGTTGCAATATGGATTATAGTTGCATTTGATATCTTGAAGATTTTCTCACAATCTCTTGAGATATTGGCTCTTCGGATGGTGTGACATTTATTCTAAAGAAACATTAAATGTAATCTCTTTTAGTCCAATTGACTCTATGGGAAGTAGGTATTTTTCTTGTAGGTGGAGCCATGAAAATTATATGTGATTGGTTAGTCTTGATGAATAGAAAGGATAATGGTGGTTTATAACGTCTAGAGAAAGTAGATTGAAGTCCTTTTCTAGAGTTAACAAGTGAAGTTAGCGTAGGTTCAACAACAAATGTTCATTGGCCATTTTGGAGCATTACGAGATAGGACAAATTTTTATCTATTGATTAACATTGTGTAACTGGTATATTTTAAGGCCAATGGTAGTTGTAAGAATTTGAAATTTTGAAGTAATTTTTTTTTTTTATTTATTTAAATGGAACATGTATGTGTAGTAAAATATACATATGTATATATATATATATATGTTATATGCATGTGTGTTATGTATGTGTTTAATGTAATGTATGTGTATATATATATATATGTACATATATATATATATTTTAAAAAGGAAGTGTGTGTGGGGGTGTTGTAGTGTACAGAAGTGTGTGTGGGTGTACAACCGTGTGTGTGTTGTATGAAAAATATAATATATGCATATATATATATATATATATATATATATATATATACACACACACATAACACCTAATGTCAACCACATTAAATGCAAAGCTAAAGTGGGAAAGAAAAATCAGAAAGAGTGCAGAAAGGAAGTCAGAAAAGGGGATGGAAGGAGAGAGAAATAGGCTACCGCAGCAGGTGCCTCGCGTGAGGGTGTGTATAGGTAGGTGTGTATGTGCCTATATGTATATTGGTTAGAGGGGAAGAGAAATCAGAAAAGTAAGGTGGCTGTAAACATTACGGGGAGACTGAGAGGACCCTAGAGAGAAAACTCAGAGGTTGGACTAGGTGGGAACAGAAGGGAAAAACCTCGAGTCTACTTCAAACAGGTAAGAAGTTTGCATTCTGTTTTTATTTGTTTTAAAGCATGAAGTTTAGATTTGGTTATTGAGCCTTGTAGAGTATGAAAAATGAAAAATAATGCAAAAGGAATCAACCTAAATGGTTCAAAAACAAGAGAGAGAAAGAGAGTTGCAGGTTGAAGACGATAATCGGGTCTTGGAAGCTTTACGTCTAAAACCTTGTCTAGGTAAAAGAAAAACGTTCCTCTATGATGCAGGAATAGATTTGAAGAAGGATCGAGTCAAAACCGTTGGGAAAAGGGGTCAAACTTGGGAAGTTCCAGTCGGTCGGAAGTTCGATCTCCCTCAGATTCGCGTAGATCTAATCAACCAAATTGAAAAAAAAGATTAGATAAAGAATCTACATGAAAAACTAAAGAAAAATGCATTGGAAAGATATTAAAATCTCGCCGAGATTGGTCGCCGTCGCTGGATATGGCGACGGAACCCTAGTGTTCCCCGGCCAGAGAATCGAGGAAGATAATGGAGGGGTTAGGCCATCCCTGTTGGGCTATTGGTGATTGGGCTTCTTTTAAAATGGCAGGGCTCTTGGGTTTGGGTTGGCTTTAAATTAAAAAGGGGATGTGGGCCTGTTGGTCTTGGGCCCAATGGATCCAAAAAAAGAAAAGAATAAAACAAAAGAAAAGAATATATATATATATATATGTATATATGCGGCTACTGAGATTTGAAACAGGGTGGGGCACGTGGAACCGTTCAGACAGGACACTCCTGTGTCCATATATGCAATTAATATATATATATATATATTATACTGTACTCTGTTTTACAAATTAAATTGATTTAATTAAATTAAATACCCCGAAATGGCCCGGAACCCAAATAAGACAAGTCATATATGTTTTCTGACTATCTTGGACCTCATAGGACCAATGGTCAGGTCCATGATGTGAGACGAGGTCCCAAAAAATAAAAGACCCGTGGAACCCTTGAAAATTACCAAAATGCCCCTAAGTCAGAACACAGTCAAACGAACCCCGATTAAAATAAAAGAATAGTGAATTTTTATTATTTCGAATGTTATGAACTCAATGGTAGAGTTTGATTTACAAAAAGAGGTCTCGGGATGTAAGGACCGTAAAAAGTGCAAAATGATCGTTTTGCCCTTTTAAGCTCGGATGTCCAAATTGAATTCCACGAAAGCCTAAAACTATTTTCTTCGACATTCTGGACTCAAAAGTAGAGTTTAATTTGAAAAAATAGAAACTCATAAAAATAAAGACATAAAATTTGATGAATAGCATAATTCAAGTAGCAATTGAACTAAGTTGTATTTCATGATTTTAGGAACACGGGAAGGCAAGGAGAAGGTGATCTGACCTTCTGTATTTTCACTATAGTTCTGTTACACTACGAGTACATCTTCCTGAGTTGAGACTGACCCATCAGGTACGATATATCGTGCTAAGTAAGAAATAGAATTAAGCTTAGAAATAACTGCCATGTTGACTTGATGATTCACATGTTTGTTTTATTGCTTATATGCTTATGTATTCCCTATTACCTTTTTGAAAGTTGGTGATGAATGTGAATCATGACTATGTGTATATCGCATGTGTTAGCGTAGTGTGTGGATTATGTTTTTTTTTTAGAATTGTTGGGATTGTGAAATATGTGACTTGAAACATGTGTTAAATGGACTATGCATGACATGTGACCTTGATGAAAGGATCTTCTGATTTGAATGTTATTGTGTAATACATCATTTAAAGCATACTTCGTGTGTGGATATGATGCTTTATTGAGATTACATTATGGTATGGTGGAATCAAAGCATATGGCATAGTATGATTCTTTGGACATGACATTACATGACATGACATGATATTGCATTTAGTACCCGAACCAGCGGGAGCGATCCGCGAAGGGACATGATATTGCATTTGGTACCCGAACCAGCGGGAGCGATCTGCGAAGGGACATGATATTTCATTTGGTACCCGAACCAATGAGAGCGATCCGTGAAGGGACATTGCATTACATGAGTTGACATGGACATGGTATAGATTTGACATGGTTGTGGCATAGAGTGGTGTGGGTGTTTCATGGGCATTGTCACAACATTGCATGGATAATATGGATGGCATGTGGATTATTGCTATTACGTGGCATGGACAATTTGGGAAGCATGGGGATTATTATTACTACATTGCATGGATAATATGGATGGCATGTGGATTATTGTTATTATGTGGCATGGACGATTTGGAAAGCATGTGGATTATTGTTATCACATTGCATGAATGATTTAGAATGCATGTAGAGATGAATGTACACTTGCACATACCACGCCTTAGATTATGTTAATGAGTTGGATGACATGTGGATTATTGCTAGTACATTGTATGCATGATGTTGAATGTCATGTAGATATAACTGTACACTTGCACATGCCACGCCTTAGATTATGTTCATGAGTTAAATGACATGTAGATTATTGCTAGTGCATTGTATGCATGACATTGAATGACATGTAGATATGACTGTACACTTGCACATGCCACGACCTTAATTTTGTTTCTTGCATTAGCATTATATTGTACCAGCAGTTGAGCTGACCCATTCGTGGGACAAACATTTCAGATGACGCTCCCGGCACTTGAGACTTGAAGAAGTCTTGCAGAGTGGAGGAGATATGAACTTAGGAGGATATTTGGCCCGTTGGGGCATGTTTTGTGATGCACGGGCTTAAGCCCGAATGATGTATTATATGTGTATTGACAGAAGTGAATGTAAGTTAAGTGAACCTGTTAGATTGTCCTTTATTTCTTTATTATTTTATTTTCCTGTTTCTTCGTCAGTCGCGCCTCGGGTTTGGTGGAATTCGGGGCGTGACAGTAGTATAATTCTGTTTCCCCTAAATTTTCTACCCAAATGGAAAGGAGATGAACTTTTTACTGGCATAAATTTCATTGGTAAAGGTCAAAAAGGTTTCTTGATTTTCTTGGGTTTTTTATGACATCATCAGGTGATAAGGTTTGTTATGCAAATAATAAGATTCGGAACAAAAATAATTTGTAGATTTCATTATTCCAATTAATAAGACTTGGAACAAAACAAATTTGTAGATTTTATTATTCTAAAATTAATGGGGTAATCTTTATAAATACATACCTACGTGTAGGGAAAAAGAAGAGATAGAGTGTCTTAGTGGATTTTCAGGGCATAATAGAACCACTAGGGTTATTCTGTGAGTGTTTTTTTTTAGTGTTGTAGGGATGTGAGGTCAACGATTATGAGTATTCTTTAGGTTTTAGTGTGGGTGTATGTGAGGAAAATTTGTATTTAATCAGTTATAAAATCTTCATACAAGTTTATAAGTTACAATTCTTTCCAAAAGTCTTGTTATGAAGCTTGTATTAGGTTTAGTTGAGTTTCACTATCAATAAACTACTATTCATTCAACATCGTGAAAACATGATCTAACCAAACTTAACTGCAATTGGATACTTCTCAAGATAAAGACATTATGATGATTACTATAAGAAAGGTACAAACACACATGTACGTCATGCATACATGTTAGGTGTATTTATAAGATGTGTGTGCGTTTAGTCTTTTACTATACAGTTCTCCAAGAGACTTATGTTTTAATGATAAATGGGTTAAACACTTTTTGTTTTGACTATAGGCTTAAAAAGTGTTCAAAATATGTTAGTTAATGTCCTTTAGGTACTTTTTTCATTTTTTTAATTCAAAATTGAATCATAGAAGAAAAACAATTCCTTGATCATCCAAATGCGTCAATGGCACATACGAATAACTGGTCCATCTGAACGTGTGTATTGGCCTGTCTAAACGCGTATCTTGTTTTAAAAAATTATATTGTTTATCCTAATCCGATTTTTACTAAGGTTTTTGTCTAATCTATTTATAATGTCGAATTTTGCATTGTATAATGACAGGATTTATCTTGTAAATAGAATATCTTACATTCATATAGAGTACAAATTCAAACGTTAGAATCCTTGTAAGGTTTTGTTCAAAACTTCTATTTCAATTCAACTATAGTCCTTTATCATAGAGGAAATTATGAGTTTTAATAAGACAGATCTTAGAAAACACTTGTAGATGCAGAGGGAGTTGCACACCAGGGAAAATGGATCTATAAGTAGTCAAATTATGATTGGAACAAATGTAGTTGCTGTAGAGACCTGAAAAATGAGAGTAATTTTTGGTTTTGTCGATAGGGTATGAATACCGAGGTAAATAATAAAAGTCACGATCTCAGGGAATTACGAAATTAGGAAAAATTAAGTACGAACAAATCGAGCCGATAAATATAATACCAAAAGAGACCGAGCTAGCATAGCAAGTTATGTACAATATAGGCACGTAGTTCGGGACGAACAGTGAGTCACCAATAGAGCAGTTAGGATAATTAAATATACGAGAAGTAGTTCCAAGTAAACCCGAGTACCCAAGATTACCGTACAATAATCGGATAGTACGAAAGATTTTACCCATATACCAGTATATATCTCGAAATACGTGTACAATGTGCACTTGTACATACAAGGATATATATATATAATGATATATATATATATATATATATCTATATGTAAAATAATATATGGAAATGTAAAATAATAATAATGATAAAATGTATATACATATGTGTGTTAGTGTATGTACACGAGTGTGGGTATAAATAAATGTATATTTATATATACATACATATATATATATATACACACATAAAACTCAACAATATGGGAATATATAAATACATGTAGTATAATATACATATATATATATATATATATATTACTAATGCATGCAAAGAAAAGGAAAAGCAAGAATAGAAATGAAAAAGAAAAAGAAAAAGAAAAATGGAAAGTGTGTGCAGCGTGTACAGCCTTGTAAAAGTGTGTGGTGTGTGTAGCAACATATAATATACGTATATAAAATATATACCAAGTGGACCAGAGAAACAGGAAAAGAAAAATAATAGAAAAGGGTGTCGGCAGCATTGGGTTGTTAGTGGTATGTGTGTGTTGTATTAGACAATATAGATATAATATATAATATGTCTAAAGTGAAGCAAGAAAAGAGAAAAGAAAACAAAGAAAAAGTAGAAACAGGAAAGTCAAGGAAAGGAGGCGTGTGAGCGGCGGTGAAAGATAGTAATATAAGTATATATATTTATGTGTGTGTGTGGCAGTAGCAGCAGGATAAGAAAAGTGAGCTGGTGTAGCGTGTAGCAGGAAAGAAAGAAAAAGGGAGAAGGAAATTAGTGCAGCAGGAAAATTTATATCCATATATATGTGTGTAACATGCAGCAGGTGTAGTGGTAGGAGAAGAATAAAAAGAAAAAGAAATAAAAGTCCACAAAGGGGACGGTACAACAGGCAGCGTGTACTGTGTGTGTGGTGTGTGTTTAGGTAACGTGGCAGCAGAGGGGTAGTACAAAAATGTAAGTATATATATATATATTTATATGTGTATGTTGTGACGGTGGAGCAGAGAGTTGGAACAACACCAGGCTTATCAGTATATATATCTATATGTATGTGTGTGGGTGTTAAACCAGAAGAAGTGGAGCAACAGGAGCTGCTGTTGCAAGATTGGTTACGGCAGTGGCTAGCATCGGATGGATTAGGAGACCTGATGCAGTTGCTGTGATAAAATGGAGAAAAGAAAAGAGAGAAAAAAATGGAGAAAAGAGAGTGAGAAAAAAGAGCAGCCGAGGGAGAGAGGGAGAGATTTGCGCAGCAGCAGCACTGCAACAGGGGCTGCTATTAGAGGACCTGAATTGGTTCCGGTGATAGACAGGAGCAGGACGTGAGGCTGATGCTGGGCAACTATGAACTGACCCTGATGATAAATAGAAGCAGTAGAGGCTCACGAGAAGAAGTGGTGCAGCTGCTGGAGCAGTAACGATATCAAGCGGATTTGGGGGTTGATTTGGCATTAAGAGAGGTGTTGTAGGAAGCTTGTATTTTGCTTGCCTTCACGTCAGATACTGGATTATCAAGTGAGTGATTCTAGCTTCCAAATTATCAACTATAACTACAAGATTTTGAATCTGAAATTGGGCATTGTTGAAAGCTATGGGAACTGTTGGAGGAGTCGTTGTGCTACGGGATTCTAGGGGGCTAATTTTTGGAAAACTACTAGGAGGACTGCTGTTGCAATCCTTGCAACTTGGAGAGTTGTTGGCTCCCTCGGCAAACATGGCTTAAGCCTAATTTGTCTTCTAATTAAAGAACAGCCTTAGGTGATCTAATTGGTTTGAAGAGTCGACAATAAATTAGTTATATAAGGAGTTTGAGCCAAGGCTAGGTTGAGATTACATCTAAAGTTGGTTCTGTCAGTTATGGGTTAGTTTGAGAAGGGCTCAAATCAGTTGGGTCATAATTGAGTTAGACCTCCAGTCTGTTGCTGAACCAGGAGCAGTTGTTAAATGAGGATTCTAGTGTCGATGGAAATGTCGACTACAACCAGTCAAAGGTTAGATTTAATTTTTGTTTAGCTAATTTAAATTAAAATAAAACTTTGTGAAATTATAATTATGCCCAAAAATTTTGGTTAATTGTGAATTGACCCAAGTAATAAAATAATATTTAATTTAAATAATTTAAAAGAAGAAATTACCAAAATGTCCCTAAGTCGGAAAGTAGTCAAACAGACTCCGATTAAAATAAAAGAATAGCGAATTTTTATTATTTCAAGATTTTTGGACTCAACCATGGAATCCAATTTTCGAAAAGATGTCTCAAGAAGTAAGAATCCTTAAAAGTGCAAAATGACCGTTTTACCCTTTTTAGCAGAAGTGCCCAAATTAAGTTTCGCAAAAGCCTAAGCCGACTTTCTTCGACATTTCGGACTCAATGGTAGAGTTTATTTTAGTAAAATAGAAACTCATGAAATAAAAGCATAAAATTTGATGAATAGCATAATTTAAGTAGCAATAGACTAAGTTATATTTCATGATTTTAGGAACACCGAAAGGCAAGGAGAAGGCAGTCTAAACCTTCCAGTTGGAGACAGTAAGAGGGACTGAGTTTTCATCGATTGGTTCGGTTGCACAGCGAACGCGACTCCCAAGGGTTGAGAAAAACTCTTCTAGGTATGATATTTTGCTAAGTAAGAAATAAAATTAAGTTTAGGAGTGACTTCCATGTTGATTTAATGATTCGTATGTTTATTCGATTGTTTATGTGCTTATGTGTTCCTTGTTATTTCCTTAGGAGTTTGGTTAAGTGATAAACGTGAACCATGATTATATGTGTGTTCCACGTTTGGCACAATGTGTGATTTATGTTCTTTGAAAATTGTTAATATTATGAATATGTAACTTGAGCATGCATTTGAATGGAATATGTATAGCATGCACACATGAGGAAGGAATTTTTTGATTTGAATGTTATTGTTTAATGCATTATTTAAAGCATGCTCCATGTGTTGGTAAATTGCTTCATTGAGACTGCATTATTGCATAGTCGAATTAAGGCATATTGGTATAGTGTGATTCTTGAAAGCATAGTGTGGGTTGAGCATGTGGTGCTATGCATTATGAGGGTGTAGATCCTATGGTGAAAAACCTAAAATTGGTCATTGCATTGGTGCCCAGTATCCAATGGATGTGGTCCATGAATGAGGCATTGGTACTCAGGATCCATCGAAAGTGAATCTGTAAACGAGACATGGGTGTAGCATAGAGTTTGCATGGGTGTGTCACGCATACTGCCTTTGTATTATGTTGATGAATTGGATGGAATGTCACGCCCTGAATTCCCTATCGAACCCGGGGATGCGACTAAAGCAAAATAAAAGAAGAAAATAACTAGACGAATAAATAAATAACTTACAATTTAACTAATTTAGATACAAGCCTACATACATTCCTGTTTTAAAAAAAAATTTCGGCAGAACCTCCTTTGTTTTTCGAGCCTTTTTCCCCCTAATAATCACAATACAACATATATATACAAACACATCACAATCCATCCTCACTCGATGGCCACAATCTTATCAAAGTTAAATATACATCGCCTAATTATACAACCGAAAATATACAACCATGATACAACATATATGTCATTGGGCTTAAGCCCGTACATCACAAAACACGCCTCTCGGGCCAAATATCCATCTACAGTCAAGTCTCCTCCACTTGGCTAGACTTCCTCAAGTCTCAGGTGTCGGGAGTGTCATCTGAAATATGGTTCCTACGAATGGTTCAGCTCAACTGCTGGTATGGTACAATACTAATGCAAGGAACAAAATTAAGTCGTGGCATGTGCAAGTGTACATGTATATCTACATGCCTCCCTAATCATGCATACGATGTGATGGCAATTTATATAATGCATCCATACAAAATCAATATCACATTCATCAATTTCTACAATGCGATGTCAACATGCGTGACGCACACATGCAACTCTATGTCACCCATGTCCCACTTCACGGTCCGCCCCCGTCAGCCCGTGGGTACTGATGTTGGCCAGAATTTGGGTTTTTCACCACAGGACCTTCGCCCTCATAATGCACAGCACCTCGTGCTAACCCACACTGTGCTTTCAAGGAATCACACTATGCCAATATGCCATGATTTTATCATGCAACAGTACAGCTCAAATGAAACATCACTTTCATAAGCATGTGCAACATGTTTTAAATAATGCATCGCAATTAAGATCAACGATAGCATTTAAATCATAAGATTTCATCCACAAATCCATGTGTCATGCTCGATCAATCTCAACACTTATGCAAATCCACCTGTCACAATATCAACAATCCTTCTAAAACATAAATCACATATGATGACAACTCAAGAAGTAAATCCTAACTCCTAAATAATCATGAAGAACACGGAAGCACATAAACAATCAACTCAAAATGTCTCAAAGCAAGAACTCCTATGTGATCTTCTATCATCAGATAAGCACAAAAATCATCCAAACAATATGCACATCAATCCTAATTTAATCATATTCCTTACTTAGCAAAGTACCATAACTGATCGGGTTATCTCAACCCCACTAAGCTGTGTCCACTATGCAATCCAATCAAACAGGTTAATCTTTATTCCACGGTTCAGAAGTTGAAGAAAACACACTGGCAGGTTGATCGAGTCGGCCAACCATTTTAAATCCAGTTTCATCAGCTTCTTCAGCCTTTTTCCCTCAAGTAGATGATGATCTTGACAGATTCTGTCCTTTTATCATCCCATCCATCTTATCATCCCATCCATCAGATATTGAAGAACTTTCCCTTCCTCTCATCAGATTACTGTCTAGTTCTCTGTTGCAGGGTCCTCACTTCCAATTTGAGTTGCTCATTTTAAACATACATAAAATTCAAACAACAACAACTTCACACATCCAAATCACGCCTATGAGACCATGCCTCAATCCAAACTGCTGTAATCTCCCTTACAATGTCATCAGAACACCCACAAGTTCAATCATCACATCACGCCTCAATCCAATCTAAGCCAATCCAACCGACATCCACACATATACATTTATATATGCCACACCCCTGTAACACCAACATCAGCCCCTATTCTCCAAGACCAACTCAAGGTCATTGCCACAATCACAACTTTACTAAATCCTCACGACAGAATCCTCTCTCACCAACATACTACACAAACACAAACACAACAATTATATATTTATATATATAGATCTATACTTACCACCTGCCGCGACACATATATACGTATATACCTAAATCTGTTGCTCCATGGTCAGACAGCAGTTCTGCCGCTACACTGCTACACATTTCCTTCCAATTCAACACAATACAGACATACACTCTGTACTCAGTTCAAAAACTGAATGATCAGAAGTCTCCCCTGTTTCGATCTGCGGCTCCGTCATCACCCCCCTATCGCAACTGTAGTAATAATCCCCTGTTCGCTATTGAAGCGGAGGAACAAAGGAATCCCACAGCCGTAACATCCACATAATTTCCATGCCGTATCAGAATTCCCCTTTTTCTAACACATACACACACACACATATATATATATACCCATGTATCCTTGCTGCCATTTACCCAATCCCTCAATGCAATCAACAACCCAACTACAGAAAGATTCAACAAAGCAACAAGAAATCGACACTTGATCGAACCTCGTGAGACAATCCGTTCCATAAAACTCGCGTTTGAATCCCAATTCCCAACTTCACCTCCAAACATAGGCGCGGTCAGATCAACAAAATCAGACCGACCCAAGCCCAACCTGACAGATCAACTCAGTTCTGAAATCTAACCAACACTGCCGTTACTCCTCTACCTTCTTCCCGAACTGCCATAAATATATATAATGTATCGATCTCCTCTACCACTGCACACACAGTAGTAATAACCGAGCTCCCAACAGAAACCATAGAAGAACAAGCAGTCGACCCTCAATTTAAATCACAAACCAATCAAACGGACCGACTTAGTCGTTGTCCCTCCATTTCCTCTATTCTCAACGAAAACGGCACAAACAGAGGAAATCCACAAAACTGTATCACCCACACGTAATTCCGAGCTATATCAAAACCCACCACCTGAACAAGAAACCCAACGCCTAAATCGACTGAAGCCATCCATTCCGTATTCACAGAACTCTCACCTTTCCGATCAACAACTCTCGCTGCCACGCTGAGACAATCGTCTCCTCCGCCGTTGCTAATCCCAAACCCATTGTTGTTGAAACCCATCCTCCATCGCTTCTGCGTGTTGCCCCTTTCTTCTCTCTTCCTTCTTTCTCTCCTTTTCTTTTTCTCTCACTCTCTGTATTATTTTTCTCTTCTCCACCGACTTAGAGATAACCTACGTTTAACACACACCACACACTACACAATACATATCCCAAGGCTACCGACACTTTCCCTTTATATATATATATATATATATATATATGTATATGCAATATAGCATTACCGTATTAATATTTTATTCCCCAAAATATTATAAAATACTACTAAATTTGTCATAAAGTTGGGGCTCAATTTAATTGTTTATTTACCACTATTGGTTCTCGTTCGGGTCCCATATTATATTCTTATAATTAATGATTCGTCGCAATCCCATGGATTTATTCTTGCACTCGGTAAACCGGTTTAACTATTTGTTTTTTTTTTTTTTTTTTCAAGTCTCTACATGGAATGTAGATTATAAATGTACACCTGCACATGCCACGCCTTAATTTTGTTTCTTGCATTAGCATTGTGTCATACCAACAATTGTGCTAACCCATTCGTGAGATATCATATTACAGATGACACTCCCGGCACTTGAGACTTGAGGAAGTCTTGCAGAGTGGAGGAGACATGAACTTAGAAGGATTTTTGGCTCTTGGGGCGTGTTTTGAGATGTAAGGGCTTAAGCCCAAATGACATGTGAACGATATGTTTATGGGATGTGCTTTATGTGTTTATATGTTGAAGAAAACGAATGCTTGTCTAATTGAATCCATTAGATTATCTTTTATTTAACTTATTTCATTCACTCCCCCGGGTTCGTGGAAAATCGGGGCATGACAGTTGTGGTAAAGGAACGGCTAATAGGTACAATCGTCTAACAAGAGAGAAACAGGTTAGGACTATAGTCTAATTAACTAGTAATAAACTACTAGAAAATTAGTAATTAGTAGCTGATATTTGTGTTTTGTATGAGTTTCCTTATATTGGATCTGTTCTCTAGCATCATGGGTTTTCTTCCCCGATAAAAGTTTCCCACTATATATTTTGGTGTCTTTTTTTTTTGTGATTATGCTCTTTATTATTGAGATTTTTATTAATTTAAAGTGTCAGAAAACATTATTTTAACATTATTCGACATTCCAAACTCAATGGCAAAGACTATTTTGGCAAATAAAGCCCCGAAGATGGTGAAGTGACAATTAGAATAATTTTAGATATGTCCTAAGTATATAGTTAAGGTATATAGTTAAGTTACCAAATAGACTTCGAAAGAATAGAAAAAGGCATACCCAATGTTTTTAGGTGCTTTGGACCCAATGGTAGGGTCTAATTGAGCATTTGGGAATCAAAAAATGGTCCCAGAAGAATATAAAAAAATTACAACCATGACAAAGTTATTTAAGATCCAAAAAAGGCTAAGATAAGGTTTTCAAATGTTTCGGATCCAATGGTGAGGTCCATTTAGGTAAATTAGATCCCAAAATATAGAAAACATAAATTGTAAAATGATGAATACATCATAAAGACTTAATTAAACTACTAGAATAGTATGGAAAATATAGAGAGACCTATACCAATGATTCTAGGAGCCTCTGAGTCCAAAAATGAGCTTTGTTTAAGCTAATTAGGTACTTAAAGATGGGAGACAAAAATGATAAAATTATCATATGAACTCAGAAAGTAAAAAGGGGACCTACCTTAAAGTTTAAAGACCCCTATAACTCAAAAATGAAATATGTTTAGGCAAATCGAGTGCGGAAAAGTATATGACATAAAAGGATAAAATTACCAAAATACCCTTAAAGGATAAAGTAAGTCATTAAATGAACTAAGAAGCATCAGGAACCCTAATTAAAGTATGTAAGGTGTCTCATAATTAGTAAGACTAAGTTCAAAAGGGACTAAAAACATTAAGTAGGCAATGGTTAAGCGAAGATATGTGTTGGTCCGATATCAATATGTTCTTGTCATGCCCCGAATTTTCATAAACCTGGGAAGTGAGTGAAATGAATTAAGAAAAATAAATAAAGACAATTAAATGGGTTTAATTGATTACACGTTTATTTCCCCATATTTTTCCAAAATTAAGAATGAAAATTTGTTACTAGACTTACCCAAGGTAGGTTTCAAATGCCAATCAAATATCTCCCCCAACCAATAGCCAAAATTAGTCTAAGTCATGTCCAAGTATGGCTTACAAGATAGCCCCAAAATGTCTCAAAATATGCCTTGAAACAATGGTCCAAATGGGCCTCAAATGCCCTAAGACATAGGCCACGAATAGGTAAAAAATTCTACCAAACTTTGTCTAAGGAAGTGGCCAAACATGGTCTATAAGAGTAGCCAAACATGGCCCAATAAGGTGACCAAGCATGGCCCATAAGAGTAGCCAAACATGGACCAATAAGGTGGCCAAACATGGCCCAAAAGGGTGGCCAAACATGGCTTAAATGATGACCAAGGACTGGAATCAAGGAGGTGTCAAGCTGGGCGCACAGGTGGCTACGCGTGCATGCGCGTGCAAGGTGGATACGGCACGGCGTAGGGCGTGTGGTAGGCACGCGCAGGGGCGTGCGTCGAGGGGCTGGGCTACTGCTGGGCTATTGTTTATTGCTATAGTATTCCAACAGCTAAAATGGTACAGTGCCAAAATTCTAACTTTGGCCTAAAATCTTGATTTTGACATTTTCACACCCATTTCAATTTATTTCATCACCAAACTTGGTGTGGGGCCTTATAACATGTAAAATGACCATTTTACCCTTTTTTCCTTATTTTCCTACCTTAAGTAAATTTTGACTAACTTGCCACAAGTCTCCTCTTATGCCTCTATTTTCATTTCTTTACCTTTTTTTTTCCTCTTAATTCATTTAATTCCTTACTTAGAAAGTCTAGGCAAGCTCTCTTGCCCCACTCAACCTAATTACCATATATTAAAAAATTCCAACATAGTTTTCTTTGTTCATTAACCATTTTCCATCATCCCATTCTTCCTCATCAGCCTTCTCAACACCAACAACACCTAATAGAACATTTATTATACAACTTCCTATTTCTAATATTCACAAGTACATTTTAAAAAAAACAAGAACTACATGGAGCTCCATGCTTCTCATTTATATTCAATACATAATTTCATACAATCCATCATAAAATGAAGTTCATAACTTACACAATATCTAAGTTTTAAACATGAAATAATCTTCATAGGACTTATGCCCTTATACAACCAAAAATATGCCCCAAGGGCTAAATATCCCAACTTCCATTCCATACACCCAATGCATGCCAAAAGAAGCACCTAGGATTTTCCAAGCCTTATGTTTTCTCGTTCTCACTTGAAATCATATCCCGTATAGGGTGAGCACAATGACCCAATATGACATAATACTAATATAAAGAATAAAGTTAAGGCATGGCATGTGCAAAGTGTACATTTATAAACTATATGCCTTTCAATTTATCAATACAATGCAATGCCAATATGCATGACACACACATGCAACTTTATGCCACACCCATGTCTCGCTTTACGGTCCTTCTATGTTGGAATGCGAGTACCAATCGTCTGTCTCGCTTTACGGTACGTCTCCGTTGGACCGCGAGTACCAATGGCCAATTTTGGATTTTTCACCACAGGATCTGCACCCTCATAATGCATAGCACCAATGTGCTCAACACGTCATGTTTTCAAAGATTCACATATGCCAAGATGCCTTGATTTTTCTATGCAATTTTAATAGAGCATTTAATCAAACACATGGTGCATGCCTTAAATAATGCATTATACTTAAGGCAACCATAACTTTTGAATCACAAAAATTTGTCTACATGAAACCTAGCATGTAATCTAATCAATTACACATATAAACATATCACATATTCACAACCTTACCAAATTCTCAAAGATTACAAAATACATAAAGTACCAACATATTGACTAAATCATAACTTTTCAACTATAAGACTTTGTTTATATGAACATAAGCTAGAATGCAATAAATTATACATATAGTCATATTACATGTTCATCACTTCAACAAATTCCCAAAGAATGCATAGGTACATAAGGTAACAACCCTAGGTTTTCAAAGTAACTATAAGTTAGGTGGTTCTCTAATAATAAATAAGCATGTAAGTCATACAATTAACATAGAAAAACACTCTTAAACTTATCCATATTCTTTACTTAGCAAAATATCATACCTAAAAGGGTTTTTCTCAACCCTAGGGAGTTGTACTCGCTGTGCAGTCGAACCAATCAATAAGAATGTAGCCCTTGACATGGGGAAGAACTTCCTAGAAAGAAGCCTTGTGAAATTCGAAGCCTAGAGATGAGTTTTGGAAGGTAGAAAGTTGGAAAAACCTAGGTTTTCTTCACATTTTTCTTCATGCATGACCTACTACTATATTCTCAGACCAATTCTGAGAAATTTATGTCTCAAGTATTGTATTTATACTCAAGGGGCTAAGGGGTAAAAAGACCCTTTTGCCCTTAATGAGTCGCGGGACCCCGTTACACTACAACCCATCGCGAAATGCCTTAATTCGACATTGTACTTTAACCAAAGTTCTTAAAATCATTTTAAATTATATTTTTCCAAAAAACTTATTTTGGCCCGTTGGCAGATGCGACCGGGTCCACCCGGGATGCCCTTTTGGTCCATTTTTTAAACTGTCTTTGATTAGGCTCAAAATCTCACAGGAGGTGTATTTTAATATTCTAAGCATATTTTGCTTCTATGAAAAATTTCAAATATGCTTCTAAACATGACTTATATCTAATGATGCATGTGTAGTGCCCTACCAGCGAACAGTGCTTGAATAGTGCCTTACCGGCAAAAACGAAAATGTCACGCCTCGAATTTCCACGAACCCGGGGGGTGAGTGAAACAAAATAAGAAAAGTAAACCAAAGATAATCTAATGGATTCAATTAGACAGGTATTCATTCTCATCAATACATAATAGGTAAAGTATAGTCAATACACATATTGTTCATGTCATTATGGCTTAAGCCCTTACATCTCAAAACGTGCCCCCAAGGGCCAAATACACTTCTAAATCCTTTTCCTTTCTTTTTGTCAAGATCTCATCAAATCTCATGTAGCATGGGCATCATCTATAATATGGTATCCCACGAATGGGTCAACTCCACTACTCGTATAATATAATGCTAATGTAAGGAACAAAATTAAGGCGTGGCATGTGCAAGTGTACAATTATATCTACATGCCTTCCAACTTATCAATACTATGCAATAAAAATATGTGTGACACACCCATGCAACTCTATGCCATACCCATGTCTCGGTTTCACGGATGACTCTTGATGGTCAATCGAGTACCACACTTGTTTCACGGACCGCTCTCGTAGGATCAAGCAGGCACCGATACACTGGCCAAATTTTTGGATTTTTCACCACAAGATCTACACCATCATAATTCATAGCACCAAGTGCTCAACCCACACTATGCTGTCAAGGAATCACATCATGCCAATATACCTTAATTCCACCATGCAATAATGCAACCTCAATGAAACATTTTATCCACACATGAAGCATGCTTTAAAAAATGCATTTCACTTAAAGCAACAATAACATTTAAATCACCCAGATTCCTTCCTCATGTGTACATGTTATACATATTCCATTTAAGCACATGCTCAAGTTACGTATTCACAATCTTAACAATTTTCTAAAAACATAAATCACACACTACACCAACACATGAAATACACATATAGTCATGGTTCACGTTTGTCACTTAACCAAACTTCCAAGGAAATAACAAGGAACACATAAGCACATAACAATCGAATAAACACATGAATCAATAAATCAATATGGGAATCATTCCTAAACTTAATCCTATTCCTTACTTAGCAAAATATCATACTTGATGTGTTTGTCTCAACCCTAAGAAGTCATGCTCGCTGTGCAACTGAACTAACAGTGAGAATGTAGAAGGTCAGATCGCCTTCTCCTTGCCTTTCTGTGTCCCTAAACTCAGTCCACTGCCACTTGAATTATGCTATTCATCAAATTTTATGCCTTTATTTCATGAGTTTTTATTTTCCTAAAATAGACTCTACCATTGAGTTCGGAACGTCGAAGAAATTCGGTTTAGGCTTTCGCGGAATTCAATTTGGACATCGGCACTAAAAAGGGCAAAATAATCATTTTACACTTTTACCTGTTCTAGCATCTCAAGGCCTCTTTTCACAAATCGGACTCCACGGTTTAGTCCGAAATGCTTGAAATAATAAAAATTCATTATTTGTTTACTTTAATTGGAGTTCGTTTGACTGTTTTTTGACTCAGTGGCATTTTTGTAATTTTTTTTAATTTTTAATTAATTAATTAAATTAATAATTAATTAATATTTTATTCAGGGGGGGTCAAACTATAATTATTAAAAGTTCTGGGGTCAAAATCTGAATTTCTCCAAACTCTTGGGCTAATTCGTAAATTTAGGAATTACTATTCCTATTGAGAGTAGCCAAACAGTGGCTAAGTCCCCAAAACAGGGATAAAATATCCCTATCTTTAATTTCAATTTCAATTTACTAAACCTGTAGCCAAACACTCCTAATCTCATTTTAATTTATAACATGCGTCTGACACGTGTGGGTGGGTTGGGTCTAACCGACCCAACCCGAACCCAAGACCCTGAACAGTTTCCTTCTTCCACGACTTTCCG
Organism: Nyssa sinensis; assembly: GCA_008638375.1. NCBI lineage: Eukaryota > Viridiplantae > Streptophyta > Magnoliopsida > Cornales > Nyssaceae > Nyssa > Nyssa sinensis. Next base: position 17,758,052 of record CM018043.1, read on the forward strand.
GTGGGGTTTCGGCGGGTCTCCAATGTCTTTTCCGACACCGGCGACCTTATTCTGATCATTTTTCTCCCCTTTCTCAATGTCATTTTCTTCCTCTTCCCTCAAGGATCTCAACCCTAACCCTATTTCCCCTCAACTACTTTCCAATATTCACAAATAGGGAGTTAAACCTCTCTGGCCAACCTTTTCCTTTCAGTTTCATGACTGTTCCCCCATTGTTTTAACCCCATTCTTTTTCAAATCATTTTCTGTACTTAAGAGGAACATTTCCTCATGATTTAAACAAGTTTTTAAAGCACTCATCCCACACACTCGATTATCTCTTTCTACCTGCAACTCCACTTTTCTAATTCATTTGTTCATCATTTTTCTTGATTCTTTTTTGCAATTTATCTACGTTTCATGCTCTATAAAACCTCATAAATCGAACTAATTATCATGCTTCAAAATTTTAAAAACAGGACTGAGCCACTCACTAAGTTTTCTGGGTTTTTCTGGTGCAGTCCCTCTCTTCCTCTTCTCCTTCCTTTTTGGTTCAAGTCTCTGAATCTCCCAGTGTCTCACAACCTCTCCAACTCAACCTCTCCCTTTCTGATTTTCTCTCTAACCAATGCACATAATTTTCATATACATAAGGGTATATACATACCCTCACGCAACCACCAGCAGCAGCCCTACTACCCCTGACTTCTTCTTCTTTTCCTTCCCATCAGAATGCAGCTTTGCATTTAATGCATTGCTTGCATTTTGGTTTTTCTATATATATATATATATATATATATATTATATTACACACACCATACACACACGGTCAGTCCTCACACACACACACACATCCACTTGCACACACAGCTGTTGTGCACATTGTGTGTATATATATATGTGTGTGTGTGTATATATACATATATTTAAACACATGTATATATATATATATACATAACATATAATATTGTACACATATACCTACATACATATACCATACACCATTGTACACAATGCATACATACACACATATTTATTTAAATGAAAAGTTTATTCCCAAAAAAAAAAAAAAAATTCTGATATCTACATCCTTCCCCCCTTAAAGAAATTTTATCCCGAAATTTAAAATTATACATCAATGAACAAACAATTCAGGGATATATAGCACGGATCTTAGCCTCACGTTCCCAAGTAGCCTCCTCGACCCCATGATGGTTCTAACGAACCTTGACCAAATGGATGGTCCTGCCTCGCAAAACTTGGTCCCTCGAGTCCAATACCTCTACTGGTCTCTAATCATAAGAAGCGTCGCCCTCTAATTAAAGATCTACCCAATCTAGTACATGTGAGGGGTTAGGCTCGTACTTCCTCAACATCGACACATGGAAGACATCGTGAACCCCAGATAGCTGTGGCGGTAATGCTAGCTTATAGGCCACCTCACCAACCTTCCCAAAGATCTCAAATGGGCCTATAAACCGCGACGACAGCTTCCCACTACGCCCAAATCTCCTCAATCCTCGCCGTGGGGCTACCTTGAGGAACACATGTCCCCCAACATCAAATAATAGAGGTCGTCGCCTCTTGTCTGCATAACTCTTCTAGCGGCTTTGTACGGTCAATAGACATTGTCTAATCACCTGTATCTTATCCGTGGTCTCACAGACTATGTCTGGCCCTAAGGCAGCTATCTCCCCTACCTCAGTCCAACTTACTGGTAAACAACACGATCTACCATACAATGCCTCAAGTGGTGCCATCTCAATGCTAGACTGGTATCTGTTGTTGTATGCGAACTCTACTAAGGCAAGGTGATCCTCTCAGCTACCCCTGAAGTCCATAACACAGGCTCTGAGCATGTCCTCTAGGATCTGAATGGTACGCCCTGACTGATTGTCAGTCTGAGGGTGAAAGGCAGTACTAAACTATAGCTGGGTCTTTAAGGCTGCCTGTAGGCTCTACCAAAACTATGCAGTAAAACGTGGGTTCCTGTCTGAAACAATGGATATGAGAACCCCATGTAGTTATACTATCTCTCGGATATACAACCTACTAAGGACATCCGACGAATTGGTCGTTCTAATCGGTAAGAAATGGGCGGACTTCGTCAACCTGTCTACAATAATCCAAACCGCATCGTGACGCCTAGGTGACTTCGAAAGGCCCATCACAAAATCCATAATAACATGCTCCCACTTCCACTAGGCCACTGGCAATGGCTGTAACAAACCCCCAAGTCTCTGGTGCTCAGCCTTTACCTGCTGGCACGTGAGACGTCTAGACACAAACTGCACCACATCTGCCTTTATCCCCGTCCACCAATACTAGCGGCATAAATCATGATACATCTTAGTGCCCCCCTAGGTGCACTGCTAGGCATGAATGATGAAAATTTCTAAGGACATCAGCCCTAAGAGACTCTGGAACAAAGACTCTACCCCTATATCTCAAGCCAAGGTCAGCATGAACTGTCCACCCCTCAAATCCCTCAGGACTACCAACTCATGCTCTAATCTGCTCTGCCTCTGTGTCTTGTAGCTGTGCCTCAATATCCCTGCTCAATAGCGAAGGCTGTGTACACATACTGAACAGTATGGCATGTCCCTTAGACTCGGCAAGCTCTAAGTCAAACTCTCCAATGTCCCCCATCATCTCCCACTCTCTAATAGCAATGCTAGCTACCACTCTACCCTCCTGCATCAACACACGGCCTAATCCCTCTTATAAAGCATCATAGTAAACGGTATAGCCCATACCTCCCTCAGGGATAATCAACACTGGCGCTGAAGTCAGCCTTCTCTTTAGCTCCTGAAATGGCTGTTCACAGTCATCTGTCCACTCAAATCTAATGCCCTTGCCCGTCAGACGAGTCATCGGCGTGGCAAGACGAGGAAACCCCTCTACAAACCGATGATAGTATCCTGCCCATCCCAAGAAACTTTGAATCTCAAACACGCTCTTCGGAAAAATTTTGAAAGATCAATACAAAATGCATTGTATCATGGAGACGTGCAACCTTACCTATGGATCCTTCACCTCTCTCTCAGCCAGGCGATGTGGAATGCATTACCCTCTCTCATTACCCTCTCTCATTACCCTCTCCCTTGTAGGCTCAGCCTCACCGGCGGGCATGCAGCGACGTGTAGACATCTCCACATTCCCTACTAGGGTCTGGTTTTGATCCCATTTGTAACAACCCACTCCACATGGCACAACGCATAATGAAATCCTCAAACATGTTGGCTTATCAATGCTAGTCTTTCAATTCCACTCAAGCATCATAACCCACCTCAATAATTCAACGCAATAAAATACTTAATGCCCACAAGGGTACCTCAAAGTCTCTCACACATGTGATGACCATCTAACTAACCTCAAATCAAGCCAAGTAATTATTTAATAATCCATCACAATGTCATCAATACATCACCTGCACTACAATGTAATTCAATAACCTAATATCCTCCAAGTTCACTCTAACTCATCATCGTTCAAGTTAATATATTTAACTAAAGTCTCATAACAATTTGAACCCTTAGTGAAACTCTTCACCAATTTCAACTATGAATATATACATTTATCCTTACACATATGTATTAAAACACACATATATATAAACATGTTTAAACATACTCTTATGCACGCATTAATAACAATCAGTCTGTATAAAATCATAGTCGTAGTGCTATTATAGGTACTAAACTAGCATGCATATATAGAATCAACAAGCAATATTCAATAGCTAACACGTAGCCTACCATATCAGTACCCAAGTATAAGATCTATCCAAGAATATACATATACATAAATAAGCATACAACCTGTTATACAGGTAACTAGGCATACATCTAACCTTATGGATATTTAGGCTTATAGCCTATCTCACAGACAATAAGCACATAGTCTACCTCTTAATTTCACTCGGTCTACTGCATAGATATAAGCATCTAGTCTCAATTCATCAATAATCAAGCATACCATATATCATATAAATTTTTCACACACTAAAGTAACGAGTACTCATCTAATCACGTACTCCAAACCAGTCCAATCAACTTAAAGTCCAACCCCTCCTAACTCATAATAAAGTCAATCTTAAAAGGATCCACGACACCCCGTGAAATGAAGAAACTATCTCCCTCAAGAGTACTCACTGTCACTCCCCCCTGTAGCAGTCTATACTCGCCCAAAATGCAAATAACCAATCTATCTCCAATATAATACCAAAACTAGACATGTCAAGTAGAATGAAATTAAAAGAAAGAATGTGATCAACTATCTCAATCAAGTAACCTCTACAGATCCTTGTCAATATTAGACTACCCCCAACTAGGGTGTCAACATGCAATGGCGGATCTAACCAATCTATGTCCAACCCCAATGTCATGGTAGATACGAATGAATGAGATGTACTCTAGTCTACCAATATGCTGGCCCATGAACTAAATACAAGGGATGTACCTCGAATCACAGAAGGTCCAGGAGTAGATGCCTCTGGTGTGGCTACTGCATAAACATGACTCTGTGTAGTCTGATCTTGCCTACCACTCCCCCTCTGTCCCTGCTGGTCACCACCCCCTTGACTGGGAATCCCAATGCTCAATGTTGTAGGTGTGGGCTAAAAATATAGTGTCGGTGGTCCATGGTCTAACCGTGGCTGTGGCAGAGGCACCTGAGTATACTGATAGTAATGTGGCCTCTGTGAACTTTGCGAAGTCTATCCCTAAGGACAATTGGGCCTCTCATGGCCCGTCTGGTGGCAGGTATAACAAAGCTGGGGTGCTCTCCACTCCTGACCCTGTATAGGAGGTGGAAGTAATCCCTGGCTAGATCCAATCCCCTGTCCCTAGCTGTAGTCCCTCTGAGGGCAAGTGGCCATCTTATGGCCAGGCTGCCTACACCGAGAACAAATCAGGGGTCTCTGGGATACCCTCTCTTAAGAAGCAGTAGGTATAGTAGGTTGGGGGGCTAGAGATTGAATGAGTCTCTGCTGTGTCTGTGTAGAAGAAATTCGAACTCAGTACCTCTTCGGTGGTCTCCTACCAGAGTATGTCAGGGTGGGTGTAGGTGTCTGTACAGAAGAAGTACGAACTCGGTACCTCTTCAGTGGTCTCCTACCAGGGTACACTGGGATTGGCACAGGTTTCTGTACAGAAGAAACACGAACTCGGGACCTCTTCGATGGTCTCGTTGGAACTCCCTTTAGAGACATGTGTCTGTAAGCTCAAGGAGAAAAATTAATACTCTTTTCCCATTAGACATAGGTGTTAAAAGAACACTAAGCAGGTACTTGTCAACACTTCACACTTCACAAGTAACGAATCTGATATGTTATGACACACTTGCTTAATCGACACTTATATAACTTATGCCAATCATCTCATTCTATTGTTTACACTAAACGATTAACACCGAGTTCTAACATAGCCTTTTTGTAAGGAAGGAATTCATTTAAACGATACGATATATGCATACTCTAGTCATGCTAGTGTTCAACCAGCCTACCAATACCCAACCCTAAGTGAATGCCATCCAAAAATAATACATCTCTCCACAAAGGAGTTTCACACAAGAATATCTCTATATCCGCTATCCAGTCCATACACAAAAAAAAATTTCCACAAGTCTAAATTCTTATCTTAGCATTCTAAGATCTTATGTGTCTTTTAATTTACGGTTTACTACCCCACTGGCATTTGTTCATTTAAGTTTTTTTTATAATTCTTTCATTATTTCTTACTTTTATAGTTAGGTAATAACCCTTCATGGATCACAACTCCTTTTGTTACTGGCTAATAGGGCGTCATCCATCAACTGTAATGCAAGACTTGAGACCAATCCAGTTTGTATAAATATCGTAGTCATAGTACTATAACCCAAGAATATCGGGTACTAACCTAGCATACACACATATATATATGAGAACACAATCGGTCAAGTAGATAACTAGGCCCACGGTCTATCTTATAAATAACCAGGCATACTGCTTACCGTATAGATAACTAAGTGCACAACTTATATCTCAAATAACTAGGCATACGACCTATCCCATAAAAAATACGGTCTATCACATAGACATGAGTTTCTAATCTTAGTCAGCCATTAAATCAAACAATCACACACTTTCAGTCAATCGGGAAGCCAAGTATAGTGCATACACATGCACACCAATGCAACACATGCACATAAAATGTACCACCCAAACTAGTCCAAATAACTTAAGGTCTAAACTTTCTCCCACTATCCTCAGGTGTTCGAACCTATGCTCTGATACCACGTTGTCACGCCCCGAATTTCCACGAACTCGGGGGGTGAGTGAACCGAAATAAGAAAAGTAAACGAAAGATAATCTAATGGATTCAATTAGACAGGTATTCATTCTCATCAATACATAATAGGTAAAGTACAATCAATACACATATTGTTCATGTCATTATGGGCTTAAGCCCTTACATCTCAAAACGTGCCCCCAAGGGCCAAATACACTTCTAAATCCTTTTCCCTTCTTTTTGTCAAGATCTCATCAAATCTCATGTAGTAGGGGCGTCATCTGTAATGTGGTATCCCATGAATGGGTCAGCTCAACTACTGGTATAATACAATGCTAATGCAAGGAACAAAATTAAGGCGTGGCATGTGCAAGTATACATTTATATCTACATGCCTTCCAACTCATCAATACTATGCAATAGAAATATGCGTGACACACCCATGCAACTCTATGCCACACCCATGTCTCGGTTTCATGGATCGCTCTCGATGGTCAATCGAGACCACACCTAGTTTCACGAACAGCTCCCGTCAGATCAAACAGGCACCGATACACTGGCCAAATTTTAAGTTTTTCACCACAGGATCTACACCATCATAATGCATAGCACCAAGTGCTCAACCCACACTATGCTGTCAAGGAATCACATCATGCCAATATACCTTAATTCCACCATGCAATAATGCAACCTCAATGAAACATTTTATCCACACATGAAGCATGCTTTAAAAAATGCATTTCACTTAAAGCAACAATAACATTTAAATCACCCAGATTCCTTCCTCATGTGTACATGTTATACATATTCCATTTAAGCACATGCTCAAGTTACGTATTCACAATCTTAACAATTTTCTAAGAACATAAATCACACACTTGCACCAACACATGGAATACACATATAGTCATGGCTTCACGTTTGTCACTTAACCAAACTTCCAAGGAAATAACAAGGAACACATAAGCACATAACAATCGAATAAACACATGAATCAATAAATCAATATGGGAATCATGCCTAAACTTAATCCTATTCCTTACTTAGCAAAATATCATACTTGATGGGTTTGTCTCAACCCTAAGAAGTCATGCTCGTTGTGTAACTGAACTAACAGTGAGAATGTAGAAGGTTAGACCGCCTTTCTCCTTGCCTTTCTGTGTCCCTAAAACCACGAAATATGACTCAGTCCATTGCCACTTGAATTATGCTGTTTATCAAATTTTTTGCCTTTATTTCATGAGTTTCTATTTTCCTAAAATAGACTCTACCATTGAGTTTAAAACGTCGAAGAAATTCGGTTTAGGCTTTCGCAGAATTCAATTTGGACATCGGCACTAAAAAGGGCAAAACAGTCATTTTGCACTTTTACGTGTTCTTACATCTCGAGGCCTCTTTTCACAAATCGGACTCCCCGGTTGACTTTGAAACGCTCGAAATAATAAAAATTCACTATTTGTTACTTTAATCGGAGTTCGTTTGACTGTTTTTTGACTTAGTGGCATTTTTGTAGTTTTCTTTTATTTTTAATTAATTAATTAAATTAATAATTAATTAATATTTTATTCAGGGGGGTCAAACTATAATTATTAAAATTTCTGGGGTCAAATCTGAATTTTTCCAAACCCTTGGGCTAATTCGTAAATTCAGGAATTACTATTCCTATTGAGAGTAGCCAAACAGTAGGTAAGTCCCCAAAACAGAGATAAGATATCCCTATCTTTAATTTTAATTTCAATTTACTAAACCTGTAGCCAAACACTCCCAATCCTATTTTAATTTATAACATACGTCTGACACGTGTGGGTGGGTTGGGTTTAACCCAACCCGAACTAATCTGAACTTGACTCGACCAGACCCAAACCCAATACCTTGAATAATCTCTTTCTTCCTCGACTTTCCGATAGGGTTCCGGACAGGTCTCCTGGCGTCTTCTCCGGCACCGGACGACCTTATTTTGATAATTTTTCTCCCCTTTTTCAATGTCATTTTCTTCCTCTTCCCTCAAGGATCTCAACCCTAACCCTATTTCCTCTCAACCACCTTCCAATCTTCACGAATAGGGAGTCAAACCTCTCCGGACGACTTTTCAGGCCAACCCTTTCCTTTCAGTTTCATGACTGTTCCCCCATTGTTTTAACCCCATTCTTCTTCAAATCATTTTCTGCACTTAATAGGAACACTTCCTCATGATTTAAACAAGTTATTAAAGCACTCATCCTATACACCTAATTATCTCTCTCTACCTGTAACTCCACTTTTCTAATTCATTTGTTCATCATTTTTCTTGATTCTTTTTTGCAATTTAATCTACATTTCATGCTCTACAAAACCTCATAAATCGAACTAATTATCATGCTTCAAAAATTAAAAAAAAAAAAAAAAAAAAAACAGGATTGAGCCACTGACCAAGTTTTCTGGGTTTTTCTAGTGCAATCCCTCTCTTCCTCTTCTCCCTCCTTTTTGGTTCATGCCTCTGAATCTCCCAGTGTCTCACGACCTCTCCAACACGGCCTCTCCCTTTCTGATTTTCTCTCTAACCAATGCACACAATTTTCATATACATAAGGGTATATACATACCCTCCTTTTTGGTTTTTCATATCTTTACACTTCTAATCCATGATTTACGATCACTAGTGTAGAAAATTAGACAAGATAGCTATAGAGGCAAGTCAATTAGTATATAATTGTGGACTCTAGACCATAGATGAGTAACCTTATACCTACTGGTGCCTATTTTAATAAAGTACATTTTTGTAACTGTTTTATTTATGTAAATTCAAGTATAGCTGAGATTCAGTCTTGAACATTATAGCATGCTTTTACACTGTATCATAAAATGTTCTATAAACTTGGATAGCTAAAGTAGTTTTGCAAAGCAAGTTTTTAAGCTATGTTAAAGGAGTTTAAGTGGGACTCTGTATCCTAGAAGGATGGGGGGAGCCTTTTGAAGGCACAAGGTCTCAATGTCCAACATCAGTAGCATAGGAATTCCACATGACTCTAGAAGCACAATTATTTAGAATCTTTTATGTGATTTAAAGTTTTAAGCACTATGTTTTTACATGCCATATAGATAGCACACCTTGTTACATGACACACGATAGTCAATTGGGGGGTTAAGCTGAATAATTATATAAGTCATGAACTCTAAATTACTAAGTGTCACCATGTGACACACAGTCTTGTACAGCTAGTCATTTGACATGAAATTATTTTACATGATTACTAGAAGCACGTTTAAGTTATTTAGCTCAGTTTAGTATTTACAAAACTTACTAGCATAGTTATTGCATGATTTATTAATATCTTTATAAGATCTCGATTACAAGTATGTTTTAAGATGTCAATAGCTTTATAAAGTTTTTTAAATTCTATCCATAGAAAAGTATGTTTCAAGTTGCAAAAACCCATGACAAGGCACTTGTATTACTCACTGAAGCTAAAGTTAACTCACAATAGTATACCAACGAATTTTCAAGTGTACTTTCAAAGAAAGAAAATGCAGTAAGCAATGATATGAGAAGTCTCTAAGCATAGATGGAACACATAAGAGGTGCAACATAGATATGCTTCTAGTTTCTTGAAAAATGACATATGTCGAGAGTTAAAGCTGCAACTTAGAGCAAGATGAGGTAAGTAATAGCTAGTAAACTTATAGTTAGTTGTTAGTCATTAGCACGTATGTAATAACTTTGATTAGTCTTGAATAACAGTACAAGTGATGATTTAGTTAAGCTCTGCCAAGTATGAATTGCATTCAAGAAATTAATCTATGAATTTTCACTGCTAACTAATGGTTAAAAGAATGAAATCAACTTGGAATATGTTTTAATGACCTTCGGTTAGTTGCAGTCATTCGTAATCTGCATAAGACGGATGTGTGTGATGTGACTAGTTGGCCAGTCATAGTTTCACAATCCACATAGAGTGGGTTTTGGGATGTGACATGGTGGTAGTAGTGAATTTGTACAATATGTGATGGCTTGTGATGGTGAAGATTTTGGAGTTGTAAGTTTGATATTTTCACTAACTAATAAACAAATAAGGGTAACGTTATATAATTGCAATATTTGTTAATAGTATTTGGCCAACAACTTTGACAAGATGTTGTAGTAAAATTTTAGAAACCCCATAAGGAGTGTTTGTAATTGCTAGAAACTTTAAGGGATGTCAATATAAGTTATCCATTTTCTATATCTTGTCATTAAATCTATTTTGGATAAAATTTTCAAATTATTCAACAATTTTTTTAAAGCATAAGTAAATATGAAATAGAAAAATTGATATATTATTTTTTTAAAGAAAATTTTTGATATATTTAACAATTTTCCATACATAAATACTCTTTCATATAATAACATGCTCTGGATTTTTTATCCTTAAGTGATGAATAATTAAATAAAATATAATTTTAATTTTTTTATAAAATTATTCTGATCATTTTTAAGTTTTGAAATTGACCATTTCCTATATTTGTTTTTAGAATCCTAAGTATGTCAAATATAGAAAACCATGTAGTTACCTTACTCTAGCTTATATGTCTTTACCCTGCATTTGTACAACATGTATATGTGGAGAGGGAGAGAGAAAGAAAGAAAGAAAAACTTTTAATATTTAATTTATAAATGGTTGGAGAAGTTAAATTATAAATCAAAGCTAAAGAAGGAGGGTGCAACCAATTTACTAATGGAGTGGTTTGTGATGATAATTAACAATTATCTTATTTAATGAATAATACTTTTTTAAAATGGATTATTAAAATAGAAAAATAAATAAAATTAACACAAATATCATGACATTATAGATTCAATATTTCAATTAATTTAATCAACATTCTCCATGTAAGAAGAACATCAAGTGCCCTTTTATACATTGGAAGTTGTTTAAGAGTTTTTCAAAATGATACATATTGCATCTATTTTCTTTAAAGTTTCCTTTCTGTAAAAAAAAAAAAAAAAACATCTATTTGCTTGATTCAATAGTCCAATGTTTCTATGCTTAAAAATAGGCCGGATAAAGTAATCCCTGGATGGAATAATCCCTCATATCCGGGACTATTGAATCCCGGGGGAGGAATGGTATTATAATCCCTTCACTATTCACTATTTGGGATTAAATGTAAAATGACCCTTATGTCACCAAATATATTGTAAATCCCCGTTATTTTAATAGAAATTAAATAAATAATTAAATTTGAGAAATAATTAATGTTCTATAAATTTAATTGAGAAAATTAAATTAGTGGTACATAAAATGTAAATTAGACCCAATAAAAAATAAAATGGATACATGCAAACGAATTTAAAACAATGTAGACTTTCTTTGGATTGTAAAAAGACAAAAAGTTCATTAATGAAATAATTGAGGAAAAGAAAATAATATGGGTAAATGGGTAATTGTATATATAAAAATATTTAAACGTGAATGGCCAAAGGTTATAATATGGGTAAATCTCCACCACACATTTAAATTCTAACACACCCACACATGCTACACCTAAAACACACACAAAATAGACACACAAGGAAAAAAAGGTGGGGCACACAACACAGTACATGGCTGAATAATAAAGAGAGAAAAAGAAAGAAAGAGAAGAAGAAAAAGAAGGATTCTTGGGCCAATTCTTAAAGATTCTTGGAGATTGAAGATAATTTGACACTCATCTTTGCTCTTGAAAGAAATTAATTTGAAGAAATCAAAGAAATCAAGTTAGGGTTTTTAAGTTTGCACGAAAAGTGATGTAGGGTTTCTAAACTTGAAGAAATAGAGATGCTTAGAGTTGTTACGTTGTGTTTGGGTTAAAAATATAATTAGGTTTATGTAATTGTGTTTCTTTTTTTATTTTATCAAGAATTACATGTAGGGTTGTACACTAATTTATTGTATTTCTTGAATTGGAATGTTACTCTTGTTGTAATTACCCAAAGCATGATCCCTCTGCTTGATTGCCTTAGATTATTTCTCATTATTTCCATAAATTGTTAGTTTTTCATTTAAAGCCCTGTACTAGTTCGTATAACTTGAAACCCCTTTTTTAAAGATCTAAAAAATCAGAGTAAATTTTTCGTTTTACCGGTAGTAATTCATGCACTATTTGTTGGTAGGGCACTATACATGCATCATTTAGACATAAGTGATATTTAGAATCATAAGTTAAGAATGTCATAGAAGGTAAATATACTTAGAATGTTAAAATACACCTCCTGTGAGAATTTGAACAAAATCGGAGATAATTTGAAAATTGGGCCCAAAAGGTCAGCCCGGATGGGCCTGGCTGCGCCCTGTTAACAGGATAAAATATTTTTTTTTCGAAAGATATCATTTAAAATAATTTTAAGAACTTTGGTTAAATCATAATGTCGATTTGAGGTGTTTCGGGACAAACTATATTGTAATGGGGTCTCGCGACTCATTAAGCACAAAGGGATCTTTTCACCCCTTGACCCTTTAGTATAAATAGACCACTTAAGAGTTAAAATTGTCAGAATTGGGCTGAGAAAAGTGCTGCAACTCAAGCTTGGGGTGAAGCCATGAAGAAAACCTAGGTTTTTAAACTTTCTACCTTTCAAAACTCATTTCTAGCTTTAGAATCTCTCAAGGCTTCTTTCTAGGAAGTTGTTCCCCACCACAAGGGCTACAATCCTACTGATTAGTTTGGCTTTGAAGTGAACACAAGTCCCTAGGGTTAAGAAAAATCCTTTTCGGTATGATATTTTGCTAAGTAAAAACTAGAGTTAAGTTTATTGGTGTTTTTATAAGTTAGTTGTATGACTTACATGCTTACCTGATGTTAGAAAACCACCTAGGATATAGTTGCTTTGAAAACCTTGGGTTGGTACTTTGTGTAATTGTGTATTATTTGAGAATTTGGAAAAGTTGTGAACATGTAACATGAATATATGTATAATTGATTGTATTATAGCTTATGTTCATGTAGACAAAGTTTTGTAGTTTAAAAAATATGATTTGCTTAATGCATGATACTTTATATACTTGTGTATTCTTTGAGAATTTGGTAAAGTTGTGAACATGTAACATAAATATATGTATAATTGATTGGATTATAGCCTATATTCATGTAGACGAAGTATTGTAGTTTGAAAGTTATGGTTTGTATGATGTATAATTTAAGGCACGCCCCATGTGTTTGATAAAATGCCTCATAGAAATTGCATGGTAAAATTAAAGCATATTGGCATATTATGAATCTTTGAAAACATGGAGTGTGTTGAGCACTTTGGTGCTATGCATTATGAGGGTGTAGATCCTGTGGTAAAAAATTCAAAATCTGGCCAAATGAGTGGTACTTGCATTCCAACAGGAGCGGATCGTAAAGCGAGATATGTGTTGGGCATAGAGTTGCATGTGTGTGTCATGTATATTGCCATTGCAATGAATTAGTGAATTGAAAGATTTATACCTCACAAATGTTCACTTTGCACATGCCACGACTTATCTTTATTCTTTATTTAGCATTATGTCGTACAAGTCGTCACCCTTACCTTACATGGGATTACATTTTTCAGATAAGACTCCCGGCACATGAAACTTGAAGAAGTCTTGAAGCATGGAGGGGAAAGTGGATTTTGAAGTGTATTTGGCCGAAGGGCCATATTTTGTATGTAGGGGCATAAGCTCCATGAAGTTTATTTTATGTTTAAAGTTTAGACTTTGTGTAAGTTATAAACTTAAATTTTATGTTAAATTGTATAGAATTGTGTAATGAATGTGAATATGGAGTATGGAGCTCCATGTAGTTACTTGTTTTTTGAAGTATTATTATGGAGGATATTGTAAATATAAAAATTGTACAAATAAATGTTCTATTAAGTGTTGTTGCTGGTGTTGAGGAGAATGAGGAAGAGGAAAAAGGTCAATAAACAAAGGAGACTATGGTAAAATTTTTCAAAAATAGCAACTAGATTGATTGGAGTAGAAGAGTATGCTTAGATTTTCTAAGTAATGAATTAAATGAATTAAGAGGAAAAAGAAGGGTAAAGAAATGAAAATAGGGGCAAATTAGTCCAAAATTACTAAAGGTCAAAAATAAAAGAAAAATGGTAAAATGGCCACTTTACATGTTATAGGGTCCCACACCAAGTTTGGTGATGAAATAAATTGAAATGGCTACGAAAATGTCAAAAAATCAAATTTTGGTCTAAGGCCAATAGACCAGCAGCAAGCAGCCCAGCCACGCGCCTGCACGCTTGGCCGCCCCTCCGCGAGTGTGACCGCGCCCCTTGCGTGCCTAGCCGCCCTCCCTTTGTGGGCCTACGTGCACTACGTCTGCCTCGCGTGTACCTGTAGCCATGGGCATGCCTTAGGCATGTCATGACATGCCCTCCAAGGCCATTTCCAGGCCATTCACTTTCATGCTAGACACCATCTTTTGGAGCCTCTTTTAGGCCACTTTTGGTCATTATACCAAGCCATGTTGGGCACCTTGTTGGAACACATTTTAATCATTATTCAAGGGCATGTTTGGCTACTTTCTTAGACCACTTTAAATAGGATTTTTGACATATCCTTAGTTTATTCTTTAGGACATTTTTAACCTACTTTAGCCATCAATTTGAGCCACCATGGGCAAACCTTTTTGGCTAGTTTTTACCCATGTCTTAGACCATTTTTGTTCAACCTTCTAAGTTGTTTTTTAATAATTTTTGGGGCCATTTTGGGCCATTGTTTCAAGGCGCATTAGAGAAATTTTTGGGGTTATCTTAGAGATCATGCTTGGACATGTCTTAGACTAATTTTGACCATTGGTTAGGGAGGTATTTGACTAGTATTTGGAATTCATCTTAGGTAAGTCAAGTTAGTATTTTTCATTCTTAATTTTGGAAAACATGGGGCAATTAATATTTAATCAATTAAATCCATTCAATTGTATTTTATAAATTCTTTTTAGTTTACTTTTAATCACTTCCCAAGTTTTGGAAATCTGGGGCATGACACCTTTATTGGTAAATGAATGAAAATTATTTGAGTTGATGGAAATGGAGCTTAGGTGATATATACCTTGTTTATATGAATTAGCGGATAAATTGTAAACTTCCTTATTAATAAAAGATTGATTATTCATGGAGAATTATGAAGAAAAATAAAAGATGGGTAAACTAGAGACGTCTTTGTGTGCTCTAGAGTGTATGTGAGATTGTAATGCGTCACTTGTGTGCCTTAGAGTGTATGAGAGATTGCGATCCCAGACTATGAATTTTGATATGAGAGTGAGCTTCCCATTTGGCTTGTAAGTCGAGAACTTGTGCAGGGTTTGGTTGTGGTGTCCCGCGAGTTAGTAGCCCATAAAATCCAAATAGGCTTACCGAGAGCCAAAGCTTAGGTTAGGGGTTGGGATAAAAAAAATTTAATTGTGGAATGTAATGACAAATTGTGAAATGTAATGACAAATTGTGAAATGAGAAAGTGAGAAGAAAATCGAACCCATCCACAATACACTAAAATTTTTAAAATTTAATTATATTGTTTTGTTACTCTATGATTTATTTAGTTGCATTTAATAAATATTGTCATTGGCATGTCATTACACCTCCACAAGCATACATAGTGCAACATTTTCATTTTCCTGTTTAGATATCTTACTAGGATACTGACCCCTACCAGATGCAAGTTCCAACAAGGAGCCAACCATTTGACACGTCCTCGAATGGAGGTCAAGACCACTTTTGGTTTCTTTTGAAGATGGGTTTATTTTTGGTTGCATGAAGATTACATAACTTGACTTGAAGACTTGTATTTTTGGACTTCTTTAGAAAATGGACGTGTACTAATGCCAATTATATTTTGGACTCATAAGATTATGAATGTAATGTGGTATGTATTTATTTTTAAGAAAAAAAAGGTATGCAAAAATGAATTATAACATTGCTAAAATAATATTGGTACGAGTCTAGCATTTCTGCTGAAGGCTATATAGAATAGCCCATTTTGAAAGATCATATCTCCTACATCCTATGGAATCAGAACCTCATATTTTATAGAATTAAATATTCTTGTCTTAGCTTCCAAATGGAACAGGAATGACCTGAATTAGGCAAATATTGAAGGAGTTACGCTGATTTTAAGAAACCTATGTAGAATCTGAGCATTGGTTATAAATCAATCCATAACTTGAGTTCCAGGTACTCTTTTTGAGTTATTCTAAGTTATATGGAAACTCTTATAGTGGAACAAGGCATAGAAAGCTCATAATAGCAAGTTTTATAAATTGGGAGATATAGAGCTTTAAACAGGGCAGACCTACTGTGTGAATAGACCAATTCAGACCTGTCTTCACCTTTTTGTTAATAACTTGAGCTACCAGATGTATTTTTGAGTAATTCTAAAACTCACTGAAATTATACTCATGTTAGAACATGTCCTAAAAATATCAAGATATCAGGTCTTATGAGTTGAGAGATATGATGTTTCAAATAGGACTGAACTATTTAGGGAACAAAAAAGAAATGAACCATAGGTTGTATCCTAAATGAATCTGATTTTTTTTTTATGCACGGGGCTTCAAGAAACAATGTATAATATTTAAGTAATAAATAATATAATTCATGGAATGAATATCAAGTAGGGTGAATTTGAAATATTACTAAATGTACTTTAGGAAATCAATCACAATCCGGATCTTTAGGAACTTGGGGCATGACATATATAATCAAAGATTCCCTAATTTCTCATATTTGAAACCTTACTTGATTGGCTGAGCGGCATTGGCAATTTTGACGACCCATAAACAATGATTCAATTATGATTTTTTCTCTATTTTCGTCATGTTCTTTAACATTTATCTTTATTCCATGATCCATTTTTTTGTGTAATCAATTTCTTCCTACTATTTTTTTAAAAGAGGTTTTGATATTCATTTATCTCATTGACCTCACCTCTGCAAATCATAATCTACTCCACCATCCAAGATCTTCTCTTTTCTACTGATTGATATTCAGTTCAGGTTTTGGTCTTCATTTTTTTCATATATGCTTCTAGATTTTTGTATATAATTTCTCCTTGTTTTTTTGTTATAGTTGTTGTATAAATTATAATTTTGTATTGTTATCATTGTGTTGGTTTGTAAGGAGAAAATGTTTATTGATGAGCATTGTTGAATTGAGAATTATCTTCTTGATGAGTGGTGAATATGGTAATAGATGAAAAGATGAATTAAAAAAATGAGTTCATTTAGATAGATTTAGTTCTAGCAATAGTTGAGTTCAGGAAAACAGTGAGTGTAAATATTGTTTGTCTTTGGGTCCAATTAAAGAGATGATTAAAAGATACCTTATCTAATAGGATGAAAGTGAGTGTAGACCTTCATTTTATGAAATCGTACTTGTATAATAGTTATTAGAGGAATGTCTTGGAGAACTTATTTATTTTTTTAGGATTTGATATGAAGTAAGTCTCTCGCCTTCAAGATGGATGGTGTTTGGTGACTTACAAAACTCCTAAATTTGAGGACGAATGACATGATGAAGGCTGCATCTATGCTTGTCAATAACCTGACCAAGATTGATCTTTTCTTTAGCCTACTCGAAAGTTACAATGAAGTGTGGGTTGTCATTGTGTTTTTTGCACATGTAATTTAATGCATCTCCTATTATAGTTTTAATGGGAATGCTTTAAATAGAGAAAGATTGATAATTCAAGCTTTATTGCATATTTTTTTTATATGAAATGGTAACATATTTTTGTGAGCTACAATTGACTATAGTTTGAAGTTGTTATTTGTGACTTATACTCTAAGCATTCCCAAACGTGAGACGTGTAAATTAGAGCCATTAAGAGCTTCTGACAACTGAATACATAGTCCATTAAATGAAATTAACATTTCTAATAAATTTCAATACTGAGCTTTGATTGAGCACTACAACACTTGATCATTACTTAAATTATAAAGATGAGTGACAACTCTAATTTGTGCCATTTATGTTACGCCATAATGTTTTTGAGGATATGACTATACTTTGATAGCAAATATTTCAATGATTTTAATTTTTTTATACCAAATATTTCAATTATTTCATTTTTTTCTTTATATTTGAAGGCTTTTTCATTTGCTAGAAAGATGGGAAATACAAATGAAAGAGTGAAAAATTAAAGTTTTATCATTATATAGAAACAAGATTGTTGCCTATATATTTATCCTAGAGAGGGGGTGAATAGGGTATTTTGTAAATATTGGCTACTTTTACAAACTTTAAAAATAAATCTTATGAATGCACATGTCACGCCTCAGACGCTAAAGACTTGAGGGTGACCCTGTACATCAAGGTTAAATTAAGATTATTGTACATCTCAACTACCCTGTAATGTGCATATTCTCACTTGAGTTTTTTATAACATAAATATTCATTCACATTCCATACATGTAATCCAAAAAGGTTCCCATACATAATTTCCAAAAGTGTATTCATCCTGTGATTGCTATTTCTAAGTCAAAGGAATACTAGTCTTGTTGAGGCTTCTGAGCCTTCACATCAACATATAAAGACCTTAGGGCCTTTTACATTCCCAAAATAACAAAAGACCAAAATAGAAGTTGAGTTTAATTACATCCAAAAATAAGCAAACGAGTCCAAAAGAGATATCCCTCTAATCCATGTTATCAAGCGACCGACTCCTTGTTATTACTTGCATTTGGTAGGGGTCAATAAAACAACATCAATAGAGTAACTAAATAAAAGGAAGAATAAACTGGTGACAAATGTAGGCATGTGTTAAGTGTAGTGTCAAGTAAGTGTCACCAAGCATCTCCAAGCATTTCAATTCAATGAGCATTCATAACATAATCAATTGAAATAAGAACATCAACACAACAATAATAACATATTTCAATTCTCATAATAAGAATGCAGCACAAAAAGATGTTACTTAAATTATCATCACCTCACTCATCTCAACAGTACTACTTTCTACTTCCACTTCTTCCGTAATCCTTCAAGACTACCTAATGGCCCCCGGTTGAGCCTGAGTGCTTTTTGGGTTACTAACTTGATGGAAACATATGACCACCCGTGCGGAGTTATGGTTCGTAAACAAAAAGAGACACAATCCCCATCACAAAAATCTCAAGTAACTATCCATGACTTCCCCTTTCTCAACTTGTAATTTCATCTTTCATTTATTCCCATTTCTCAACCCTTCAACTAACTAGATTCTCATTCCTTCCTCACAAAGTATTTATTCAATCTTTCATTCAATTAAGGGTATCCAAAGGGGTAATATCATTCACATCAAAGGGAAAACGTCACATATGTAATATAACCAATAATTTCACCATACAACATCATCACCATCATTTGAGCATTTTATCAAACACTTAATAGTCATGTCAACTTCCTACAAATTCATGAATAACAAGTAATTCTTGAACATTCAAGCAAAAGAATTTTAAGCCGGCACCATGCATCAAACACACATTTCAACATTCTAGATAATATATATCAAGGGCTAAACACACAATGTTTACCTAAAAATTTACATCATCCTCTACACAAATTTTTATACAAGATGTTCCATGGAAATGTCATGTAATGCATATTTTCTTCCTAACATGCATTATTCACCTAGGTTAGAAGCCCTACCTCCCAATAAGTGTGGATTTGTGTATAGAGAGAAAGAGGTTCCAATTTTAAACTTCAATCCTTGGCCCCATAACCTAAGAAATGATTTACACTCTTTATTTCACTCAACTAAGCTAGATCTACAAAAAAATGCAAGAAATTTAAAAAGGAAATGAAAAGCCCAAATTTTACCTTTGTGTTCTTGAAGAAATCTTGAAATTCTAACTTTTCAATCAGTAGAAATTCTTCTTATACTTGAATCCTTATGGTGTGATGTGTTTACAAGGCTTGAAGATTTATGAATGCCCAAGAAATTCCCTAACCATAACTTTTCCCTTGTCTAAAGAGAGTTCGGAAGAGATGGGAAAGTGATTTTCAGCCCGCAACTTAAAATGTTCCATCGCACGTTTGTTAGAACGAAGGGCTATGAATCTTATACCTAAATTTCTTTTCAGCCCGCAACTTAAAGTGTTTTGTCGCACAGTTCGTTCGAATGAACAAGCCCTTCGTTTGAACGAATATCAAACAAAATTTATAGTTGGCTTTTTGGTGCTCGTTCGAACAAACAGGCCATTCATTTTTATAATTCAAGTTTTCTTTTACTATTTTTCATTAATCACCTTTGTATCATCACTCCCTATTACGTTTTTTAAATTCTTTCCACCTCATTATTACATTCAGTGAGGTTTATTATCTTGCAAAAGTAATATTATTCATGATTTATTTCTTTTATTTATTTCCAATTTTACAAACCGTTACAGCACAAGTAAGTAAAGAGTGGAGAAAAATATAGCAAACACAGTGATGTACGAGGTTTGAAAAACTTCCTACGTCCTTGACTCAAGCATCTCCACTTGAGTTTTTTCATTATCTTGATCTCCTAACAGGTAGAGTTCAAACCTTTACAACAAGAGCTCCTCAATCTTTTTTCTAGTAAAATGTATCATTTTGCCTCACTAGGTAGCATCTACCCATAACTCTCACCGCAATGAGATGATACAAAATTTGTTTACCAATACGTACTCTCTTCAAGAGTAGATTGGTACAATAAATGCCCACTCTCTATAGATAGATCTGGTGTAAGCTCAGAGCATTTAAGATTAGTAGAACTTTTAGATTTAGGTTTTCAATAATTAGATCTAAAGTCAAGATTAGATATGTAGAAGTGTAAACATGTAAAAAGATAGTATAGAATGCCTCAAAGAACCTCTATTTATAGACCTTAAAAGAATATAATTGTTTTTTTTTCAAAAAAAGTCGGTCCCCCCTTTTTTGTCTATTCAAATTTTGAATCTCGATGTGACAGATCGATAAATTTAATCGACTAAATCATCAACTAGCCCACTAGATTGAGATCTGGTCGGCTGATTAAGTGTATTGAATTGTCTAGAGGGTTTAAGGTTTATTTGTTCAAGAACAATCAGTCGACTGGTCTTGTGGATCAGTCAACTAGTTCTAATGTACACTGTTTTAGCTTTTGAAAAAATAGTCGACTAATTCAACCTTTAGGACGATTGTATTGGACAGTAGGTTCAAGTTTTTCATAAAAATTGTTACTCAGTCGACTGGTTCTTAAAACTGGTTGACTGGTTTGATTAGTGTAAAAATAAGCCTTAAGAATTAGTTGACTAGTTTGGACAATTTATGCCTTCGTGCTTATTTTTTTCAGTGTCCTTTTATCAAAGCATTTTTATCTTTTGAAACTCAACGCATGACCATGTTTTGTTTTGAAAAATCATTTGAGTTTAGTTTTTAGTTGATCATTTTAAATAGTAAGAGCTTATGACCAATGATCAATCTAATCTTAATTCACTCAAAACCCAAAATAAGGAAAATAAAAAGTCTTCACTTGACATGTCTTCAAATCTTAGGCTTGAATGTGTCTTTTTTACTTGATTCATCACCAGAGCATTTCACTTGTTTTTATTTTTGTCTTGAAGCATATTCTTGATTGGAATCCTTTAGCTTGAATGACTTTGTCATTTCTTGGTCAACAATAATTTTTACCTAGATGGCCTATTTGTATTGTTAATTGAATACAACATTAGTCCACATGGACAATACCTTGTTATCATCAAAATTATTGAGATGCCCTTGGTTGAAAACCCTTAGGGCTAACAATCTTTCCCTTTTTTATGATAACAAAATAATGTCCTTTGTTAAAATGAGGGCGTGTTATCTAAGATTCATCATTTTTAACTTCTTGAATGTTTTTGGTTTCAATTTGAGATAGAATGCTAGATCATTGCATACATTTCTTAATGATGCTCTAGTAGCAACTTTTTGAGTTAGTTCACCAATAATTTAATATTTGGAGCGAATCTTTGACAAACTTTTATTTTTTAGAAGGGTCTAATCCAAAATTTTGAGTTACAATTTCATTTTTTATTTTTAGAAGGGTCTAATCCAACATTTTGAGTTACAATTTCATTTTTTATTTTTAGAAGGGTCTAATCCAACATTTTGAGTTGGTTCACCAATAATTTGATAGTTTCCCCACTAAGGTCAATTTTGTAGTGTTTGAAGAAGGTGGTGAGATGGTTTTCATAAGGGAGGATGCCTCATTTCTTTTTTAGGCAGTCATTTATGTAATGAATGATGATATGAGGGAGGTTGACCTTTTGTGATTAAGGATGCACCATATGAGGAATATGCCTATGTACGAGACAAAATCTCATCCACCGGCACCTGGAAGGATGTTGTAAGTGACGATATGGTAGATGAGATGGGATACAAAGCTGAGTTAGGAGGCCTTGGGTTTAAATGCCTCGGTGATGTTAGGGTTACCACATATTTTTTGTATGGTTGTGAGAGGATCAAATCCGTTACGCACTACCCAAGTGTTGGTAGTGAACTCTTGGAAGTTCCTTTAAGGAATGTTAAAGATTTCAGAAACGTTTTTGAACTTTGGGAGAGATGGGATGGTCAAAAACCCATAAAGAAGCATTGAGGCCCTTAGGCATCTCAAAGTGGGCGTAGAAAAGTTGAACAAGTCGGGTGTATTGAGTATTGGAGCAAGAGATAAACTTAGTCCAACCAAGGTAATCAAAGTAAGTACCTATGAGAATAGATTTAGAGTCAAAGAAGGGGGTGCTAATGGTTTTACCGTACTCAATGTGTCAATACTTCATATCATCATTGAACTTTTGTACGATGTTAGTGTTGAGAAAAACTTTTATTCGGTGGTCAGCGTCAGAATAGTCTCAAAAATGTTTTTCTAGGGATTTGGAAGTTGGGTGTTTGGTTTTAGGAGCCATGGAAGAGAGATTGAGAAGTTTGGGGAAGAACTTGGACAGTTTTGAGAGGTTTGAGAGAGAGAGAGAGAGAGAGAGAGAGAAGGAGAGAGAGAGAAAAAGTTGAATGGTTTCAAAAGCGCGAGTTTGAAATGTTTTATAATTCACTTAGGTTTTATAGATTCGACCAACTAAGTCAATTGGTTTTTACCATTAATTGACTGATTTTGCCCTAGTTTTAGGGCAGTCGATTGGTAGGTCAACTATTTTAACCAGTACCTAAAAACTTTCTTGTTAAACTCTTGATCAATTAACTATTTATTCATTCAGTCGACTCACTCAATTATCAGTCGACTGATAGGTCACCTATTTTGACCAATAGCCAATTTTCATTTGTTCTTAAGGTTTCAATGGACCTTATGGTCGACTGTTTTCCATTATTAGTCGATTGGTCTATGAAGATAGTCAACTGATTTGAGCATAAGTGATTTTTCTCACTTAGTTACTCAAATCTTTTTGGTCAATCATTCCTAGTTCTTTCTAATAAAGAAAAATATCTCCCCCTAGAGTGGTTTAGTGAATATATCCGCTAATTAATGATTTGTTTCAATGAATTCAAGGATTACATCTCCATTTTGCTCATGATCTCTAAGGAAATGATGTTTAATTTCGATGTATTTGATTCTTGAGTGTTGGATTACATTTTTACTTATTTTAATTGCACTAGTGTTATCACACTTATTTTGTATTAAATCATATTTAGGCTTAAAATCTTGGAGTTGTTGTTTTATGTATAGAGTTTGAGCACAGCAATTTCTGGGCGAACACATATTCTTCTTCAACAGTGGACAATGCTATATAATTTTGCTTTTTGCTAAACTAGGATACTAGTGAATTTCCTAGAAAATGACAAGTTCCACTTGTGCTTTTTCTATCTATTCTGCAACCAGCAAAATCAGCATCCGGATAGCTTAATAGATCAAATGAGGTGTTTTTAGGATAAAATATATTAGTTGTTCCTAAGATGTATCTAAAGTTTCTTTTTACGGCTCTTAGATGTGATTCTTTAGGATAAGATTGAAATCTTACACACATGCATACACTAAACATAATGTCTGGTCTACTTGTTGTGAGATACAAGAAACTTCCAATCATTCCTCTATATTTTTTAATATCAATTTCATGTTCTTTATCGTTTTTCTCAAGTTTAGTAATAGCACTCATGGGAGTATTTATGGGTTTTGTCTCTTCCATTCCAAATCTTTTAAGAAGTTCTTTAATGTACTTAGACTAATTGATAAATGTTCCTTATTTAAATTATTTTATTTGTAATCTTAAAAAGAAAATTAATTTTCCTATCATGCTCATTTCAAATTCATCTTTCATACACTTGGCAAAGTCCTTGCATAGATCTTCATTTATTGAGCCAAATATAATGTCATCCACATATATTTACACAATAAGCATTTCTTGTTCTTTTGTTTTAATAAATAAAGTGGTATCTATTTTCCTCTAGTGAATTCATTTTTAGTGAGGAAACCACTAAGTTTTTCATGTCATGCTCTAGGAGCTTGCTTCAAGTCATAGAGTGTATTAACTAATTTGTATACATGATTTGGCTTTTCATGATTTTCAAATCCGGAAGGTTGTTCAAAATAAACTTCCTCGAAAATTAATTCATTCAAGAATGCACTTTTGACACCTATTTGATAGAGCTTAAAACCCTTATGGCATGCAAAAACAAGTAGCATTATTATGGCTTCTAATCTAGCAATCAATGTAAAGTTTCTTCATAATCAATTCCTTCATCTTTGTTATATCCTTGGCCTACTAACCTAACTTTATTTCTAGTTATGTTTCCTGCTTCATCTTTCTTGTTTCTAAAGACCCATTTTGTTCCAATTATGCTTTGATTACTAGGTCTAGGAACTAAGTTTCAAACATTATTTCTTTTGAATTGATTTAATTTTTCTTGCATAGTTAGTATCCAAGATTCATCATTTTCAGCTTCTTGAATGTTTTTAGGTTCAATTTGGGATAGAAATGCTAGATTATTGCATACATTTTTCAATGATGCCCTAGTGGCAACTTTTTGAATTGGTTCACCAATGATTCGGTCTTTAGGGTGATCTTTGGCAAACTTCTATTCCTTAGAATGGTCTAATCCGACATCTTGAGTTATAATTTCATTTTCTATTTCATCTTCTTTTTCTTTTTCTTTTTTTGTCCATTTTGATAATTTTCAATATTGTCTTGAAACAATTAACTCATATTTGAATCATTTTGTACATCATCATCATCTATATTTTTCTTTGAGATGTGAGGATAAGATTCATCAACACAACATGTATAAATTCTTCTAACGTTAGAATTCTTTTGTTAAAGATTCTATATGCTTTATTTATGTTGGAATATCCTAAGAAGATTCTTTCATCGGATTTAGTATCAAACTTTCCTATTTTTTTTTTATTATTTAGGATGTAGCATTTATATCTTAATACATGAAAGTAGCCAATGAATGCCTTTTTGCTATTGCAAAGTTCATAAGGGGTTTTATTTAGTTTTGATCTAATATTTACTCTATTTATCACATAATCAACAGTATTTACTGCTTCAGTCCAAAAACATTTAGGAAGGTTATGTTCATTAAATGTTGTTCTGCCTATTTCTTAAAGTGATCTATTTTTCTTTTCAACTACTTCATTTCATTGAGATGTTCTAGGAGCTGAGAAATAGTTACCAATTCCACATTCATCGTAATATTGTTCTATATCTTTGTTATCAAATTCTTTACCTCTATCACTTCTAACATTATTAATAGAGTATCATTTTTCATTTTTGATTCTTTTACATAATTTTGTGAAGGCTTCATGTGGCTCACCTGAGTATATCCTGAATAGTCATTCACAATTACAAAGGCATAATATTTTCCTCCTAAGCTTGCAACTTTAGTTGGTCCAAATAGATCCAAGTGCAGTAGTTATAGTGGTCTACTTATTGAAATGTCATTCTTCTTTTCTAAGGAAGATTTCACTTGCTTCCCTAGTTGGCAAGCATCACATACACTATATTTTACAAATTTTGTTTTGGGAAGACCTCTAACTAATTCATGTCTAGATAAGTTAGAGATTAAGTCCATGCTTACATGACCTAGTCTTTTATGCCATAACCAACTATTTTCATTTATGGCCGCAAAGCATTGCACATTTTGTAAAGCAATGTCATCAAAATTGATGCAATAGATATTATTATCCCTATGTGCAACAAATAGAATATTTTTATGGTTGCATGCATCTTTAATTATGTATTTGTTTGCTTCAAAGATTACAACATATCCTTTATCACATAGTTGACTAATATTTAACAGGTTATGTTTTAAGCCATCAACAAGAAGCACATCCTCTATAGATAAAGAGGAATTTTTACCTGTGCTTCCAATGCCAATAATTTTACCTCTTGAGTTATCCCCAAAGCTCACATATCCATCATCTTTTGAACTGAGGGATGTGAATTTGGCTTTGTCTTCGGTCATGTGCCTTGAGTATCCACTATCAAGGAACCATTTGTTCTTACTTGAGGAGGACTTCAAACACACCTCCAAAATCAACTTAAGTAACTTCTTTTGGTACCCAAACTTTCTTAGGTCCTTAAAGGTTAGTATTAGGTAACCAAGTTCCTTTTGGAACCCAAATCATTTTGTCTTTCTCCTTCATGCCTTTTTTAGATTTTCTTGAAAATTGTACATGAATGGTTGTGTTTAAATTAGAGGCTCTTACAAAGAAGTTTTGATAAGACTTTTTTTTGGTATGAGCATTATATCCCAAAAGCATTTTATCAAAAACACATCTTTGTTGTGAGGTGATTTTATCTAAAATTTCACTTCTCTTAGTAAACTTCATAATGGTGAAATTTAGATCATCCGCATTTTTCTTGAGAGATGAGTTTTCTTTCTCAAGATCCATATTTTTTAAAATCAAAGAATTATTTTCTTTCTTTAAGATCTCATTTTAATTATTTGAAATTTGAATATCGTTTGAAAGAGAGAAGATTTTCTTTTTGAGATCCTTGTTTTTAAAAAGGATTTTCTTAAGTTCATCGTGCAATTCTGCAAAGTCATTTTCTAATTCTTCATAGCAAGGAGATGAGTCAAGATTAGAATTTACCTCATCCTCATAAACCATGAGAAAAAATTTGGCTACTTCTTGGTCACTTGATTCCTCATCCGATTCATCCCATGTAGATTTCATTGCTTTCTTCTTGGATCTTCTTCATTCTCCTTTGAGTTGAGGACATTTCGTTTTTATATATCCCGATTTATGAAATTCATAACAAGTTGGGGGTTCCTTCTTACTTGATTCCCTTTTTTGTTACTTTCAATTTTGTTGCTTTCCGTCTTAAGTAGCTTTTGAATTCTCTTGTGATGAAGGCATCACCCTCATCACTTCCTTGATCATCTTCTTCATTTTCTTCATCTTTATTTGTATAAGATGAGGATTTAAGAGCGAGGATTTTCTTTGGTTTATCATCATCTTCATGACTTCTTATGGTAAGCTCATGAGCCATAAGGGATTCGAGAAGCTCATTAAGGCCTAGTTTGTTGAGATCATTTACTTTTTAAATAGCTGTCACCTTGGATTCCCATGTTCTTAAAAGAGATTGAATGATTTTTCTTACCATTTCAACGTCAATATAGCTCTTGCCAAGGGCTTTCAAAGAGTTAAAAATGTTAGTAAAATCAGTAAATATTTCGGGTATGGACTCATTTTCATATACTTTAGATAGTTCATTCATGTGAACTAGCATACTAATTTTAGACTCTTTGACTTGATTTGTACCTTCGTAGGTAACTTCAAGTTTATCCCATATCTCCTTTGCAGATTTGCAACTGGAGATTCTATTGAACTCATTTGCCTCTAAGGCATAATATAGATTAGTCATTGCTTTAGCATTTAGTTGAATGAGTTTGAGATCTTTTCCATCCCATTCTTGTTCTTCCTTAGCAACTTTGGTAGTGCTAGTAGAACTTTCAGATTTCATAGGAATATAAGGTCTATTGATAATTACTTTCCATATTTCATAGTCTATGACTTGAAAACTAAATCTTTATTCTAGCATTCCAATAGGTATAGTTTTGGACAATGAACAGAGGAGGTTTGTTGGTTGATTGCCCTTCGGCAAAGACTGGTTCCTACAATTTTTTTCATATCTTTTCTGTTAAGGTGTTAACTATATTTTACAAAAGAAGGGCTTTGACACCACTATTTGCCTAGATATTTACCCTAGAGGGGGGTGAATAAGGTATTTTACAAATATTGATTTCTTTTCGGTTCTTAAAAATGAAAGATTTAAATGCACGATAAATAAACAAGAAAAAGAGAGAGAGCGAAGAGAGAGAAGAGAAAAAGAGCAAACACAATAGTTACGAGGTTCGAAAAACTTCCTACGTCTTCAACTCAAGTATCCCCACTTGAGTTTTCCCACTATAGTGACCTCCTTGCAAGTAGGAGACCAAACCTTTACAAAGTGAAAATCGCGGCCCTTTTATCCCAGCAAAATATACCATTTTACCTCACCAGGTAGCGCCTACCCACAACTCTTACCGCAATGAGATAATACAAAGATGTTTAACAAATATCACTCTCTTCTAGATTAGTTTTGATGCAATAAGATGCTCACTATCTATATATTGATCAGGTATAAGCTCTGAGTATTTAAGATGAGTAAAACTTTTAGATCTAGATTTGGAAGATGATAGATCTAAAGTTAATAGCAAAGATATGATAATATAAGCTTATAAGAGATGACTTAGAAAGGCTTAGAGAACCTCTATTTATAAACCTTTAAAGTATATGTCTATTGCTTTTCAAAAAGAGTTATTTTCTTTCTTTTATCTATTTAAAATTTGAATTTGCGATTGCCAGATCGACAGAATCAGTTGACTTGAATCATCAACTAGTTGACTACAATGAGAACTGATCGACTGATTAGGTCAACTGATTTTTCCAGAGGGTTTAAGGTTAATTTGGTTAAGAACAATCAGTCGACTAGTTTTGAGTATCAGTCGACTAGTTCTATTTGTACACTGTTTTTGCCTTTTAGAAGTGGTCGATTAATATTACTTTTCGGTAAACTGATTTGGACAGTGTGCTTATGCAATTCCTCAATTGGTCATCTATTCGGCCAATTCTATGAATCAATTGACTAGTTTTGTTTGTATACTAATTTTACCTTTAAGGACAGTCGACTAAATCTCCTTGGAGGTCGACTGATTTGGATAGTATGCTCAGTCAATTTTATAAAAGATCACTCAGTCGGCTTGTTCTTAGATCAGTCAAGTGGTTTAATCGGTGTGACAAATAAGCTTTAAAAATCAATCGACTGGTTTCAAAAACTAGTCAACTAGTTTAGACATTGAGTGTTTTCTAGCTTATTTCTTTCTTAGTGTACTTTTACCAAAACCTTTTGATATTTCAAAACTCAAGTTAAATATTTTGTTTTGAAAAATCATTTGAGGTTAATTCTTAGATGATCATTTTAAATAGTGAGAGCTTACAACTAATGATCAACCTAATCTTAACGACACTCAAAAACCTAAAACCAAAAATGAGGAAAAATGAAAGTCTTCACTTGAATCCTCGGTCTTGAGTGAGTCCACCTTGCTTGAATCATCATGAGAGCATACATCTTGTTTTGATCTTTGCTTTGGAGCATATTCTTGAGTGGAGTCTTTTAGCTTGATGGAATTTTGTCATTTTCTTGGTCAAAAATCTTCTTTAACCTAGATGACCTATTTGCATTGTCACTTGGATAACATATTAGTCCATTGGATAATGTTTTGTGATCATCAAAATTACTAAGATGCCCTTGGTTGAAAACCTTTAGGGATAACATGACTAATGATCAATCTAATCATAATTCACTTAAAACTCAAAATAAGGAAAATAAAAAGTCTTCACTTGACTTGTCTTGAAATCTTAGGCTTGAGTGTGTCTTTTTACTTGATTCATCATGAGCATTCCACTTATTTTGATTCTTACCTTGAAGCACGTTCTTAAGTTGAATTCTTTAGCTTGAAAGACTTTGTCATTTCTTGGTCAATAATCTTTTTTGACCTAGATGACCTATTTGCATTGTCACTTGAATAAACATTAGTCCACATGGACAATGCCACGTGATCATCAAAATTATTGAAATGCCCTTAGTTGAAAACCTTTAGGGCTAACAAAGATCATGGGTAATTGTCTAGGAACATTACCATGCAACCTTGGATGCTATGGAGGTTGTTAGGCCTGAGGTTTTGATACAAGGACAAATAATGGGTGCAGAGGTTATAAAGGTAGTTTCTCAGCCATTGCAAAATTAATCCTAACATTTTCAAATACATAACAGCATTATAACATTCACTAATTGAATTAATCCCAGCTATTCCAAACACAAGATTATATTTTTCAATCACACTAATTAATCCAATATTTCATTACCTGTACTATTTTATCCCAATATTATTTAGTTTGACTTATCCTATTTGGCACACAGATGCACCCTAAGTCTAGAAATAGAAGTTAAATCCTAGACTAGTGGTAAAGAAAAACTTAATTTTAACTTTAGGGTTGTTTCAATCTTATTTATCAAATTTGGGTCATTTTAAAAATTTTTTTCCAAAAAATTATTTTTAGGAGAAATCGTCTTTCCAAAAGATGAATTTGGACCATTTTAGAAAATCAGAATTTGTATAGAAAGCATTTTTTCAAAAGATGTTTTCAAAAAAGAAAACTATACATCACTTCTACAATTTGTCTCTCATATAGACTCCTTTATTGGGTTCAAAAATTATTTTAACTCCTAAGGAACTGCTGTAAAGGCATGCCTATTGGGTTATTTTCACAATCTATAAAGGCAAGGTTATTTGAGTTGGAGTTCTTGAAGCTCTAACCTAAAGTCATTGCACATATTGTATACATCAACAAATGATGTTGCACTTTTTTGGTATGAAAGCTTCTTCTCCTAAACTGTCTGTCCAGAACTTAAAGTCAGAGAGTTACCGGGAAAGCTCCGGTCATAACCGCTCCGATAATAAAGTTAATAGGGAAATAAATGCAGTAATTCAAGAGAAAGATTGAACAAGAATTGAATGCGTACCTTATGGCCTTATTTATAAACTATAGATCTCCTAAGTTAAGTAGGATTAGGAGCCATGAAAATAGGAATTTGAAGATATCCGTAGATAGTAGTTACTATATTGAACTTTGTTTCCTTATTTTGCAGTCGATAGCCCATGAAAGGCGGTGACTAGCTCGGTATGTCCTATTCATATGGTCTGTATGTCAATTGTTATAATGGAATTTATTCTTGTGATCTGTATGGTGAAGATCCTTCTTTAAAGATACGTGTCATATTCTTGGTAATGTGGTCAGATCATGGTATATCAACTACTCCCCTCTAGCCTTAGTTTTATGGGACCCATTTAGAGCTAAAGTTTAAGGCTTCTGAGACATCACGCGTGTTTCGATCATAAATACATTGTTCTCAATTTCGAGGACACAACCATTGATGTGACATTTATTGTGTCAGCTGCCATTTGGGAAAACAAGGCCATCATTGCCTCAACCACCACGACGGTTCAAAAGTGGAGCCCCAATGTTGGTTTCCATTAGGGCTCTATAAAAAGGGGGCAACACATCACTTCGTTGCCCCTTTCACCATTTTGAATTCTGGCTTTGAACCTTTAACACCAAGAACGGTTTTTGAGGCAATTTTTTGGTGTGATAAAGAATTTCTCCGATCAAGACTCTAAGTAGGTTTTGGTACTAAGTGTGC
Organism: Nyssa sinensis; assembly: GCA_008638375.1. Lineage (NCBI taxonomy): Eukaryota > Viridiplantae > Streptophyta > Magnoliopsida > Cornales > Nyssaceae > Nyssa > Nyssa sinensis. The sequence goes on from CM018043.1 coordinate 17,789,926, forward strand.
CTTTCTTGTTTCTTTTGTTATTTCATCTCTGTATTTCTACCTATTCCCACAAATGTTTGCTCTTGATGCTCAGTCGAGTACCGGTCATGATCATATAAAACCATTAGAGGTTAACGATCAATTAGAACTAAACTTAGTGGTTAGAAGTCCACCGAAGAGTTTAGAAAATAGACATGTTGGTAGTCCAACCTCTAGTTCTGGAGTTAAAATAGTTGAGGCCCACTTAGAACCTAGGAATAGGGATACGGGGACTTCTAGTAGAATTTGTAAGAGAGAAGATGGACAGACTGCCATGACCCAAAGCATGATAGATGCTTTGAATGTTACTTTGATTTCCCTAACAATGTGTCCTATAGGATACCCAAACCCACAAACTGTCTTTCTGATGTTCAGCACGGTGACATCTATGCTTATCTCGAATGGTTTGAGATTGGAGTGTGTTTTCCCTTTCACCGTGTCATTGGGAAATTTTTTATGTGGTTCAATATCTGCTAAGATGATCTGAATATTGACAGCTAGAGGCAATTACTTGGTTTCATAGTTTTAGGTCACTTGAATAAGATCACGGTAGACCTTTCCTTAATTAGAAGCAACATGGAAATAAAGTATTTGAGGTTGGAGGGCATGTTTTATATGTTTTTCGACAAAGGGTTCAAACCCCTCTCTTCTGTACCTACTTCAAACAAAACTTGGAAGAAGTGATACTTCTTTATAAATAGAGGTTGGGAGTTCGAGGACTTCGAGAATCAGGCTACAATTTTCCCAAGAAGAATTGGTGTTAAAGGTGAGCCCATCTTCTCCTTTTTTGTAATACACTTCTACTTTGTCATATTGTGCAAATAAGAAGGCTTGGAAGAGGTCGATCTTTACTCACGACCTTAAAGATAGATACAGGCGGCTCCTTCAGACCAACGATTGCTCCTCCAAGGTAATCCTAACGCTTCAAAACCTAATGGATGCCAATCTGGTGAAGGACTAGAACAAAGGGCTCAAAAAGAAGATCTTTTCTATATGGGTACGAGGGAAGAAGAAGAAGATTGGGGAGACTTCGTCCCCTACTGAACCCCCCTCTAGAGAATAAAGGGAGATTACTCTTAAACTCTCATGAACAGCGGGTCCTCGGTCCCAAAAAAGCTAGCCTGTTCGCCAGCTCAAGAGGCCCTCCCATTTGTAGCCCTTCCAATACCGAAACAAAAGAGGGGGAAGGGAAAAATTGGGTGTCGCCTTTCCAATGCCTGAGGACTCTGGCACAAGTGTCGTGAAGAAGGATTTCAAAAACTCTTGGGCGATAGGTCCCAATAAGTACATTAGGCTGAAGCCTAAGAAGATAGCCAAGGATTTGATGGCTATTCATATGAGGGTAAGTTTCTCTCCTATGCTTTCCTCTATTCGTCTTCTAGATACCTAATGCTAACTTGATTTTATGTTTGTTCAGGTTGTTCATGGTTTGGTAGCCAACATGGATAACCTTGAGGATTTAGAGCAGATTGATGCTCTTCGATCCGAGCTTGACGAGGTCAGGCTTCAGCTTGGATCTACCCAGTCCACTACTACTACTTCATAGGAGAAGTTGAAGGAAACGGCCAATGCCTTCGCAGTCCAAAAGTTAGAGAAAAACACTTTAACTTTGGAACTTGGGGGTTAGAGGAAGAAGTTTGTTGATTTTGAAGTTGTTGCTACCAAGGAGCTTTTGGATAGTGTTAAGGCTGCAAAGGTCTAAATTGATAAGGACTTGAAGGGTGAAGTTCAAGAGCTCAGGGAGGAGTTCATCGAGCATGGGTATAGAGCCTTTAGGAAGAAGCTTCGAAAGATGCACCCTGATCTAAACCTGGTAGGTTTGAATGACATCTCGATCTCCCAAACTGTGATAGAAGCTCTAGACACTGATGATGAAGAAGATCCAGTTCTTGACCCTCCTCAAACTAAGTTGCCTAAGGCTATCAATCCTATAGAAAAGTAGTTTCATAGGGCTTTTTGTATTTTTTGCTTCCTTTCTATTTTTTCCTTTGATCTATAATCTTCCCCTCTGGGATCATAATATATGAAATTTGATCATTTCAGAACTTGTGTTGGTTTCGTCGATTTCTTTGAGTTATCTTCACTTCAAATAATACCTCCAATATTTAAATCAGCAGTACTGCGTAAAGGTATAAGTTTTTAAGAGATCCGTAACATTTATAAAATATAAGATTTTTTAAAGGTCCGAGTAATAGAATATACAGACCTATAACACTTATAAAATGTTAAGTTTTAAAGGGTCTGGTGGCAACGCTACAATGATAGGTGTACAAACCTGTATCACTTGCAAAAGATACAAGGCTTTTAGGGTCTTATACATAGGTGGCAATGCCACATTAGTAAATTGACTAGACCTATAACACTTTTAATGAATACTTGGTTTTTAAGGGTCTATACATAGTTGGTAATGCCGCAATAGTAAATAGACCAGACTTGTAACACTTGTAATGAAATATAAGGTTTTTAGGGGTCTGTACATAGGTGGCAATGCCACAAATAGTAAATAGACCAGATTTGTAACACTTGTAATAAAATACAAGGTTTTAGAGGTCTGTACATAGGTGGCAATGCTGCAATAGTAAACGGACCAGACATGTAATACTTGTAATGAAATCCAAGTTTTTAAGGGTCTGTACATGGGTGGTAATGCCGCAATAGTAAATGAACTAGACTTGTAACACTTGTAATGAAATACAAGGTTTTTAGGCGTTTGTACATAGGTGACAATAATGCAATAGTAAATGAACCAAATCTGTAAAACTTGTAATGAAATACAAGGTTTTAAGGGTCTGTATATAGGTGGCAATACCGCAAAAGTAAATGGACGAGACCTGTGACACTTGTAATGAAATACAAGGTTTTTAGGGGTCTATACATAAGTGACAATGTTGCAATAGTAAATGGACTAGACTTGTATCACTTATAATGAAATATAAGACTTCTAGGGATCTATACATAGGTGGCAATGCAACAATAGTAAATGGACCAGACACGTAAAACTTGTAATGAAATACAAGGTTTTTAGGGGTTTGTACATTAAACAAACATTGAAGTGAATAAAAATCTTGAGTCAATTTTTACTGATAATACTTGCCTAGGTGCTCAATATTCCAAGGCCTGGATACAGGTCTCCCAACCAAATCTTTCAACCAATAAGTTGTAGGTCTAACAATCTTGGTTACTTTGTAGGGCCTCTCCCAATTAGGAAAAATCTGTGCTTACTCGCATTTTTCTTCCAAAAGATCGAGATTTTTTGCGAACTTCTAACTATTGATTTCTTGATCAAAAAAGTCTATTTTAAAGGTCGACAAACCGATCTCAATAAGAATGATTGCCTCGATGCCATAAGTGAGTGAAAATGGTGTCTCTACGGTTGGGATTTTCCTAGTAGTTCGGTAGGCCTAGAGGACCCCCGGGAGTTCTTCGACCTATTTCCCTTTGGCTTCTTCTAACTTCCTTTTAATGGCTCCCAGAATGGTACGGTTGGTGACCTCAACTTGTCCATTAGCTTGAGGATGTCCTAGGGAAAAGAAATGGTGACTAATATAGGGATTCTTATAGAACTTTCCGAATATCTTTCCTATGAACTGCGTTTTATTATCTGAAATAATGACTGTGAGGATGTCGAACCTGCACATAATTTTCTTTCAAGTGAAGTTCTTGACCTCTACCTCAGTGATGTGGGTTAGTGGTTCAACTTTTGCGCACTTTGAAAAGTAATTGATAGTGATCAGCAAGAATCTCCTATTCTGAGGGGCCTTTGGCAATGGCCCCACAATGCCCATTCCCCACTTGACAAAGGACCAAGGACTGGTGATGGGGACAAGTTCATGCTGAGGTCAGTGTTGGTAAAATAAAAAATGTTGTCATTTGTCGCACTTCCGAACGTATTCTTTAGCTTATTTTAGCATATTAAGCCAGTAGTAGCCCTAAGTTAGTGCTCGGTGGGTAATAGTTCTTCCACCATTATGGTTGCCACATATTCCCTTGTGTATTTTAGCTAGAACGTAGTGGGCCTTTTCTAGAGCCAATCATAACAAGAAAGGCTATGTGTAAGATCTTTGGTAGAGTTTATCTCTAATAATTAAATACTAAACCACCCTAATTCTGACTCTTCTAGCCTGCTTTTATCCTTTGAAAACAATCTCTCCATTAGGAATTTGATAATGGGAGTCATCCAATTAGGAGACTGTTCTAAAATCTAGAAAGCTTGTGATATTCAATATTGAGATTCGATTGGTAAGAGATTTTTACCATATAATCCTTTTATAGCCTAAGGTGGAAGGCCATATATACTAGTACATCAGCCCTGGAGTTTTGATTTCTTTCAATCTTTTGAATGGTGAAATTGTGGAAAAACTACTTTAATAATTCCACCAGCTCTGAATATATGATCATTCTGTTATCTTTGGTCGAATATTCTTCCAATACTTGATTGACTACAAGATGAGAGTTAAAAAATACGTTGAGGTCTAGAGTTTCACATTCTATGGCTAGCTTTAACCCAATGATAAGTGTTTCGTACCTAGCTCCATTGTTAGAAGCTCTAAATCCCAAGCTAATAGCCCTTTCAGTTATAATCCCATCAGGGGAGTGAAGTATTATCCTTACTCCAAAGCTTTGTCCGTAAAAGAACCATCTGTGTAAAGTAGTTATGCTGAAGTGTATGCAATGGTTTGAAATTTTTAGTACTGTGTTCCAGTGAATTCAGCTATGAAATCTACTAATGCTTGAGCTTTGATAGCAGTTCATGGAACATAAGATATGTCAAACTCCCCTAACTCCACTGACCACTTAACCAATCATTTAGAAACTTCAGGTTTGTGAATGACTGATTTCAAAGGAAAGGATGTAGGGATTACAATGGGATGAACTCGGAAGTATGGCCTAAGCTTTCGAGTGGATATTACCAAGGCTAAAGCCAATTTTTCAATTGCGGAATACCTTGTTTCGCTGTCTAGGAATGCTTTACTATCATAGAAGACAGGACTCTGAACCCCTTTTTCTTCCTTGATTAAGGCAGAGCTAATCGCACTTTTTCATTCGGCCAAATATATGAGTAGTTTTTCTCCTGACACTAGTTTTGAAGAACATCGGGAAAGGCTAAATACTCCTTCAGTTGTTGGATGGCTTCTTCGCACTCAGAGGTCCATTCCAAAGCCTTACTCATTCTTAGAGCTTTAAAAAACAGAATGCACCAATCTGTGGATTTAGAGATAAACCTATTTAGTGTTGCTATCATGTCATTCAGCCCGTGAATATATTTCTTAGTTTTAGGGGATTCTAGATCAATCAAAGCCTTAATTTGGGTAGGACCCGTTTCAATTCCCCTTTGGGAGACCAAGAACCCTAAGAATTGTTCCTCTATAATCTCAAAGGTACACTTTGATGGGTTAAGTTTCATTCTGTGTTCCTTCAGGATGTCAAATGTTTGGGATAAGTGCAGGATGTGGTCAACCTTCTGAACACTTTTATCATCGATGTAAACTTCCATTATATCTCTGATCTAGAGGCCAAGCATTTTTACGTTACCCCAACATTCTTTGGACCGAACGGTATCAATCTATAATAATAAAGACCTCATTCTGATATAAAAGTTATTTTCTCCTAGTCTAGAGGATACATTTGGATCTAAGTGTATCTAAAGTAAGCATCCATTAAGCTCATGAGTTCATGACCTACGTAGCATCCACGAGTTTATCAATTATGGGGAAAAGGAAGATATCTTTAAGACAAGCTCTATTGAGGTCGATATAGTCGATGCAGACTCTCCACTTGTCATTTTTCTTTTTTGCAAGGACTGTATTGGCGAACCATTCGAGGTAAAATACCTCTCTTATCATCCCAATATCAAGCAGCCTCTAGACTTCTTCGTTATTGATTTTGTGACGTTTTGGACAAACATCCTCATTTTTTGTCTTACGAGAGGGTGGTCTGGATCTGTTATTAGCTTATGAGAAATGAAGTCACGGTCTATTCCTTCTATATATCTCGTCTCCCAAGCAAATACTAAAAGGTTAGCTTTTAAGAATTTAACAATCTCCTATTGCTTTGAGGGAGATAGAGTCGAGCCAATTTGCGAATACTTTCATTATTCTTCAGCACTAACTAGCACTTTGATGGCCTCTTCTATTGTCTTGACCATACTTCACTTCCTCTCGGACTTAATGGTTCCTCAATCTCGAAGGGACATTTCTCGGCATCATAAAAATCTGTAGCTGAAGAGTCTTCCTTTTTGTAATGGTACTGTAATTTCTATTTAGAAAGTCTTTCTTTGAGTGCGAGGGCATGGCACTCCCGGGTAGAGGGCTAATAGCCTTTAATAGTAAACACTTTGTCTTTATGAATAAATTTAAGGCATTAATGAAGGGTTGAGGTAACTACCACCATCTGGTGGATCTAGGGCCTCCAAATAATGACATTATATAGGGATTTGGCATTAAAGATCATGAATTCAAAAATCAAGGTCTTCTATTTATCTCATTCCCTTATCGTGGTTGGTAGATCAATTCTACCCATTAGGAAGTTGATGCTCCCATTGAATCTTGCAATTGTTGCAATAGTAGCTCTGATGTCCTTGGAGTCAAGCTTCATATGTTTAAAAGGTTCGTAGAATAATAGATTGATAGTGTCCCAGTGTCTACAAGAACCCTTCTGATCTTAAAATTAGCAACTTTGAGTGAGATAACGAGGGCATTATTATGGGGGGCAATGTATCCCAATAAGGTCCAATTTAGAAAATTGTATCTAAGGTTCCGTCTTCATTTATTTCTTAATGGTTGAGATCTGGATGACGTGGGGCTCTGCCCTTGCTTCCCAAGTATATCCTTTTCTGGCCCGGTTAGACATTCCAACCATTATATTGTCAACATGGAGTACGAAGATGACTTGTTGATTGTTTGGTTGTTGTTGATCATTCTGAACTTCTATCTATTCGGGCCTCTACTTTAACCTCCTTTGAAGAGGCCTTTAGTCTTTAGGGTTCTATCTTCCGTCCTAGTGGATGAATTCTCTTAGTTGTCCTCTGTTGATGAGGTGCTTTATCTCCTGCTTCAAAGCTCTGCACTCTTTAGTGGTGTGCCCCTTCTTTTTGTGAAAATCACAATACTTGTTTCTATTCCTCGAGTATGGGTTGCTTTTTAGCGATTTTGGTCACTTCAGGTTTTCACGAGTCTGGACCTGCTGGAGTATGTGAATAAGGGAAGAATTTAACGAGGTATAAGTTTCGTACCTTCTAGAGCTAGAGTTATTATGTGCTCTTGATGCTGTTCTTTTGTTGGGATTCTTGGTTCTTTTTTTATTGTCCTTGTTATCTCTCCTTTGAACCTGTTCATCTTTTTGATCTTGCTCTTTAACCTTTTGGAAGGAGGCTTTGGTGTCTTCTAGATTAATGTATTTTTGTGCTCTATTTATGAGTGTTGCCATATCGGCAGGGGGATTTTTTGTTAAATAATCTTGAAAGCGTCCAGGTCCTAGTCCTGAAGTGAGGGCGGCCACCAAGAAACTTGAACTACAGTCGTTCATCTTTGTGAGTTCGATATTAAAATGAGCTATGTACCCTCGTAGTGACTCTCCATTTGCTTGTTTAATATTCAGCAAGAACTCTAGCCATTTTCTCAACTTCTTACTTGTCAAAAAAGGGTCAAGGAACAGCTTACTGAGTTTATAAAAGTTGTTGATCGAGTTCTAAGGAAAGTTATTGAACCATTTAAGGGCAGTACCCTTCAGACTGGTTATGAAAGTTTGACACATAAAGGTGTCGGTAGTCCCGTGTAGAGCCATTGTATGCTGATAATGAGATGGGTGGTCTCTTGGGTTTTTAGACCCGTAGTAGAGAGTGAATTTTAGGACAATGAATTTCTTGAGTCGTTCCTTTATCATTATGGAAGGAATGGAAGACGTGGAGAATTTATCGAGTAATTTTCTTAACTTACCTTGTTCTCGAGGGACTTGGAACCCCTTGATCGAGATCATCTGATTTTGGGAATCAACTATCTCTTCCATCCCTTAAGAGGCCCTAGGTACGTTCCATTATGCTGCCAGTACCCGTTGTTGGTCCTATCCTATGCTTCCAAGTCCTGGATTCATGAGGGGGAATTTGTCTTGCGACTGTAGAAGGGTGCTGCTCTCCCAAGATTGGTGGACGTGGAACTTTATAAGGCTGAAGTCTTTAGTGCACTAGATTGGCTCCAGAAGTCGTTGGGATTGGTATTCTCGTCCTGTTCTGATCATGGACGGCGAGACAGAACGATGGTATTCCTCTTCCAATAGTTGTTGATGATTAGGGATTAGTCTCTAAGTGGACGATACCATGGGGGTACACCGGCTGTGCATTAAACAGCTCCTCATTATGGGATCCTCTGCCCGTGGTGGTGGCGGGAGGTTGAGGTCCTCCTTGAACAATATTAGTTGGAGGAGGAGGATTGGTTTGCTGGTTTTGAGCTAGTGAGTTTTAAGCCAGTGAGGTTAGAGCCTGTGACATGGCTATGAGTTGTTCCTGCATTTGATTAAACTGCCGTTGAATTCGATCGAGTTGCTGTTGTAGACGAACGGGTGCTTTTCCCCTTCTTCTTCTAGTAGGAAGCTGATTTTGAGGGTTTTGAGAATTCCTTTTAAGACGAAGATTTGGAGCCATTGTTACTTTTAAAGAAATAAGTTTTTCTATGGTGTAAAATAATGAAAACGATCATTATTCTTACAGATAACGCCAAACTGATGTTGCACTTTTTTAGTTTGAAAGCTTCTTCTCCCGAACTACCTGTCTAAAAGTTGAAGTGAGAAGATCATCGGGAAGGCTCCGGTGGTAGCCGCTCCGATGATAAAGTTAGTAGGAAAATAAATGCAGTAATTCAAGAAAAGAATTGAACATGAATTAAATGCGTACCTTATGACCTTATTTATAGGTTGTAGATCTCCTAAATTGAGTATGATTAGGAGCCATGAAAATAGAGATTTGAATATATCTGTAGATAGTAGTTACCATATTGAATTTTGTTTTCTTATTTTGAGGTCAGTAGATCATGTAAGGCGGTGACCAGCTCGGTATGTCCTGTTCTTGTGGTCTGTATGTTAATTGTTCTGATGCAATTTATTCTTTTGATCTATTTGATGGAGATCTTTCTTTAGAGATACGTGTCATATTCTTGGTGATGTGGTCAGATCATGGTATACCAGTAAATAAAATCGACCTACAAATTTTTGAAATAACTCACAATCATGTCACCACTTTTAACACAATCCTACAAATTTGAAATAATTCATAAAACATGTTTTTTTTTTTTTTCACAAAACCTGCTCATTCACACTTTCATCTACAAATAACTTACAAAGAATCACAACTTCTTGTTCATTTATTCTATGAGATTTTCAACTCACAAATATGTTATTTTAAAAGATGCTTTGAAAAAATGTATTTTGAAAAGATGCATTCTAAATAAGACTAAAAAAAACCACTTGCTACCTATTTTATAACAAAAAACCCCTCACGTCGATATACACTCAAACCTGCAAAAACCAACAATCCATCCACAACATAGCTCACAAACCACGCAACAACCTCTATCCATCCACAATACATATCACAAGCTCAAATCGCCTGAACAAAAAAAATCCAACAACCCTTTTCATCATCCATTCAAAATGGATTAGGATCCTCGCCATTACATGTTTCTCTCAATTTCTCTCAATATAGTCCTGATGTATGACACATAATTTATTTGCGCTTTAACAAAAGATAATGTATCACACATCCAAAATACCTTAAGAGAAATTGAGGAAAAGAGTAATGGAGAAGAGCCTTGTCTATTCACAATACAATCCAATCAAACAAACCCAACAATCATATGCTCACAGTTTGTAGAAAAAAACACAATCTGTTCATCCATAATGCCAATCCACATACACTATATGTAAAAAAAGTATATACACAATTTCCAAATGATCTATTTCTTTCTAATATATCCATTGTTTTCCTAATATATACATATATATATACACACATATATTGATATACCACAAACAGACACACCAATCACCTTGAGACACGTGTGCATACGGAGCTGACAATCTCGATCATACAGAGCAGTGACTAGCCTTCAGGGCATTCTCATTTATATATCATTCAGAGCCGATAAACTCGGTCATACAGTGCAGGCGAAGCCTCCAAGGCATTCTCATGCACATATCTCCCAGACCTTATGTCCTGGGCAATATTTAATCAACACCTCATACGGCTCCGACCTTATGGTTTCCTTAACAACTGCCAAGCAGGGAATAAGGAAACAGTATTCAACACGAAAACTACTATCTATGATTATCTCCATCTACGACTTAATACTCCACAAGGTAACTGCAATCTCCGATGATCAAATCCCTATATTTGTGGCATCGAATCCTAATTAACTTAGGAAGGCCACGACTTATAAATTAAACCCTAAAGGTACACTTTATTTTTATGCTCATTCTTTGGCTTTCAATACAGTCTTTCAATTCCTTTTACTTACTTAAGCATCGGAGCGGCTACCGCCGGAGCCAATCCGGTGGACCTCTGATCGTCTTTCTGAGTGTTCTACAGGTCACGGAGCCCTCACTTATTGCGAGTCAAAAAGTGCAACATCAGTTTGGCGCCGTCTGTGGGAACGACTAATCTCCAAGTGCTCTATTCATAAACTCATCTCTTTCCACCGGAAAACCATGGCACCAAATCTCCGACCACGACAGAATACTCAGAATTCGTAAAACTCTCAGCGTCAGCCGCCTGCTCCTCGTACAAAGGGACCAGCGGTTAACCCCATGCGACAAGAGATCGAATCGATCAAACGACACAATGAACTGGTGCAAGAACAGTTGCTTGCCATCACTAAAACGCTGGCAACACTCACACAAAACCAAGCAGCGGGTTCTCCTAACCCGCCGGTCAACTTCGCCGCAGGAACGCAACCTCCTGTTGCCACGGAGAATGAAGAACTCCATGAGCAGGCTCCAACTAACCAGCCTGGGCACCCCCCGGGCGTTGCCCGTGTTGGCAGAGATCCACAACCGTCAGCTCCAGGCTGGGGAACATCAGCCTTCGTTCCTGACGTCCATTACCGGAGTACTACTCGGGCCCCAACTCCAAGGGCCTCGGGAGCACTTCCGGCACGCAGGAGCCTCATCCCTATGCAGCACCAATCCCTTCGGTTCGGAATCCTCCTCCGTCCGAAGGGCGTACTCAACCCTACTACCCTGAAGCCGAGGCTGTCAGGCAGGGTTCGCAAGATGTCAGAATCAGAGACCCAGGGAGGGTAGAGGAAATTGCCGAGTCTATGGACCGAATAACCACCTTGAGAGGACCTCAGAACCCTCCAGAACAAGACGAGTTGGCCAGGCTGCTCGGAAGACTAGCCACTCCGTTCACTCACACCATCATGTTAGAAGAGAGGCCCAGAAAGTTCATGGTGCCCAAGTTCACCCTATATGATGGATCCGGAGATCCAGGGGATCATCTCTCGCACTATCAGCATACGATGGCCCTTCACGGAGCCTCTGATGCTTTCATGTGCCGAACCTTCATCACTAGCTTGAAGGCAACTGCTCTAAAATGGTTCCACAACCTCCCTCCGAACTCAATTACCAGCTTCTACGAGCTCGGTAAACAGTTCTTGGACAGGTTTATGACCAGCAGGAGGCTTAGAAGGGGCCCAGAGTTCCTGCTAAATGTCAAGCAGACTAGGGAGGAATCCCTCAGAGCCTACATCGCGCGCTTCAATACCGAACTCACGGAGATCACTGACTACAGCCCGAAATTCCTTGTAGCAGCCCTAACTGCTGGGCTTGCCCAAGGTGGATTCAGAGACTCCTTAATAAAGAGCCCTCCAGCCGATATGGCGGCATTAATGGATCGGGCCAGAAAGTACATCAACTTGGAAGAAGCCAACCGCACATCCCAGAAGGGCAAAGATCAGACCCAGAGGGACAATCCGAAGAGGGAGGACCACAAGAAGGAGGATCATAGAAGAGACTCCAACAAAAAGAGGGCTAGGAGCCCAGAGAAGAGAACAGCACCCCAACCTGTGTACAACTCCGGGCCAAGGGAGTTCACCAACTTCACTCCTTTAAACACCACACCGAACCAGGTACTCCGGCAGATCCGAGATCGGGAGAACCTGAAGTGGCCAGAACCAATCAAAGGAGATCCCAGCCTGCGGGACCAAAGTAAGTATTTTAATTTTCATAAAGATCATGGACATACAACTAACACATGCAAGACCCTCCGGTATGAGATAGAGTAGCTCATAAAGAAGGGGCGTCTTCGGGAGTTCGTTAAGCTGGACGGAAGGCAAAACCCCCAAGATGACAAGCCTCAACAACGGCCAGATCAAAGGCCCAAGCAAAGGCAGAAGCAGAGGGAAGGACGAAACGAGCCTCAGAGGCAGAACAACCAGGTTATCTATGTCCTCCATGCTGACTCCCCTATCACAGGAATGTCCAACAGGGCAAGAAAGAGATATGCTCGGGAGGCTAGAGTTGCCCCGAACGTATTACAGATCTCCAACGTAGAAAAGAGGCTCAAGCCAGCACCGGAGATTCAATTCACCGAGCAAGATCTAGCAGGGGTACATTGCCCTCACAGTGATGCCCTTGTTATCACCCTCAGAATCGCCTAACTTCGAGACCAGGAGAGTCCTGGTCGATACTGGCAGCTCCGTCAACATACTGTTCTATGAGCCGCTCAAACAGATGGGGATAGACCATGACAACGTCAAGCCCACCACTGCCGTGATGGCAGCTTTTGATTGCAACCTCAGTACCCCTTTGGGGAGAGTCGACCTTCCTACCACCGTAGGAGAGGGTGAAGGGCAGAAGACCACCATCTCGGAGTACATGGTGTTAAACATGAAATCTCCCTACAACGTCATAATCGGGAGACCCTGGTTGCATCAGATAGGAGCAGTCACTTCGACCCTCCATCAGTGTCTGAAGTACGTCCACAACCAGAGCGTCCACTCGGTCAGAGGGTGTCAACCAACCTCCCGAGAGTGCCACGCTATTGCCCTCAAGGAGAGGGCTCCTAAATAGCAATTACAGTACACTCGGGACTGTGCAGATCCGGTTCTCACTCACTCTCCCGAAGTGGAGGATTACCCATCCAACATTGAAGAACCCCTGAGCCCAAGGGGACGCGACAGCCAAGCCAAACCTGTTGGCGAGCCCATTAAAGTATTGGTCAGTTCAGAAGCAGAGGGGCGTTATTTGAACATCGGCCCAGACCTAACACACACCGAGCAGGAGAAGATAGTCAGGTTCCTAAAAGACAACCTCTCTATCTTCGCTTGGGAGACCAAAGACATGGAGGGAATAGATCCCAATCTTATAACACATAAGCTGATGGTGGATCCGGATCACCCGCCAGTCAGACAAAAGAGAAGGCCGATTGCTCCTGAACGGCATCGGATTGTAAATGAAGAAGTCCAAAGGCTACTAGATGCCAGGATGATACGGGAAGTGTTCTACCCCGAGTGGCTAGCCAACATCGTGCTTGTCAAAAAGAAAAATGGCAAGTGGAGAGTCTGCGTTGATTATACAGACCTCAACAAGGCGTGCCCCAAGGACAGCTTTCCACTGCCAAGAATAGACCAACTGGTTGACGCCACTGCGGGGCATGAGCTTATGAGCTTCATGGATGCCTACTTTGGATACAACTAGATCCAGATGTATCCTCCAGATCAAGAGAAGACAGCCTTCATAACCGAACGAGGGCTCTACTGCTACCGAGTAATGCCTTTCGGTTTGAAGAACGCTGGAGCCACTTATCAGCGGTTGGTAAACAAGATGTTTAGCCCATTGCTCGGCAACACCATGGAGGTATACATCGACGACATGCTGGTAAAGAGTCTGCAGAAAGGCAGTCACCTCCAACACTTAGCCCAGACCTTCGATATCCTCAGACAGCACAAGATGAAGCTCAACCCCTCGAAATGTACCTTCGGAGTTACGAAGGGAAAATTCTTGGGATACATTATCTCTTAGAGGGGTATCGAAGCAGACCCCACTCAGATCCAAGCTCTGATTGGACTGAAGTCACCAAGAACCAGGAAGGAAATTCAGGCATTGAATGGCAGAATTGCGGCACTGAGCAAATTTATCTCCAAATCCACTGACCGCTGCCTACCTTTCTTCAAAGCTCTGAAGGGCAGCAAAGCTTTGCAGTGGACAGAACAATGCGAAGAATCCTTTCAAGAACTAAAAGAGTATCTAGCCTCTCCAGAACTCCTGTCAAAACCAGTACAAGGAGAAAAGCTACTCCTGTACCTTACAGTTTCCGAAAACGCGGTCAGCTCCGCATTGATCAGACAGGACAGAGGAGTACAGAGGCCTATTTTCTACGTCAGTAGGGCACTACTTGACACGGAAAAAAGATACCCAGAAGTAGAGAAACTGGCCTATGCCTTGGTCATATCAGCTCGGAAGCTTCGACCTTATTTCAAGCCCATCCAATCGAGATCCCAACTGCCTATCCTCTGAAGTCAATACTGAGGAAACCCGAGGTATCGGGAAGATTGGTGAAGTGGTCCGTGGAGCTAGGGGAATTCGACATATCATATGTACCCCGAAACTCCATCAAAGGGCAGGCCTTAGGTGATTTCGTTGCAGAGTTCACCCCAGCACTTCAGAACAAAGCGCAACTCACCGAAACTTCGGGAACCTGGCTGCTATACATTGATGGATCGTCATCCGATCAAGGTTCAGGGGTAGGCCTGGTACTACAGTCTCTTGATGGGCTCACGTCAGAAAAAACAATCAGCCTGGGATTCAAAGCTTCTAATAATAAAGCCGAATATGAAGCCCTAATCTTGGGCATGAAGCTTGCCTTGGAATGCGAGGCTCAGAACCTCGATGTCTTCTCTGACTCCCAACTGGTGGTGAGCCAAGTCTTGGGAGAATTTGCCATTAAAGATGATAGGATGCTCCGGTACTCCGAACTGGTGAACCACTTGAAGCATTCATTCCAGACATTTACTATCCAGAAAATTGAGAGAAGCCAGAATTGCAGAGCAGATGCCCTGGCTAACATGGCCTCCTGCCTCAAGTCTGAAGCAAACTCCACAATTAAAATCTCCTTTCAGCCAGGATCTAGCATTGAGGAAGCCCAAATTGCTCAAATTGATGAACAGCCCCAGAACTGGATGACCCCAATCCTCTAGTATCTAAGATCCGGGCTCCTCCTAGAGGACAAAAACAAAGCCAGGAGAATCCGAATCAGAGCGGCTCGGTACCTGATCCTAAACAACAAGCTTTACAGGAGGTCGTATTCTCAACCTCTGTTAAAATGCTTAGCTCCAGACGAGTCACAATATGTCTTGGCTGAAATACACGAAGGAATTTGCGGGAATCATAATGGGGGCAAAACTATAGCCCACCGAGCTCTATCGCAGGGCTATTACTGGCCTGGCATGTTGAAACAGGCTAAGGAATATGTTCGGAAGTGCGACAAATGCCAGAGATTTGCCCCGTACCAACATCAGCCTCATCACGAGCTTATCCCGATTCCTAGTCCTTGGCCCTTTGCTCAGTGGGGGATGGACATTGTGGGTCCATTACCAAGGGCACCTCCAAACAGGAAATATCTCTTGGTGGCCATCGACTACTTTTCTAAATGGGCCGAAGCCGAACCTCTGACACATATCACAGAAAAGGAAGTTGAGAGCTTCACTTGGAAGAACATTGTGTGCAGGTTCGGCATACCACGTGTAATTATCTCCGACAATGGGACACAATTCACTGGAAAAGGCTTCAAAACATTCTGCGAAAATCTCAACATTAGGCAGCACTTCTCCTCTCCAGGCCATCCACAAGCAAATGGGCAAGCAGAGGTCACCAACCGAACAATCCTTGACGGGTTAAAGAAAAGGTTGGAACAGGCCAAAGGAAAGTGGGCAGAAGAACTCCCTGGAGTCCTTTAGGCATACAGAACAACCAGAAGAACTCCCATCTCCGAAACTCCCTTCTCACTAGCCTATGGGACAGATGTAGTAATTCCGGTTGAGATCGGTATGCCAACCCTGAGAACAGAAGCCTTTGAGCAAGAATCCAATGATCAACAGCTGATGGAAAACTTGGATTTGCTCGAAGAGAGAAGGGATCAAGCCAGCATCAGAATGGAAGCCTATCAATAGAGAATGGTCGACAAATCCAAGGTAGGACTCAAGACAATCAGCTTTCAAGTCGGAGACTATGTCTTAAGAAGAGCCTTTCAAAACACCAAGGATCCCACTATGGGAAAGTTGTCACCAAACTGGGAAGGGCCCTACAAAGTAACAAAGGTTGTTCGGCCTACCACCTACTGGCTAGAAGACATGACTAGGAAACCTGTTCCTAGGCCATGGAACGTAGAACACTTACGGAGTATTATCAGTAGAGATATCTCTTTTACTTCCATAGAATGTTCATCTATAATGTACAGGCCTCCAGAGCCTGGTCCATAATGTACGAGTTTTTTCACTCGGTCCATCTATAAATGCACAGGCCTCCAGAGCCTGGTCCATAATGTACGAGTTTTTTCACTCGGTCCATCTATAAATGCACAGGCCTCTAGAGCCTGGTCCATAATGTACAAGTCTCAGTGCTTGGTCCATCTATAATGCACAGGCCTCCAGAGCCTGGTCCATAATGTACAAGTCTTCGTACTTGGTCCATTTATAATGCACAAGTCTTAGGGTTTGGTCCATCTATAGTGCACAGGCCTCTAGAGCCTGGTCCATAATGTACAAGTCTTCGGACTTGGTCCATCTATAATGCACAGGCCTCTAGAGCCTGGTCCATAATGTACAAATCTTCGTACTTGGTCCATTTATAATACACAGGTCTCTTCAGCCTGGTCTATCTTTAAAACACAGATTCTATGATCCGGTCCATCCAAAGACAGAAGTTCTGAACATCTACAAACTAAAGTTTCCTAGATCGGAACAACTCAGATCTGATATTTATATTATTTGGCCTATCTGTCAAACAAGCAGCAAGTACTATAGTACCGATCAGGAGTAAAGTACTTTGATGCAAGCATCCTACTAAGTTTCTTGGATCTATTCTTAGAACATTCATATATTAGAAGTGCACGAGAAAGTGCTTTAACTACAGAAGAGCACATTCGAATTCAAAGAACACTAGATCTGAGAAGAAGAAACTCAATTTTTTATAATGATTCAGAAGATTTACATCAGTACAAGGAGACTGGAAACAGAACAAGTACACAAAAGGCCACAATAAAGACACCATTACATAGGCTACTACAGAAAGCTACTATAACACTTCTATTTGCAGCATCATGGCTTTCTTCCTCGGATGACATAAGGGCACAGGATCCAACCTTCCATTACCGCCGCCGCCGGCTCCATTTGAAAAGAAGGAACCCTGAACCCCAATCTGCATCAAGGAGCGCCCAGGCCATTTCATCATCGCTATCAATGATCTCAGTACCAATGGATGATGAGGGCTCTGGGCCTCAGGAGACTTTTCATTCTCCACCTTTGTAATCGGCATGACGCCCCAGCCGATTGAAGCAAGGGTCTCTGCTAAGTCATAAAGGGGAGGAAGCAGCCCACATTCATCTCCCTCAAAGCAGTTGTCACACCCCGGCCAATTTGAGCAAGGGTGCCTGCCTAGAATATAGAGGGAAGGAAGCATCTCGTCTTCGTCTCCATCACCGACGCTCTAAGCCTCGGTTGAATCAGGGAGGGACCACCTCCCATCGGAGAAATCTCGACCTGGATGCCAAGATGGACAAGAAGATCTCAACCTCCTCTAATCCTTCCTTGGAGACTGAATCGAAGGGAAGGGTAACTCTCGACCACAGTTTAATCATTCCCAACTCAGACCGAAGACCGTCAATCATCTCCGAATAAACGACAGTTTTTTGAAAAACATCAACGAAGCAAAGTAAGAAGATAGGGCGCAACCGTACGCTCCTCTTCCATATATATAGGCCTTCGAAGCCCAAGAGCCACCCAGATGAACCGTCGCAATGGTTAGGCGAAGAGTTAGCTTCAAAATCTCAAACGACGGTGGTGCAATAAATGAGGCATTAAACCACCTTCTCAGGAGAAGCAAAAGGCAAAGCCACACACGCAATATATAGACTTTTTAGTCTTGTCCACGTATATGTTGACGTGACAGTTTCTCCAGGTCATTAACGCTTAATGGGCCACGTATACAACAAAGGTCCATCAACTTTAATGTACCTTGACCCTTGACTAAACAGATCTGGAGGCTGAAGTTCTGGTCAACCGAACTACAATCACGAAATATTCACTTATTATTACAAGTCTCCGGGTTCAGAACAGTCAGCTTTGAAATGTTTGCAAAAGAAATCTTCAATTACTGACCTAGGGCAAGAAATGCAGCTCGGAATACAACTACCTACAGGGTAAAATCCGGTCTGGTATACACTAAATTCCAGAGCAGCGCTATTTGCAACAATTACCACCATCAACCACAAGTTAAGGTACTACAAAGCAATATAACTAAAGAGACGAGCATTAAGCAAAAGACTATTCCATTAACGAATGTATATTTCCAGTACATTGGAAGTTAAGAATAACAAAATATACATCCTAAACCTGATCAGCAGGAACAGAATCAACGACTGGAGAAGGATCGGCAGGGGCAGCATCAACCATCTCAGTCGGTACGACCACTTCCGTGGGATCGACAGGGAAGACATTAGCCACTTCACCCTGGATAACAACCTCTGAAGGTTCAGATCCAGGCGGCACAATTGAGGAGACATCAAGGTCAGGAAACTTGGCAAGGAGCCGAGAACGGAAGTTGTTGAACCCAAACGTAATCAAGCGATGGGTCATTCCTTCCAGCTTCGACTTCATTTCCTCCTCATTATCCATCAATGCCTGTTCCACGGCATCATCAAGCTGTTTACGGTGCTGATGCCGCATGCCGTTCATCTCCGCCTTGCTAACCTCTTTGCCTGCTCAACGGACAAGGTCCCTCTCCGACTACATCACGATCAAGGAGTTCTGACACTCCTTCAGCTTCTCTGCGGAGTCGTGAGCCTCCGACCGAACAGTACCAAGCTGAAGCCCCAGATCGTCCAGATTGGCCCTGAGTTGGTCAAACTCCTCCGTAAGTGGAGAAACCTCCACCAAAGCAGAAAGGGTGTGCAGGGTCTGCATAATACAAAGTGAACAGTTCAATACCAGCCTAAACACTTGAAGAAAAGGGAAAGAAAAATAAGGGCCCGACGAACTCACCTTAACCTGAAGAGCGGTCAAATCAGCAAGAAGCTTCCCCGACTTCTGAGGCTTGAGTTTAACTGAGCCTTTGGCCCAGAAGTCCCTTCAGAATCCTCTTGGCCCCCTGATCAGCAGCATCAAGAGCCACCGATGATGATGCCCCCTTACCTGCTCGACGGGATGGGACTGGGGGGACCACCGAAATAGGGACAGGAGCCTCTTCCTCCCCCTCCGCAGGCTCAGGAGAGGACAAAACTAACCTCCGCTTCTTTTGAACGGGAGGGACCGCTGGAGAGGAAGCCTCCCCCGCCACCATGGGCGGCGATGGCCCGGTCTCCCACTGAGCCATCATATTATCAGCAATCTCCTCAACACTCCCCCTGGCAGCCATCAATCTATCCGGGTTAACAATGGAAGAATGGTCTCGAATGCTGGGCTTCAAGAGCTTCTTATATTGCTTCTGAATCGCGGGAGAGAAGTCTGGTCTCTTCCACGCACTCTTGACTGCAAAACAAGCACAGAAATTGATCAGTTCAACAATTGGCAAACAAAACGAAATCAATACAGCCGCGGAAAAGTTGAGCCTCACCCCTTGGCCTAGTGGTTCTAGGGAATGCGGAGGGTTGACCTTCAAAGTTCTTGAATTCCCATCCTCCTTTAATGAAAAAGTACCACTTCTTCCAAGTCTTGTTAGAGGAGGGCACAGAAGTAAGGGGTCTGAACCCGCTATCAAAAGACATATAATAAAGGCCCTCCGCCTTTTGAAGTTTTAGATCCATATTGCTACGGATCAAATCGAGGGACACCTCGACATTATTCACATGCCCTAACACGATGAAGCTCAACAGATGTCTCCAACTGTTAAGGTTCAGGTCTGCTGGGCAAAGGTTAAACCAACAAAAGAATTATTTTATTATATCAGGAAGGGGGAGTGTAAGACCCATTTCAAACCAGGCCAGATAGGCACAAATTTCCCCCTCTCTAACATCGCTTGGGCGATCCTGAGAATCTGGGACCCTGAAAGTAACATTTGTGGGAAGTTTGAACTTCGCCCATAACTCCTTCAACATGGTTTCAGTAATTACACTCTCACCATTCTCTCTGTAACCGGATCGACCAGAAATCTCACCAGCGCTATTTGGGGGCTCATCGAATGCATCAACAATCCTAACCCCCGGACTAGAGGGGGGTTCTACCAGTCTATTTTCATCAATATTCACTAACTGCAGTTGAGGAACGGTCTCCGAAGGACTGCCCGAACCAGAGTGTGACTCACAGCCAAACATAGCGAACAAGAGAAAGAAATGAAACAAATGAGAAGGAATGTAGAAGGGGACTAAAAGTCGAACCTGAGATCAAGAAAGGACTATGAACACCGGATATCCTTCAAACTTCAAAATATGTCAAATGGCGGTCTGGTACTGTAGAAGCGAATGCAGAAGAAAGGTATGAAAGACTTTTCCCTCTCTTTATATACACATTCGAAATATGAGCCTTCCAAGGCGAGCCGACACAACAGTTGAAGATAATGATGGATTCTCAAGTATCGACTGTGCAATAAATGACGCATTAAACCGACATCTCGAGAAACGGAGGAACAAAACGTATGACTCTTCACAAGACCCATAACCCTAGTTAAGCCCTAGCTTCTAACTAGGGCTCGGGGGGGGGGGAGAGTAGCTGATATACCACAAACAGACACACCAATCACCTTGAGACACGTGTGCATACGGAGTTGACAATCTTGATCATACAGAGTAGTGACTAGCCTTCAGGGCATTCTCATTTATATATCATTCAGAACCGATAAACTCAGTCATACAGTGCAGGCGAAGCCTCTAAGGCATTCTCATGCACATATCTCCCAGACCTTATGTCCTGGGCAATATTTAATCAACACCTCATACGGCTCCGACCTTATGGTTTCCTTAACAACTGCCAAGCAAGGAATAAGGAAACAATATTCAACACGGAAACTACTATCTATGATTATCTCCATCTACGACTTAATACTCCACAAGGTAACTGCAATCTCTAATGATCAAATCCCTATATTCATGGCATCGAATCCTAATCAACTTAGGAAGGACACGACTTATAAATTAAATCCTAAAGGTACGCTTTATTTTTATGCTTATTCTTTGGCTTTCAATACAGTCTTTCAATTCCTTTTACTTACTTAAGCATCGGAGCGGCTACCACCGGAGCCAATCCGGTGGACCTCTTATCGTCTTTCTGAGTGTTCTACAGGTCACGGAGCCCTCACTTATTGCGAGTCAAAAAGTGCAGCATCATATATATATATATATATTAGTAAAATGAAACCCGATTTGCTTTCTAAAAAAAATTATGAAGCCAATGTGTCTCACAATTCAATTCACAATGCCACTATCACACACAAAGTCTTTAAAAATTTATGAAGCGAACCTTCTAAACCATTCATTAAGTAGTTTCAACACCTCATCCTCAATGAAACAATTACATTAGCTGCAGAAGTGCAACAAGTCTTTAAATAATTACACAAACTACAAAGTCTTCAAATTATTACACAAACTATAAAGTCTTTAAATTAATATTAAAAAATTTCATACACTATTTCCTACAACAAGTATTTAAACAATTAGACAAACTACAAAGTTTTGGTATCATAATTCTGCTTGGCATGACTTCTTGCAACTTCCTCCCATTCGGGCTACTCCAAAATTTGATTGGAGGATCAATAACAATATCCTGAAGAGCAACAAGGAAAAAGGGGGAATCTAGTAGCCTTTCTCACTTTTTTCTCCTTTTTGAGGAATGAAACGTAGCAACCATGCTAATGCAATGCAGATATTTTAGCCATTTCCAACCTTTATAAATGTAAAACTTGAGTTGTTAGACCCATAGTTATCATAATTTCCTCTCCTCCTAGCGAATTGTGAATTGAATCACACGATCCAAAACATTGATTATTAACGATTTGGTTTACAAGATTTAACGTTCTAATCTACAATATAAGAAACCCCAAAAAAATCATACAACATACAAAAAAATACATTCATACATTGTTGAATTTTTTTATTTTGTAATGATTTAGCATTCGTTGAAATTTTTATTGTGTTTATATACACATATGAATATTATTGTAAATACAATAAAAAAACATATCATATTCTAAATAAATATATTTTGTTCTCACAAAGCAATCCGATAAAACCTACTCTTAATATACCATGTTTTATAATAAGTGATGATCTATGTTTTCGTTTTCGTTTTCGTTTAACGTATCATAACGATTTACATTCCAAGTAATATTAGTTAGACTCTCGTACAAAGAATAAAGCACGAACAATTAGTTTTCATACAAGCCACCAGATTTCATATAACAATCAACACTGATATACCAATATAGTCTACAAACAAAAACAAAAAAGTTAAGAATGAAGTGGTAGATTTAGGTCATTTGAGAAAATTGAACCCACATTGTGGGTTGTTTCCATGGAATATAATTGCTGTAATAAAATAAAATAAAATTGTGGGGGTGTTTCCATGTTCTCACATTACAAAATTTCCCTCAATGTTTCATGGGGGGCAACCAAATCTTAAGGGAGCCCGAAATCAGTACACAAAGATGCGCATATAGTTTGTTTCAAAACGAGATCAAAAAGTGGTTGGACTATAAGGACATTAGTCATCGTTTTTTTCCAGAAGTTGGTTGTACATAATATTTCTTTAAAAAAATTCTCAAGTATTTTTACTCCACTTGTATAAAACAGTGTTCCAAAAGGTACAACAAGAAAAAAATGTGTTATCATTGAAAATTAAAAATATGAAACTTCTTTTTTTTTTTTACAAAACATAGTCCTAAAATCAACTAAAATAATAAATACATTAGTGATTGATTGATTTATTTTTTTACAAACATTATCCTGCACACAACTTATGTGGTAAAAATTACACATGTATGAAAAAAGGTAAAAGAAGAAAATACATTAGTCCTAAACTCAACTATAATAATAACTATGAAGAAACTCATGTTCCACTCCTTCTCTTTAGTCCTATTTTTTGATTGAATGTTTTATCCCTTCTAACATATGATAGTTTTGTGCAATTGATTGTCGTGGGCTGCTCTTCTATGACTTGTATGGTTGTGATCAATTGATTAAAACATAGATTTCCATTAGAAGAACAAAGAGGTGAAGATTGTAGAACCTGCAAATACCCTTTCAAGCTCTTGGAACATGAAAAGCATGCACTACACATGAAAAATAAACTCACGAATTTGCTGTAAACAAACAAGAGACCTATTTTGATCTACGTAATGACAAAAAGAAAAGCCCTAAATTTTTTTAGAGAGAAAAATTCTAATTTTTTATGAAAGAAAAGTCATAATTTATTCCCTGATATAATGCAATTGTTGTAGAGGCCTTAAGGAAACAAATGCTTAAACTTCAGCTAAAATGTACCACAGAGAGCTTGAGAGAGACCACAACTATGAAATATTAGGAGAGCCTTGAAAACCTTGAGCAAGTCATGACAACTGAGAGAATCAAGTGCTGTGAGGGAGAGAGATTGAGTGTGTGAACGAGAGATGGATTGAGAGACCTAAGAGATTGAGGGAGCAAGGACATCTGATATGAGAGAGAGTCCAAACTGATGGGAGAGTCGAGACAGATGAAATGGAATTTTTTCTTTTTTTCTTTTCCATAGAAATAATCTTCTGAAGAAATGATTTCTCAAAATCATCATAATTTAGTAAATAAGTTGAAAACAATCTTCTATTAGTAAACAAAATTTAAAACAGTCCTAATTTGATAAAAAAAAATTGTAAAGTAGACCGTTAAGAATATCTCATTTCAAAAAAAAAATTATGATAATTTTATATTTTATAAGTTTTGTACAAAAATTTTATTCTCAAAATGATAAAACATAATGATGCATGACTACATTAATTGAAAGTTCAAATTTAGTATAAAAATTTGAAATGATTTCACTTGCACAAAATTCTAATTTTTTACTACACACGACATGTAAAAAATTCTAATATTATGTGTATTTGTTGGATTTTAATTTTTTTTTAGATAAATTACAGTCACTTTTTTCGAGTTTTTTAAAATTATACTGATCTCTTATTTATTATTTAATAATATACAAATATTTCTTTTTAATCAATTTCTCTTTTAGAATGACAAAATTACTTCTTTCATATTTATTTTTCAATTTTTGAAACTTTGACCAACTTTTTATTTTTTAAATTTATAAATTATTTACCTTAAATTTAACTTTTAATAAAAAAAAAATTTAAAAATAGTTAAAAAAAACTTGATCAAAATTAAAAAAATATAAAAAAATAAATAAAAGAGACAATTTCGATTATTTTAAAAAACAAATTGACAAAAAAATTATATTTGTATATTTTTTAATAATATAAAAAAATTACTATAATTTTAAAAACGATTTAATATAATTTATTTTTCTTTTTATTATTTAGGACAGGCACTTTATATTTATGCTTTGTATTTCAAAATAAAATATTTAAATAAAATAAAATTCTCCCTTGGATCCCTGGAGAGCAGTAGTGCTACCACCACGCCTCTCGCTTCGACGAACTCAGGGTGAAACGTAAATTGACGAAACCCAAATTTTCCGCCACACAAAACAGCAATCCTTCGACGGAACAATAGCACAAATCCTAGGGAACACGCATACACACACACACACACACACATATATATATATATATATACATGAATACGTCTTTGTATATTTGAAGAGAGTTGTTTCAATTCATCGGTCAACAATGCAAGTACTACCCAGATGGCGAAACGTTTTGATTCTCAAGACTTCGTTAATTCCAACCCCATCGACATCAACATCAACATCGTCGTCCCATTTGGCTTCATTCCATTCTACGCCCACTTCCTTAGAGAAATGGAAAAATAAATGGGATTCGGTGAGTTTCTCTCTTCCCTCTTTCTATTTCATCTATTTGTATTTTGAGCTATTCCTATGCATTATGGTCATTCAGTGGCACGGAGTGATACTCCAGAATGATTTTATTGAAAACAAAGTGGTGCTTTTCTCAGTAGGTAATGCATAGATGATGATGTTTGTTGAAATGCTAGATGCTCGAATGGGTATATTTCAAATGCTTTGTAAGAAACCACAAACAAATTCATTTTTATAGATCTTCCACTTTTGATTCAATTAAAATCAAGTTTAATTTTAGTTTTATGTTTGGTTATTGGTTGTCATAGCCTTCTAAATTTTAACTTTTTTAATTGAGCTTCTTGTAAATTTTAAATTTTCTCTCGTTTTTAATCGAATTTTACTCTTTCCCATGAATGTGTGTATGTATGTATGTGTGTGGCTGAATATATATATATATATATATATATATCTGTGTGTATATGTATTTGATCGGTAATTTTATCTAACTATATAAACAAGGGGAGCAAACCATGTACAAAAGAAATGGAAATTCAAGCTTAAGATCCCTCAAAAGTTCTATAAATTTACAAAAATACATAAGCTATTCTTCTTTAATTCACAAAAACAAAGTTTTCAAAAAAGTGTCTTTAAATCACCATTGGTCTTCACAACCATAGGCCTCCATTACCTCCCTCAAGAACCACCCCCATCCTCACACCAATACTGCAAATAACATCTCTCCACTTACCATCACTCTCCACCACAAACCGCTATGACCATTTACCCAACAAAGCTGGATTGAACACCTTCAAGTCTTTAAGACCCAACCCACTCGCCTTTAAAGGATGCTTCACCTTTTCCCAACTCACATGATAAAATCTCTTCTCATCCTCCTTGTCCTCCCAAATATAATCCCTATGAAGCTTCTCCAACTTCTTTTTACTGAGCTCAACATATGAAAAAGAGACATGTAATAAGTAGGCAAGTTAGCTAAAGTACTCTTGATAAAGAGTAATCCTATTACCCTTCAAAAGGTATTGACTCTTCCACCCCGCTAACCTTTGTTGAAATCTCTCCACTATCGCATCCTAGATAGCTGTAAATCTCACGGAAGCACCCAAAAGTAAGCCAAGATAAGAGTTAGGTACACTGCCAACCTGA
The DNA here is from genome assembly GCA_008638375.1 of Nyssa sinensis. Classification (NCBI taxonomy): domain Eukaryota; kingdom Viridiplantae; phylum Streptophyta; class Magnoliopsida; order Cornales; family Nyssaceae; genus Nyssa; species Nyssa sinensis. The sequence goes on from CM018043.1 coordinate 17,816,238, forward strand.
CACCCTATAACCCAAGCCAACATTTTTGCTTCCCCTAAATCACCCACAAGAATAATATCACTTTTTCTCATGTTAACCGTCAACCCTGAAACAATCTCAAAGTACAATAATATACATCTTAGAAACCTAAATTGCAATCTCATCCACACCACAAAAAAATAATGTTGTCATCAACAAACAACAAGTGAGAAATCTCCACATGCCTCCCTCTACCATCATCCGCAATAATGGTGACATATTTAATTCACGCCGATGCTTTTTCATGTTATGTTAGCATGAATTTTATTTCTTAAAAATTCAAACACTATGCTTGTGATGCAAATTATAAACTAGTGATATGTTCTTACTTCTTACTATAATCTAAACATAGAGATGTGAAAATAAAGTCAGAAGCAATTTGAAAAATTTTATTATATCAAGAAAAAAAAAGACATCAGGATTAAGTTCCTCTCAACCTAGATTTAGGTCACCGAGCACTGATTTTATCTTCGTGTCAGTAATCTACATTTTTTCTATCTCATTGGACACAACTTCTTGAAAAAGTGTGAAAAGAATTGAACTTGATTTGGTCTCCTGCTTAATTGGGCTTCTTTCCATTTTTGAACTCCAACTATGAATTAAAAGTTAAAGGAAACTAATGCATTTGTCTCTTCCATTTATGATTTTAGAGTTTGATTTTGGTAAAGAGCCAAAGATGGGAGAAAATTTTAACTAACTGCAAATACTATTTTCTTAATGATTTATGACTGAGAATTATGGTTTCTCTTTTGCTCTAGGCCGATGTTTTGAGCTCAGTTGTATAAAATAGTTGAAGTATAAGTTGTCTTGATAAATTTGGCTTACATCAACGTGCTGATTGGTGTTGATGATGTGCCAGATATGCTGAATTAGTAGGGATCTAAGACTAAGAAGCACGGATATGGACACGGGACACAGATAAGTCATTTCTAAAAAAAAGTAGGACACGGACACGTTAGAGACACATTGAATATATATAAATTTCTTATGACCATATAATAAAAACTCAATTAAGATTGATATAAAAACACATAAATCACAAAAATATTATTAGGATGTTAAAATAACAAAGCTTTTAAATAAAAATTCAAGAACTTTTTAATTTAATAATTCATGATTCCAGTTTCAAAACAAATTTACTAACTATCACATAGAACATATATGTGGGTGTGTGTGTCTATATCATGGATTTAAATCGAGGTCGCAGGGATACGAATCGGTCGCGGTCGTGGTGTAACAGTATCGGGTCATTTGTAACGGGAATCGGAAACCGCAACCGTGAATTTTTTTCAAACACTAACAAATTTCTTAAAAGTTATTTATACAAATATCTTGATTACAATTATCACATTTTAATATTTTTTATTATTAATTTTTAATTTTCTAATACCTAAAAAAATATATTTTTTTTATAAATAACACTTAAGAAGATATTTTATTATTTTATATGAATATTTTAAAGTTAAACTAATAAGAAATATCATTTAATTTCAGTAACATTACAAAGAATAATATAAATAATAACAAAAAATAATTATAAGCATGACAATCAATTTAGTTGATTAGTTATGGAATAAAAAAAATTTAAAAATTTTGAGGCCAAGAGACATTTTTGAGTTTGTATTGACCCGAATGTTTTTACAACCTATTTTAATTTTTTTTGGATTATTTTGTTAAGTATCTCACTTGTATATAAATATTATAAAAATAGAAATCATAAGAATTCTGTAGAAAAAAATAAGGAAAAAAATTGAAAAGAAAAAACAAAAAATAGATGTATCGGCCGTAACGGTCCTGTAATGGCTATAACGGTCCTATAACGGCCGATACGTAACGGTATCGACCGATATGGCTGTGAATTTTAGTAACACCGATATATCGACCAGTATCGGTATCGGAAGGTCAAAAAAATGATACGAAACGGCCGATACGTAACGTAACGACCGTTATTTAATACCATGATCTATATATATATAACCCAAAGAAGAACTAAGGAGAAGTGGAGAAAGAGAAGAAAAATCCAAAAATAAAAAAATAAAAAACATGTTCGAAATTCAAAAAAATAAAAAAACTTGGGCACTTTTTTTGCATGTCCGACGCGGACATGTAAATCGAGATAGAGTTTCCGTGCTTCATAGATCTGAGATGTCATGGGTTCTATTCTACCTGAGTATGTAGGATTCTGCTTGAGTATTCCTTTCAGAGCCTCACCTGTTTTAGAGCAAGTCATGAGAGGTATCAGAAGCATTTAGCAACCTAGAAATCTAGTTCTCTGTCTAAAGGTTGTGGTTCCATTTAAATGAAGAGCTCCCACCTGTAAACTTGCTTCTTCTCCCTATGTGAAGGTTTTAGCTTCATTCTTATGGAGAAACCACTTATAAACTTGCTTACTTCTCCCAATATCAAGTGTGACTTCCTTAGTGGCAAATGGATTGGAAAAAATGTAATAGGACATTATATAGGTTGGGAGGGGTGATGAGTTTAATTACCATTTTTTTAGATAGGGTCCTGCCCGTGCTTTTAAAGAAGTAGGTGGGTTGGATATTTGTTTCCTGTTGCATTTGTATTTCTTGGGCAAATGGCTTTGAAGGTTTGTAAAGAAGAGCGGTGTACATTGGAGAATGGTAATTGTTGTGCAGTTTGTATAGAAGGGAAATGTACATGGGAGAATGGTGATTATTGTGAAGTTAGGTGAGAATAGCAATGCCTGTGACTCCCGTGAGGTTGATGCTTCTTGGGGTTTTGGACTTTGGGAAGAACATAGATAAAGTTAGACCTTCCTTTAGCATAGTTACAAATTACAGGTCCAAAAAGGGCTGGGGCTTTTTACTTGTATACATATAAAAAGATGACGGCCACATTCTAAATCGTATTTGGGATTGGAATTTGACTCTTCGGGAGGCTTTGATTGATTTCTATAAAATGAAATAAAAATGGGGAGCTACATTTACTCAATATTTTGACACTATTTTTTCTTTATAAGAAACCACCAGCTGTTAGCTTGAGTTTGGGGTGTCAATATTTGACACGACTTGCAAACATGACTCAAAAACGACATAAACTTAGCCGGTTTCAGGTTGGACTTAATTGTGTTTGGGTCAAAATTGGGTCACAACTGTCACGTTGTCAGGAAATTCTTAGCTTGCATTCCATTTGTTTGCCTTGTTACACTAATGACTCGAATGGACCCATTTGTTAAATTTGTGTCCCATTAATTAAGTTTACTAGCGACCTGGAAGTGACCTGTTTAACCCGCTAACCCAAAATTGACCTCTTAACTTGACACGATTAATACAATTCTATATGTATTATAAATGTGTTTTTCTCTATTTTAATATTAATACTAGAAAAGTATTTTAGTGATAAAAAAAAATATTGTAAAGGGATTTTTTTAAAAAAATTATTAATTATTATGTAATAGAATTATTAGTTTTTATCCATTAAGAAAATTAGTTTCTCAAATAATTATTAATTTTAAAATATGAATTATTGAAGATTTAATCCTATAAATTTTTTCGAACAAACATCATTTTTTTATATAAAAGCTTATAATGACAAAAATGTGAAGTATGATTTAATTAAACAAAATATAAAAGATATCAAAAAGTAAAGGAATTATTAATTGGGGGTCGTCTAATTTGAATTTAAGATTATACAAGGAATCAATTTTGCAAAGAGCAGCATTACCCCGCTAGGCTCGATCCAAGAGATGGACATGTTAGCCAGCACTTTGGGATGTCAGGTGGGTTGCCTTCCCCTTGTTTATTTGGGCCTCCAGTTGGGAGCTCCGTCGCATTCCATTGAGGTGTGGGATCCAGTGGTGGAGAGATTTCTCAGCAAGCTGTCTGGATGGAAAGGCCAACTCCTTTCCAAGGGAGGGAAGCTAACCCTGCTCAAGAGTACCTTGGCCAAACTCCCTACCTACTTCATGTCTCTCTTCTTTATGCCAAAGACGGTCAGTAAGAGATTGGAGAAGATCCAAAGAGATTTCTTACGGGGCCACGATGGCGCTTGTAAAGGGATTCATTTAGTTGCTTGGGAAAACATCAAGAAGCCTACGTCTTACGGGGGTTTAGGAGTAAAAGATTTGAGAATCTTCAATACAGCCCTCTTAGGCAAATGGCTTTGGAATTTTGGTGAAAGCGACAATGCGCTTTGGAATAGATCCATCAATCGATCCTCAAAACCAGCACAGGGAACCCCTAACAACTTACTGACTTTACCCAATTTCCTGAGAACCCACTCATCTGAAAGTCTCTGTTGACGGCAGTGAAGAACAGGGAGGGGGGTTTTGAACGAAGCCTCAATGCTTCTTTCATTGCTATCATTCCTAAAAAGGAAGGAGCGGCTAGCATTAAGGACTTTCGCCCCATAAGTATGGTAAGTAGTGTTTATAAGCTAATTGCTAAGGTTCTCTCCCTAAGATTAAAAAAGGTTATGCATAGTATCATTTCTCCTAGCCAAAATGCATTTGTGATGGGTAGACAGATTCTAGACGCAGCTCTCATTGCTAATGAATGCATTGACGCTAGGATCAAGCAGAAAAGGAAAGGGTTGGTCTGCAAATTGGATATTGAGAAGGCTTTTGATCACGTTAATTGGAGTTACCTAATGGGTATGTTGACAAGAATGGGTTTTGGGAGTAAGTGGAGGAAGTGGATCCATTCGTGCATATCCACGGTTTCCTTCTCAGTCCTTGTTAACGGGTCCCCTGCTGGCTTCTTCCGCTCGACTAGAGGATTGAGACAGGGGGATCCCCTATCCCCCCTTCTCTTTGTGATTGCTATGGAGGCTTTGAGCCGTTTCATGTGCCGGGCTGAGGAGGTTGGTCTCATCAAAGGCTTTCAGGGGGGGCAAGAGGGGGTGAATGTGTCATCGTCTCCCACCTTTTATTTGCTGACGATACCATCATCTTTTGCGACTCTTTAATGCGCTAGCTTTGCTTTTTAAGATGCATTCTCGTGTGTTTTGAAGCGGTGTCAGGTTTGAGGATTAATCTGGCTAAAAGCAGTATTTCTCCAGTTGGGGCAGTTCAGGGGCTGGATCTTTTGGCTAGCACTTTGGGCTGTAAAGTGGGAGGCTTCCCCTCATCTTACTTAGGCCTTCTATTGGGAGCTAATGCGAGATTTATTAGGGTGTGGGACCCCGTGGTTGAGAGGTTTCACAGAAAGCTTTCAGGCTGGAAAGGCCAACTCCTATCTAAGGGTGGAAGGCTCACTCTTATCAAAAGTTCCTTGGCCAATCTTCCTACTTATTTCATGTCCCTTTTTCCGATTCCGATGACAGTGAGTAGAAATTTGGAGAAGATTCAAAGGGACTTTCTTTGGGGGCATGAGCGAGATTGCAGGAAGTTTCATCTTGTGGCGTGGGATAAAATAAAAAAGCCTCTGTCTTTAGGAGGTCTAGGGGTGAAGGATTTGAGAATCTCCAACACAGCGCTGCTTGAAAAATGGTTATGGAAGTTTGGAGATAGTGATAAGGAACTTTGGAAGAAGATAATTGTGTCTAAGTATGGGAGTGCTTCGGGGGGCTGGTGCTCGAGCAGTTTTGATGGGCCGATGGGTTGCGGTCTATGGGGTTACATTAGAAGAAGATGGAGACCTTTTCAGGAGAGATGCCGGTTTACCTTGGGCAAGGGAGATCGGGTGAAATTTTGGGATGATGTGTGGTGTGGGGCTATTCCGCTAAAGATGAAATTCCCTAGGCTGTACAGTTTGGCTACCAACAAGGCGGCTTGGGTTAGTGAGTATGCGGCGAGCACAGGGAATACGTTTGTCTGGACTCCATCTTTTAGAAGAGACTTCTTTGATTGGGAGTTTGGGGAGGTGGATTCTTTTCTTAGTCTCATCAACAATTTCAGGACTATGGACGGTAGAGAGGATAAGAGGATATGGATTCGGACAAGTCATTCTTTTCAGTGAGATCTTTTTACAGGAGTTTGTTTGTTCCCGAAAACACTCTATTCTCATGGAAGCTCACTTGGCGTTCAAAAGCTCCCCCCAAAGCCTCCTTTTTCATTTGGGAAGCTTCTTGGAAGGCCATTTTAACGGCAGAAAACTTAAAGAAGAGAGGGTTTCTGATGGCTAGTAGATGCTACCTTTGCAAGAAAGATGAAGAAAGCGTGGATCATGCTCTCATTCACTGTCATGTCTCATGGAGCTGTTGGAACCTAGTTTTTGTCATGTTTGGTTTCTCTTGGGTCATGCCCGGCTCCGTCAAAGACCTATTGTTAGCATGGGAAGGGTGTATCCTTCCTAAAGATATCAAGAGAATTTGGAGATTGGCCCCCATTTGCCTCTTGTGGTGCCTCTGAATCGAGAGAAACAACTGTGTTTTTGAAGATCGGGAGCTTACCACTCCCTATCTTAAAGATTCCTTTTTGCGTTTATTATTTTTTTGGGCCAAAGAAACTTTTCCTGTAAATGTTTCTTCTTTTGTTGACTTTTTGGGGTCTTTAAGGCCATTGTAAATCTCTCAAGGGTTTTTGCCCTTTGCCCGTCTTGGGCTTCTTAATATATATACCTTTACTTATCAAAAAAAAAATGTTTGGACTGGGGATGAGTCATTGAGAACAACCATCCCTATGCTTTTCAATCTGGCTAGTAATAAGTCGGCTTGGGCTAACGAGTGTCTGGAGAAAGTGGGGAACAAGCTTGTCTGGAGCCCTCGCTTTAGGAGAGACTTTTTGATTGGGAACTCGACGAGGTGGACTCTTTCCTTTGCTATCTTAACAAATTCAGGGCTATGGAAGATAGGGAGGACAAGAGAGTTTGGAGGTTGGACAAGAACTCTTTTTCTGTTAGATCATTCTACAAGAGCATGTTTGATTTGGATAGCCCTCCCTTTCCCTGGAAGCTTATTTGGCATTCAAACGTTCCCCCCAAAGCTTCTTTCTTTGCTTGGGAAGCTTCTAGGAAGGCTATTTTAATGGCGGAAAACCTGAAGAAAAGAGGCTTTCTTTTGGCTAGCAGATGCTACCTTTGTAAGAATGCTGAGGAGTGGGTGGATCATTTGTTTATTCATTGCCATGTCTCATGGAACTGTTGGAATATCATTTTTGCTCTTTTTGGCTTCTCATGAGTTATTTCAGGCTCTGTTAAAGACCTTTTGTTAGCTTGGAAAGGTTGCAATCTCCCAACTGAGATTAAGAGAGTTTGGAGAATGGCCCCTATTTGCCTCTTGTGGTGTACTTGGACCGAAAGGAACAATCGCGTCTTGAAGATCAGGAGCTCTCTATTCTCTTTTTCAAAGATGCCTTTTTGCGTTTGTTATTTTTTTGGGCCAAAGAAGCTTTTCCTATAAATGTTTTTTCTTTTGTAGACTTTTTGGGTTCTCTAAATCAGTTGTAATCTTTTGGGGTTTCGGCCCTTGTTGCCCTTCATGAGCTCCATGATATATACTTTTCTTACTTATCAAGAAAAAAGATTATACAAGGAAAAAATGACAATGCAATGAGAAAAATAGAATTATTGATTATTAATTATTAAAATTACTAACTATTAAGTTACTATATGATTTTTATTATCGAATTTGCATTATAAGTATTAATATAAAAAATTTAAAGGTATAATAATTTAAAAAGTGAATAAACTTTTTAGTTGAACTTATCTTTGTCACATTAATTATAAATTTAATGTGTTCATATACTCAAAAAATATTTGAAGTATCAAAGTCCACTATACACTAGTATATTAGCATTGGGAGTTATGGATTTAAATTGCGGTTGCGGGATATGACGCAGTTCGTTGTGTAACGATATTGGGTCATCCGTAATGGAAATTAGAAATTGCACCTATGATTTCTTTTTCAAGTACTAGCAAATCTCTTAAAAGTCATTAATACGCATATCTTGATAACAATTTATTACATTTTAATAGTTTTTTACAATATTTTTTCAATTTTCTAATACGTAAAAAAATGTTTTTCTTATAAATAACGCCTAAAAATATATTTTATTATTTTATATGTAATTTTTAAAGTTAAACTAATAAGAAGTATCATTTAATTTGAACAAGTGATATAAATAATAACAAAAAAATGATTATAAATTATAAGCATGAAAATCAATTTAGTATGATTAGTTATAGAATAATTTTTTTTTTAAATTTTGAAGCAAAGAGGCCTTTTTGAGGTCATATTGGCCCAAATATTTTGATAACCCATTTTAATTTTTGGATTATTTTGTTAAGTATTTATCTTGTATATAAATCTTATAAAAATAAGAATCAGAAGAATTTTGAGAATGTTTTTTTTTTTTTGAAAAATGAAAACTATTAATTTTTTTTTAAAAAGCTCAAAATAGTCGTAACAATCTTGTAACGGCCGCAACGGTCTTGTAATACGGTTGTGAACTTTGGTCTCACCGATTTATCGACTTGTATCGGTATCGGAAGGTTAAAAAATCGATACGCAATGACTGATACAATATGTAACGACTGTTATTTAAAACCATGAGAGGTCATCTAATTTGAGTTTAAGTTTATATAACAAAGAAATAACAATGTAACGAGAAAAGTAGAATTCAAAAATAATTGACTCTCTAATAATTAAGATCATGCAACAAAGAAATGACATCACAATAAAAAAAATTATTAGCAAATATGATATATGTTGATTCACAGTGACAACTGACAAGAAACCTAATCTATTTTTTGGATAAATATATGTTATTTATTTATATTTGAACAAACCCCATTTAATGACTTCTCTTTCATTTTTCCAATTTTATTTATTTTGAATTTATTATAACAATCATCCATCACTATTAGAGATTATTAAGCTATTAAATAGTAATTAGTTAAAAGGTCAATTGTATAAGTTCTAAGTTATGATTGAATCAAGACAGTTAGCAGGATATTTTGTGATTGCCCAAGATTTTCAGCTTGTGATCTTGTCAGCTGCTCCATTTTTGCCAAAAGCTCTTCCTTGCTGCTCCCTTTTTGCTAGAAATCTTCCTTGCTCTTGTTGGTTTCTCACACTCTGTGTGCGCAACACAGAGCATGTTGCACACAAGCTCATGTGTCTTTGTGTGTGTGGTCTCATTAGTATGTTCTCTTATACGGTAATCTTGGTTCTTGAACCCAGTATTATGTTTTCTTGTGTACCACATTTAGAGTATGGTGTTCTTGTTTTGCATACCATAACGATTTGTGTTTCAGGTAACATTGAATTTTATTTGTGCCCCTTTTTGTCTCATTGGGAAGTGTGGAACTAGATAATAACTGTGGATATTTCAGGGAGTCTGAACTCTTCGAGGAAAGAGTTCACTGCACATTGTTGGTGTTCACAAATGTACTGATGTCCCACATTCTAAGAATTAGAAGAGAAGACTTGATTCTTTTGGTTCTTGGCACTACCTTACTTCTAGGCCTGGGATTCCTGTACTTGAAAGTTGATAAATCAATAGGGGTGTTGGTGAGATCATGGTGTTTTAATCTTTTTCACATATTTCAATCCTTTTGGTTTGGGAGAAGCTGGCAAAGCAAGAATGGGAGTGGTCCTATTAAAATTGCAGGAAAGTAAAGGGAAGTGATTTATTAATTATTCATGCAGAAGTTGATACCTTTAACCTCATCAGATGGTTTAGAGTGGGAATTTATTGCTGTGAAATTTTCTGTGGGAAGAAGGGCATGGGGCCTGTTTTCTGAAGCATCATTTATATGTCAGCACCAATTGAAAGGAGGTAGATGCAATCAAGAACTGGACCTTGCTGTGATAATCGGCCTCACTGAGAATTCTGAAACAGTTCTGTTTGTTTCTAAACTTTCAAAGAGAAGCGCATTTGTCTGGCTACACATTAAGCTATCATATTGAAGAAATAGATGAGCATTTGTTTTTGTGTTGTGAATTATTGTTTTGGCTACACCCTCCAGTTTTTATTTGATTGCAGTTTGGACTTTGTTTTCCTGAATAAGTTTGTTATGACCTAAATAATTTAACCCACTCAATATGGACAACCTCCTGCTCTCTGTTCGCAGTCTGAACATTTTCAGAGCATGGATCCATGTTCTCTTTGGCATGCTTATTGTTGTCAATCCAATAATTCAGTCCCTTGTTCAGTCCATGTTACGGTGGAGTTGAGGGCACTAGATCAGGTCAGCAACTGTAAGAGTGTTTGTGCTGTCAGAGTGGGACCCATTAGAAGAATAAAATGTTTGAAAACATGTAGCACATAACACAATGCATAACTGCCCAGCCATTAAAGTTATTACCGGCCACTGCACTGTCTCATTTTATGTTTACACTATTCCTTGTAATTGCTTTAATTTCATACGGTACTGACTGATGTACAAATTTCTTAATATAATTATAAAAACATATCCTATGTTCTATCATAATAAATTTTTGGATTGGACACTCCAATGCTCCTGCTCTGCGTATTGGTCACTTAGGCTATGACTCTGCTGCTCAGACTTAGAATGTTGGAACCTAGAATTCCAAATTTAATTACTGAATAATTGTGTTATTCTCTTAGATCAGACTTTGTGATGGTGAAGCAGAACTAATCTTGCTGACTACGGAGCCAATCCAGAGAATTTAAGACAAATCCATTGACAACTCATATGAGGAATGAGAAGAGCCAAAGTTAGTTGATTTCTTCTTGGAAATTTAGTGCCCACATATTCTAACAAGGAGACAAAACATATGCTCTGTTTGGTGAGTTAAAAAAAGGGAGAAAACAATACCAAACATAATTAGTTAGATGCAGCTGTAAGAGATCTATCATTGCAGTGAGGTCAATTTTTACATATGAATATTTCCAAATGAAAATGGACCTATTTATTCAATATTAGCACTTGCTTTGCTTTGCTACGACAGATAGCCATTAGTTACATGTTCTCAATTCATTTTATGCGGCTGTGAATGACTTTGCACAAGTTAATGACTACTTGCATACATCAATGAGCCACAGTTTACTGGTATGTAACAGAAGTCTTCAACATTGGGAATTGTATCTGTGGAATAGCTTTGGATGAAACTGGAGGCGGTGTACTGAGGCCATAGTTGTCATGCAGAGAATTTTGGACGGCATCTTTGGAGTGTATCCTTCCTAATATGGAGAAGGATGTTTTCATATCTTGCTATTCAAATCCTTGGTTGGAGCAAGAAAAGAAGAAAATTTTTGGAGATTGATTGTTCAAGCCTTTGCTTGATGCACTTGGAATTTTGAATTAAAGGAATCTGTATATTTTTTAGAATTTAAATTTTTTGGTGTAACGGGTGCATACAGTGTTTCTTCTTATGTTCCCTTGATATTTTGCTATTGAATTGAGATTGGATCCTGCTCTAATTTTTTTTTTAAAAAAAAGGGGGGCGTTCCTAGTGTACGAGGCTCTCGCATCTGTGTTGTTTGCGGAGGGTTAAATGTACTCAGCTTTACCTCCGCAAATGAAGAGGCTATTTCCACGAGTTGAACTCGTGACCTTTAGGTCATAATGGAGCAACCTTACCATTACACCAAGGCCTCCCCCCACCCTGCTCTATTCTTATATATATTCTACCTTCTTTTCTTAATAATTTATCATATCTGAAAATAAGAATGGATGATGGTCGAGCCTTACAGCTTCTTCATAAACAAAGTTGTTTTTATTTCTGAAGGAGCTGATATAGCTCTGCACATGGTGTAGCTAAGTAGGGTCTCAACTAAATTGTTCCTTCTAGTTGGGTAAGTTGGGTAGGCTTGTGTCGTGTGGCTATTTGACATATTTTTTAATGAGGATCAATTAGTTGTATATCTGAGGGTTTCTCCTTGCATATTTCTTCAAGTAGAATTCATGTTTTTTGCCTATAAGAAATGAAAAAGTAATTTGGTCATCCTTGCATATTGCCCGTGCTTTTTAGTTTTCCTGAATTTCTTTGCTGTTGTTGTCCATGTTAAACATAAAATTCTTATTTAATTACTTATGATAATGTTTCATGACCATTCTTACAAATGTGTTTGCAGGATGTAGGAAGAGGTCAGCAACCATCTAAGGTATGGAAGTTTGTCTTAATTTTTTATTTATTTTTGGTTATATATTGTATATCAAGTTGATAGTTTCCGGCTACAGATTAGCAAGGTAGATTAATTAAATTGTTATGCATAGCAAGTACAATTACTTGAAACATATTGTGATTGTTGCCTTTTTTTCTTCTCAAAATATTTAACTGTCATAGAACCAATTATTTTACAAGTTATCTACAACATAAAACTTGTCCATAATACTTGGTAACAGCTATTAATGGACCAAATAAAATATCAGCTGAATGTATAATAAATCTTACATTTAAAATCAAAACCGCGTATCATTCGGTAGTGTTCAGATTTGTCTTTAACCAATGTGATGTTGGGCATCCTACAATTCAACTTGGAATGAGGAACTTCGTCAACTGTTTATAAGTTTCTAACAAAACACTAATATAGTGTCTTAACACACAAGGAAAACCAAATCACATTCTTAAAAGGAATCTGGAAACCAAACCATATTCTTAAAAAAGAATCTGGATAGATTTTCTGTGAATAGGCTGTTGAACCCTTCCTGAAAGGTTTGGTGCTGCACATGCAGATGGCACCTTTATGAACCCTGCTATACAAAAAAATCTTTTGATAGATAAGGACCAATAGGTTTATGTTATTTGAGTCTGTTAATGGTCAAATTGTTAAACATTTTAGTAAAAATAAAATAAAGAGGTTTTATTTTCGGTTACATAATTTTAATTTTCACTTATATAATTTTATATTGGGTTTATTATTAATATTATATCAGTTATTTTATATTTGTAGATAAGACTCTCTCAATTTTTGGGTGAGCATTAACACTACACGAAATGTAAGGGTCAAAAACTGTTTTCATTCCCAATTAAAACCTATTAAAAGAGTCAAAACCGTTTTCATTCCCAATTAAAACTATTACAAGAGTCAAAACTGTATTCATCCCCAATTAAAACTGTTACTATTAAAAAAGCATCTATCGAGTATGATGTGATTGAACTCCCAGCTGTAGTTTTATGTTTACTTTCCTCACACACCCCAAAAAAAAAACCAGTAGTTGGCCATAGGACGAGTCAGTAGATGAGTAAACTTCATTCCGAGGCTTTATAATTTTTTACCTTTGAGAGCAACTTCAAATTAGGAAATTTTTTTTATCCCACCATGTGCCCACATGTCCCTTTTTCAACCTTACATCCACCTTACACTTTGTGCCCACAACAGCACTAGTTCAATCTTAGCTAGCTAGCCATGGCAACGGCGACCATGATGTATCTAATGGTCATTCCTCTTTTATTCGTTACTGTTGCCACGGACAACTCATCAACCGCATAGGCGCATACATCAACCACACTGTCGGTGGCACTGCCGATTGGTTCTTCAACATCGCAACCAACATAAAATTACCAAATCAGATTGGTTAATTGAGGTGGTGGCTTCAGCATAGTGAAAGGTTAAAGATAAAATAGTAATTTTAACTATTTTCTATTAATTTTCTGGGTAACTTCGGGAAGATGGTTCTTCAGCTTCCCAACGTATGCGAACCTTGAGGAAGCATGGCTGTGGCACTGGGTTGGATCTTGGAGTTGTTGTAGTTCGCTTGTACCTTTACGTAGGGAGGCTCAGCTATTATTTTACATACTAGTGATGAATTATATATTATCATAAAAATAAAAAATTGAGAATTTTTCTTACACATGCTATTCTGTCATGTGGCATGACTTGGCATGGGGAGCCAAATTGCCACATGACTTGGACAAGCATGTGTACATTAATCTGGACTAGAAATCTCTAGGGGTATGATAATAAAGGCACTGCCTCATGGTTCCAAATGGTTGAAGGAAAGGGTTTGGAGATTGGATGTTATCTGGAAAGGTAATTCATGAAAGGAACCTTGAAGCATTACATCCTCCCAAGGTCAAAAGTAGGGTCTGCTGGCAAGGATCAAAATTTCGTTTCTTTTCCATTGAAACGACTGAAACGTTTCCGTTTCTCAGGGAGCCGAAACGAAACACTAGTGGAATATCAAAATTCACATGTTTCCGTGGAAATATACCGAATCAGAGAAAACATTTCTTTTGTATCAACAATAATTCTAGAAGTTAGTAAAAAATAATATCCATTTATTTTTCAAGGATTAAGATTCAAAATTACAAGAAGATATTTTTATTATTTTTTCTAAAATAATAGAAAAAGTAATAGGAGAAATAAAGTGTAAAGAAGCAACTATTTTAATACTAAGTTACTAATTATAATAGGTTTAAATCGCTATTTGTTTTACTTTTTATTTTATATGTAATTTGTGTCAAATTATTTAATTCGTGGATATTACATAGTATATATCTATTGTGTCATTTATCATGAATTAGTATCATTCATCATGAATATGATGTATATGCCTTAAACATGCACAAATATTCAATAAATAGGCTTATTTGTATAAATAAATAAATTTTAAGTTATGTTTTCACATGTTTCCAATTTTTTCTCCGTTTTCATTATGTTTCTGAAACGTTTTTGTTTCTGGACAAACCGAAACTATACATCGAAACAATATTTTGATCCTTGTCTGCGGGACCATTATTTGGTTTGATGATGGTTGGCTGATGGCTACTCCCATAACGGATACAAGATTTCAGGAGGATGTTTGGTTTGGAGGCAAGAACGGGGGCAAGCCCAGGCAGTCATCTTCGTGTGGGATTGAAAGTTCTGGGACATGTCTTAGGCTGATCTAAAGTAAACGGGGGAATTGTGTCATTAGGCAGAAGGAACCACATGCTGACATGCACAATGGTTTATGATCCTTAGAATGACTTCCTTTTATGTGACAAAGGTATGGGCCTAAGAAAACATGTCCTCTCCACAGGTCCAAGGTTCCTATAAATAAGCATGGAAATCCATATCCTAATCAATCAAGAATTTGGCAATTACGAGTAATGAGATAATAGACATCAATTCCTTGGGATCAAAAGTTCAAGAGGCTGTAGCCTGTTATTGGTAGGCTGGAACCTCGTTTGACCTGTTAACTGCCTTGTTACCCTCTACTTTGGGTTGCCCCACTCTCTTTTGAATCAAATCTTTTCCTGGGTCCCATTGCTGAGTAAGATATCTTCTCTTGCAAAGAACCGTCAAGAGAGTTTTATCCATATCGTTTTTTAAATTATAGTTTTTTTTGGTAATTGGAAATTCATTAAAAACCAAACATATATACAAATGTACAAAAAATCAACAGTCAAACCAAGCCTGCTCAGGCAAGAGCAAACGCAGATAACCAAAACACCACCACCACCCAACTTAGGACAAACAACAATCAATCAATACAAGAACAGCAAAGTAAAAACAGAAGAGACCACTCAGCAACAAAGAGCCAACTGAACTGCAACATCCCACAGCATTAAGAAGAAGAGCTAGCAATACCTTCTCCAAAAAAACAATCAACAACACCCCCAAAACAGGCTAAAACCAAATTTCCAAAGACCAACCAGCCGAAGCAATCAAAGCCAACCAAAACAAGTCAAAAGAACTAGCAACAATACCTTCAAAAGCAACCCCAAAGGGCCCAAACCATCAAACCCCAGCAGAACAGAGCACATGCCAACTTCTGCATCAAAAACAAAATACCAAGACAAATCAAACCAAGGAATAGAACCTCATGACTTCTACTGAGAAAAGTTCTATTAGGGAAGCCAAACTGGAGACTCAACTCCCAATTCTTATAAGTATTTCTGACCTTCTTCCAACCACAAATAGAGGAAGTAACTATAGGGTCAACAGCCGTGAGAATCTGCTCACCAGAAGATCTCTTCCTCTTCATAACAACTTTATTCCTCTCCTGCCAAATACACTACGCAGTAGCAGTAAAAGTAAGTCTAAGGATGGGTGAGAAAAGGAGGAACCAGAAGCATTAGCTTCCATCCAAGCTAATTCTTGAGCCCACCCTCCAATAGGTTCCATTATAAGCAGAAAAGGGGCACACCAAAAAAAAGGGTCCAAGTCCTCATCACTTTGGCAGGCAAAGAACACAGCCAGCATCAATAGGTAAACCCCAATTCCTTAATCTAGTTTTGGTAGACAAACATTTTCTACAAGCAAAAATGAAGGCAGATTTTGGAATTATTTCTTTGGTCCAAACAATCTTATACCAGCTAACTAACACACTATGGGGTCTTAGAGCTTCCCAAGCTGAAGTAGAATAAAACAATCCTTCATTAGTCAGCAGCCTTTGTATAATGTCAGGCAAAGAGCAGTTAGGAAGAAAGGAAGCAGAAGCATGCCTAATAACCTGCATAGCATTCCTAGCTATATTGGGCCACCTCCAAACTCCACATTCCTAATTCAACAAGACCCCTTTTAGCCTGCTCAATGCCTCATTTTCCAATAAAATAGTAGAACAAAAAAAAGGAAAGAATCCCTACCATTTCCCATGACTACTTTGATGAAGTGCCTAGCTCGATGTCTAAGGTGAAGAATTTTCCTCCAACTACAAGAGCATTCAAGAGGAAGAGGAACACTCCATAAGCTTCTTCCCTTGAGATAGTAGGAATGGTACCAAAGCACCCACAAAGAATTCTTTTTACCACTAATATTCCACAGATGCCTGGTCATTGATGCCTTGTTCCAATCCCGCGACCTTTTTATGCCAACATCCCCCCTCCGCTTAGCAATTCTCAGACCAAGCAACCTTAGGAACACCCCGTCTTTGAGAGGAGCCAGCCCAAAGAAACTCCCTTAAAATCCTCTCAATCTCCCTAAGAACCTATTTAGGAATGAAAACTTGGCTTCAAAACACCTGAATGCTGTATAGAGCTGAAGTAATGAGCTGCAAGCTGCCAGCATGGGACAATAATCTGGCAGACCACGTATGCCCTCTAGCAGTGATCTTGGAAACCAGCTCTTTGCAATCTCTGTATCTATGTCTAGAAGTAATTGGAGGCACACCCAAATGTCTCACAGGAAGACTTCCTGTTCCAATTCCCATAATGGCACAAATCTCTGATGCAACTGTAGAGCATAGCTAACTAATTTTTATTCTTTAGTTGGCTCTGCTGCAAATTGATCTATGTTTCTAACCTTTCATTTTCCTGTCTCTTAACAATCTTTTTTCCCGACTCCTGCTTTTACTATATTATTTTCTGCCTGATTTTCCCCAGTTACCTCTCACCTCAATTCTCCTGAATGTTTCTTCAGTTTTAAGATCCCCCATTCCCTCCTGCCTGCTATAAATAAAAGACCAAAAAAGGAGAAAATTAAAGCTCATGAAGGATGTATTATTCAAAGCTAAGTAGCCTTTTCTTTTTCTACCCTCCATATCATTTTTTTTGGAAAAAGGGGGGGGGGGGGGGGGGGGAGGTTCACTGGCATATATAGAGATGGCAACAGTGAGGGTTTGGGACAGGGCCTCCTCCCGTTTCCCGCCAGCCATAGAGAAACTCGTGAAGGAAGAGGGGGGGGGGGGGTTGTCACTGGCATATATAGAGATGGAAACAATGAGGGTTTGGGACAGCCCCCCTCCCGTTTCCTGCCTGCCATAGAGAAACTCCTTCCGGAAACTGTCTAGAACCCGAAAATGGTGGAGTAAGTTTGCCTGAAGTGCTTCAAGGGCCCTGCTATCACAGATATGCTGCTAACTGCTTTATAGAGTGAAGTATCTCTTTGTTTTTCTTTTGATATGATGTGTAACAAGTTTTACATCAATACCATTTATAGCTTTCCTACAAAAAGATGTAGTTTCATAACCAAAACCAAACAATGTAGTATTCACTATTACATGTGGGAGCCTTTCTTACTTGTCGAAAAAAAATGGAAACTTCTATTGTCCCACTGCAGAATCTGATCAAACTTGAGATGTCTTTGTATAATTCATTCTCCCATGAATTGTCATGATGTTGTGGAATGTGTGTGCACTTGTTTTGTTTTGTTTTTTATTTTTTTGTGGCGAGGGTGGGTTTGTTGGATTATTCATTAATAAACCCAATATTACATAAGATTCCTAATCAGAGAGGAGCAGGTTGGGTTAACCCTTAATCGTGAATCTGTTAGGTCTGCAGGCTTATCTCCAAATCTGCCCCTACTGTTTTTGGTGCTCCCTGAAATTAGGGCCGGCCAGGGTGGGTTACTGAAAACATAAGGTTGATTGGTATCCCTATGGATATGCTGATTGCTATTCCTAGGGATCCATTATGTTGTTGTGTTGAAATTCCAATAGATTTGATTTTTCTTTCATCAATCAATTTGAAATTGTTTTTGTATTTAACCAAAGCTGAACTGAAGTTTCATTATCTGATCTTGTATATAGCTTATTGCTTGCCTATATTCATTTGGTTGGAAATATAGACACCAAGGTAATCTATATAATCTAAAATGGAATTTTCAATGGTGAAAAGTTGTATTGGAGCTTCTTTTGCTTGTATTGTTACTAGTGTAAGAAGCTTTTTCAAGGTGAGCCTCAATTCTCCTTGAGGCGAGGCGTAAAGAAAAAATTTCGAGACGTAAACAGTAAAGCGAGTTTAAAATAATTTCTTTTTGTTGTGAAAATTTAGTGTAATAGTTAAGGCCTTTGTAGCACTTGTTTCTATCTTCTACTTATATTTATTTATTTTATGTTTTTTTTAATCTATATAATCTAAAATGGAATTTTCAGTGGTGAAAAGTTGTATTGGAGCTTCTTCTGCTTGTATTGTTACTAGTGTAAGAAGCTTTTTCAAGGTGAGCCTCAAGTCTCCTTGAGGCGAGGCGTAAAGAAAAAATTTCGAGACGTAAACAGTAAAGCGAGTTTAAAATAATTTTTTTTTTGTTGTGAAAATTTAGTGTAATAGTTAAGGCCTTTGTAGCACTTGTTTCTATCTTCTACTTATATTTATTTATTTTATGTTTTTTTTACTCATTTTAACTGTTTTAAATATATTTTTTTATTAAACCAATTACTTTAAAAGTTTAAGTTGCTGGAGAGGATGTAACTTAAGTATCTAATCCTCTAACACGCCCCTCACATGTGGCCAGATTGAGCTAATGCGTGTATCAATTAATATTATCTAGGTAACAGTGAGGTTTGAACACAAGACCTTTGCCTAATCTCATGCCATGCTAAACTACCAACTACTCTAAAAGCTTAAGCTATTAACAAGCATTTAATTTTCTTAACATTTTTTAATATAAAATTTAAAACTCAAAAAGTTTATACCTCAAAGCTGATGCCTCTTCAGAAGGGGTAGAATGTCTCACTTCACGCTTTTGCTTGAAAAACACTCATTGTTACATTTTAATCCATGACGATATGCTGATATTGCCATTCATTGTTTTGCATTTGTTTTAAAACACTTGTTGAAGACGGTAAGGAACATCACTTCAAAAGAAAAAGTCACTTTCTTAAGCTTCTTTTATGATCTGATATGAAGTGTTTTTGAATGTACCTATTTAGGGTGCTTTTGGGGCCATTAGGAATCCCATGAAAATTGACTTTTCCCGATTGTCTTATGCATACCATTACGTACAAATCCATTGTCCCAATGGGGCCATTGCAGAATGATAGCTATCAGTGCAGTTGATTGTGAAAATTCTAAACTGTGGCATTTCATGAAATTTTACAACTGATCCCATGTCTTTAGTTTTGATGATGACTATAGATTGATGTGGTGGCCCTTTTCTAGTGGATGAATATATAACTTCAAATGCTATATAAGTTACTTATTGAGCCATTCTATTTTCATACGTCTACAAAACACACTCTTAATTAATGTAGATTTGACCTATATTTTTCATCATTATAATTATTATTATTTTTTTGATAGATAAGACACACACCCTCTATATGTCCCAATTGGGACTTGAACCCTCAACTTCCTCTTTGGGAGGTGGAAGTAATACCATTCAAACTAACACTTGATGGTTTTCATCAATATAATTATTATGATTTAATCTCCTACAAACTTTATGCTTCCTCCTCCCACCACCCTCATAATAAATTTATCTTTTGGTTTGGTTTTCTTCTTCTTCAAGGAATTTCTGACTTTGTCAATATTGGATTCAGAATTTTATCAGATATGCAACACGTCAAAAACGTGCTGATGCAAAGAAAGCTCTAAAAGGTCTCCTCTTCAATAGTGGGTCCTCAATTTCATTTCAGGTAAATTAATACATTGGGGTTCTTTTACCTAAAGCTAGAACCATAGAACTTATTAAGATGTGCTTGAATTCCATCTTTTTTTTTTCAGCTTCTCTCAACTTGTATAATTTGACATAATGTGTTACTGTTGTATGGTTTGTATTAAAAAGGTAGCATCTAGTCTACAATACGTATGGAATTTTATGCTTATATCTTTATATGGATCTTGGGCTAACTATTTTGGTTCCAAAACAGATGAATTTTATGACTATATCTTTATATGGATTGTGAGCCTGATTATTTGCATTCCAGTATACAAGTCCTTTTTCTATATTCCATTTAGTCCGAAGTCTGAAGTCTATATTTTGCGCATGCCTCCCATAGCCACTTAAATTTATTCTTCACTTGAAATCTTTCTAGTCACTACCGTGGATACACTTTCTTGGGTGGTATACATGCTTCACTTAGCACTAATTATGGTTTCTCCAGGGTGAAGTCCCTAGCAGCTGGGATGCACCAGAGGCAGATCTGTCAGATAGTTCTAATAAGAAAGGCCGATCGAAGACTTCTGCTCGCCGCGCTTGTAAAACTCACCAGAAGAGAATGAAACGTGAGATTATGTTATCTTTTACTTATCTTCCTTTCTGTTTTTTCCCACATATTATTGTATTTTTTAATACTCCTATGTTTAAAGCAATGTTACCCGGAATGTGAAACGGGAACGGAAACATAGATCGTTACTTGTTATAGAACATGGTACATTAGGAGCAGGCTTCTTTGGATCACTTTGTTGGAATGTGATATGCTTTTTGGTTGTATTTGTAATAATATTCGTATGTATATATATACACCAAAAAGATTTCAACGAATCCAAGCTGTTATACGATAAATTCCAACTGTGTATTTATTTTCTTGTATGTTGTATGATTTTTTTTTTTTTTTTTGACTTTTGATATTTTAAACTAGAATGCTAAATCTTGAGTTTCAAATTGTTAATGATCCATGTTTTGGATCGCGCGATCCCAATTTGCAATTCACTAGGGGGTGAGCGAATTATGGTAACTAAGGTTGAAAGTTCTTCTCCACGGGGTTCAGGGTGTGGAGTGAACATGTATTTTCTAGACTCTTTTAGTTTACAACAGCAGTCTTTCTATTGAACTAGTAAAGTTAGTGTGACCAGATCTCTTATTTAATTTTATGTACAACTTTAGAATCTGAATGGTATCATGTTCTTAGAGAAAAAGAAATAATGTTCTTGCTCTTTACAGTTCAAGTCTTGCTTATACAGAAAATTGTGATAAAGAGTTTTTTATTAGTTTTTTATATCCTCTTTGAATATGCTTTTGTATGTTTTTTGAGGTTTACTGCCCGTGTCAGAATTCAACTAATAATTTCATGATGGATTTGATGAAAAGTAGAAAAGTTATTGTCCGGAGAATGTGTTAGGGAGACTTGTGATAAATGCATCATCCACTATAAAATGTTTAGCACTTCTTCAGTCCGATGTGATATCTGTGGAGTGATTTTGGTGAAGGAAGTACTTGTAGTAAATTCATAAATAGCAATATCAGGAAAAATGTTGAGTATGTAAACCAGAGGAGATATGCTCCCAAATAGTCACCTCTTACAGGTGTCAGATGATCAATGGGGTTTTTGAAATGTTTTATTAATTATTCGGCCTTTACAACGAGTAGGAAACTGTTGTTTGGCAATTTCATTGGTCTTACAGTCCAAAGTGATATAGTCATCTTTTTGCAAAAGTGTGTTCAAATTGAGAATTTAAAAATAAAAATAAAAATGTAACATCAAGTGGGAGAATTGGTGTAAAAAATTATGCTTACATATGACAACAGTTATCCTCTTATTTCAATACTTTTTTTTTGATAGGTAAGACGCATACACCCACTATGTCCGAATCGAGACTTGAACCCTCAACCTCTCATTTGGGAGGTAGAGGTAATACCATTCAAGCTAACAATTGATGGTCCTCTTATTTTAATACACTGAATTGTTGGAGATTTCTATACTATGTAATAATCTGGTTGACATGTTGATTTACTTAATTATTATAAAACCTGTCCTTGTTCACGTCTATATGGGGTTATCCAATGCATGTGTTTTACAATGGCCTTATTCTGCAGCTTATCAAACTCTTGGTGTCTAGTTAGTCATACCCAAATATATGTTTTCCATTGGGGAAAGTTGAATATCATGACTAAAGAGGTGGGATACTCAATTGATTTCTCATGCATCGTGTTCCATGTTGTTTTATAGCATGCTATTTGAGAGAACTATACAGATGTTGAATATTAAGTGGTTCCTAAATGTCAACTATCGTTGCCTTGAAGCCATAGCTACTAGCTGTTTTGGTGTATCTGTAGCTGTGGGTAATGATCGCTCAGTGTTGTCAAAGGCGACGGGGCGAGGTGTTTTCAAGGCTCATCTCTTTGCTATGGTCTAGGCGAGGCGAACTGAAGAAGATGATGCCTAGGCGAGTGGCGTTGCACGAGAGGCGTTGAGGCGCTAAAGTTACCAGATTTTACTTAAAATGTCCCTGTTCTTTGCTAATTTCTTATTTTAAGTAGATAGGTATTTTGTCCAAGTAAAGTTAAAAGAATAAAGGGCAATAAGATAAACATGCAGCTTGATTATCTTTATATGAAGACAAAAAGCTAGGGCTTTTTGTTGGGAGTTTTGGGACCACTGTGAAGGAAACAAGTAGTAACAAGGAAACAAGTAGTAACAAGGGAGACCACTTTATCAATTTTTTTTTTTCCTTTCTCTCTATCTTTTTTTCTCTATTTTTCTTATTTTTTGTAATAGGTTTTTTATTTTTTTTATGCTTTCAACTTTCTATTATGTTTCTTACGTATAGAAAAGATCATCAACATTCATTATTTTGTATTTTGAATCAGATCTTATATGAGATTTGAGTAGATAACAAAAGTTTGAATATTCATGCAGAATAAAGCACCAAACTTAGAATTATCACATCACTTATACACTATAAGTTGAACTTTTTAGTATTAAATGATACTTAATATTATTATAAGATATTATTTGACTTTGAAAAAATTAATTTTTAATGTCTAATATATATTTTTGATTATTTTTATAAGTTAACGCCTTGCTTCGCTCGGGTTAACGCTTTTTTGTCACCTCGCCTTTTGGGCAATCTAGGACCTTAGCGCCTTAAGGGTGCCTTTCGCCTTTAACTACACTCTGATCACTTCACGTACTGTTATAAGTGGGCATTTAATTTCTTCTAGTTCTCTTGAGGGAGGAGTGGTTCTGACAATAGATTTTCTCATTTTAGGACTACAGATGATCCTGAAAGGTGTAGACCATATCTGTGACTTTTAATGATTATTCAGTGATGCGGTTTTCCTAAAAATTCTGGAAAAAGTTGGCTGTAATATTTTACAACACAAAAAATTGAAATGTCCTCCTGGAGGGATTTTTGCAATCTTTCAAAGTGATTGATAATTTGGGTTCAGTGTGCTTTTATATCATTCTTACGTGCATATCTTTTATTTTAATTTTAAATTCTTGCATGCACTGCATTCCTAATATGGCGAATTTGATGTTTGCCTTTGTTGCATATTTCTTGTAAGTTTAGAAGATTGTGTTTTTATCTCATTCTTAGGTGCATTTTTTTTATTTTAATTTCAAATGCAATCTTAATTTGGCAAATTTGATTTTAGCCTTTGTTTTATTTTCAGGAAAATTTAGAAGAGAGAGTTTCTTTGAAGATTTTGACGAACACCCAGAGAGAGTTTTCCAAGCAACATTCGGTAACCGATGGTATACCTGGTCTTTTAAGCCATGGGAGGAGCCTTCTTTCCAAAATTCAGCAGCTGGATTTGAGTGGAGAGAGCATTCAAACTGGACTAACAGTAGAAATAGAGAATGGGAGACTACAAGTGAAACAGAGTCGGATGATGAGCCAACTGTTGTTGGCTCATGTTCTGATAGAACAATACTTGGTCTGCCCCAAAAAGGTCCTTTAAAGATTGAAGATGTGAAAAATGCGTAAGTGCTTCAATGACTCCATGCACTTACAAGTAAAATCTAGACATTACCCGGCAAAGGAAGAACTAGGCTTTGAAACTTGGTCTTTGATTTGTCAAGGTTGCTGATATATTCTGGTGCTTTTAGATATCTCAAAATTGAAACCCATTCATAATAGAATTCTCTCCTCTTGCAGTTTCCGCATATCAGCTTTAAAGTGGCATCCTGACAGGCATCAAGGCCCTTCACAGGTCAGTTTGTGTAACTTTGATCTCCACTAATCTGTGTTTGCTAAGTTTCTTTTATGAGTTTCGAAAGATTGTGAATTTTATCATTAGCTATTAACCCCATCTGATTGTTACATATATTCTATTCAGGGTTTTTATTATATGGAACAACTTGGGATTGAACTATGGTCTTAATATCTAGCAGTTATTATTATAATGTCACCTGATTAAGTTTGTGACCATAGCCTATGCATGAATTCAATGGTTGTGAGACGGTGATCTATATGTGAATTGGCTGGTAAAAAGGGCTCAGATTTATGGGATCCTGTTTCCACCACCTACTTTCACAGGACTCTCACCAATCTCTCTCATGTAACTTGCAAATGCTGCTTGTAGTACTGTTAGGATTAACATGGGGTAAACTTGAGTTGATTTTATTTTTCCTTTTAGATTACTCACAATGTTTTTATTGGACGGATCAACTCTACGGAAATGTCTAAACTTCGAATTTAGGTTTTTGGTGTCTTATGGAAACAGAACAGTGAAGTTTTATCCATTGTTGCACCTGATTCAGAATTGTATTTGATTCATGATTTTATTTTATTATATCTTATTTTTTGGTGATCTACCGATGATTAAAAGCAAGCTTTTGGAGGAAAGGATTTGATTATGCCCAAAGAATAACGCGGTAGTTGTAGTGTAGCTTTGGGGTGTCGATTCCACAGGGAGACTAAATTAAAAGAATAATAAACAGAATTTCTGAACTACAGAAATATTAGACGGTTAATGAAAAAATAAAAATATAGAAAGTGATTTTGAATGCAACTAAAAATTAAACAAGCTGAATAACGGATGAAAATATTCAAATTTAACGGACAATAGAGCTTCGGGAATCCCTCGCACATAGCTGGTATTTTAATTATTTTTAATTCACTGTTAACTTAATCGAGAATTTAAATTCCAAATATCTCAATCGGAAGATATAAAATTATGAACCAAAATTAAACTGAAAAAAACCCTTTGAAAAATTATTCAACACTTTTAAATCTCTCAAATTAATATTCACATTAAGAAAATCCAACGACGACAATATACTGAACGAGCAATATTGCAGTAAAGAATTGAATCAATATAAATAACTAATTGTTCCAAAAATAATCAAAACATTAATCCATTCAATAGAAAAAGCATGACTAAATCTATAAACGGACTAAAACCTTTAATTATTCGGACAATAAAATCTAACAATAAATTTAGAATGATTAACAAAAAATTTAACAAATTAAAACTATGTACAGGAATCAAAATAAATTAAAATAGTCATCTATGGTGCAAGTTTATCCTTAACTCTACTTGAAAATTTAGTTACCCATGTACAGTATGGATAACGTAAATTTCACGGAGAAATATTGAGCCATGGCTTCACTGCGATTGATTTCTTCCGCACTGAACTGCTGCGCAGCCGCCTCCCTTTATGTTTTCAAATCTCTGCCGCAGTAGCCCCTTGCTCTCTGTATATTTTTTTTCTTTTTATACCTCTCAGCCGCAGGTCTCCTGTATCTTTTTTTCCTAAACAGCCGTCGCTTTGTCAAACCCTCCGTGCGCCGAACCCAACGCTGGGTCCCACTCAATTGCTTGCTTGGCCTTGCGCCTGCTTCAGCCCGCTACGCGCCCTTCCTACAGCCGACCCACAAGCCAAAACAGCGTCCAGCTCATGCCTCACCCAAAAGCACGGCCCATTCTATTGACTTTTCAATTTCTCTTCTTCTCTCCAGCACTGGGCCCCACAGAAAACCAGCAGCATATTTGCTCAGCCGCATGCCTCTTGATCAATTGCCCAAGCAAGCTAGCAGCCATGTCCCTCGCGCACAAGCCGCACCTTGATTCAAGCCAAGCCAAGCCAAGCGCCTGACTTTGCTTTTTCCTTTGACTTTCTTTTCACGCCAAGTCCAAAACAGCAGTTATTTCTTTCTTATTTTTTTTTCTTCAACTGTTTTGTCCTGCAAACCAATCAAGAATGAGATAATTTCAATCACGAGAGGCTGGAATAAATAATGGGTTTTACAACCGTTCACCAATAAAATTCACAAAGCCCATTCAATGCATTTATTCTTATTTAAAATATTATAAAATATTACTCAAACACATCTCATTGTAAATAAAAATTAAATTAAATATTATCAATTATATCCCACACTTCTATTCACATTCTAGCAATTTAATCCAATAATAAGGTATTTAGAGTGCACTTTTGTGCACTCATCAGGATTAGTGTGCTTTACTCTAATAAGCACAAACACAAACACATATACGGGACACTGACACGACATGTCATGAATATGCAAACACGACATTTCTAAAAAAAGTAAGACACGGATACGGTAGGACATGTTGAATATATATATATATATATTTTTTATATGCCTATATAATAAAAATGTTTCATTATTTTAATTAAAATTGACATAAAAAAATGCAAATCACAAAAATATTATTAAGATATTAAAATAATAAAGTCGTTAAATAAAAATTTAAGAACTTCTTCATTTAATGATTAACATACGTGATTCAAGTTCCAAAATATATTGACTACCAATGACATAAAACATATATGTGCGTGTATAGATAAAACAAAAAAAGGAGAAAGGGAGAAAAAGAGGGAAAATCCCAAAAAAAAAAAAAGGAAAACAAAAAAAGAAAACATGTCCAAAATGTATCTGGGATGTGTCCGAAATTCAGGAAAAAAATAATAAAAATTGAACTCTTTTTTTTTTTTAATTGGTAAAAGTACGAGTAAATAGAAGGCACCTGAGGGGGGTGCACCCATAAAACAAAAAAGGAAAAGCTATAATTAGGGCTTTAAATCCCTAAAAAAAATTAGCAAAGTCATTTACGTGAGATGCGAATTTTCCTTTGACCCAAAAAAACAAAAGCTTCGAGAAATTATCCGTGAAGAGCCAAGGAGGTTTTTCTTCCCCATAAAAAATTGAGAATTGCGCTCCAGCCACAAGCTCCATAACAATCAAGGAGGATCCATTTTCCAGGCATTGGAGACCTCTTTTCTGGCCTTGCTGCTCCTCCATCCTTGTAGCAAGCTCTTGATTGTGGCTGGAATCACCCAGGTAACCCCGAAGGTAGTGAAAATCAAATTCCAACCCTCCTTGGCCATTGGACAATGGATGAGAATATGGTTTACTGTCTCTGCATCGATATTACACATGCTGTATCTGTTAGCCAACTTAATAACTCTTTTTTAGAGGTTATCCAGAGTAAGAGCTGCCTCCCACAAAGCTTCCTAACCAAAAAAAGCAGCTTTCAGCGGAACCTTAGCATGCCAGATAGATTTCCAAGGGAAATCATCCGTGTTCCTACCAATTAGAACATGGTAGTAAGATTTGACCCAGAAACTCCCATAATTGAGCATTCCAGACCATAGTCTTCTTGATCATTGGAAACTCTGCAGCTGCTCAAAAGCTGAAGAAGACCATTTACATCCCTTATTTACCAATCAAAGAAGTTTCTTCTAAAGTGAGGGGTCCAAAGCAAACCTTCCCAATGTCCTGCAAAAGCAATCTTTCACCCACGCTACTTTGTCTGAGGAGAGGTTGAAGAGCAAGGGGAACAAATCCTTTAACACCCCTGCCTGGCCCCTTCGTCTTTGCAGAAATTAACTCGGGACCCCTCTCTGATCACCAGGCTTACCTCCTTGCTGAAGCTTTCGGCACCCCCACAGATGGCTTTCCAAAGACAACAACCAGTCGGGCCTTCAACAGTTCACCAACCTCCTCCCAAGCTCCCAAACCTACTCTTGATGACTTCCTTCCAGAGGGAGCTTTCTTCCAAACCAAACCTCCATAACCATTTCCCAAGTAAGGCTTTATCGAAGAAAGGAAGATTTTTTACTCCAAAGCCGCCTCTGAAAATGGGTGATCTAGCTATATCCCATTTCACAAGATGGGATTTCTTCATGTCCTCATGGCTGCCCCAAAGGAAATCCCTTTGGATTTTCTCCAATTTCTTTGTTGTAGAAGAATGGGAAGGATAGACATGTAGTATGTCGGAAGGCTCGAAACAGTGCTTTTAATGAGAGTAAGACGACCGCCTTTCGAGAGACATTGTCCCTTCCAACCATCCAACTTCCTTTGGAACTTTTCAATCACAGGGTTCCACATCCTACAAGATCTCGTGGAGGTCCCCAAGGGCAAAGGCGGATGCAGGAGGGGGACAAGTGGGGGCCATGGCCCCCCCAAAAGTTTGATATTATACTTTTTATTCCTAGTTTTATTAGAATATTTTAAGAAAATAGGATTTGGCTCCCCCAAAAATTTTAATATTGTATTTTCTATCCCAAATTTTGTTAGAATATTTTAACAAAATAGGATTTGGCCCCTCCAAATATTTTGATATATTCATATAAACTCTCCTACATTTTAATATCTTCAATTTAGCCCCCCTAACTAAAATTTTTGGATCCACTATTGCCCAAGGGGAGGCCCAGGGAAGTGGTTGGAAGGGCTCCAACCTTGTGGCCCAAAATGCTAGCAAGGGAGTCTGTGTTAGAGATGGAACCTACTAGGATGATCTCGCTCTTGGCCAAGTTGATGTGAAGACCTGAAACTGCTTCAAAGCAAAGCAAAGCAAGAGGCAGCGGAGGAATTTCAGATGGCTTTCCTTAGCCTTACAGTAGATATTAGGGTGTCATCTACGAATAGCAAATGAGACACTTCAATCCTTTTGCCATCATTGTCTTCCACACGAAAGCCACGGATGGGACCTCCATCTCTAATCATCATTCTACTAAAGGCTTGCATGGCAATAACAAATAAAAAAGGGGAGAGAGGGTCCCCTTGGCTTAACCCTCTTAAAAAATTGAAAAAACCCATAGAGGCTCCATTGATCAATATTGACATAGAGATGGTGAAAATGCATGTTTCAATCCACTTTCTCCAATTGGAACCGAAACCCATCTTTTTTAACATGCTAAGTGTCAGATCCTAAGTAAGCTTAGTTGTCACGGACATACTTGATGGCACTTTGCACCAAGTCATGATCCAAGTCAGGAAAGCAAGGTGGCTGGAGACCTTATGCAAGAGATCATGGTTGTTCCTGTTAGGCCAAGGAATTGTACTTTAGCATATATATGGGGGGTTGGTCTCCTCCATTAAGTTGTGGTGTTGCAAGGGATTGTATCCACTCTTTTTAGGCCGATAATTGTTGCTGAGACATAGCTTGCCCAAGCCCTATGGACCCTTCGGTGTTGGCTACTTGGTTGCTTACAAGAATTGGGGTGGAGCATAGGGCATATCTCGGTGGCATTATGGCTAGACTCGGTATGACTCAGTGGCTGAATTACAGTGGCAACGTGGGAATGACTATAACAGCTGAAGGTTGGCTAAATGAGTGTCATGGCATGTGCGGGACACATAACTTGACAGCATGGCATGGGTGCACCCCACCATGAACGTGGGTGTTATGCTCTATTCATGGCTGTTGGACACGTGGACAAGATGAGCTAGCTTTGTGCACATTAGACATGTGTGTTATACAACATGTGTGAGTGGAATGTGCTGGCGCAGCAGTTACAAGTAGGTGGCAGGCAGTTTTCCCCTATGAAGGTAGTGAAATGTTGCAGTTTCAATTGCTCTATACAGGTGGCAGCTTTGTGGGTGTGGCGGCAAGGCATGTGCAGTTGTTAGTAACTGCCATGCCCTTATGTGGCGCAACTAGATTTGTCCAACAAACCCTTGGGCGGTTGTGGGTATCAATTGCCATCCTCTTTGTATATTTAACCACACTAAGGTCCTGCAATGGAGGCAGCGAGTCTTTGGTTGGATTAAGATTCCTTTGTAATCTAATTAATGTCAATATAAAGGTTTGGAAGTGTTTTCCCTGTACACGTGCACTGTGTTGTGTATTGTGTTTACTTTGTGTGTGTGTTGCCTAATGTATTGTGGGCTGGTTGCAGAGGCAACGCCATCATTGGGGTAACATTGCTGCCAAGCGAAAATTTACCCCGTGACAGTTGGTATCAGAGCATGGTTTTGGCAGGAAACCATGGTTGGTGGTGGTAACGCTGAGCTACGTGAGTGGGTGACAAGGCTTGAGGATTATGTTGGTGCTCCGCCAGATGATGCAATGCCTCTTTCGGTGCAGTGTGATAGACTATCCCTAGAGTTGTAGAATGTCCAGAGAACACAAGACCTCCGACACACCGAAGACGATCGTTTTCTTGAGTCAAACAGCAAGATAAATGATATTCTTGGGGATGTCAGTTCTCTTGCAGAAGCTTTGAAGGAGAGAGTTCATTCTCTTGAAGAAGAGGTGTCTCTTATGAAGCATGTCTTGCATCAGACGAGTCCAGTGGTGCACGAGTCCAGTTCGCAGAAGGCCAAAGTCCCTGACCCGAAACCCTTCTCCGGTGCACACAATGCAAAGGAGTTGGAAAAATTTCTGTGGGATATGAGTCATTATTTCAAAGTAGTCCGGATCCCAAATGCAGAGAAGGTTGATCTCACTAACATGTATCTTGTCGAAGATGCAAAATTGTGGTGGCGCACACGATCTGAGGACAATTCATGTCTATAGATCACGACCTAGGATTCTTTAGTCAATGAAATAAAGGAGCAGTTTCTTCTAAGCAACATGGCTTGGCAAGCACATGATGGTCTACGCAAACTCAAACATACGGATACTGTTCGAATTATGTCATGCAGTTTTCGTCCCTGATGCTTGACATTAAAAATATGATTGAGGAAGATAAACTGTTCAACTTCATAGCTGGACTACAAGGATGGGCGCAGTCAGAATTCTGGCGGCAAGGTGTTAAGGACTTGCTTGTAGCAATGGCGACTACCGATGCTCTTGTTGATTATTGCCCACAAGCGAGTTTTGCAGAGAAATATGGCAAGGGGAAATCAAAGGAGCAACAGAAAGGGAAGGGCTTCAACAAGAAGAAGGACAAAAAATTTACTTCTTTTTCTTTAGCAAAAAAGAGTACAAACAAACCTTCCACATCCAAGAGTGGAAAGGGTTGTTTTATTTACAATGGCCCACACCGTGCCATGAACTGTCCCAAGAAGGAGAAGCTGAGTGCTCTTGTTGCAGAAGACTCAACTTTTGACCATTCAGAGGAACCCACACGAGTCAACCCTCTCCAACTTTTGAATATAATTCAGAAGATGGAGGAACCAACAGTTGGAAAGAGGTTGATGTATGTGCAGATGCTGTTGTACAACATTGTTGTTCATGCTATGATCGATATCAAAGCCACTGACAACTTCATTTATGATCGTGAAGTACAGTGTCTTGGTCTTTCTCTCTGGTAAGTGATTCCAACAAAATTAAAGCTATGAATTTAGAAGCGAAGCCAGTTGGTGGAATGGCTAAAGACGTTCCCTTGAAAGTTGGCGATTGGCGAGGCCAATGCAGCTTTATGGTGGTTCCATTGGATGATTTTCATGTAATTCTTGGGCTAGATTTCTTTACAAAGACAAAGGTTTCTGTTATGCCTCATTTGCATGGTCTTTTTATCATGGACTTGCCAAGTCCTTATTTTGTTTCTTTAAGCAAAGCCAGGAGTGTAGTGGAGATGGTGTTAGCACTGCAACTCAAAGATGGACTCAGAAATGGGCAAATGACCTATTTGGCCATGTTGTTTGAGGGAGAAGCAAAGGAAGAATTGCAGCCTACACTTGAACCTATACATAAATTGCTTGCTGAGTTCAAGGATGGGAAGCCAGATCAGCTGCCAAGAAAGGAGATTGACCACCAGATTGAGCTACTCAAGCCCCTTATCGCATGGCTCCTTTAAAGCTTGTTGAGTTAAGAAAACAAGTCATTGATCTTTTGAAAGTTGGTTTTATCCAGCCCTCTAAAGCGCCATATGGTGCTCTTGTTCTGTTCCAGAAGAAGAAGGATGGTTCTTTTAGGCTTTGTGTTGATTACAGAACTCTCGACAAAGTGACAATCAGAAACAACTATCCAGTCCTTATAGTTGATGAACTATTTGACAGACTTGGGAAGGCAGTATACTGCACCAAGATGGATTTGCGGTCTGGGTATTATCAAGTCATAATTGCGGAGGGGGATGAGTCTAAAACAACCTATGTTACAAGGTATCTCTCTTATGAGTACTTGGTCATGCCATTTGGCTTAACCAATGCTCCTGCAACTTTCTATACTTAGATGAACAATTCCAGGAATACATCGATTGCTTTATTGTCATTTATTTGGATGATATATTTGTTTTTACTTAGACATTGGAAGAACATGTTAATCACCTAAGGCTATCATTGACCAAGTTGAGGGAAGGAGAACTATACTTGAAGCTTGACAAGTGTGAATTTGGCCAAAAGGAAATCATGTTCCTTGGTCATATTATTTCTGAAGGTACTGTGAGGATGGACCCAAAGAAAATTACTGTCATTCTTGAATGGCTGGTGCCAACTAAGGTAACAAAACTTCGGTCTTTCTTGAGCTTAGCCAACTACTACAGAAAGTTCGTCAAGAACTATTCAAAGAAGGTGGCAGTTTCTATGGAAGGACAGAACATGGAAGTGGACTCATGAATGCTAGGAGGCATTTGATTGCTTGAAGGCGGCGGTGACTAGTGACCCTATTTTGAAACTTCCTAATTTTGATTTGCCTTTTGAAGTGCAAACTGATGCTTCTGATTTTGCTATTGGAGGTGTCTTAGTGCTAGAAGGGTATCCAGTGTATTTCAAAAGTCGGAAGCTTAGTGACATTGAAGGGCGATATTCGGTGCACGAGAAGGAGATGACAGCAGTGGTACATTGTGTCAATACTTGGAGGCACTACTTGTTGGGCAAGCATTTCCTCATTCTGACGGATAATGTGGCTACTAGTTGCTTTCAAATCATGAAGAAGCTAACCTCGAAGCAAGCAAGGTGGTAGGACTTCATGGCCTAGTTTCACTACCCAATCTAGTATAAACCAGGCAGCACAAATCAGGTTGTAGATGCTCTCAGCAGAAAGCCAATTGTGGAAGAGAACATTGCAACCCTAAGCCTTATTGTTGGAGATGTGTTGGAAAAGATCAAAATCCAGACAGAAAGTGATCCTGTGACTAGCCTACTGTTGAGGCAAGTCTAGGATGGCACCACGAGACGGTTTTGGATAGAGGAAGGCGTCCTCTATGCTAAAGGAATGAGACCTTATGTCCCTAAGTCCGGGGAGTATCAGATAGTTGTTGCTAAAAGAGTCTCATAACTAACTTTGGGCAGGACATCCATGCTAGGAATGGACTCTTGCCCTACTGTCTAAAAGCTATTAATTGGCCTCGAATGGAAACTGATGTTGAGCTATTGTGCGAACATGCTTAGTCTGCTAGCAGGACAAAATTGAACGGAAGAAGATGGCGGGGCACCTTAGAACCACTCCTAATTCCAAGTAGACCTTGGGAGATTGTTTCTATGGATTTCATTAATGGGTTGCCTAAAGTTAATGACTTTACTTCAATCTTTGTTGTGGTTGACAGATTTTCGAACCATGCTACTTTTGTACCAGCCCCTAAAACTTGCTCCGCTGAGATCACGACACAACTGTTTTGTAATCATATTGTCAAATATTGGGGGCTTCCCCTAGACATTATCAGCGACAGGGATGCCAGATTTACTAGAAGGTTTGGACAGTTTTGTCCGAGATGATGGGTTCATAGCTAAACTTCTCAACTAGCAACCACCCACAGACTGATGGGCAGACAAAAAGGGTGAATGCTATACTTGAGGAATATTTGAGGCATCATGTAACAGCAAATCAACAGAACTGGGTTGACTTGCTTGACTGTGGCACAATTCTGCTACAACTTGTAGCAGAGCTCGTCCACTGGTCAAACCTCTTTTGAGTTGGCAACAGGCCAGCAGACTCTAACACCACATGAAGTTGCCAAGCAAAAGTCCCAAGGCCGATGCCCTGTAGCATATCGGTTTGCCAGATTGCAGCAGGAAAGGACTGAAGAATAAAGAGATTGCTTGGTAAAGGCTGAAAAAATGAATCAAGAAGTGGGTTGATAAGAGTCGCAGACCAGTGGAGTTTGATTTGGGGGATAGAGTGATGCTGCAACTCACCCCTCAGATCTAGAAAAAGATAAGTTAGAAAACTGCCCACAAAGGGCTTATTCAATGATATGATGGGCCCTTTGCTGTCACTAGACGGATCGGAAGATTGGCTTATAGGCTGGATTTACCCAACCAACTCAAGTTGCATCCAGTACTCCATGTAAGCTTTCTAAAAAATTATAATGAAGACTCAACTGATTCTTCAAGAACTAGTCGGGTTACGGGCACCTCCCACCATCAAGCAACAGCACATGGATATGGCCGAGGCTATATTGGACCACTGGACCGAGGGAATGAGTACAAAGAATAGAAGGACTTACTACTTGGTCAAGTAGAAAAGAAAAGGGACAGAAGAAGCAATGTGGGAGAAAGACACAATGCTATGGCAATTTGAGAAAGTGATATAGCAGTACTTGGAGTCTCTTCCAACGAAGACCTTAGGTTCTCTTGGTGGGGACGGCTTGTCAGACCTAAATAAGCTTAGTTGTCATGGACATACTCGATGGCACCTTGCACCAAGTCATGATCTAAATCAGGCAAGCAAGGTAGCTGGTGACCGTATGCAAGAGATCATATGGTCGTTCCTGTTAGGCCAAGAAATTGTACTTTAGCATATATATGGGGTGTTGGTCTCCTCCATTGAGTTGTGGTGTTACAAGGGATTGTATCCACTCCCGTCCGCCTGACAATTGTAGCTCAGACATACAGGGGGGTCTTCCTCCCCACCACCCCAAGGCATGAGAGCAGTATGCCTAGGCAAGCCTTGGCACGACATGGCTTGCCCAAGCCCTATGGACCCTTCGGTGTTGGCTACTTGGTTGCTTACAAGAATTGGGATGGAGCATAGGGCATATCTCGATGGCATTATGGTTGGACTCGGTATGACTCAGTGGCTGAATTACTATGTCAACGTGTGAATGACTATGGCAATTAAAGGTTGACTAAATTGAGTGTCATGACATGTGTGGGACACATGACTTGACATCTTGGCATGGGTGCACCCTAGCATGCAATCAGTTGAGCGCATGGCATAGGTGCAACCCACCATGAACGTGGGTGGTTTGCTCTATTCATGGTTGTTGGACACGTGGACAAGATGGGCTAGCTTTGTGTAAATCAAACATGTGTGTTATACAACATGTGTGAGTGGAATGTGCTGGCACAACTAGTTACAAGCAGGTGGCAGGCAGTTCTCCCCTATGAAAGTAGTGGATTGTTGCAGTTTCAACTGCTCTATACAGGTGGCAACTTTATGGACGTGGCAGCAAGGCATGTGCAGTTGTTAGTAATTGCCATGCCTTTATGTGCGCAATTAGATTTGTCCAGCAAACTCTTAGGCGGTTAGGGGCTGTCAACCGCCATCCTCTTTGTGTATTTAGCCACACAAAGGTCCTGTAATGGTGGCAGGGAGCCGTTAGTCGAATTAAGATTCCTTTGTAATCTGATTGATGTCAATATAAAGGCTTGGGAGTGTTTTTCTTCTAAACGTGTGTTGTGTTGTGTATTGTGTTTACTGCGTGTGTGTATGTGCTGCCTAACGTGAATGTGGGCTTGCAGAGGCAACGCCATCATTGGGGTAACAATTGGTATCCGAGCACGGTTTTGGCAGGATACCATGGCTGGCGGTGGTAACGCTAAGCCACGTGAGTGGGTGACAAGGCTGGAGGATTATGTTGGTGCTCCACCAGATGATGCAATGCCTCTCTCGGTGTAGTGTGATAGACTGTCCTAAGAGTTGCAGAATGTCCAGAGAACACAAGAAGAACTCCGACACACCAAAGACGATCATTTTCTTGAATCAAACAACAAGATAAATGATCTTCTTATGGATGTCAGTTCTCTGGCAAAAGCTTTAAAGGAGAGAGTTCGTTCTCTTGAAGAAAAGGTGTCTCTTATGAAGCAGGTCTTGCATCAGACGAGTCCAGTTCACAGAAGGTCAAAGTCCCCGACTCGAATCCCTTATTCGGTGCACGTAGTGCAAAGGAGTTGGAAAACTTTCTGTGGGATATGAGCCATTATTTCAAATAAGTTCGGACCCGGGATGCAGCGAAGGTCGATCTCACTAGCATGTATCTTGCCGGAGATGCAAAATTGTGGTGGCGTACACGATCTAAGGACAATTCACATCCACAGATTCATGACCTGGGATTCTTTAGTCAATGAAATGAAGGAGTAATTTCTTCCTGAGCAACAGTTTGGCAAGCATGTCGTGCTTTACACAAACTCTTACACACGGGTATTGTTCGAGATTATGTCAAGCAATTTTCGTTCTAATGCTTGACATTAAAAATGTCCGAAGAAGGTAAATTGTTCAACTTCATGGTTGGACTGCAAGGATGGGCACAGTCAGAATTGCTGGTGGCAAGGTGTTAAGGACTTTCTTACAGCAATGGCGGCTACTGATGCTCTTGTTGATTATCGCCCACAGGCAAATTCTGCGGAGAAAGATGGCAAGGGGAAATCAAAGGAGCAACAGAAAGGGAAGGGCTCCTACAAGGAGGACGGAAAATTTACTTATTTTTCTTCAATAGAAAAGAATACAGACAAACCTTCCACATCCAAGAGTGGAAAGGGTTGTTTTATCTGCAATAGCCCACTCCATGCCATGAACTGCCCCAAAAAGGAGAAGTTGAGCGCTCTTGTTACAGAAGACTCAACTTCTGACCGTTCAGAGGAAGCCACACGATGTCAACCCTCTCCAACTTTTGAATGTAATTCAAAAGGAGGAACCAACGGCTGGAAATGGGTTGATTTATGTGCAGATGTTGTTGAACAACATTGTTGTTCATGCTATGATCGATGCCGGAGCCACTCACAACTTCATTTCTGATCGTGAAGTACAGCGTCATGGTCTTTCTCTGGTAAGTGATTCTAGTAGAATTAAAGCCGTGAATTCAGAAGCGAAGTCAATGGGCAGAATGGCTAAAGATGTTCCTTTGAAAGTTGGTGATTGGCGAGGCCATTGCAGCTTTATGGTGGTTCCATTAGATGATTTCTAGGTAATTCTTGGACTAGATTTCTTTACAAAGGCAAAGGTTTCTGTTATGCCTCATTTGCATGGTCTTTTTATCATGGACTTGTCAAGTCCTTGTTTTGTTTCTTTAAGCAAAGCTAGAAGTGCAGTGGAGATGGTGTCAACACTATAACTCAAAGATGGACTCAGAAATGGGCAAATGACCTATCTGGCCATGTTGTTTGAGGAAGAAGCAAAGGAAGAACTGCAACCTATACTTGAACCTGTACAGAAATTGCTTGTTGAGTTCAAGGATATGAAGCTAGATCAACTTCCGTCCAGATTACCGCCGAAAAGGGAGATTGACCACTAGATTGAGCTAGTTCCAGGTGTTAAACCCCCTGCTCAAACCCTTTATTGCATGGCTCCCTCAAAGCTTGCTGAGCTAAGAAAACAACTCACTGATCTTTTGAAAGCTGGTTTTATCTAGTCCTCTAAAGCGCCATATGGTGCTCCTGTTCTGTTCTGGTAGAAGAAGGATGGTTCTCTTAGACTTTGTGTTGATTACAGAGCTCTCAACAAAGTGATAGTCAAAAACAATTATCTAGTCCCTATAGTTGATGAGCTGTTTGACAGACTTGGGAAGGCAGTATACTTCACCAAGATGGATCTGTGGTCTGGGTATTATAAAGTCATAATTGCGGAGGGGGATGAGTCCAAAATAGCCAGTGTTACAAGTTATGGCTCTTATGAGTACTTGGTCATGCCATTTGGCATAACCAATGCTCCTGCAACTTTCTGTACTTTGATGAACAACATATTCTGGGAATACATCGATCGCTTTATTGTCATTTATTTGGATGCTATAGTTGTTTTTAGTCAGACCTTGGAAGAACATGTTAATCA
Organism: Nyssa sinensis; assembly: GCA_008638375.1. NCBI lineage: Eukaryota > Viridiplantae > Streptophyta > Magnoliopsida > Cornales > Nyssaceae > Nyssa > Nyssa sinensis. The sequence goes on from CM018043.1 coordinate 17,854,498, forward strand.
TCTAAGGCTGGCATTGATCAAGTTGAGGGAAGCAGAACCATACTTATAGCCCGAGAAGGGTGAATTTGGCCAGAAGGAAATCATGTTCCTTGGTCATATTATTTTTGAAGGTACTGCGCGGATGGACACAAAGAAAATTACTGCCATTCTTGAATGGCCAATGTCGACTAAGGTAACAGAACTTCGGTCTTTCTTGGGCTTAGCCAACTACTATAGAAAGTTTGTCAAGAACTATTCAAAGGAGGTGGTAGTTTTGACGAATCTTCTACGGAAGGACAGAACATGGAACTGGACTCATGAATGCCAGGAGGCATTTGATTGCTTGAAAGCGGCGGTGACTAGTGACCCTATTTTGAAACTTTCTAATTTTGATTTGCCTTTTGAAGTGTTAACTGATGCTTCTGATTTTGTTATTGGATGTGTCTTAGTGCAGGAAGGGCGTCTAGTGGCTTTTGAAAGTAAGAAGCTTAGTGACACTGAAAGGCGGTATTCAGTACACGAGAAGGAGATGACAGTAGGGGTACATTGTGTCAATACTTGGAGGCACTACCTGCTGGGCAAGCATTTCCTCATTCTGATGGATAATGTGGCCACTAGTTGCTTTCAAATCATGAAGAAGCTGACCTCGAAGCAAGCAAGGTAGCAGGACTTCATGGCCCAGTTCTACTACACAATCCAGTATAAACCAGGCAGCTCAAATCAGGTTGCAGATGCTCTCAGCAGAAAGCCAATTGTGGAAGAGAACATTGCAACCCTAAGCCTTATTGCTGGAGATGTGTTGGAAAAGATAAAAATCTAGATAGAAAGTGATCTAGTGACTAGCTTACTGTTGAGGCAAGTCCAAGATGGCACCACGAGACGGTTTTGGATAGCGGAAGGCATCCTCTATGCTAAAGGAATGAGACCTTATGTCCCTAAGTCTGGGAGAATCAGACAATTGTTGCTGAAAGAGTCTCACGACTAACTTTGGGCAGGACATCCAGGCCAGGAACAAACTCTTGCCCTATTGTCTGAAAACTATTATTGGTCCCGAATGGAAGTTGATGTTGAACTGTTTGTGCAGAGAGGCTTGGTGTGCTAGCAGGACAAAATTGAAAGGAAGAAGACAGCGGGTAGACACCTTAGAACCACTCCCAATTCCAAGCAGACCTTGGCAAAGTGTTTCTATGAATTTCATTAATGGGCTGCCTAAAGTTAATGACTTTACTTCAATCTTTGTTGTGGTTGACAGATTTTCGAAGTATGCTACTTTTGTATCAGCCCTTAAAACTTGTTCTGCTGAGATCACAACACAATTGTTTTTCAAGCATATTGTCAAACATTGGGGGCTTCCCCTAGACATTGTCAGCGACAAGGATGCCATATTTATTGGAAGGTTTTGGATAGCTTTGTTCGAGATGATGGGTTCAAAGCTAAACTTCTCAACTAGCAATCACCTATAGACTGATTGGCAGATAGAAAGGGTGCATGCTATACTTGAGGAATATTTGAGGCATTATGTAACAGCAAATCAACAGAACTGGGTTGACTTGCTTGATGCGGCACAGTTCTGCTATAACTTGCAGCAAAGCTCGTCCATTGGTTACACCCCTTTTGAGTTGGCAACAGGCAAGCAGCCTCTTACACCTGCATGAAGTTGCCAAGCAAAAGTCCCAAGGCCGATGCCTTGCAACATATCTTGCAGTAGGAAAGGACTGAAGATTAAAGAGATTGCTTAGTAAAGACTAGAAAGAGGATCAAGAAGTGGGCTGATGAGAGTCGCAGATCAGTGGAGTTTGATTTGGGGGATAGAATGATGCTACAACTCTCCCCTCAGATCTGGAAAAAGATAAGTCAAAAAACTGCTCACAATGGGCTTATTCAAAGATATGATAGGCCTTTGCTGTCACTAGACGGATCGAAAGATTGGCTTATAGGTTGGATTTACCTAGCCGACTCAAGTTGCATCCAGTATTCCATGTAAGCTTTCTAAAAGAATATAATGAAGACTCAATTGATTCTTCAAGAACTAGTCGGGTACGGGCACCTCCCACCATTAGGTAGCAGTACATGGATATGGTTGAGGCTATATTGGACCACTGGACCGAGGGAATGAGTATGAAGAATAGGACTTACTACTTGGTCAAGTGGAAAGGAAAAGGGACAGAAGAAGCAACGTGGGAGAAAGACACAATGCTATGGCAATTTGAGAAAGTGATTGAGCAGTACTTGGAGTCTCTTCCAATGAGAACGTTGGGTTCTCTTGGTGGGGACAGCTTTTCAGATCCTAAATAAGCTTAGTTGTCATGGACATACTTGGTGGCACCTTGCACCAAGTCATGATCCAAGTCAGGCAAGCAAGGTGGCCAGGTGACCTTATGCAAGAGATCATAGTTATTCCTGTTAGGCCAAGGAATTGTACTTTAGCATATATATGGGGGGTTGGTCTCCTCCATTGAGTTGTGGTGTTGCAAAGGATTGTATCCACTCCCGTTAGGCCGACAATTGTGTCTAAGACTTATATAGGGGGGGTCTTCCTCCCCACTATCCCAAGGCATGAGAGCAGTATGCTTAGGCAAGCCTTGGCATGACATGGCTTGCCCAAGCCCTATAGACCCTTCGGTGTTGGCTACTTGGTTGCTTACAAGAATTGGGGTAGAGCATAAGGCATATCTCGGTGCCATTATGGCTGGACTCGGTATGACTCAATGGCTGAATTACAGTGGGAATGACTATGATAGTTGAAGGTTGACTAAATGAGTGTCATGGCATGTGCAGGACACATGACTTGACAGCATGGCAATTGAATGCATGGCATGGGTGCAACCCACCATGAACGTGGGTGGTTTGCTCTATTTGTGGTTGTTGGACACATGGACAAGACGGGCTAGCTTTGTGCACATCAGACATGTGTGTTGTACAACATGCATGAGTGGAATGTGCTGGCACAGCAATTACAAGCAGGTGGCAGACAATTCTCCCCCATGAAGGTAGTGGACTGCTGCAGTTTCAATTACTCCATATAGGTGGCAGCTTTGTGGGCGTGGCAGCAAGGCATGTGTAGTTGTTAATAACTGCCATGCCCTTATGTGGCACAACTATATTTGTCCAGCAAATTCTTAGGCGGTTGGGTGGTGTCAACTGCTATCTTCTATGTGTATTTAACCACACCAAGGTCCTGCAATGGATGTAGGAAGCCTTTGGTCAGATTAAGATTCTTTTGTAATTTGATTGATGTCAATATAAAGGTTTGGGAGTGTTTTTCCTGTAAACATGTGCTATGTTGTATACTGTGTTTACTCTGTGCGTATGTTGTCTAACGTATTGTGAATTGGTTGCTGAAGCAATGCCATCATTTGGGTAACATTGCTGCCAAACGAAAATTTACCCTGTGACACTAAGCACAAACTCCCAGTTGACATGGTCAAAGGCCTTCTCTATATCCAGCTTGCAAATCAAATCAAATCGGGCTCCTTGGTCTTCCTCCTCGCGTCCAGGCATTCATTCGCCACTAGGGCCGCATAAAGGATCCGCCTTTAATTGACAAAAGCATTTTGGCCTGTAGAAATCAAACTGGCCATAACACCCTTCAACCTGATGGAGAGGAACATTAGCTATCAACTTATAAATACCGCCAACCAAACTGGACTCTTTTTTTTGCGTGTTCAACGCGTGTTTGGAAAGTTTCCGAGATGTTTGACACGAATATGTGAACCAAAATAAAGTGTCCACGTTTCATAGGTTTTACTTGATATCTTTATTTAATGCACAAAATGATTTATCTGCAGCATTTAACGACTGTATGTTTGATATAGTTGGATTAATTCCTTCGTTTTTCTCTAGAAACTCTTTCCTGCATGTGTGTTTATATTTAATCTTTATTTATCTTTTTAACATGTTAGTTTTGTGATTACCTATTGAATTCCTAATGAGATCACTATGCTTGTCTCCAGACAATGGCAGAAGAGAGATTCAAATTGTGTGTCAATGCATACAATTCACTCTGCAATGCACTCTCAGTTTGAGATTTAAACTACTATTCAAGTGCATACAGCTTCTAAGCAGGTTAACCTTCGAGTGTTTCAGAAATAGAGAGGTGACAAATTAAATTTATTTCTCCATTTATTTTTATCTTCTCCATGACTTGGTACAAATTCGTAATGTTAAAAATTGTACCGGTCCTATGGGATATTTAACTCTTTTTGTTTTTAAATTAATAATGATTTTCAGCCACAGTGATGCTGATATAACCATTTTAGTAGATGCTCAACTGAAAAATTGTACCAGTATAAATAATTGTGCATCATTTATTTGTGAAGGGGTTTTAATATTTCAGATGAAATGGGTTATGTCTTGGTAGAAATTTTTTTGATTAAATGTTTAACATATAACCTTAGATTTAGAAATGGAGCAAACTAAATGTGATCAAAACTTTGGATCGAGATGTTGATTTATGTTACCTAGGTTGTACCATATATCTACTATTATGGTTTTAGTTTTCTTTTTCCTTTTTAAATTTTTGGGAGTGTTATAGTTTTTGCATGTGGAGCAAATAGGAGATGATGCTGAAATGTTAATGGTTGTAGACTTGTAGCAGTATGTCATGATATAGTTTATACTGCTATATGGTTGACAATAATGGTTATTAAGAAATTTTGGCAAACCTCTTGCTCTCGTTCTCAGTTTTTTCCTTGTGTTTTCAATTATAAGCATTTTTTTTTAAGAAATATAAAGTATGGGTGGTATCGAAGCGGGTATTTCCATGAGAGAGTTCTCACAAGGGGAAGGGGGGTTGGTAGGGATTAATACCATCGCTGTTACTGACTTTCAAAAAAAAAGTATGGATGGGTGGTTAGTTTTGGCCATGAAAATTTTGTGGAAGATGGTGTTTATCTCACTTGTTATTATGATGTTGAGGTGGTGCTTGGGAAGGATGGCATTATTCTTTACCCCTATTTTATAAGAGGCTATTTGAAATTTCTTCAAACTGAATTTGGTTGGCACTATTCTTATTGAAGTTATTTTCGTGCTTTCTTTGGTTTGACTTTATTTAGATTTTAAGTTTTTTTTTTTTTTTTTTAGTAACATGTATGAACCAATGACTATTAAGTAGAGGTATCAATTTTTGACATAACATGACAAAACGACTCGAACACGACACGAAATTAACAAGTTTGGGTTTAGCACAAATGGGTTTGGGTCATAAACGGGTTGACACATATAACACGATTAATAAACATGTCGTGTTTGAGTTTTACTAGTGTTAATTCGTTTAATACGACGTAACACTTTTAATTATAAAATATATTATGAATTAAGGTAATTCGTCTTACATCAAATATTTATCAAGGTTTTGAGATTTTTTATTTATAAAAGAAGTTTTTACTTTGATTTGGCACATATTCAAAATTATTAAACTTGAAAATTATTTATACATATTAAAAGATAGGTAAATTTTTTTATTTAAAAAATAAGAAAATTAAAATAAACGGGTTAAGTGTGTTGACATGTATAATTTGTTTAATAAATGAGTTGGGTTTGGGTTTTAAAACTTGACATAATTAGTTAATAGTGTCGGGTTAAGGTTTACACATATTTTCGAATATATATATCTTGACACGACCCGAACTCGATACGATAACAAGAATTGACACTCCTACTATTAAGATATGCTTATCAATCAGTTAAAATTTTAAAACTAGTCAGAATTAATTTTGACCTTTACTTGATAGACCACAAGACTGTTGGTTCACTGGCTAGGTGCACCAATTTCATGACGAAAATATATAGTAAAGAAAAATAACTTTTTTCTTAATCTTTTATTTTACTTAAATAAAATTAGAAATTACGGTTTACAAATTTATTGGGAAAAAGAAAAGACAGATGTATAATACTTTTTGTTATTTTATTTTATTTCTAATAATACATATGAAAAAAAAAATTCTTTTCTTTTTTTCACTTTTTCCAAATACGTCAATAAACTATATCCTTGGGGTAGTTCTGGGAAAAAAGGTACGCCATGGTTCCATATGAATTGTTGAAGATGTTTGGTATACTAGTTTAGTGTACTGGATCAATTTATCAGATGATGTGTCTATGATTTTTTTTTTTTTTGTAATTAATAAATGTGTTTAGTTTTGTTATTTAAATTTTAAAGAAGACTTATGGTGAATGTTGTTACTTGATAAATCAATCCGGTATACTTTAGCATTACTCATTACCCAAAGATCTTGTTGGTACATATAGACTTGTAATTAAAATGAATTATGTGCGTTTAGACTGAATTTTAAAAATATGGCTTTTCTTTTAAAAAATAAATAAATAAATAAGCAAGTGGGGATAAAAATAAAGAGTGTGTTTTATCTGGAGACTTAAAATTTATATGGTTTTTTTTCTTATTTGAAAATAATCCAAGAACTGAATTTAACGACATAACCCTCTTCATATTTGATTGCTCTTTTTTGAAATGTCCACTTTTATTTAAGTAAAATTCAGTCACTTATTTGATCCATGTTAATGAGTCAGTCTATCGCTTGCAGACATTAATTTAAGAAAAAATTTATTTTTGTGGGCAAAATTAAAAAGATACCATAAAATTTAGGGAAACGTTAACTTTATTTCTTTCATATATTATGTGACAAAAATATTCTTTATTAAAAGACAAAAGTAACCTTCTTTATTTTACATAAATTCTTGTATCTCATAATTTTACACAGACAAATTCTTCTATATAACATAAGGCGAATGAGCTCCAACGCCAACTTTCACCACTATCGCAACACCTTTGCTCCCACCTTCTGCCAGTACTGCATAATCTCTTCCTCTACCCTCCACCACTACTGCACGATCCCTTCCCCTGCAGTAGAAGCATGTGTCATGGTTGGGGAGGGTCATGGTTGCTTATATTTTCTTTTTATACAAAAAAGGTATAATAAATAGTCCAAAAAAAAAAAAGAAGAAAAAAAAGGAGTAAAAATCGACTATTTCTTTTATTGCGTACATCTCAAGTACGCAAATACTAATGTGATTCCTTGCACACAATCATAACGGTACTAATTTCTCATATCTTCTTCTTTTTGACTCATATTAATTTTTTTTTTAGAATTTTGGTTTAATGTAAATTGGAATATGTTCTCATAAATTTGTTATCATACAAAAAGTGTGATAATATTTTGATTTTTGTGTTATATGTTCAGAGGAATTTGTATTGAAAAATTAGTTTGTAAAATTTTGGCTTTTGTGTTTCTTCATTCATGATTTTTTTTTTTTTTTTTTTTTAAACTTTTTGATTTCACTCGTCTAATAAAAATTAATCACATGTTTACCAAGGCAAAATGAGAACTGAGAACAATGGACGCAAGAATCATTTGGAAACTGTGGAGCATATTTTGCTACAAATGTATGGAATGGCGAGCCAAAAAAGGGCTAAAGGGCTCCATCCACCTTCACAATGTAATGTTTACATGTGAAGTGCCAATAAAAATTTCCGTTGTTTAATAATTGTGTTTTTTCATATTCAAATTAATCCCAATGTGATTTACCTTTTATAGAAAGCAATCCGTACTTGCTTGCTTTTGAGTTGGGAGGAATGTTACCAAAGTGTTGTGACGATAGAAATTTTATTCATCTGACCATCTGTATGTTTTATGAGCATCAGTGTAAAATATATTAACGGTCAGATCAACAAAAATTCGACCACTACAACATTCTCGAGCATAACTCTTTTGAATTGATCATGATTTTCCGAGGGAGATTGTTACTGCTTGTTCACCCTCAACCTCTATAACATAAATTTTCTATTTCATCATATTTAAATTTATAGAAGAAAATAATCATTCCAATGTCAAAATATCTAAATCCACCCAAAGGGTGTGTTTGGCCTTAAATTAATTCTGTTAACTTGCGAGTTATGGTACCAAATCGAACTAATGGAAGGTCCTCTTCACAACAAATCGTTCATATTTAGCCAGTAATAACTTCTCAATGCACCTAATTTGTGAATTTACAAGTTCCGCAACCCAATGTCTTATTTCCAAAAAAAAAAAAAGTTTCCCCATTCAAATTCCTCAGACAGTGGCACTAAACTCATGCCTTGGATTGTCAATTTCTTTTTTTTTTTTTAGGGGGGCTTGGGGGAGATATTTGAGAGATGCAACTATCATGGTCAATGGTTAGAGCAACTTCAATTATGCTAAAAATTGAATTTTGGCAGTGTTACAACATCAAAAAATTATTTTATAACATTTTTGTTTTAACAGTGAAATGTTAATTTTTGATAAAAACATCATTCTTCTTTTCAACTATCGTTGTAATTTGAGCTTTGAAATACACAAAAAAAAAAAAAAAACTTGATCAAATTTAGATCGTGCATTTGGAACAATCTGAAATGTTAAGATTGATGGTAGCTACTAAACAAAAGTTATATTAAAAAGAACATTTAATTCGGTCAAATTTTGGGAACATGACTAACTAAGTATTAGAACATTGTTTTAGAACTAAGCTATTAAATATAATTATATCTAAGGACGGAGCTAGGAACAATTTTTGGAGAGGGCTTAAAAAAATTTGAGGGAGTTTTAGTAGAAAATTTTTGGGTTGGGCCAAAGTTTTAGAGTAGGCCAAAGTTTTGAGATGACAAATGAGAGAATTAAGATAAAAAAAAAAAAATTTGGGTTGAGTTGAAATTTTGGGATAAAAAATGAGAAATGAAAGTTAACGATTCGGCTTAGCTAAAATTTTGAGGTAAAATAGTTTAAAAAATGCTAAAATTTCACATGCAAAATTTGTTTTTTGCCAGGTTTTTCTTTTGGGGGGGGGGGGGGGACTACAACCCACCCCAATAGGCCTGTCAACAGGTCAGGTCTAGATAGACCCTCTAAGCTCCGAACCCAAACCCGTCAAGTTTAAACGGATCTAGACCCAGATGCGGACCTACTAAGACCCGCTTCAACTAGACTTGGACCCTAGATTAGGATTTGTTGGATTCGGGTTTCCAACTCTAAAACCCAACCCGTTTGTAAAAAATAAAATAAAAAATTAGGAGCTAAAATTTTTTATTTGGAATTGTCCAACTTGACTTTTGCAAATAAGAGGTGTTATTGGTCCCAATTATGTCATTGTTGATTGAAATTATTTCATATGATAGCCACTATTATTTGTATATTTCGTTCTTACGATCGAAAACATGATGAATGGTAAAATGACAATAATTCTTATCTAGAAATCTTTTGATTTTTATCAAGAATTTAGGCGTACAAAAGGTTGCCTTACTCCTAAATATAATAGGAAATAGAATAAAAATGACATAGAATGAAATAAAGATTACTCATCCAAGACAAAAGAATATTTATAATGATTTTTAATAGAATGTTCATTCAATGGAATCGGGTTATGAAAACTAAATTCATGAAACAATTTCATAAAGTAATTCTCAAAATATTTTTATATATAACACAAGACGGTGCTAGAAGGTTGAAGATGACAACTTCACTAAGACTTTCTCTCTCTTTCTAACTTTTATGTATGTGTGTGTATGTGTGTGTGTGTGTGTGTATATATAGTAACTTTGTTAAGAGGTTAAATATTCCTAACTTCAATATTGTATTAGAGAGAGAGAGAGTGTGTGTGTACTTATTAATGATCTAGCGAGTTAGATCTTTAACGATTACCTCGGTCCATTTAATTAGTTTTTAACGAGTCCAGATGAGGTCTTGTTAACGGATCCGAATTTTATTTAAAAAGGTTTGGGTCGGGACCGGATCGGACCTTAGCCCATTTGCAGACCTACACCTCAGCCACCACTTAACTAAGTCCCTTTATTATAACAATTTTAATAACCCAACCGTTAAAACTGCTCTTAGTAAATGAAAAAGCTCCTCCTGGACTTATTTGAGAAACTCAAATTCAATGAAAACCTAGGCATAATTTGAAAATGAGTGGGAGACACACCTTGAACGGAAAAAAGAGTGTTCTTCTCATTTAAAAAAACAAATTTAATTTAGGGTCTATTTGTTAAAGACAATATAAATAAATTTATTTTAAATCTTTTAATAATTAGTAAATATATTTTAACAATATTAATGTTTGCATTTGTTAATGTTAGATAAAGTCTAAATGTCTATACAATTATTTAAACGCCAAAATTAATTGGACAACTCTTTAATAGTTATTGTACAATCTTAATTATATTAAATCTTTACAACTCATCTTATGTTTCATCACAATTTGGACACTAAAAACAAAGTGAGCCGGACTTGGGGAGAAATTTTTTAGCACAATGAGAACTTTTTGGTAGCAGCAATTTTAGGAAAGTTATTTATTGTAACAGCCACTTCACGTTAACTTAGAAAAAAAAATCGCATGAAAAAATCTGTATATTCATTTAAATAAATTTTTAAAATGTAATAAAAATAATATTACCATGATGCTCTAATTTTAAATACAGATTATATGTCAGAAATTAATTTGAATAATTATGAAACTTTTCAAGCTATCTTATAAACTCTTACCATTTATCTTAACCTTTTAGGTGAGTAATTAACACACTGAATAATTTCTCTTATTTTTGTGGCCTCTTCCGCTTATATTTTTGAAAAAATGATGTGTATAATGATTTTTTCATGTGTTTATTATAATTAAAAATTCATTATTTAATTATTTATAGCATCACTTGTATTTTTTGAGACTATCAAACTCGCTGAAGTTCTCTTTTAAAATTAGACTCTAAAGAGTAGAATAAACTTTTTAAAATAATTAAAAATCCTAATAAAAATAATATTAAGAAAAGTTACCTTTGTACTGCACTGGTTTTTTTCAAAAAAGCCATCGGGTGACATCAGGTTCTCAACAAAGGACTATCTCCTTTCTCTCTCGTCAAGGTCAAGAAACCTTGCCGAGAGCATCTCTAAGCCACAGCATTTAAATTCATCTCTAATTTGATATTTTTTTCAAATTTAAAAATGATAGATTCTATATTTTTATATTTTCATTCTAACAATATAAATCTTCAAATCACTATTTATTTTATAAATCTTATTTTTTATAATATTATTTATGTACAAAATATAATTATTTAACATATATTAATCCAAATTTTAATTATTTATCACTTTTTTATTAAAAATTTCATGATATATTCAAAAAATTGCAAACCTAAAATACATTAGAGAATAAATAATTAATAATAATTTAAAACTTTCTTGATAAATTAATTTTAAAATTTTATTTAAGTAATATAAACTAATTAATTATTAGTTTAAAATATTCTAAAATAAAAATATAAAGGTCAAAAATAAAAATATTATTTATTTTTTTAAATTTGATATTAATTTAAAAATGAATTAGAATACCATTTTTCATTCTCCACCGTCAAATTTAAAGATTTGATGTTGGGTTGGACAGCTCTTGTCTTTTTATAACAAAATATAAAAAACCAAAAATAAAACTGGAAGCATAACTCTGAAAGACAATTATTTGAGTAGATTTTCAACGGAAAAAAAAAAAAAAAAACATGAAAAGCGCATGCCTTCATCATCATTCTTCAAGCATCCCATATGTTTTTCAATTAAGAAAAGAATTATTAAAAAAAAAAAAAAAGGAAGGGAAAAAAATTATGGTTGGCCCTTTGTGATTGATGCGATTGATGTTAAAGAGAGAAGTGATTACAATTTACAATATGAATTTGTGATTTAAAATCCAAAGCAATCAAGATTCCCACAAATCATTGAACCCATCTTCATCTTACCACAAATTTCACCAAACTATCAATCTGATAAAACAAATAGGAGTACAGGAAGACGACACAACTAGAAACAAAGAAGAACAACAGAAGAAGAGACCATGAACCCATAAATAAAGATCAAAAACCCAAAATGCAAAGCCCAATTTCTCTTGAACTTACCAAAGTAACTCTCAGGTGGTTCTTGATAGTGTATCTCAAAATCATCACCCATAACGCCACCACCAGCACCATCATCACCACCAGCGCTCATTCTCATCTTGAACTGCCTGAGCCGCTCGGTGGCCAACCCAAGAGTCAGCTTGTGGCACCTCCTCTGGTATTTGAACCCATTGATGCACCTAAGGGTCTGAGCCACCGACACGTAGAAGATGAGGTGGGCCAAGGAGAGAAGGCCAATGGGTACCCAGCAATGGCGGCACTGGAGGCGGGGAGACTGGACCTGCGCAGCAAAGACTAGACCCAGGAAGACGAAGAAGAGCTGGAAGAGTTTCCAGAGGTCCTTCTTCTGGAGGTCCACGGCTCGCTTCTTCTCTAGGGTTTTCTCGAAGTGAAGCTGGATTATGCTGTTTAGGGCTTGAAGGGCTGTCTCTTTTGGTATCACATTGTGGTGGTGGCGGGTGGTTTCAGGGTACTCCGCCATCGGAGGATGAGCCGTTGGGGAATGGAGATGGAACTTTGAAACTTGACAGAAGGGTTATCGTATGGAGAGAGTGACAAGAGGGTTTTTTTAAAGCCTTTGGGATCACTGTTGGCCCGAATATCTAGATATATGTGTACTGTATTTTTACTGTAATCTAACGGTTAGGATCTGTAACCTAACTTGGATACTTTCAAATTTTATTGTATTTTATTGCAATACAATTGTGTTTATGTCGAGCATTAGAATACCTCCTTGACTGCTGTGCTTGCCTTTTATATTTATCGTACAGTATATTTAATTTTTAAATAATAATTTATGGTACTCATATCTTCACTCGTATATTTTCACATGTATTATTTGAATGAGAGAAGTTTCTTTGGTTTTATTCTTTCCTCTCTCTTTCCTACTTTTTCTTTATTTCGTGACGTGTCATGTAAATAAAAATACAAATTTATAAATCATTACTCCCTCCTTTTACATTTACCTTGAAGCTTTTAAAATTTTAAGATAATTACACTTACTTTTTTTTAAGGTTTTTGTCAATTACAAAAATCTCTTTTATAATTTTAAAAATAACATTGTCCCTCTTGTTAGTTTTGTCTTCTTAACTTCGTTAACAGAATTAGTAAAATTACTAATTTACTCTTCTATTTTAATATTATAATTTTATCAAAAAAACCAAAACACTCTCTCTCCTCCTCCTCCATCCTCTCTCTCTCTCTCTCTCTCTCTCTCTCTCTCTCTCTCTCTCTATCCAAATCCCCCTCAACCCTAACCCCAATTCAAGGCAGCTTGAGAAGACCCAAGTCTCAAATGGGCCCAAACAACAAAACCTTGATTCATTGGCGGTGTTCAGGCGAGAGGTGGTAGTTGACGGAGACGACGACGGCGTGAACTTCGCCGACAAGTCGGCAGCAAATACCCCTCAACCGTAACCCTAACCCTAACCCTAACCCCAAACAGTGCACCACCACCGACGGCCACCACCATCGACAACACCAACGTCTACCACCATCTTCGTCCTGTAATTCACAGTCACCGGCACACGATATAATAACGATGCCATTGACGGAGCTTCAACACAGAGATGGAGGGCTCGATCCATCAGGAACTTTCAACAAGACTTGCGTGAAGAGAAACAGAGGTGATTCCGCAGTGAGATATTTAGGGGTTGGTTGCGAGAAGGTGGTTGGAATCGATTTGGGTATCACAAATTCGGTGGACTCGTAGATCTCAAGTTTACTTCAGATCTTAAGTATTACATCTTCTCATATTATAAATATAGGATCTTTGTTTAACAAAATTATAGATCTTCTCTCTCTCTCTCTCTCTCTCCCTCTCTATATATATATATATATATATACACAGTACTGTTGCTGGCCCTTGACTGGGCTTCTTTAATGGCAAGAGAGAGACAGATGATTTGTGGGGTTCATGGTTTTGGCTTTGTTGTTGATGATGTTGCTGTGATGTTGGGATTTTTTGGATCATAGAGGTGAATATGTCGGGTTCTAGGTTTTCGATTGAGAGAAGGTAAGGAATGTTGGAATTGCATTTGCAGGGGAGAAGATCAGAGGAAGCTAGCTGGCACATTATTCTGTGCTTAGGTATGATAGAGAGAGAGAGAGAGATAGATCCACCACCATTGATAGAGAGAGAGAGAGAGGAGATGAAAGAGAAATTGGTGATTTTGGATTTATTTAATTGATTTTTTATTTTTTTGAAAAAAAAAATTTACAGTGATTATGGTGACCTAATTTTTCATGTGATTATATATATATATATATGTGTGTGTGTGTGTGTGTGTTTGGGGGGGGGGGGGTTTAAAGAGAGAAGAGAGAAAACCTTAAGGGCAAAGTTGGCATTTGAATAAAATTTGAAGCTGACATCATCGAATTCCGTTAGTCAACTAACGACTCTTGACGGTAGGGGAGAATCTGTTACAAATCAGTAAACCAGAAGGGGGAAAGTGTTATTTCAGAAACTATAGGGGAGGTTTCTATAATTGTCAGAAACCTCAAGGGAGGTAAGTGTAATTTGCCCTAAAATTTATTGTTGAGGAATGATACATTAGTCGTGAGCACAGGCGGTAAATATTACTTAAATTCGTTAACACGTTCTGATCTATCTACTTAATTAATAAATACTTAAACTCGTTAACATGTTTTAATCTATTTATTAATTATAGTTAATAAATTATAAACAAGTTTAGTAATAAAAAATTCGTCAATTTAACGGATCAATACAAATTGAATATAAGTGTTTAATGGATTGGGATTAAAAACATAAATAATTTAAGAATATATATATATATATATTTGAAAAAGAACAAAATAATATAAGAATATATATATATATATATATATATATATATATATATATATATATACCGCAAGTCTAATAGAACAGAACCGACTAGAAAAAATCTGGTTTTGGTCGAGTTGGGTTGGGTTGGTTCAACCCGTTCGAGTTAGGTTTTTTTTTGTCTTCAAACTAATCTCAATTTTTTTATTTTATTTTTAACGGTAAACTAATCCCAAAAAATTACGTATTCATATAATGTATATAAAATCTTTGTGAATTTAAATTAAAAATGGACAATTTGTTTGTGTGTAATATGTGTGTATATATATATTCGACACTTACAATGCTTGAATATATATTATAAGTTAAACGTAGTAAAATGATAAACTATATAGTTATGACAACTAGTGGATACTTCATAAGTAATTTGGTAATTGTGAAACTCAAAATTCATTCTCTCTCTCTCTCTAAAAATTGATACACTCTTAACTATTTAAAAATATTAATGAGTGATTTCATGTAATTATACATGACATATATATATATATAACAAATTATATATATGTATACGATACATATATCTATATCTATATCTAAATATATATATATTTATGACATATATGCAGTATACTATATATATATATATGCATACAATGCATATATAAATAATACTATAATACAATGCATATATATAATACTATAATACAGTGTATATATATATATATATATACACACACATTAATTTTAAAAAAATAATGAGAGTTTAGTTCTCGGGTTGGTTCGGTTTACTCGAATTTGATTTTCTTATTTATTTAATTATATAATTATCACTCAAGGCATGATCTTAGCCTTCTATTTATGAGGTCAATTATAAGTCATTAGATCAAATCTTCTCATTTTGCCTGTAAATAGACCCCTCTCTGGTTACCATTATAGGGGTTCATAAATTTATAGCCTTATGATGTTGTTCTAGTGCCCGAGTCCTTTCTCTCTCTAGAAGTTTTCAAGTCAATTTTCTCTCAAAGTTGAAGCCATGCCCGGTTGATGGTCCCAAGTAGGCTTAGCAAAATGGGCGGGTTGAAAACGAGTCAGGTCAAAACGGGTTGAACCCGTATTTGACTCGTAATTAAACGGGTCAAATACGAGTCCTCGCAAATCTCTAGAGCCATTTCCCAAGAAGAGCTTAGTTGAAAATACTTAGATATTTGATTTCTAACCCACCCTCCTTCTCTATCCCAACTAACTGGGTGAAATTTCCTTTCCACCTCTTCCCCTTCCCATAAAAGTCTCTTTGTAACTTATCTAGCCTTTTCTCGATGAAGGCTAGAATTGGAAACAAAGACATAAAATGCGTAGGAAGACTATTGAGCATACCAGTATGAACTAATTATACTATTATTTTTGAAATTTCACAAGTGCTTTAAACTTTTAGTCAGTTCCATTGTAATGAGTAATTTTCCTTTTGTATTAATTCAAACAATAATTATTTGATAAAAATCAATGTCTTTTAGTGAAAACAACCCATACACACAATCATTCTTATAAATATCTCATTATGAATGGCACATTGCTTGGGGCTTCAGGCTTGACAAACACAATCTAAACCAACTTGTAGTTAGATTTAACAAGAGGGCTCAGCAGGCATGACCAAACATCAAATGAATTCCATGCGGTCAAATTGTCAAAATACAATAATCCAATGACAGAATATTGAAGGGAAAAAAAGTGCACAGTTATAATGACTATGATGGCTACACTTCCTAAATGCTCTGCACTATCTCACAAAAAAATACCAAACTTAAAATTGATAATCACATTAAAGAGAGAAGCAGTAGCAAATAATAATTTTTATTAAGCAATCAAACATGAAAAATAAGTCATCAGAATATTGGGATTTGGGAGTAAAAGTATCGACAGTTAGCAGCATTTACAGCACGCAAGAGAAATAAACTTAATAGTTAAAAAACTAAAAACTAAAAAATAATCAAGTAGAAATTCCCTTCAACAGTATAATAGTCACGTATTCATACATGGTAAATGTAGAGATTTGAAAAATGAGGATAAATTTTTTATTTTTGTCGGTAGGATACTATTTGTAATAACCTGACCCAGATGTAACCGAGCTGATAAGGTTCTACGTATGATAATAAAGTGAAAGATTTAGATTTTAAATCGCTTGAGTATATGTGAATAGAAATAAAGAAATAAATAAATAAGTCAGTAAATAAATACAAATAATAAAAAAAAAATGAATTGAGAATTTATATACATATGGAAATAAATTAAAGGAAGCAATATATATATATATAGGTGTGGTAGTGTAACTGAAAGAAAAAGAAAAAAAAAAGGGAGAATAGAGAAACAGGGGAAGCGGCATAAGCAGAAAAAAAAACGGAAGAAAATAAAGGAAAGGGAAATGAGGGGGCTTGAAACGGATGGGTGAGGAAGAGAAAGAGAGAAGGAGAAATAAAGAAGGGAGTCTCCATTTAATCCCTACCGTGCGTTAGAACCAAAGGAAGAAGAGAAGAAAAAAAAAAAAAACAGAGCAAGCGGCTGGACGCAACACAGGGGGAAGAAAAGGAAGAAAAAAAAAAAGAGGAAGAAAAAGAAAGAAGCAGGTCGGGGCATTTTGCGTGAGTTGTGCAAGAAAAGGAGGAGTAAACGAGCCAAGAAAAATCAGGTTGGGCAGTGGATTCGGAAGAGAAACCAGTAAAGCGCTGTACGTGTGATTGGGTGAGTGTGTTTAATTTTCTGTGTTTGATTCTGTTCAAAGCATGAATTATTGTTTGATATAGATCTTGTGAAGCATGGGACTTAATTGATGCATGGAACTGGGTTGGTGTTGGAATTGAATCAAGGAAAACAAAAAAAAACGAACAGAACTGAACGTGGGGAAACAGTGAAAAACAGAGGAGAAAAATAGATCGGGTGGGGTGATTTTGTTGCGATCAATTGGTTTAGATCATGGGTAATTGATTCTCTTGGGTGTAGGTAAATTTTAGAAGCAAAACGGGATCGAAACCATAGGAGGAAAAGGGAAAAAACGGAAGGGAAAGGGGCTGCCGGAAAAAAAACCGCACAGCCCCAGGTGCACCACTGTTCCGGCCATTTTGGGAGTGCTCCGGCACTCCGATCTCAAATCCGACGGTAGATTTGAGTTGCCCATAACTCTTAGGTGTTAACCCCGCTGAAAAACGCAAGAAACCTGTCACCGGCGAGTCGCCGTTGACGAAGAAGAAAACCTATACGCTGGAAAAAGCTATTATGTTGCGGCTGATTTCGTGATTTTATTTTGGCCAAACCGGGTCGGGTCTAACCCGACCCACCCATTCAGATGACTGCCCAACACTTGTACTTCATGGGTAAATTTTTAAATTCGAGTTTAGATAGTGTTTGGTTGGAAATGAGAAGCTATCCAATGGTTGGGTTAAACTTGAACAGGAAATGAAAAACAATGAAAAATGTTAAATGGAAAATTGGTATGGCAGTGAATTGAACCTGTGACCAAAGGAGTAAGGGAGAGAAGCTTAGCCACTGTGCCACCAAGGCACATGTGGTCTGTTTGGGCTCAAATACGATATGTATTATCTAGATTAATTAATTTAAATAAATGATTTAAATTAATAAATTTTAAATTTAATTTCGAAGCCTAAATTAGTAGAACGAATAATGCAAACTTACTATTTTGGACCCTCTGAATTTAATGGTGAGGTCCGTTTTACGGGACGGAGTCCCGAAAAAATAAAATAACTGTAGAATGCCAAAATGACCAAAATACCCCTACGTCAAAAGTAAGTCAAACGGACTCCGATTTAGTTAAGTAAATGGTGAATTTTTATTAATTCAAACCTACTGGACTTAACGGTGAAATCCAAATTATGAAAACAGAACCCAAAAAGTAGAGACACGTAAATGACCATTTTGCTCTTGGGCAAATTAAGTCCAAACTGGAAACCGTAGAAACGTAAATGAGTAAAAGAGATATTTAGAGTAGCGAAATGTACAATTGATAAATGAAAGTAAAACTGAGACGTGTTTATTGATATATAGGCCAGTCAACGGGAAAGGAGAAAGTCCCAGAGTACTAAGACACAGATAAGGTAAGTAATATCTAACCTCTGCATGTTGTACACTCAGCCATGTCACAGTTCTTGCTATACGCATTTGTGCTCTATTTATCATATCAGATCCTTTATGATTCCACTTGTGTGATTTTACTTTTCCGTGGAATAGCTTAGTTATGATGCGTAGTATGTCCCGAGTATGGGGACCAGCCTTATATTATTGACCCGAGTATGGGGTCCTGTCCCGAGTATGGGGACCAGATTTACATGATTGAGCTCAGTGCTATGCACACAAGGGGTAGCCGGGCCCCATAGTTTATAGCATCCACCAGTTTTGACATCACCATCTATCTATTGAGATTCATAGTGAAATCATGTTCCAGCTTTGTTCGAGTACTTTCTATGATCTTGTATGTGACACTTTGGTCTATAGCTTGTGATGTCATTATTCAGACTAGATGTTCCTTTATTGTGATATTCACTGACGAGTTTTGATTATTGTTATGATATTGACTGGCTATCATATCTTTATTATTATTCAGTTCTTTCCAAATCTTGTACACATGACAGAGTAGGGGACTTACTTACTGGGCTTTGTTTAGCTCACCCCTCCTTACCACATTTCAGGGACTGACGCAGAGGACGGACAGTAGGAGACTTGTGGCTATAGGATGGACATTTTGACAAGTATTGGTAATAGTAGTACAGTCTTGTAGAACTCTTGTGTATTCACGTCCTGGGGACGAGATGATCTATTAGAGATGTTACAGGCTGTGTGTTTTTTTTTAATTGCAGAACGATTTGTATTTAGAACAATTCAGTTAATGTTTTCCGCTATGTTTGCATACGATGATTCATGTGGTTATCTATTAGTACACTGATGTGAATGAACAGGATGATCAGGTCCGATTCGGCCAAAGGGTCGGGTCGGATGGTTGCGGTCCGCTAATCTGTAGAGGGTGGGTTGCGGGTCGTGACACTATTCATGCACCATTTGCCGGTAGGGCACTACATCTGCATCATTTAGCCATAAGTCATGTTTAGAAGCATATTTTGAGTATGCCATAGAAGAGAAATATGCTTAGAATATATAAAATATACCTCCTGTAGAAATGTGAGCTTATTCGGAGACACTTTCAAAAAATGGACCATAAAGGGCATCCTAGGTGTAACCGGCCAAACCCGGCCACAGGCGAAAATTTATTTTTTTGAAAATTTTTATTTAATATAATTTTAAGAATTTTCGCTAAAGCAAAATGTCGAATTGAGGTGTTTCGGGACAAGTTGTACTGTAACGGGGTCTCGGATTCATTAAGGACAAAAAGGTCATTTTACCCATTTGCCCTTTTAGTATAAATACACGCCCTTAGAGTTAAAAATCACATTTTTAGTCTGGAGAAAGAGCAGAACTCATGCATGGGAGAAAAAGTGAAGAGAAAACCTAGTTTTCCAATCTTCAAGCCACCAAAACACACTCCTAGGCCAAGATTCTTGCAAGACTTCCTTTTAGGAAGTTGTTCCCCACACCAAGAACTATATTTTCACTGATTGGTTCGGCTGCGCAGCAAACATAACTCCCTAGGGTTGAGAAAAACCCATCTAGGTATGATATCTTGCTAAGTTAGGAATAGATTTAAGTTTCCTAATTTTGAGGTAAGTGAACTTGTTTAGTGTTGGTTTGACGATTTTTAGGTATTTTAAGGAGTTGAATGCCCAAACTGGGCCATTTTCAATACTTAAGTCCCTTATTTTTGCATAAGTTGCAAACCATGCTTCCAAATTATATTTTGTAAGTTTGAGCACTTGTATTTTACTAGTTTAGAGGTTTGTGAACTAGTTTGGTAGTGGTTTGATGGTTTCTGGGCATTTTGAGCAGTCAAAGGCCCAAAACGAGCTACTTTCGACACTTAAGTCATTTTGTTTTGTATAAGTTGTAAATCAGGCATCCAAATTGTGTTTTGTAAGTTTGAGCACGTGTATTGTACTATTTTAGAGGTTTTTGAACTAGTTTGGTGGTGTTTTGACAATTTTCGGACATTTTAGGCGATCGAAGGCCTAAAACGGATCGTTTTCGACACTTAAGTCACTTTATTTTGCATAAGTTGTAAACTGGGCATCTAAAATGCGTTTTCTAAGTTTGAACACATGTATCTTACTATTTTAGAGGTGTGTGAACTGGTTTGGTGGTGGTTTGACGATTTTCGGGCATTTTAGGCAGTCGATGGTCCAAAACAAACCATTTTCGACACTTAAGTCCCTTATTTTTGTATAATTTGCAAACCGGGCATCCAAAATATTTTTTGTAAGTTTGAGCATGTGTATTTTACTAGTTTAGAGGTGTGTGAACTGGTTTGGTGGTGTTTTAACAATTTTTGGGCAGTCGAAGGCCCAAAACGGGTCGTTTTCGACACTAAAGTCACTTTTTTTGCATAAGTTGCAAACTGGGCACCCGAAATGTATTTCATCAGTTTGAGAACGGGTATTGTACTAGTTTAGAGGTGTGTGAACTAGTTTGGTGGTGTTTTAACAAATTTGGGGCATTTTGGGCAGTCGAAAGCCCAAAACGGGCCATTTTCGACACTTAAGTCCCTTATATTTGCATAAGTTGCAAGTCGAGCATTTGGAATGTGTTTTGTAAGTTTGAGCACGACTATTTTACTAGTTTAGAGGTGTATGAATTGGTTTGGTGGTGTTTTATATTTTTTGGACATTTTGGGCAGTCGAAGGCCCAAAATGGGCCGTTTTCGACACTCAAGTAATTTTTTTGCATAAGTTACAAATCGAGCATCTGAAATGTGTTTTGTAAGTTTGAGAATGGGTATTTTACTAGTTTAGAGGTGTGTGAACTAGTTTGATGGTATTTTGACAATTTGCAGGCATTTTGGGCAGTCGAAGGCCCAAAACGGGTCATTTTCAACACTTAAGTCTCTTATATTTGCATAAGTTACAAACCAGACATCCAAATTGTGTTTTGTAAGTTTGAATACGTTTATACTCTTTAAACCTATTTTACTAAGTAGATTTTAAAACATATTTTTAGTATGCCTATAAAAAAAAGGTATTAGTGGTGAACAATAGTAGTCACCTAATGAAATAAAATTATAAAAGAAGGAACCTCAAGTGACTACTTGAAAATATTTTTGGACATGAACATGAATGGCCATTTTTAAATTTCAAATTTGTTCACTTAGAAACACATCTAAAATTGATATCATTTTCTTGCCAGTAACTGAACCAAGTGATTTTACTTGGGCTTCATCAAATTTTGGTTATGTTTTTTCAAAGAAAGAACATTCCTAAAAAAAATTTAAATTATTTCTCTACTTATAATACAAGAGCTGGCCCAGGATAACCTATTTCTTCACAAGCATTTCAAGTGCTACATTACCAATAAACTGGGCTCAAGTCAAGCATAAAGGAACCTCACATCAACAAAGCACAATCATATATATTAAATTTGAAAGGTCAACAGACTAAGAAGAACATGAGTTTCACAATGAATAATCGCATCGCAAGGAAAAATAAATAAATCAAGCACATTTATTCCAATAACAGGAATACTAGAAGACAAATACTTGTATAAAAATATAGATGGTAAACTGAATTTCAAATAAATTTCATTCTCCTTGTTACTCCAAATGTCATGCATAAATTACATATATATCGGTGAAAGTCAAACTTGAGATGTTTAAATTTGTGGATTGACTCACATTAATCCATTACCATTGGGCCACCCAAACCCACTTGTGTGAAATGAAATCTATTCATTTCAATTCAAATGGAACTAACTATAGAGTATTGAAAGGTTTTATGAGTGAGTATGTATCATTTTCATTTTAAGCATGCTTTCAATGAAGGCCCAACTAAGTTGGTTTCCAATATATTGGCCCAAATAACCCAATAGCCTTGAATATTTTTTTTTTTTTTTTTCTGGGCCAATAGATCACTTTTAAAACTGTCTTTATATTAATTTTATTTTTCAAAATTCATGAAAGTACTTTGTGGAAAAAAAACTCTAAGCAATGGTGGATCTAAACCAGAAGTATGGGGGGGCATTTTTTGTTTTTTTATTTTTTTTTAATTCGATATAAAAGAGGGGTAAAAAAAATTAATTTTTAAAAACTTTTGGGGGCCACAACCCCCTCTATATCTGCCGCTGACTCTAAGTTTCTTTTTATTTTTTTAAAACACACTTTTTGTGTTTAAGTTAGCAACCCTGAATACTCACTTAATGATTGATATTATTTGGCACGTAAGCTTGCCAATTAAGAGGCCTATTTGTTATTATAAAATTTAAAAAATATTTGTTATTCTCACAATTATAAAACAAATTGTTTTCAAAATCTCACTCACCCATAAAAGTGGGAAAGTTAGGGAAACAAAAAAAAAAACAACTAGCTTGTAATTTTCAAAGATAAATAATCAAATCAAAAGAACTCCAAATTTATTGCGATTAATTCCATATATGTTTTCCTACAAGTATTTTTCTTCTAGTAATTCAAATGTTTTTTAAAGACATCCCAATAGTTTTTTAGTAAGAATTGTTCTTACAGAAGTGATTAGCAAGAATACAAGTAATCAAAAGGATAATTTTCATTCATAGAAAATATAACTTACAAGATACGTAACCTAACATTTCATTTTTTTCCCAAACAACCAAAAAGTGTAAAAGAAACCCATGAAAGTATCAGAGAACAGAGCCTTACCGTGAGAGAGATAGTCAAAATTGTCTGCAGCTAGAAGGTTGTTGGCAACAACGACTATAATATTGTCCTCGTTGTCGGTGACCGAAAAATTCGTCGTTGGTGTTAGTGTCGGTGTCGGCGTTGGTCACCGTCACAATGACCAAGAGAGAGTGAGAGAGAATTAGGGCAGAGAAAGAAACTGAGAGAAGTTTCTAGTTCACGATTTGGGAAAAGAAGGCAAACTTATTAGCGGTGCACGGCAGGCGTCGCAAATAAGTTTATGAGCGTTGCCAAAACGAATCAAAACGACATCGTTTCAATAATCGAACTATTAGCAACAGACAAGTGTGTCTCGCCAAAGGTCTTTACTATTAGCGACATACACGTGCGTCACTAATAATTCCTTGTGTGTTGCCAATAGGTGCCCTCCAAGGATTTTGGGCGGAAAATGTGTTTTTACCTCACTTTAAGTGACGCACGAGCAGTGTTTCGCTGAAAGTGACTAATTAGCGACACTTTGTCGTGCGTCGCTAAAAAGTGTTTTTCTTGTAGTGAAAGTTTTAAAAGAATTTTTAATCATCTAATATTCATGTTTGTATTTTACCTGTTGTATAATTATGATTTTCATGTTTTATATTTTATCTGTTGTATAATTATGATAAAAGTTAACGCGTGAATCATATAATAAAATTTTGTAATATATCACTTGATATATCGTAATTTTTGTAATTTTTTTCATAAAATATCGCGATATATTGTAAAATATTTTACATTAATAATATGAAAAGACCATGTAAATTTAAATTTTATTTGCTATATATATATATATATATATATATATGCACATTTGACTGTTATTTATATTAATATAAGTAGATTTTATATAAATTACAATTATTAGTATTCTTTATATTTTAATTAGCATTTTTTTTTACTTTCATACTACATATTTATCAAATAAAACATATATTTGTAATATATTAACTGAAAATGATGTATTAGTATGAGTGTTTTATTAAAAGAAATATTTACTTTTGTTATTTGTTATTTGGATATGTATTATTTTTTAGAGTAATGCTATGCTGATAAAAAAAAATTTACCTAAAGAGTTTACACAGATAAGTTGACAGTATTATATTAATTTCATGTCATATCATAATATGATATAATGTGGTACAGAGCCAATAATACAGTACTTATAACTTATCTGTGTAAATATTTTTAGCAAAGAAATTTGGTAAGTATAGTTTTATTTTATTTTTTATTATAATTATCTTTAGTAATGTCTGTGTGTATATATATTTTATTAAAATATCAAAATATAATATTTTAATACTGTAATAATAATAAAATTTAAATTTAATATGATCACAATGACTTTTAACATTACACATGATTTACAACAACTATGATTTTAGCAACTTTGGACAACGAGCAGAACCACCGGACCACCATTTCGTTTTGGGCTTGCTACAATTTGGACTTTTGAGTCCAATTTATTTTGAAAATAAATGGTGGATTGAAACGCCCAAACTATGTAAAATGTTACAATTGGGACAAACCCATCTGAGTTTGGTGTCCTAAGATTATTTTTATTGTCGAATCAAAATTTTACCTAAATTTAATTTAAAATTTGAATAAAAATTAATTTTAAATTATATGCTATCTGATAATGTTCTTATTCAAATAAAGTAGCAGTTACAAATAATAAGATACAAATTTGAGTTTTAATTTTACTAAAAATGAATTTGGTGTGAATTTAAGTTTAAAAATAATTTTTTTTAATTTTAATTCGAATTTAAATTTCCATTTAAATAACCAAGAGATAAACATTCATGTGCACGGGTTAGCTGGATTTGGAGGTCGGTACAGAGAGGAGGCCATGTGCGTGGTCAGCCCTCTGTCTTTCCTTTTCAAGAATTGACGCACTTAATTCACATGTGATCAATTTACAGTACTGAACTTGGGTTTTTTACCTGAAAATTTGTGTCAGGATCAAATTTGACATTTCCCATCTTATTATTATTATTATTATTTTAGTAAAAATTTGCTTTAAGAATAAGATTATCCTTGATGTGATGAAAAGTACAAACCAAATTGCTTGGTAAGGAATAGTAATAGTATTTAAAATGTCGGTGTGAAATCCCATGCCAAGTTTAACATTATCTGCACTCTTAAACCTCACTCACCACTAATAATTATTTTGAGGGCAAGTAACTTATGGCTATGGCTATGGGTCATTATTTATTTTGCTAATAATAAGTATCCACGCATTGGATCTTCAATTTCTGTTCACCCCGGATCATGTTGTGTGAATTGTGATCTTTTTACTGTCAATAAAATTTAAATTTGCTAATTTTGTTACAAAATACATGTTTAGTAGAGTGCTAGTGACACAAAAAGTTACCCTGAGCTACTTCGTAAATATTGTTACACAAAATGTTAAAATTATCTAATTTTTATATAAGGGTCAAATATAAAATTATTTCAAATTTATTAATAAAATCATATTTTGTAAGTGTGAAGTTCATTAATATTGTATTAATTTTCAATTTTAAGACTCTTTTAGTATTTCAATATAAAAAAAAAATCACAACTGTTTAATGGTATTTTTACATCTTTTCTCGAAGAGAACGCTAGGGTTGAAGCAATTAAAACATGAAAAAATACAATTGTGTTGATCTGGATGTGACGTGTGGATTAGCTTCAAAACAATGAAATAATCTAACTAACAGATAAAGGGATGGCAACGGGACACGTGTGAGGCCGAAAACTCTTTTCTAATTTGGCTTTGTCAAAAATTTTTTGTCTCCAAACTTGTTTAAACTCGGTCATAAGTAGGGGTAGATCCGTATCGGAGTTTTTATTTATTTATTTTATTAAATTAATTATAATGAACACATTTTTAAACAAAATGACACGTTTAGAGTAGAAGATATACATGCTTATAAAAAATATAAACTCTATCAAGTTTTTATAAATTTTTAATGAATAATTAAAAAAAAATTATTATAAACATTGATTATATAATAATAATAAAATTATTTACAAGTGAGACAAGACAGATGCCATTTCTCTAAACTTTTCTTTAAAATTCTAACGAAATGAAAATACTTTCATTCAAATCTCTTCCATTAGAGACAGAGTAGACAGATTTCAAAAGAGGAACAGATTAAATTGTGGTCCCAAAAATAGAGATTACCCAAGAGATAAAAACTTTTTGAGTAATGTAAACGTAAGTTGGTGCCTCGTACTGTCATATAGTAGTAATACTGTATGCGTGATCTACCTATAGACTCATTGACGTGCACCACCATTTTTTTGTGGGCCCCAGCTTAAACAGTCTAGAATTCTGCATTCTCACGGAAGCTTTCCAATTCTCAACCACTAGTTTAAACAGAATTAAAGAGCCTGTAAAGAGCAAGTCAAGCAGGAGGTCCAACCGCCCCCAATCGATTCTGCTAACCGAAGATTGTTTTTTTTTTTTAACTAATCATGTGTTAATTATCCAAATTTTTTTACCTCACACAGCTTTTAACTTGTTTTTGTTATGAATATATGTGGCTGCAATGCTCCCGCGCAGGAATGTTGGGGGCAACCACGTGACATCAATATTGCAACAAAATGAGTGGATATCAAGTGGGACAGTGATGTAAACCTTAAGTCGGTAAGCAAATGTTAAGGCACCAAGAAACTCAGCCATGACAGTGTCTACTCAAAGGCAGTGTATTCAAAATTTATGTAAGGACCTCTTGACCAATTAAATGAAGTCTATATATTTTAGTAAGTTTTTTAATTTTGATTTATTAAATTTTTTTAATATTTGAAATAATTTTTAATTAGTTTTAATTATAATTAGAATAATATTCTAATAATGATAAGTTTTTTTTGATATAATATTAACAAATGTTTTAATTAAAGTTAAATAAGATATAATAACTTTCTTATAAATTTAAATGTCCTTATATTGAATTAGTGCTACACACGTGGATCTTTGTCACAAGAAAATTAAACTACAAAAAATAAAGAAAGTGTGGTGGCGGAGAGAGCCGTGAGTGGCGGCCAAATATGTTTTGTGGCCGTGAGTTGAATTGCCAATAGTGTTTTTGCAGTATAATGAAAATTAAAGAGTGATAGTTGTAAAATTGTTTTGCTAGAGTTTTTTAATTAATAAGACAAAGCTTTCATTACACCTTTCCAGTGTAAGAATACATACGGTTCATTCTTTGTTTTTTAATATATTTTGATTTCTATTTTAATTTATCTTTTTTTTTTTTTTTTTTTTGAAATTACAGCACTTGAAAAGGCAACAATAATAATATGGAGGCAAAGCAAGAAATAGGGAAACAAAAATTGGCCCAAGATCTTGAAGAACCTTGTTATTGTTGTAATGACATGGAAATTTTTTATTTTTATTTTTTTTATTACTTGTTTTTATTATTATCATTATTATTATTATTATTATTATTGATGTTAAAATGTATATTATTATTATTAAAATGCATGGTATATGTATGTGTAGCATGTATATGTGTATGGAATCTTATATGTATGTGAACATGTATGGAATGATGTATGTGAATGTGTATGTGGATATGCATATGTATATATATATATAACAGATCTGGTTGGGGTGTGTGTGTGGTGTCGGTGGAGTGTGTGTGTCTAGTGTGTGTGTGATAAGTGATATATATATATATATATATAGGTGTATATATAGGGCAGCTTTGCATTTAATGCAAAGCTGCCTTGTAGAGAAAAGAAAGGTGGCTGAGCAGAGGGAAATAAGTCAAGAAAAGGGGCTGTGCAGGGGGAGACGTGTGGGAGTGGGTGTGTTGTGTATATGTGTGGTCTCGGTTGGGAGAAGAGAAGGAAAGAAAAGCAGAAAGCGAGAGAGAGGACTGTGAAGGTGGAGAGGAAGCTCGAGAGGTGACCCAAGAGGAGAAAGGAAGAGAAGAGAGAGACTGCAATAGGGAGAAATCTGAAAAATAGGTAAGTGGGTTTAGTTTCTGTTTTAAAGTTTTTGAGTTGTTTGATTGATTTGATTTTAGGGTATTATAGAGCATGAAATGAGGTAAATAATGCAAAAAGAATGAGTTAAAATGGTTGAAAGATGAGGGAGAAATGGGGAGTTGTAGGTCACGGCCATGAGGGGGATTGGGTTGACATTTCATGTGTAGAACTTGGTTTAAATAGGAGTAAAATAACCCTCTTAGGTGCAGAAAACAAAAGAAAATTGTTTGGGCCAAAAACAGTAAAAGAATAAGCGTAGAAACAGAAAAGAAAAGTTGGCCGGAGATTCGGCCATGGAGCTTTGACCCTCTATTCGTAGCGTTTGAGTGACCCAAACCAAAAACGAAGGGTGGGAATGAAACCTACATGAAAAACTCTAGAAAACGGCATTTTTAAAACCTTGAAAAGTCACCGGAAAAATCTCGCTGGCGCCGGAGAAGGCGCCGGAACCCTACTGGTGTGTCGCCGGAAAGTCGGGGAAGAAAGGGGCTGCTCGGGTCGGGTTTCGGGTCCGGTTCGGGCGGGGCTGAACCGCCCCTGCCACGTGTCGCTCCCACGTTTTAAATTAAAAGGGGCTGGGGGGCTGTTTGGCTACGAAGTTAAGAAATTAGAAATTGGAATTAAATGGGAACAGGGATATCTTATCCCTGTTTTGGATTAGCCACTGTTTGGCTATCCAAATTGAGAATAAGGGTTTTACAAATTACGAAATTGCCCCTGAACTTTCTGAAAATTACAATTCTACCCTGTACTTTTTAAAATTCTGATTTAACCCCTCAGATTTCGGAAATTACACTTTAACCCTAAACTTTTAAGTAATTACGCTTTAACCCACCAGAATTAAATATTAATAAAATGATAATTAATTAATTAATTAATTTAATTATTTTAAATATGCTAAAATAATCCGGAGTACAAATGGGACAAGTCATTAGTGTATTTTGACTATCTCGACCATTCTGAGACCAATGGTGAGGTCCGTTTTACGAGACGGGGTCCCAAAAAATAAAAGACCCGTACTGACCTTTAAAATTACCAAAATGCCCCTGAATTGAAGTACAGTCAAATGAACTCCGAATTAAGTAAATAAATAGTGAAACTTTATTATCTCGAGCATTCCAGACTCAACCGTGGAGTCCGATTTGTGAAAAGAGGTCACGAAATGTAAGGACCCGTGAAAAGTGCAAAATGACTGTTTTGCCCTTTTGAACCCAGAAGTCCGAATTGAGTTCTACAAAAACTTAAACTTATTTTCTTCGACGTCCTAGACTCAATGGGAGAGTCTAATTTAGTAGAATAGAAACCTATGAATTAAAAGACATAAAATTTGATGAATAGCATAAATTCAAATGACAATAGACTGAGTTGTAATTTATGCTTTTAGGGACACTGACAGGACAGGAGAGGGCGATCTGATCTCCTGCATTTTCATTGACCAGTTCAGTTACGTATCGTGCACGATCTTCTAGGATTGAGACCAGCCCGTCAGGTATGGTGTTTTGCTAATGTTAGAAATGAAGTTAAGTTAGGAATGTTCTGTGAATGACTGAAATGACTTATGTGTTTATTTGGAATGTGTTTACTTGATGATTGGAGTTGGTTGTTCACATGCTTACATGTTACTTGTACTTTATGAAAATTTAGTGAATGATGAACGTGAATCATGACATGTGTTTAAGTTGATTATATGAGATATGCTTGCATGTGGAATCAGCTGGTGATTTATGTATTATTGTCTCGAGCATGCTATATTGTGGAAATCATGTTTCATTGAGATTGCATTGGCATATTGGCATATGGTGAATCCTTTGAAAACATGGCGTGGGTTGAGCATGTGGTGCTTTGCATTATGAGGGTGTAGATCCTGTGGTGAAAAACCCAAAATTGGCCATTGCATTGGTACTCTGTGCCATCGGGGAGTACCCGTAAACGAGACATGGGTGTGGCATAGAGTTGTGCATGGGTGCGTCACGCATACCATTCATATATTACTGCGATGCTTTGAATGTCATTTAGATATAAATGTACACTTTGCACATGCCACGCCTTAGCTTTATTTCTTGCATTAGCACTTTATCATACCAGCAGTTGAGCTGACCCATTCGTGGGCAACATTTTTCAGATGAGGATCCTCCAGCCACTTGAGACTCTGTGATACCCTGATAGGGTGAAGCCCTTGGTATATTTTTGGTCCATGGGACTTATATTTTGAAATGTAAGGGCTTAAGCCCGAATGACCATGAACAATGCAGTTGTGAGATGTACTTTATGTTATTTTATGTATTGATGGGAATGGATGCTTGTTTAGTGGATTTATTTACATTTGTCCTTTTATTTATTTTATTTTCTGTCTCGTTAGTCGCGCCTCGGGTTTATAGAAATTCGGGGCGTGACAATTGTTGAGGTGAAAAAATGCATTGGTCACGTACCTATCATATGCCTAGACATTTGGGGATCTTTACCAAGCCTCACTAAAGGAAAAAGGAAAAGAAATAAAAAAGAAAATTACTAATGGTCCTGTAAATGTGACTGATGACCTTATGATTTTTTCTGATGATCCTGTGAATATTACGCATTTAGATGTCTTTAACTTTTTCTAGATCCAAGTAGAAAAATTGACCATTTAATAGGTGACGGGAATGTACATGTTAATTAGTATTCTTTGTTATATTATTTCGTATAACTTATTGTAATGTTTCTATTGAGTTATGTTATTTTAGTACAATTTAACTTTTTTATGTTTCTATTTTTAATATATTATTTATAACAATGAATTGATAGATTCTAGATGGATAATGGAGATATATGTCTAACAGATAGTGTCACTACACACACAATCTTTCAAGATAAAATATATTTTTTGAGTCTTAAATTATATAAAGCTAATGTAAACACTATATCTGGTGCTCAAATATGATTGAAGGCTCCAAAAGAATCGGGATCATATTGCCAAATGGGATAATATTTCATATAAATGACGCCTTATAATCTAGCAAATACAAAAGAAATTTGCACAGTTTTAAAGATATCCACTGAAATGGAAATCAAATTGAGACCATTAATGAAGGTGATATAGAGTGTCTTTGTATCACATTTATTACTTCAAACAGGAATAATTTCTTGGAGAAATTTCCTGCTTTCTCCTCGGGATTGTACCAAACTAATATAAATTCCATTGAATTATATGTCATGATGAATCAGAATTTCAATAACCCAAAGACTTATATACTTTGGCATGAACAATTGGGCCACCTAAGGGCAATAATGATGCAAAGAATAATTGAAAATTCACATGGACTTTCCTTAAAAAATAGAAGATTCTTTTACCATATGAATATCAATGCACTGCTTGTTCTCAAAGAAAACTAATAAAAAGGCCATCTTCCACAAAGGTTAGTGTTGAATCTCCAATGTTTTTAGAATGCATTCAAGGAGATATATATGAACTCATTTATCCACCAACTGGTCCATTTTATTACTTTATGATATTGATAGATGTATCAACTAGATAGTCACATGTTTGTTTACTTTCATCTAGTAATTAATGTAGCATTTGCAAGACTCCTTGCTCAAATCATTCGATTAAGAGCACAATTTCCTGACCATCACATCAAGAAAATACGTCTTGATAATGTTGGTGAATTTATATCCCAAAAATTTAATGAATACTGCATTGCTTTAGCTTAGGTCTTGGTGTGATACTAGGGAAGGAGGGGGGGGGGAGTTGAATAGGTATGTACACCATTTTCATTATTTGCAAATCTTCAACCACAACACTATTGATTACTTTAATTGGCTAAATATGTGATTCGTAATTCCAATCAATATTCAAAAATACTCTACGATTTAGCCAATTATCTTAAGACATTCAATTAGGCAATCAAGTAATGTTTTTCAATACATACCATTCAACATTGTTCAATTGATTCACTAGTTCAATTTTAGTATCAATTTCACAATTCAAATCTAAATTCAACTAAGTGATCAATTTGAAATTTTCTAATAAAATTCAATTTGCTCAAATAAGGTTTTTAATTATCAATTTCATATTCAATGATCACAATCATGAAAACCTAATTATCAAGATAGCAGAAACAATTAAAAAAAGAAAATTAGGAATTGTAAAAACAAAGAGAGTAGAAAGTGCAAACCAAGATAATGACAGAGAAACCATCACAGAAAACTATCCGTGGTGGAAAACTCTAAAGCCAGCCATTCCCAGGGAAGAATTTCACAATGATCGAGATTGAAATACACTTAGACAAGACACGATTTAAGTATGTCAAGCACCGTTCTACGTGTTCATGCCGTCAACCTCCCTTGAATCCACAAGCTCTATAGACAAAATCTTCATACAACCAATTTTTTTCTCGATCTCAGAATCCTCTGACTAGGCCATTCCACAATTGTGAATGCACTCAATCTCAGTATCTATTGATCGCTCAACGTCGAATCCTCTAGGTTAAGGTTTTCTTTTTTCAATGGTGAGAACAAATGAAATTGGGGCTTTTTGACATAATTTGGATCTTGTGAATTGATCAAAACTAATGTATGAATTGAGTAGAGAAAGATATAATATACAATTTTGGTTGTTCACTCATGGAAGCTCTTAGATCTATTGTCACGACCCGAAACCCACCCTATGCGAATCTCATGTCGCGGAGCCGGCCTAATGGCCGTCCCTACTTTTTCCATTCTTTGTATCCATGACAATAATATAAAATGTAAACTTAACAGTAAATTAGCGAAAGTATTAATACAAAATATTGTTTAACATCTGAAAAATATAAACCGATATAAACTGAACATAAAACCACTCTTAGGTGGTGAGTACATGGGAGAGACTCTATTCACTTCTATCATGCTCCTCAACTATCTCTCTAAGCTCCTGAACTCCTACTGTGGTTCTGTAGCATTCTTACCTGAAAAAATTAAGTAAGTGGTGTGAGCTAACAAAGCTTAGTAAGTAAAAGCCCATCTCCGACATGAGTTAGGGTTAACAAAGAAAAATATAAACTCATAGGGTGAACATGACAGCCAATCATAGAAACAGTTGCAGTTAACGGTAAAATGCCATAATGACCAATGAACAGTAAGTCACAATAAGCAAGTATGAGTAATGGTATAGCATGAATATGAGAAAAATCAACATAAACATACTGCCACAATAAACCGATCACAATCAAGTCCAATAAATAAGAGAATCGCCAACATGGAATTATTCATAGGGAAGTGACAACATCCTATGAATCCAATAAACGTAAACATAAAAATAGTCAATCATAAGTGGTGCATTTACTCTATTTAGAGTTTGGCAGACCCTTGGTATTTTGGGGCCCGACATACCCCCTTTAACCTCAATGCATTAAAAATGCCCTTATAACTCAATGCGTAACAATGCCATCATTGCCATATGTCCGTTCACGGACTCGACCCGTAGGTCCTATCAACTCAGATAACATTAGATGGATATTATGACTGAGCACAAATCTGACATTCATAATAAATCATGATTCTTTTGTGATTTTATAAGAAGTGCATAGAAAAGGAATATCATGGAATGGACATATACAATATGCCTTTCAAGACATAGTTGGTGTGCTATCGCAAGCAACCAAAACTATAAAACCTAAACTCCTAACAATACATGTAGTAATGCGAGTAAGGATCGTTCTTACAAAGAGTATCTAGCCTGGTTTTATGCTACGTGAGCAACGATGGGGGGGGTTTGAGTATAACGAAAATAATTTTTAAGAAAAACAACTAAGGAACAATTCAAATTAAAGTATCGAATTCAATCAAAAGAACAAATCTTGGTCTAAGTCAACATCCACCATTGGAATTTTACAACTGATCGTCGATGCAAGTCTATATCAATTCACACTTTGAATATTCACCATTGGAATTATTTTCCTATCTCTCCTTAGTCGCAGTTAATTAGAAAACAAGTGATCTAATTAACCCTAACAACTAAACGACCAAAGACAAGTGCTAAGGGTTTAATCTAGTTGCAGCCTTAAGAATTAGAGAGATCGATGAAGCTAAACAACACAAGCACAAGCGGTTGCATTTAATTTAGTTGAGCATTCTTCCTAAGATCTAATAATTTTTTATGCAGCAAATCATTAAATCTTAGTTACTTCACAAATTAGAGGGATCAAACAATTACAGATTTGATATCTAACCTAGCAGTAGATTGCAACGAATAATAAACTAGTAGGCCTCCTAGTAATTAAACGAGATAATCATGAAAATAAGCACAAACGAATATCCAATACTCAAAGCATAAATTGAACAATACAAACAAATTAGATCTCATAGTTTTATTGATTCTGAGGCTTCCGTTTCCTTCGACCAATTATAAAATTTTAACCACCCAAGGCCATGAAAACTCGAAGGAGAAGTTAGAGAAGAGGGGAGAGGGAGTGACGTCCAATCTGATGATCTCTCTTTTTTACGTTAAAATCAATCTTGGAAGCCTACTAGAACTCCTAAAGATATTCTAAATACTATTCTTAAATAAAAATATCCAAATCTAACTATAAAAAGGAAAATATTAAATATAAAATAAAGTCCTAATATAACTAGGAAAGTGGTGTTTTTAGCTGAAATTTTCATGCACCATATCTGGAAATTTTTAAAAATAAACCGCGTGGACCCGCGCATTAGAATTGCAGGCTAAAAAAAGGCTCTAGAACGTTAGTAGTGCAAGTGTAGCAACTTCAAGCCCGATTTTGAACTTGATGCAGCCCGAATCTCTTAAAACTCAAAAAATGAACGTTGTAGAACGGTTTCGTGACGTTCCATAGCATCTTGAATCATCTCAATCGGAGCTAGGATGAGAGAGTTATGCCTAGATTACGAAGCAATGTCGAAACTGTCCAGAATCGCCCAATTAGCTTCGTTTTGCACTTAGCACCTCCATTTGCATCCTAAATCAAAATATAAGAATAATGAGTACATTTTGGCACCAAATAAGTATAAAAGACTAAACATTAAGGGAGAAAAATATACCATTTTGCATTCTCATCAAATTTCACCACACTTAACTTTTGATCGTCCTCAGGCAAAACTCAAATTCACTTTCCTAAACACACCAAGGTTGCAACGCCATTAACAAAGAACAACCAAGCTCTTCAAAACGCATAACATATCATGAACAAATATTCTTAAACAACTTACAATTACTTAGTAAGCATTTTCACTCGAAGATGGAGTAAACTAAATACATAGACCCTTACGGAAGTAAACACTCGACTCTCATGTGTTTGAAAGGTATGTGTTTCACTCAAATTCATTCCAATGGAAATGGTTTACCATAGTCTTGCATATCTTCTCATTCTCCACCACTGGGATAACATGCATAACACGGATCATAAGGATTTTTCAAGAGTTGTAACGGGGTTTAGGATTAAGGTGGGAAATATTTGGGAATGTAGCTCAAAAGCCATTGGAACTAGCGAAGCAAAAATGAATCAACTCAAGCTCGAATACATAAGACATGTAAAACCAATCACTCCATTCAGTAGCTTCTTCAATTTGGCTTTAAATCATTTAAACCATGTAAAACTCTTGCATTGAAAAAGAGATCGTTCAAAAGGAACACTTTTCGTTTGCAGCAGGGAACGATCCTTCGCAACAGCTTCCACCTTTGTATATATCACGCATAAACAGACCCCTTTCTTGAAATTTTAGGAGGAATTATGAACATGGACAATTTGTAACATTAAAAGCAATTTCCTCCATCACTTCCTTTCTTCTTTTCTTTTCTTTTTTTCACCAAAATTACATCAACAATGAAACTTGTGATATCCCGACCCGGGATACAACACATTTACCGAGGTCAATCGACTGAATAGTATAATGTGAGCTGTTTGAGCTCTATATTATAGTATTTCATGGAACCAAACGATTGAGGGAGGAGAATGGTTTGCTTAGTATACCTAGTGCCGGGCAACACCCGAGCACCTTAAGACCCAACATCGTAATGCGTGCATGCACGCATTCTCATGCACGACCATATTTCACATACACGTAGTACGTCTAAAATCAGTGTATGCACACGCTATTATAAATGAATTTATATGCAAGACTATAGATATTTTTAATGTATAAAAATATGTATTTTATTTGTGTATAAAAATACATATAGTATAAATATTTGTATGATTATTGTGTAGTATATATTTGTGTATATTACGTAAAAAGAAAATGAAAAGGAAAGAGAGGAAAAAGGGAAAAGAGGCTGCATGTGGGCTGCTGACCAGTAACTATGTCACTGTGTGTATGTGTGTGTGTGATGTGCGGCTGAGAGAAAAGCACCAAGGCCACCGACCTTGGTGCAAGTGGTCTTATACATATATATATATATATATATGTATAGCATTCATGGTACGTGGATGGTTGGGGTGTAATGGACGGTTCACTGCAATCAAGGCTGACTGCAAAGAAGAGAGAGAGAGAGAGAGAGAGAGAGAGGCAGTGGAATGTCTCTATATATATATACGGGTTGTGAGTTGAGAGGTTAGAAAAGAAAGGGAAGGGTCAGGAACTGAAGAGGAGAAGAGAAATATAGAGATTGAAGCAGAAACAAAGAGGTCAGGATTGTCATCGAGAGCAAACAAGAAAATTCAAGTTTGTTTACATAGTTACTGTTTTATAAATTCAGAGCATGAAACCTTGGTTTAATACTAGGGTCTTGTAGGCTATGAAAGTAGAAAATTAATGCAAAAAGAACCATGTAAAATGGTTGAGAAACCTGGTAGAAAAATGGAGTTACAGGCCTTAGGATAATTTCGGTTTTTATGAAAATCATGTATGAAACCTTGTTATTATGAGGAGGAATTAATCCTCTTAAGTGCAGAAAGAAAATGGAATGAAATTTGAGTTAAAATGATAAAGAAACCATAGGGAAAAATTGAGAAGTTCAGTCGCCGGAATTTCGGGCTCACCGGAAAACCGCGACTGTATTGGCCTGTTCCGACGACCAAGAGAGACCCAAATTTAACTTGAAAGTTAGATATATAACCCTTATGTCTAATGGATTTGAATCACATCGAAAAAGGTAGGGAAATGTCGTCGGAAGGTCACCGGAACAGGAAGGGATGACCGGCTTACGATCGAAGAAGACGATTGTGAAGTCGTGAGACTATCGGGTTCAAATTAACAGGATCCGGGTTCGGGTCGGGTCGGGACCCGACCGGAAATGAAATGGGACATTGAAACTGTGTCGTTTATATTTAGTTTTAAAATGGATTTTGGGCTGTTTGGTTGCAGGGATAATAAATGGAAATTAGGTTTGGGTTTAACCGAACCATGGATAAGGTGAATATGGTAGTTATGCTATTCCGGTTCTATGAACTGAACTGAACCGTTTGGTTCAGTAAAGAACCGAACCGGTTAGGGTTTCTAAATGGTGAACCCACTGGTTCAGACCGAGATTTAGGGAAATTTCACTTTGACCCCAACTGTTTTAGGAAATGTCACTATGGCCCAAACAGGAAAATGAATAAAATATCAATGTTTACAAAAATACCCCTATTTCAAATATAGGTCAAACGAAGTCCAAACGATGCAAATGAATAGTCAATTTTTATTATCTCGGACATTCTAAGATCAATGGTGAGGTCCGTTTCATGAGACGGGGTCCCAAAAAATAAAAATAACTGTAAAAGTGCAAAATGACCATTTTGCCCTTTTTAGTACAAATGTCCAAATGGAATTCCGCGAAAGCCTAAACCGACTTTCTTCGATGTTCCAGACTCAATGGTAAAGTCTAAATTAGTATTTGAGATACTTATGATAGAAAGGCATAAAATTTGATGAATAGAATTTATTCTGAAACGTAATTACTGATATATAGGGAACTCGGAAGGCAAGGGCACACTCACGGATTTCTAATATAGAATCACGATAGAGGTAAGTAAATTCACCTTCTCTTCCATATGGTGTTTCGAAGCCAAGTTTATTCTCTTTACTGCCAAGCTTGTACTCTTGAAAGTACCTCACGTTATTGCTATCCACAATGTGATATTGTTCTATCTTGTGGACATTAATTGACTGTTATGTCATTGTTATCATGTTGAACCATGCCTTGAAAGGCCTACTGCTATGTCTTTATTGAATATATGATATTCCATTTTATACTTCTATGGAATTATGAATAATCATGATATGTTATGAATACAGGATTGTGCTCAGTCACAACATCCATTTGATGCTTTCTGATTGACTGGAGACCTAAGGGTCAAGTACATGAATGGACAGGTGGCAGGAATGAATTCCTCGAAGGCTTTCCACCGGCAATTGACTGGCATGATCATTGGCATTTTCATTTATATTTGCATTGGCATTTCATTTACATTTGCATTGGCATTTTACCTGTGAACAGAGTAAATGCATCTCTTAAGAATTGATATTATTACGTTATTGAATGACACTATTCCTTATGACTTATCTTAAACTGAGAGGACACTCTTCATTGAATTGATTGTGATCGGTTTATTGTGGCAGTACATTCTTGTTATGTTATCATTGAAAGATTCAAGTTGATGTTATTTCCTTTACTCCTGATTGTACATTGTGACCTATTGTTCATTGGCTATCATGGCAACTGTTCTCATTGGCTATCACAGCATCTCTTTCCTTATGATTGGCTGTCATAATCTTATTCATGGAATTGTATCTCACTGATACTAGTGTCGGAGATCTGTTTTTACTTGCTGAGCTTTCATAGCTCATTCCACCCTACTTACCCCCATTTTAGGTGATGACGCTGCAAGACCCCAGTAGGAGTCTACGAGCGTAGGAGGATATTTTGAGGAACTGTACTAGTCTATGTGTTAGTTCTCCCATGTATTCACCACCCACGGGTGCTGGTTACGTTTGGTTCTTATTTTGTTACTGTAACCATATTATGTATTGATAAGACTTCCGCTGACATTGTGTACTGTAAAGACTTCCGCTGAATTACTGTTATTGAAAAGACTTCCGCTGATCACTGTCATTGCTAAGACTTCTGCTGTTATTGTTTTAAGTTTTTAGTACCTTGCATATTAGTACTATGATACAGGAATGGAAAAAGTAGGGACGACCTCCGGGTCGGCCCCGCGACACGAGATCCGCATAGGGTGGGTTTCGGGTCGTGACAAAACTCACGAATTGAGAATGAAAACATGTTCTATTTCACTAGTCATAGCCATACCACAAATTCAGACACCTCCACACTTATTTCTTACACACCTATACATATCATAATGATGAACAATGCTCCACTAGTTCTATAGCTTGGGTAAAGGCATCGTTTTTCGGGTTTTAAAGCTTGTAACGTGGGTTCACAATAAACGAAAAAAAAACCAATAAAGCTTAAAAGGGTTCAACAAAGGAAAAAATTAATTACAAGGTAGGCTATTTGGCTTATGTAGCCTATAACAAAGAGGGCCTTAATCATGTTCATGCATGCATGTGTCAATATGACCTCGAAGAGAATCAAGGCAAGTTCTAGAGAAACAAATCCATGGAAGAATATCTCACATGAAAGAAAATAGTGAGATTGATATGGATGTGTTAGTCTAAAGGCTCAAAATCTCATTAGTTTTTGTCTACCAAATTTAGTCACTACCATTCTCAAGGAAAATAACTAGACTAATTAATTCTAAGTTGGAAGATTACTTATTCAATCATGTTATGAATTTTTCAAGCTTAATTAAATCTTACTCATGACATACACAACCTAAAATCGTTGAAACCACAAAAACAAAAAGCAAAACTCTTTTTTTTCTTTCTCGAAATTTTTTTGAAAAACCATGCAAAATTAAAACACAACCTAAATCCCTTTGACCATACTTAAAACTTACATTGTCCCCAATACAAGGTGAAATGCAAAGAAAAGGCAAAAATAACCAAAATATAAATGCAAAAATAAGAAGAAAAAGAATGAACTCCCCTTGGGTTGCTTCCCAAGCAGCGCCTTTGTTTATTGTCATGGGCTCGACTTAATGCTTTCTTCTTCAATCAGTATAAATCGGATCCTCAAGGTCTAATGTGGCCACATTCTCTACTTGGAAACCTTTATAGAAAGGCTTAAGTATATGGCCATTCACCTTGAACACTTTGGAAGTTGCTAAACTTTGAATTTTAACTGCACCATAAGGAAAAACATTAGTAACAACAAAAGGTCCAATCCAGCGAGAACGCAACTTACCCGGAAACAAACGAAGCCGTGAATGGTATAGAAGGACTTTTTGATCAACTTTAAACTCCTTTCTAGAAATCATCTTGTCATGAAAAGCCTTCATCTTTTCCTTGTAAATCCTTGCACTCTCATAGACATCATTGCGAATTTCCTCTAACTCTTGTAGTTGCAACTTCCTGTGTTCTCCATTTTCATTTATCTTCATGTTGAAACTCTTGATAGCCCAATAAGCCTTTTGTTCTAACTCAACTAAAAGGTGGCATGGTTTCCTAAACACCAACCGATAAGGTGACATACCAATGGGCGTCTTATATGTAGTCCTATATGCCCACAAGGCATCATCCAAGTGCAAAATCTAATCTTTTTTACTTGGATTAACTATCTTTTCAATGATGGACTTGATCTCTCGATTTGACACTTACGATTGTCCACTAGTTTGCGGATGATAGGCAGTTGACACCTTGTGGTTCACATGGTACTTTCTCAGCAAAGTCTCCATAGTTTGATTGCAAAAGTGCGTGGCTCAATCACTTATTAGAGCTCTTGTAATTCCAAACCTGGAGAATATATTAGACTTGATAAAATCCGTAACAACTTTAGAATCATCAGTCCTGGTAGCTTTAGCTTTCACCCATTTCGAGACATAATCAACTGCAAGCAAAATATAAACATAACCAAAAGATACAGGGAACGATCCCATGAAATCGATGCCCCAACATAAAAAGTTTCACAAAATAGTATGGGGGTTTGCAGCATCTCATTCCTTTGGGATATATTACATGTCTTTTGACAATTATCGCATGACTTATAAAAAGAATATGAATCTCGAAATAAAGACATCCAATAGAAACCACATTCTAGCACTTTTCTCGCCGTCCTCTTAGCTCCAAAGTGACCTCCATAAGCAT
The DNA here is from genome assembly GCA_008638375.1 of Nyssa sinensis. NCBI lineage: Eukaryota > Viridiplantae > Streptophyta > Magnoliopsida > Cornales > Nyssaceae > Nyssa > Nyssa sinensis. Next base: position 17,896,024 of record CM018043.1, read on the forward strand.
AAGAATGACAAAAGGTGAGAATAGAAATAACTTCATTTTCAGGAATGCACTTTCTTATCACTTGATCTGCACAATGCTTCCATAAGTATGGGTCATCACACACATAGTATTTGGCATCACTCTTGATCTTATATCTTTGAGCCTTAGACAAACCAGGAGGTAACATATTAGTAACTAAATAATTTACAATATTCACATACCAAGGTAATGTCACACTCACGACAAAAATTGCTTGTCAGGGAACGTTTCCTACAGACGCAGTTCATCCTCCACATGAACTAAATGATTCAAATGATCTGCGACTCGATTTTCTATCCTTTTTTTTGTCTTTGATCTCTAAATCAAATTCACTCAATAAAAGTATCCATCTTATTAATATTGGTTTTGCCTCTTTCTTCGTCATCAAATAACGAAGAGTTGCATGATCAGAGTAAACAATGACTTTAGTATCAAGCAAATAAGATCGAAACTTTTCTAAAGCAAAAACAACAGCTAAAAGTTCTTTTTTCAGTAGTAGAATAATTTTTCTAGGCATCATTCAAAGTCTTTGAAGCATAATAAATGGCATGAGACGCTTTTCCAATTCTTTGACCTAAAACAACGCCTACTGTATAATCACTTACGTCGCATATTATCTCCAAAGGAACGTTCCAGTCAGGTTGCTGGATAATTGGGGTAGAAGTCAACAGTTCCTTCAGCTTATCAAACGCCTTTTTACATGCCTCATCGAACTCAAAGGCCACATCCTTTTGTAGCAACTTGCACAGGGGTAATGCTATTTTGGAGAAGTCCTTGATGAATCTTTGGTAAAAACCTGCATGTCCAAGAAAAGAACGAACTTACCGCACACTAGTGGGATAAGGTAAAGATTGAATAATATCAACTTGAGCTTTATCTACCTCAATTCCCCTAGATGAAACAACATGACCCAAAACTATACCTTGTTCAACCATAAAATGACATTTTTCAGAATTTAACACAAGTTTAGTTTCTATGCATCTTTGAAGAACAAGTATAAGGTTATGCAAACAATTATCAAAGGAGTCTCTATAAACTGTGAAATCATCCATAAAGACTTCTATGATATGCTTAATATAATCTGAGAATATGCTAACCATACACCTTTGGAAAGTGGCTAGGGCGTTGTAAAGGCCAAAGGGCATGCGACGATATACAAAAGTCTCAAATAGGCATGTAAAAGTCATTTTTTCTTTATCCTCTAGAGTTATTGCAATCTAAAAATAACTTGAATAACCATCAAGGAAACAATAGTAAGAATGACCACCTAACCTTTCAAACATTTGATCAATAAAAGGTAAAGGGAAGTGGTCTTTGCGGGTTACAACATTTAATTTTCTATAATCTATACAAACCCACCACCCATTCTGAACACGGGTAGGACCTAACTCATCATTCTAATTTTTTACAACAGTTATTCTAGTATTTTTAGGAACCACTTGAACCAAGCTAACCCAATTGCTATCCGAAATAGGATAAATCACTCCAACTTCAAGAAGTTTGAGGATCTCCTTCTTCACTACATCCATCATGGGCAGGTTCAATCTTCTTTGCAGTTGACGGGAAATTTTGCTCCCTTTTTGAGTAAGATACGATGCATGCATGTAGACGGGGCTAACTCCTTTAATATCCATAATTTTTCAACCAATAGTCGTCTTATGCTCCTTAAGGACCTGCACAAGCTTTTCTTCTTGTAGTGAACTAAGTTTACTAGAGATGATCACTGGTAACGTTCCTCCATCTCCAAGGAACACGTACTTGAGGTGATTGGGGAGAGGCTTCAAATCTGGAATGGGGGCCTGCAAAACAGAGGGTAAAGGCCTCTCGTTAGAAACTAGTAATGCAATATAAGGAACATTACCTGACTGCTGTAACTTCAAAAAATCATTCAACGCTGCAACAGTTTCCTGTAAATCAGTACTCAAGGCTAACTTCTCATTCTCTTTCTCAAGATGCTTACTAATGGCAACTTCCAATCCATCTTTTCCATCAAGTTTAAAAACTTCTGGTGTTAAAGAATCAATCACATCAATAGAATAAACAGGATTATCATCATTAGGATATTTCATGGCATCATAAATATTAAACTTAACAATTTCACCATCAAATTCCATGGTAAGTGTGCCATTATGAACATCTATCTTAGTCTTGGATGTCTTTAAGAATGGTCTTCCTAACAAAATATAAAGCACATAGAAAGCACAAAGAAATCAGCAGGGAAAACCAAATTATTAACTTACACAAGAACATCCTCAACTACACCCTTAGGATAGGTATTAGATCTATTAGCCAATTGAATCACAACACCAGTTTTATTCAAAGGTCCAAGTTTCAAAGAATTATATATAGAATATGGCACATTGATAGAAGCTCCTAAATCTATCATGGCCTTCTCCAATCTAGTGTTACCTATTGTATAATGGATAGTAAACATACCTGGATCTTTGCACTTTGCAGGGAATTTTCTTTGAATAACTGCAGAAACATTATCCCCTACTCTCACTTTCTCATATCCTTTAAGTTTCTATTTCATCTTAATTGTACACAGTTTTTTCAGGAATTTAGCATAACGAAGTACTTGTTTAATAGCATCTAAAAGTGGAATATTTACCTCGCATCTACGAAAAGTCTCATATAAATCTTTATTTTGCTAATCTTTTCTAGATTCTGCTAAAGCCTGAGGAAAATGAGGTATTGGTTTATAATTAGAAAGGGGAAGAAACTTATGCTTCGATGCGTCATCATCATTGGGAACGTTCTTGTCTGCAACGACATTTTTCTCATTTTCTTGCTTTGACGATGCAAGGGTTGTAATTACTAGAATCTCAACCTCTCTACCACTTCTCAAAATGATTGCACTTGCATTTTCTCTTGGATTTACTACCATTTGAGAGGGTAATTTCCCCAAACTTTGTGCCTCTAGCCTACTAATTGCGGTTGCCATCTGGCTCATCTGACTATCTAAACTTTGAATACTGGACCTCACCTCTTGTTGAAATTTTTTCGTCTCCTGTTGAAATTGCAAATTATTAGTGGCAAGAGACTTAACAATATCTTCTAAAGACAAACCAGAATTAGAAGTTTGGCTTGGTTGTTGTCTAGGGGGGTATGCCTGCTTATATTGCTGGCAACTTGGGCAGTTTTAAGTCGCGGGCTGATTTACTTGTGGATTCCCATAGCTAAGATTGAGGTGATCCCTCCATCTTGGGTATACGTGCTCGAATAGGGATTATACTTCCTTTGTGGTTATCCAGGAAAACCACCAACCGCATTCACTTGCTCAATGGGCTCCTCTTGAAAAGTTGGGCACATATTGGTTAGATGCCCTACTACTGAACAAATCCCACAAGCCTTCGCCGTTTACATGTTACCTACAGCCATTTGACGAACAAGAGAAGTTAGACTCGCAATTTATTGTTCAATAGAGGAAATAGTTACCTCATTAACATGCTTAGATGAAAGGTCAAGCCTAGTGCCAAATTGTTGAAAACTGGCCCCCATATTTGAAATCAAGTTTCTCATAGCTTCGGGAGTTTTATCCACCAAAGCTCCTCTACTAGGAGCGTCAATCATGCTCCTATCAGTAGGTAGAAGGCCTTCATAGAAATACTGGATAAGTAGTTGCTCACTAATTTGATGATGGGGGTAGCTTGCACATAATTTCTTAAAACGTTCCTAGTATTCGTATAGGGACTCTCCGTTGTGCTGCCTTACACCAAAAATTTCTTTTTGAATGTTGGCCGCCCTTGAAGCTGGGAAATATTTCTCCAAAAACAACCTCTTCATCTCGTTTCACGTGGTAATACTCTCGGAGGGTAAATAATAGAGCCAATCCTTAGCCAAATCTTTCAAAGAAAACGGAAAGGCTCTTAATTTAATTTGCTCTTCAGTCACCCTCATGAGTCTCATACTTGTGCATACTACATGAAACTCCTTTATATACTTGTGAGGATCTTTACCTGCAAGGCCATGAAAAGTGGGCAAGAGATGTATTAGTCTAGATTTTAATTCAAAAATAATAGTAGCATCTAAAGTAGAGAACGTTATGCATAAGGGTTGTTGATTCAAATCAGGGGTGGCAAGTACTTTCAAAGTTCTATTTTCAGCCATGACTTCCTCCTCTTTTAAATCAGAATCGCTATCAAATGGGGAATCAAAGGCTAGATTGTTCTTTTCAGAATTTCTCCGTGTTTCCCTCATTAACTTATGCAAAGTTCTCTTTATTTCTTGATCACACTACAAATCATCTTGATTAGAAGATCGAGTTATAGTCATAAACAATCAAGGAAACTCTAATAAACCATGAAAAACAAATCAAGAAAAATCTAGAGTAATGAAAATAAAATAAAATAAAATAAAATAAAAATTAAAAAATAAAAATAAAAAATAAAAAATAAAAAATAAAAATAAAAAATAAGAATTCTACTGCTAAAAAACAAATCACCTTGATTTTTTTTTTTTCAAAAATTTCAAGAACGAAATAAGGATTACAATAAGCACAAAAATCCAACTAGAATCACTCCCAAGTAACGGCGCCAAAATTTGGTGTGCTGTCGTAGGCAACCAAAAAAATAAAACCTAAACTCCTAAAAATACATGTAGTAGTGTGAATAAGGATCATTTCCACGAAGAGTATCTAGCCTAGTTTTATGCTACGTGAACAACGATGGTAGGGTGGGGGGGTTTGAGTAGTAACGAAAACAATTTTTAAGAAAAACAAGTAAGGAACAATTCAAATTAAAGTATCGAATTCAATCAAAAGAACAAATCTTGGTCTAAGTCAACATCCACCATTGAAATTTTACAATTGATCATCGATGCAAGTATATATCCATTCACACTTTGAATATTCACCATTGGAACTATTTTCCTATCTCTCCTTAGTCGCAGTTAATTAGAAAACAAGCGATCTAATTAACCCTAACTACTAAACAACCAAAGACACGCGCTAAGAGTTTAATCTAGTAGCAAGCCTTAAGAATTAGAGAGATCGATGAAGCTAAACAACACAAGCACAAGCGGTTGCATTTAATTTAGTCGAGCATTCTTCCTAAGATCTAATAATTTCTAACGCAGCAAATCATTAAATCTTAGTTACTTCACAAATTAGAGGGATCAAACAATTACAGATTTGATATCTCACCTAACAGTAGATTGCAACGAATAATAAACTAGTAGGCCTCCTAGTAATTAAACGAGACAATCATGAAAATAAGCACTAGAAGAACATCTGATACTCAAAGCATAAATTGAACAATAAAAACAAATTAGATCTCACAGTTTTATTGATTCCGAGGCTTCCGTTCCCTTTGACCAATTATAAAAGTTTAGCCACTCAAGGCCATGAAAACTTAAAGGAGAAGTTAGAGAAGAGGGAAGAAAGAGCGACGTCTAATCTGATGATTTCTCCTTTTTACGTTAAAATCAGTCTTGGAAGCCTACTAGAACTCCTAAAGATATTCTAAATACTATCCTCAAATAACAATATCCAAATCTAACTATAAAAAGGAAAATATTAAAAATAAAATGAAGTCCCTAATATAACTAGGAAAGTGGTGTTTTCAGCTGAAATTTTCATACACCAGATTTGGAAATTTTTGAAAATAAATCACGTGGACCTGTGCATTAGAATTGTAGGCTAAAAACATGTTCTAGAACATCACCAGTGAAGGTGCAGCAACTTTAAGCCCGATTTTGACCTTGATGCAGCCAGAATCTCTCACAACTCAAAACATAAAGGTTGTAGAGTTGTTTCTTGGAGTTCCATATCATCTTGAATCATCTCAATTGGATCTTGGATAAGAGAGTTATTCCCATATTGCGAAGTGATGTCGAAACTATCCAAAATCGCCCAATTAGTTTCGTTTTGCACTTGGCGCCTCCATTTGCATCCTAAATCAAAATGTAAGAATAATTAGTACATTTAGGCACCAAATAAGTATAAAAGACTAAATATTAAAGGAGAAAAATATGACATTTTTCATTCTTATCAAAGTACAACATATCAATCATAATAAAGCAGCCAATAAACATCCACAAGATAGGACAATATCAATTATGGAACAATAACAGTCGGTACGTATACGAGTACAAAATTTGGCAGTAATAGAAGGAATGTGGCTTGGAAACCACATGTAAGAGATATGGGTTTACTTACCTTTAATCCATATAATCTACTTTAATATTCCGTAATTTTCTCTTTTCCCTTTGACTTCCCTATACATTAATAACATGTCTCAGTTCTAATGTCATTTACCAATTTGTACACCTCGTTACTCTAAGTATCTCTTTTACTAATTTATACTCTACCATTGAGATCGAGATGTCGAAGAAAGTTAGTTTAGGCTTTCACGGTTTTCAATTTGGACTTCTATACTAAAAGGGCAAAATAGTCATTTTACATGTCTTTATTTTTTGGGACCTATTTTCATAAATTGGACTCCCCCGTTGAGTCCAGAATGTTTGAAATAATAAAAATTTACTATTTACTTAGTTTAATTGGAGTCCGTTTGACTCACATTTCACTCAGGGGCATTTTGGTCATTTTGACATTTCTATGGGTATTTTACTTTTTGGGACTCCATCTTGTTAAACAGACCTTACCATTGGGTCCAGAAGGTTCAAAATAGTAAAGTTACACGTTTGCTAAAATTGGACACCAAGATTTAAAATAACAATTAATTAATTTAATAAATTAATTTACTTAATTATAATATATATATATATATATATATATATATTAGTTGCACATTTGAACACAAGTGCCCTTGTGGCACAGTGGTGGCCTTAGTGGGCCTAAGGCTTTCAGCCTTTGCGCACCCAGGTCCGATTCCCCTCAGCACCTTCCCACCCCTTTTTTTTAAATAAAACAAAAGAGCCCCTCAGCCTTTCAACAGTGACGGGTCATCACTCGGCTTGGTCAGGTTTTCGAGCCCCGACCCGGTCCGCCTGAACCGAAGCCCCTCTTTCTTCCCTAACATTCCAGTGACCCCCAAGGTAGTTCTGGTCACCAGCGCCGGACTGCATACATGCCCTTTTTTTTTTCTTCATTTTTTCATAGGTTTTAAAGCCATTTTTCATTTCTAAACACCTTAAAACACGATTTGGGATCATTCTATAGCATTTTAAGCCTTTAAAACACTTTCAAATTCTAATTTTTATAAAATTCCACTTTCCGATAAATCCATTTTTCTCATTCATTCCTTCACCGTTTTACTCACGGTTTCTTCCTACGTGTTCCATTTTTCTCATAGAATCTAACTATACAAATATTTCTAAGCCTCATGAAAGTTTATAAAAAAACCCAGAATAAATTACATAGAATCAGTTTTTGAGGCTTACCTTCTGCGACTGTTTTTCTCCTCTCCTATTCTTCCTAAATTACCATTTTTTTCCCTAGAACAACATTCTACGATCAAAAACATGCTTTGAACAGCTCTAAATAAAAGCCAGAAAAAAAATACAGAGAATCCAAAAATAGAGTTTTATCCTTCTGTGCTCATCTCTCCTGCTTCCTCTTTCTTCTTTCCTCTTCCTCTTCTCCTTCTCTCCTCCTGGTTCTCTTCTGCAACCCAAATCGTCCTCAGCTTCCTTCTATTTTTTTTATTCTCTGCATTTTTTTTCACCTATGCAAGGCATGCTCAGTTTTATCATAACCGCCCCCCTTAATTCTCTCATTCTCTCTCTCTCTCTCTCTCTCATTGACCTTTCCTCTTTCAACTTCCGTAATCCCCACCCTTTACCTTAATATGGAGGTTACAATATACATATATATATATACATATACAGCCTATCATAAATATTTATTGATATGTATATATATATACACCTATATATACACTATATATATATCTATCTTCCATATATATTCTAATTTTGATTTTTATTTATTTATATTTTTATTTTATTTTAGTTTTATTTGATTTTTATTTGATTTATTATTTATTTATTTATTTTTTTCAATATTCAGTTCATGGCTTGCTCGGGTATCACCCGGCATCATCCGTACATCCAAAACTATTGAGATTTCAAAACCGTTCATTTCATTCGATATCATAACATAAAGCTCTATTGGCTCGGGTTTACATGGTTCGCTCGGTTACAATGTGGGTCAGGGTATTACATTCTCCCCCCCTTAAATAAGTTTGGTCTCCCAAACTTGACTCTATCATGGTGCAAATAAATAAGGATACTGGGCACGCATTTCATCTTCTCGCTTCCAAGTGGCTTCCTCAAGTCGAGAATTCCTCCACAATACCTTCACCTAGTGGAATGGTCTTGTTCCGTAGAACCTGCTCTCTTCTGTCTAAGATCTGTACATCTAGCGGCTCCTGCTCGATTATCTGATCTGGGTTGTGTACACACTTTCTTAACATCGAAACATGGAAAATATTATGTACGTGTGATAGCTCAGATGGCAAGGCTAGCCGATACGCCACCAATCCGACTCGTCCGACAATCTCGAACGGTCCAATGTATCGTGGCCCTAGTTTCCTTCTCTTGCCAAACCTGATCACTCTTTTCATCGGCGATACTTTCAGGAACACATAGTCACCTATCGTGAACTCCAACTCTTGTCTCCTAGTGTCAGCGTAACTCTTCTATCGACTCTGAGTTGCTAGAAGACGCTTGCCAAATCAGATGGATCTTATCAGTGGTCTGCTCTACTATCTCTAGCCCAAATAGCTTCCTATCGCCTTACCTCTGTCCAGTATAGTGGGGATCTACACTGTCTGCCATATAGTGCCTCATACGGTGCCAAATCGATACTAGATTGATAACTGTTGTTATATGTGAACTCTACTAATGGCAGTTGATCCTTCCAACTTCCCTTGAAATCCACGACACAGAATCGTAGTAGGTCCTCCAATGTCTGTATCATCCTCTCAGACTGTCCATCTATCTCGGAGTGGTATGTAGTGCTGAGACTTAATTTTGTGTCCATAGCCTTCTGTAGACTCCTCTAGAACTTAGACACAAATCGTGGAACTCGGTCGGATACAATAGATACCGGGACTCCATGTAATCGAACGATCTCACTGATATAAAGCATGGCCAATCGTTCTAAAGTCTAAGTCATCTTGGTTGCAAGAAAATGGGCTGTCTTTGTCAGTCTATCGACAATCACCCATATAGAGTCATTCCCATGTGATGTCTTAGGCAACCCTGATACAAAATCCATTGTGATATGCCCCTATTTCCACTCTGGTATTGGAAGTGACTGTAAAAGTCCTCCTGGCTTCTGGTGCTCAACCTTAATCCGCTGGCACTCCATACATCGTGCAATGTGCTCAGTTATATCCTTCTTCATCCCTAACCACTAGTGTGGTACATTTTTGTAATTCCCAGGGTGGATAGCAAATCTAGAATTGTGTGCCTCATCAAGAATCTCCTTCCTAATCTCAGGTGCATCTGGCACACAGATCTTGTCATGATAATACAACACCCCATCTCTTATAGTGAACTTGTGCATTTCCTCCAGTCTCAACCTCCTAGCTGAAGCTTAACTAACTTCCTGTCGTGAGCCTACAATTCCCTGATCTTGTCAACAATTGTTAGACCGATTGTGACGTTAGCATACATTGCCCTAGAACCTAATAGGATCACCTCAACCTTCATTACTTCTAAGTCTTGTAGTAACTCTTTCTGTGTAGTCAACAGGTAAGTGAGACTCCCTGATGACTTCTTGCTAAGAGCATCAACCACTACATTCAGTCTTCCCTAGGATGGTACTGTATATTGAGCTCGTAGTCTTTGATCAATTCTAACCAACGTCATTGGCGCATATTGAGCTCTTTCTGTGTAAACAAGTACTTAAGACTCTTGTGATCAGTGAAAATCTCACATGTAGCTCCATATAGATAATGCCTCTAGATTTTCAGTGCAAAGACAATGGCTGCAAGCTCGAGGTCGTGAGTTGGGTAGTTCTTTTCATGTGGCCTTAGTTGTCAGTCAAGTATAAGCCAACACCTTTCCCTGTTGTATCAGAACACACCCCAAGCCTTAGTGTGAGGCATCACTATAGATCACAAAACCCTCTAGTCCCATTTTGTACTGTCAGGATTGGAGCTATAACTAGTCGATTCTTTAGCTCTTGAAAAACTTTGCTCCCTATCCTCAATCCAGATGAATGGAACATTTTTTCTGGTCAGTTGGGTGATTAGTGTAGCTATCTTGGATAAATCCTTGACAAATCTCCTATAGTAGCCAGCTAAACCCATGAAACTACGAACCTTTGTGACAGTAGTCGGCCGGGGCCAACTGGTAATAACTTTTATCTTTTGGGGGTCCATGGAGATCCTGTCCTTATGACCACATGCCCTAAGAAGGAAATGCTTGGGAAGCCAGAATTCACACTTCTTCAATTTAGCATATAGCTTCTGCTCTCATAGCTTCTGTAGGACCTTCCTCAAATGCACCTCATGTTCTTCCTGGTTCTTAGAATAAAGTAAAATGTCATCAATGAATACTGATTATGAAGTCATCTAAGTACGGCTTCAACACCCTATTCATTAAATCCATGAATGCGACTAGGGCATTAGTCACTCCAAAAGGCATAACCAGAAACTCATAATGTCCATACCGGGTTCTGAATGTCGTCTTTTGAATGTCCGCAGGTCTAACTTTCAACTGGTGATAACTCGACCTCAAGTCAATCTTTGAGAACACCTGAGCCCCCTTTAGCTAGTCGAATAGATCATCTACCCTTGGGTCCTGAATACTACATAAGAAACCTATGGCATCCCTTGCGAAGCAGACGCCTAGTCTATATAGTAGAAACAAAATAGGTGGAGCAATCACTTCTATCCTCTCAAACTCAATGGTCGAAAATCTAGGGTTCTGAATCAACACTCGCTTGGTCACACAATCTATAGTAGCGTGGTTTGCAATCAACCAATGCATACCAAGAATAACATCGTACCCACAAATTTCTAATGGTATAAGGTCAAGCAAGTAAAGGTACTCCCATAATCCGCATAATCACATAATCCTTATACATGGCCTACCCCAATAATGATTTTCTCAATGGTATAGTCACATTAAGTAAATATCCTAGGGGTTCTGTCGATTTGTTTAACTTAGCAGAATATGTAGGAGATATAAAAGAGTGCGTAGAACCAGTATCGAATAAGACATGGGCAGGCTGTGAACAAATTAGAGGGGTACCTGCAACTACAGAAGTCGAAGCCTGTAGGTCCCCTAGCACTATAGAGAAAACCCTTCCGGCCTGTTGCGGGACATTTCCCTGTCCATTTCTGTGGTTTTGGGGCTTGTTCACTATGGCTGTAGGTGCTGGTGCTGATGCCCTAACTAAAGTGGTACTGGCAGTGGCTCGGTTGACTTGAGGGCACTCCCTTGCAAAATGTCTAACTTGGCCATAATAATAACAAGCATTATTGTCCTTCAGACACTGGCCCTTGTGAACTTTCTAACAATTGGGGCATTTAGCTGTGGCCCTTCTCAGTGTTGCTCGGCCTCCTCTAACTGGGCCCTAGAGTTTGGGATCCAGTCACGGGTCTAGTGAATGAGGGTCCTTGCCTAGAGGAAGAAGACCCTGGCCTCCGATTTTGACTGCCTCCTGACCTCTGATTTGCCCGTATCTTGGCGAACTCTTCGCCTACTCCTCTCAATGATTTTAGTAGTGGTCACTACCTCATTGTAGGTAGGTAACTGCTAGGGTCTAAGTTTGTCATTGATGGCCCACCGTAGCCCTTCCTTGAACTTCCGAGCCTTGAGATCCTTATTATTGACTACATTAGGGGTGAATCTGGCCAACTCAGTGAACGTGGCCTCATACCGTTCCACTGTCATACTGCCCTACTGTAGTACCATAAACTCAGCAATGTTTTGGTTCTTCACTTCTCGAGGGAAATACTTCTCATTGAATACTGTGGTAAAGCGCTGCCAATCCATGTCCGGCTCCCTGGCCTCCTCAAATAGCCACCATTTGTGGACAGCACCCTTGAACCTATATGTGGCGTATGCCACCTTCTGTGTCTTAGTGCATGGCGAGATACGAAAAATTTTGTTCATCTCCAAGAGCCACTCCACTGAAGCTATGGCTCATTGAGTACCGTCAAAGGATGGAGGTTTCATCTTCTAAAACTGCTCATATGAGAACGTCGGATCACGCTCATTCTCTTGTTGGTTACCCACGTTGACAGGCTGCTTTTGTCGTACTGGTTGGCTAGTACCCACATTGACAGGCTACTCTTGTTGTACCGGTTAGCTAGTACCCTTCTAATCCGTACCGGCTTGACTTCGAGGTAGAGCCTCAATAACCCTCTCCATCAGTTGTTCCAATCGCTCAATACGTTCCATAGCGGTCGCGGTAGTCCTTGTATCAACCATCACTATAAAAGATGTTCAGTACATTTACATAAAATAATAGTTAGTACCCACATAAGGTCTAACATAAGGGTGTCGGTAATACTATCGATGTATTCCTAGACATAACAGTTCTAGTGTTCCCATGACTCACTAGCACCTAAAACTTCGTTTGATACCAAGCTATCATGACCCGAAAACCACTCTATGCGGATCTCGTGTCGCGGGGCCGGCCTAATGGCCGTCCCTACTTTTTCCATTCTTGGTATCCATGACAATAATATAAAATGTAAACTTAACAGTAAATTAGCGAAAGTCTTAATACACAATATTGTTTAACATCTGAAAAATGTAAACGATATAAAATGAACATAAAACCACTCTTAGGTGGTGAGTACATGGGAGAAACTCTATTCACTTCTATCATTTTCCTCAACTGTCTCCCTAAGCTCCTGAAACTCCTATTGTGGTTCTGTAGCATTCTCACCTGAAAAAAATAAGTAAGTGGTGTGAGCTAACAAAGCTCAGTAAGTAAAAGCCCATCTTCGACACGGGTTAGGGTTAACATAGAAAAATATGAACTCATAGGGTGAACATGATAGTCAATCGATGAAAATAGTTGCAGTTAACGGTAAAATGCCACAATGGCCAATGAATAGTAAGTCATAATAAGCAAGTATAAGTAATGGTATAGCATGAATATGGAAAAACTTAATAATAACAGTCAACACAAATATACTGCCACAATAAACCGGTCACAATCAAGTCCAATAATAAGAGAACTATCAACATGGAATTATTCATAAGGGAAGTGACAACATCCTATGAATCCAATAAACATAAAAATAGCAATAGTCAATCATAAGTGATGCATTTACTCTGTTTAGGGTTTGGCAGACCCTCGGTCTTTTGGGGCCCAGCATACCCCTTTTAACCTCAGTGCATATAAAAATGCCCTTATAACTCAATACGTAAAAATGCCATCATTGCCATATGTCCTGTTCACAGACTCGACCCTGTAGGTCCTGTCAACTCAGATAGCATCGGACTGGATATTGTGACTGAGTACAAATCCGGCATTCATAATAAAACATGATTCTTTTGTGATTCCATAAGAAGTGCATAGAAAAGGAATATCATGTAATGTATATATACAATAGGCCTTTTAAGGCACAGTACAACATAGCAATCATGAGAAAGCAGTCAATAAACATCTACAAGATAAGACAATATCAATTGTGGAACAATAACAGTCGGTACGTATGCAAGTACAAAATTTGGCAGTAATAGAAGGAATGTGGCTTATAAAATCACATGTAAGAGATAGGGGTTTGCTTACCTTTAATCTGTATGATCTACTTTAGTACTTCATAATTTTCTCATTTCCCTTTGACTTGCCTTATACATCAATAAACATGTCTCAATTCTAATGTCATTTATCAATTTGTACATCTAGTTACTCTAAGTATCTCTTTTACTAATTTAGACTCTACCATTGAGTCCAGGGATATCAAAGAAAGTTAGTTTAGGCTTTAACGGTTTTTCAATTTGGACTTCTATACTGAAAAGGGTAAAATAGTCATTTTACATGTCTCTATTTTTTGTGACCTATTTTTCACAAATTTGACTCCACCGTTGAGTCCAGAATGTTTGAAATAATAAAAATTCACTATTTACTTAGTTCAATCGGAGTCCGTTTGACTCATATTTGACTTAGGATCATTTTGGTCATTTTGACATTTCTACTGGTATTTTATTTTTTGGGACTCCGTCTCATGAAACGGACCTTACCATTGGGTCCAGAAGGTCCAAAATAGTAAATTTATACTATTCATTTGCTAAAATTGGACACCGAAATTTAAAATAAAAATTAATTAATTTAATAAATTAATTTACTTAATTATAATATATATATTTATTATATATATATATATATATATATATATATATATTAGTTGCACATTTGAACACAAGTGCCTTTGTGGCACCGTGGTGGTCTTACTGGGAATAAGGCTTTCAGCCTTTGTGCACCCAGGTCTGATTCCCCTTAGCACCTTCACACCCCTTTTGTGACAAGTCGTCATTAGGCCTGGGTAGGTTCGGACCCGACCCAAGGCCTGACCCGGTCCACCCGACCCAAAGCCCTTCCTTCTTCCGCAATATTCCAGTGACCCCCAAGGCAGTTCTGGTCACCTGCTCCTGGCGCCTGGTGACCTGGACTGCACTACATGCCCCATTTTTTTCTCCATTTTTTTCACGGTTTTAAAGCCATTTGTCATTTCTAAACACCCTAAAACACAATTTGGGACCATTCTATAGCATTTTAAGCCTTTAAAACACTTTCAAATTCTAATTTTTCTAAATTTCGCTTTCCGATAAACCCATTTTTCTCCCTCATTCCTTCTCCGTTTTAGTCGGGGTTTCTTCCTATGTGTTCCATTTTCTCATAGAATCTAACCATATAAATATTTCTAAGCTTCATGAAATTTTATAAAAAAACCCAGAATAAATTATAGAGAATCGATTTTTGAGGCTTACCTTCTACGACTTCTTTTCCTTTCCTATTCTTCCTAAATTCCTATTTTTCCCCTAGAACAACATTCTACTATCAAAAACAAGGTTTGAGCAAATCTAAATAAAAGACAGGAAAAAAAAAAATACAGAGAACCAAAAATAGAGTTTTACCTTCTGCGCCTCTCTCTCCTACTTCCTCTTTCCTACTTCCTACTTCCTCTTCTTCTTCTCTTTATCTCCTCTTGGTTCTCTTCTGTAACCCAAAACCTCCTCAGCTTCCTTTTGTTTTTTTTTTTCTTCTCTACGTTTTTTTTCCTTTCACGCATGCAAGGCATGCTCAGTTATATCATAACTGCCCCCCTCAATTCTCTCTCTCTCTCTCTCTCTCTCTCTCTCTCTCTTTTCTCTCCCTCATTGACCTTTCCTCTTTCAACTTTCATAACCCCCACCCCTTCCCTTAATGTGGAGGTTATAATATACATATATATATATATATACACATATACAGCCTAACATATATATTTACTAATATGTATCTATATATCTGTGTATATACACCTATATATATATATATCTATATATATATATATCTATTTTCCATATATATATATATATTCTGATTTTTATTTTTATTTTTTTTATTTCGATATGCGTTCATGGCTTGCTCGGGTATCGCTCGGGCATCATCCGTACATCCAAAAATATTGAGATTCCAAAACCGTTCATTTCATTCGATATCGTAACATAAAGCCCTATCGGCTCGGGTTTACATGGTTCACTCGGTTACAATTTGGGTTCAGGGTATTACATCTATCAAATACAAAGTTCTCACAAGTATGAACTCTCTTTTACACTGTTCATAAAACTAATTTTTTGTCAACTTATATGAATAAGATTGGACCTCAAAAGAAGCTTGAAAACATAAAAATTTCTATTTTTTACGTAGTGTTTGTTCGAATGAGTATGGAACGAACATCAAACGAGCAAGGTTCATAGGTTGTAGTCCTTTGTTTGATTCAGTCCTATCAAACGACTGAGAACGAGCAAAACTAAGCTTCTGTTGTTCGTTTAAAGCGAGCAACTTGGTTCATTTGAATGAGCAATAGAAAGTTGTTCATTCTTATCTTGTCTTATGAAATCAATTTCCCTAAGTGCTTTGAAATATGCTTGTTTTTGAGAAAATTGTTTCACAATCACAAGACCACTACCCACATGATGACATAAAGACTACTATATGCTATGCATACAATGCTGTGAGTGTGTGAGATCCAAATCACAACAAAAGTCCAAATTAATTAATTTCCCTTCAAGAACCAAAGTGGCCAGTAGACGATCACAGCAATGAAGCTTGAACCTTCTTGGCATAGAACAGGCATTGAGATACTCTAAGCCTAAGACTAATGTAGTGATTACATTAACAGCACGTTCTGTCAAAAATCAGATTAGCTAATTACAACAATGGACCCCATGGTCCTAACATGCATGTCAATAGAAATTAATGTTGAACATCATGTTGCTCACATACACACACAAAATGGTTTAATGGAATCTTTAATCAAACATCTTCAATTACTTGTTAGACCTTTACTTATGAAAACAAAGCTTATATAATTTGCTTGACGATATGCTATATTGCATGCTGTAACATTAATTCGTATTAGGCAAACCTCTTATCATAAGTATTCCCTTTTACGACTTGTACATGGCTACCCACCAAATGTTTCTTACTTAAGAGTTTTTGGTTGTGCTGTGCAACTACCTATAGCATCCACACAGCGTACTAAAAAAGGTTCCCAAAGAAGATTAAGAATTTACATTTATTTTGATTCACCATCTATTATAAGATATCTTGAGCCCCAAACATGTGATTTATTTACTGCATGATTTGCAGACTATCATTTTGATGAGATAATCTTCCTACCATTAGGGGAAAGAAGCTGAAGCCAGAAACTCAACGTGAAATTCTTGGAATGCACCAACATTGGTACATTTTGATTCTAGTACTAATCAATATGAATTGACAGTTTAAAAGATCTTTCATTTACAAAGTATTGCCAATCAATTACCATATGCATTTTCTAATACAAAAAAAATAATGAAATCACACATATCGGCCGTAAATATTCTTGCATAGATTGATGTCTTTGTAAGACAATCCATTACAACAATAGTGAATGAATTTATGGCACTGCCTGAAGCATGGTAGACCTATCGGTGCAAAAAATAAGCTTCCCCTGGAAAAGAAAGACACAAGGAATGAAAGAAATGACAACTATTGAAGAGATCTCACATCATATGATAATTGATAAAACCAACGTGGGTATAATGATATCTCATGAGGAAGGTAAAAAAACACCTTTTGAAGAGGGAATGCTTCCTAAAGAAGCAGTATCCCCTAAAGCAGAACAGGTGATCCCTGAAGAGGCACAGGTACCTGAAAATAAAAAGATCTCAATAAATTGTGTATCTAATGGAGATATATGGGATCAAAGTGATATTATTGTTGATAATATATTTTCCTTAATATTTATAAATCACCAGAAATGATGACGATCTCGAACCACAAAGCATTGAAGAGTGTCGACGTAGGCCGAATTAGATTCATTGAAAAACGAAAGGTATTTGGACCTATAATCCTAGATGCCTATAGGCATAAAGCCTGTAGGGTACAAATGGGTATTTGTACAGAACCATAATGAACAAAATGAGAATGTCATATACAAATCCAAACTTGTAGCACAAGGATTCTTATAGAAACCTGGTGTTGATTATGAAGGGACATATTCCCAACCATGGATGCAATTATGTTTCAATTTTTGAAAAGTCTGGTAGTCTTAGAGGGACTAGATATCCGTCTTACGGACGTAGTCATAGCATACTTATATGGATCACTCGATAGTGACATATACATCACTACAAGAATTAAGGTCTTTAGCAATGCACAGTATTAACAGGGCATAAGAAAACGTCGCTAATTGTCACTAACAGCGACGCACATAGTTGGCGTCACAAAAAGGATAAAAAATTAGTTTCCCGCACATAATTAATGGCACGAAGGTTTTAGCAACGCTCATTGACTTATTAGCAATGCACGTGGGCATTGCTAATATTGGAAACTTATAGGCGACGCACATGTGAGCATCACTAATACTAGAAACTTATTAACAATGCACATGTGAGCCGTCGCTAATAAGTCCACTTAATTAAATGACATCAGTTTTGAATATTGAGTTACTATTAGTGACACACTAGTATCTTATTAGTGAAGCACATCTGTGCGTTGCTAATAAGCCTTTTTATTTCCCTTCCAAACCAGTAGCCCATTTCCTTCTGTCGCAACTCTCTCTTTGTAAACCCTTTCTTTCTATCTCTCATTTCTGTTGTTGACGAAGCCTTGCCGCCGCCATTGACGAAGCTCCCCATCTCTTATTTCTGCTACCACATTTTCATGACCTATTGGAATTTTTCATATTTTAAATTTAAGAAATATTACATTTTCCTTCCAACTTTATTCTTACCTATTTGATCTACTTAGTTTAGTAATAGTGACTAACTATGACAAAAGGTGGATGAATTCTAGTAATTGAAAGTTTTGGTTAATTCCTTGGTTGCCGATATTGTTTAATTTATCAGTGGAGTCTATTATTATCAAATGTGCTAGTTGTTTCTTTATGGATTTTAGTCCTAAATGCCTTACTTCAGCAAAGATGAAGAATTAGCTTTACACTAAACACTTGATGATGTCTATGCATATGACATGATTTGAATCTATGGGCTTAGAGCTCACCTAATATTGGAAATCCTCTTCTTCGTATGTCTTTTACTATTTAATTTCATTTAAAATTTACATATGTAATAAATCTCTATTCTAATCTAAATATGAAATGATTTTGCGGGAGAAATTTGACATTGACCAGCATCAACCTTATGTGCAGAAGGTGGTGAACAACTACTTAGGGGTTCACTTTAGGGACTACCGCCACAAGCTCTATATGCATCATCGTATAAACAGAAATATAGGTAGAGACCCCTCACAACAAACCCTATAGAGGGATGTTATAAGAGGACTGGGTTCTCCTTTGTGACCGGTGGGACAGTGAAGAATTCAAGGTAATCATATAGAACAATTAAGTGTTTTATAATAATTTATTTCATAAATATTAAAATTGTTAAATTTAATGTACAAGAGGTTAGTGTAACAAATACGGAGAGTAGGAGCAAGTAGAAGGTGAATTACTACAGTTGTTCACGTTCTTTTGTACGCCAGTGACACAATATGGTAATTATAAGTGTGCATTTTTTATTTTAGAAATATAACACTTCATAATCTTGACTTAATAGTGCTATTATTGTTGCAGCATGACTAGGAGACTGGTGTACTACCCTAGCCTCATTGATGTCTGGCACATGACACACTTCAACTTAGAGAAGGGTTTGGTAGACCTAGAGTCGTAGCAATTATACATAAGTTTTTACTGTATACATACCACTATTACTAAATTTAAATTTTATAAATATTTTTAATATTTTGAACATAAAATTTATCATTTTATAGGAGGACATACGCGAGAGGCATGCTTAGCCGACCCCCGAGGGAGAGACCTTAATGACTAGATATGCAATGGCCTTTTTAAGTTAGAGGCCTGGATGGGTCCGAGGACTAGGGGCTAGTTTATGGCTGACACTGAAATCTTCTTTTGTTGAGAGTGACGCAAGAGTCCAGGTGGCCACACATAGGGTCGAGGCATCAGAGTGACATAACACTGAGTTAAAATAGAGGTTGGCCAATCTTGAGAAGATTGTATAAACGTTATTACGACAATAGGGAGGCCCTTATCAGTCTTGGTAAGTTTTAAAATCACATAATTTTTTAGAACTATTCAAATACATGTGTGCAAACTTACAAAACACAATTCTGATACTTGATTTGCAACTTTTGCAAAAAACAAAAAGACTTTTTGGCCAATTCTAGGCATTTGAGCGTCCAAAATGTCCGAAAATGGTCAA
Source organism: Nyssa sinensis (assembly GCA_008638375.1). Taxonomy (NCBI): domain Eukaryota; kingdom Viridiplantae; phylum Streptophyta; class Magnoliopsida; order Cornales; family Nyssaceae; genus Nyssa; species Nyssa sinensis. The sequence continues at coordinate 17,915,890 of CM018043.1, forward strand.
ACCACCACCAAATTAGTACACACACCTAAAAACTAATAAATACATCTGTAAAAACTTACAAAACATAATTATGATACCCAGTTTACAACTTATGAAAAAAAAGGACTTTAATGTCCAAAATGGCCCATTTTAGGCCTTTGAGTGCCCACAATGCTTGCAAATGGTCAAATGACCACAAAATCAGAACATACACCTCAAAACTAATAAAATACACATGCACAAACTTACAAAACACAATTTCGATACCAATTTTCAACTTATGCAAAAAAGATGGACTTAAGTGAAGGAAACAATCCATTTTAGGCCTTTGAGCTCCCAAAATACCCGAAAATGGTCAAACCATATCCAAATCAGTACACACACCTCAAAACTAATAAAATACACATTCACAAACTTACAAAACATAATCTTGATACCCGGTTTGCAACTTATGCAAAAAAAATGGACTTAAGTGAAGGAAACGGCCCATTTTACGTCTTCGAGTGCCCAAAATGCCTAAAAATAATCAAACCACCACCAAATTAGTACACACCTAGGTGAATTTTCAATAGGGGGCCTAGGGGGCAGGTGGCTTCACTGGAAGTTTTTTAAAAAATGTTTAGTTTATAATTTGTAAAATTTTTAAAGCTTTCACAACTTGCCCCTAGTAAGAAAATTATTTTAAAAGTCCCCCCCCCCCCTAATATGTCTCTGTCAATATGAATAATAAAGATTTTACTTTTAAGTACTTTTTCTTATCTTTTTACGCCATCACCTTTTTTCTCTGTCTCTTATGCCCCTCTCTCTGCCATCTTTTCTCTCCTCCTCGCACCTCTTTCTCTTCCGCCCCTGTCCTATCTCTCTCTCATCACTCTTTCTTCCGCCCCCTCTCCTCTCTCACGCCTCTCTCTCTTCTGCCCTTCTCTCATTCCTCCTCCCTCATGCATATCTTTCTTCTGCTCATCTCTCTCTCTCTCTCTATGTTAAGTCTCTTTATCTCTCATCTCTCATCTCTCTTGCCACCCGTTTCCTCTATGTCAAGTCTCTTTATCTCCGCTCTCTCCTCTCTCCTGCCACCCTCTTCCTCTATGTCAGGTCTTTTTATCTCCCCTCACTCTATCTCTCTTCCACCTTTTTCTCTACCACGTTTTTCTATATGTGCTCTTTCTAAATCTTTAAACCACTCTGAAAAAATGGGTTACGGTTATTGTTGTTAAGGTCTTATGTAAGAAACACATCAGCTATTTTGTTTCACAAATCTTTATTATAACAACTCAGTTATACATGTATGTTTGTTTGAAATTGTTTCTTTCTTTGCTTTTCTTTGTTTAAAATTGTTAATTTTTTATCATTGTTATTGATGTGTTGATAAGGTTTGAATGGTTGGAGTTAGGGTTTGGAATACCATCAATTTTATTTTCTTCTGGTTATAAAATCATCAAATTATTGCTCAAAATTAAAAATTTTGAAAGGAAAAAATTATTAAGTTCATGAAATTTTGTGCCTGATTATTTTCAAATGGATCAAGAATTCGAAGGGTCAAAGCCTTAGTGTTGTACAACAATAATATTTGTGATCAACCTTCATCACCTAGGCCAAATGTAAGTCACTCAATTCTAAATAATTTTCTTTATTTAAAGTTTAATTATTGATTTAAGCATATTAGCCCTTATTTTCATGCAATTGTTTTTTTAATATCTTTAATTTTTAATGAAAAAATATACAAGCAAGTAGGAATGGAATCTTATGGGTACTTAACTTTCATATATTTGTCATAATAATATTAAATGTAAATTTAATTCAACCCCAAAATTAGTTGTTCATGCCAAATGTTTGAAATTTTAGAGTTGAAAATGTATATTCTTGATAGAAAGGAAAATCACATGTAAACATTTCTGAATGTTGCAAATATATATTTTTTGTAAATGACATCTTCAAACTTTAAAATTTTTTTCTTTGCCCTTATTGGTGATGTGTAGTAACAATCAACTTTTATGAAATTAGTTTTTATTTTATGAGTGAGTTATAAGTTGCCCTCAATGAAACTAAACCCTGGCTCTTCCCCTGAGTACACACACCTTACAACTAATAAAATATATGTGTGCAAACTTACAAAATACAATTCTGATACTTAGTTAGCAACTTATGCAAAAAGAAAAAAAAATGACTTTAGTGTCCAAAAAGGTCTATTTTGGGCCATTGAGCGCCCAAAATGCCTGAAAATTGTCAAACCATCACCAAATTAGTACACACACCTCAAAAGTAATAAAATAGACATGTGCAAACTTACAAAACACAATTTCAATACCCAGTTTGCAACTTATGCAAAAAAAAAAAGGATTTAAGTATCCAAAATTGCCCATTTTGGGCCTTTGAGTAACCAAAATGCCCAAAAATAGTCATACCACAACTAAATCAGTATACACACCTCAAAAATAATAATATACACGTGCACAAACTTACAAAATACAATTCCGATATCTGGTTTGCAATTTATGCAAAATAGAGGGACTTAAGTGAAGGAAATGACCCATTTTGGGCCTTTGAGCCCCTAAAATGCCTTGAAAATAATCAAACCACCACCAAATCAGTACACACCTCACAACTAATAAATACATGTGCCCAAACTTACAAAACATAATTTCGATACCCGGTTTGCGACTTATGCAAAAAAAAGGACTTAAGTTTCCAAAACGGTTCATTTTGGGCCTTTGAGCACCCAAAAAGCCCGAAAATGGTCAAACACCAACAGATCAATACACACAACTAAAACTAACAAAATACATGTGCACAAACTTACAAACACAATTTTGATATCCGATTTGCAACTTATGTAAAAAAAAAAAAGACTTATGTGTCCAAAATGGCCCATTTTGGGCCTTTAAGCGCCCAAACTGCCAGGAAGAAGTGATTATTAGCCGTCGCTAATGATCACTTATTAGCAGCATTTACTATGCGGTCATGTCTACTGCCACTAATAATGACTTATTAGCCACGCATAGTGACTTCTGAGATTATTTTTAGCGACTCCTATTATCGGCGTTTTGACTCTGACTGTCGCTAATTTTATTTTCCACACTCGCACTGGTGACTGTTGCTAATAATTATTAGCAGTGCTTTTTTGAATATCAATGGCACTTATAAATATCACTAAAAGTCTATTTTTTGTAGTGCATGAAAATCCATGAAAGATTTAAATTTTCTGAAACTAGTAATTCACATTCTCGTAACTTAAATCTAGTTACAATGATCATTATATGAATTGAAATAGTCTGGGTGCATGTGGTATAATTGCTTTAGTGAATATTTACTAAAGGAAGGATATGCAAATAATTTAATTTGTCCCTACATTTTATAAAGAAACTAGATACTGGATTTGCAATAGTAACAGTATATGTTGACGACTTGAGTCTTATAGGGACTCTTGAAGAGCTCACAAAAACTGCTACATATTAAAGTAAGAGTTTGTAATAAAACATTTTTGAAAAGTAAAATTCACTCTCGTCCTATCAATCGAGAATTTTCTAGAAGGAATCATCCTCCATCAATCGACATATACTGAGAAGATTCTAAAGCGATTTTATATGGATAAGGCACGCCCATTAACTTCACATATAGTTGTTCGCTCACTCGATGTGTGGAAGTGCATCATTAACACTCCAAAAATAAATTAACCTTACTTCTTAACACATAAAACACAGTAGCTAGATGAGTAAGGGTCGAACCCACAGAGAGTGTTCACAATTTATTTTTTTATTTATTCTGACCAATTTTAAACTAAAATTCAATTAATAACAAAACAATAAATATGGGGGTTGGAATTCTGATCAAACTGATTATGAGTGAAAACTAAATTAATAATAGAAATCAATGAATTAAAACTTCAGTTCTTCGGTTCAATCTTACCCTCGCAGTTAATGGAACAATCAATCAATTATAACATTACTCTACCTTTCAATGAATCTAATAATCCTAGGTAACAACAAGCTCTGCTACCCGAAATTTTCCTTAATTCCTCACTAATGAAACAAGCTCTCCATTAGATTCTAACCATTAGACAATTTAGAACAAGCTCTCTAAATTTAATATAATGACAGCATTAATATCCAGGAAATTAGATTATTCAAAGCAACAATCACACAAGCTCAGACTGTTTAACTTAGATCATGATAATCATAGCAATAAACAAAAGCCTGTCCACAATCATCTATCACTATTTGCTACAATTGATTAGGAACCGTATCAATTACGTAATATACTTCCTGAATTTAGTAATTGGTAATAATCTGATCAATTTAACAGGCCTTGATTAAATCAATCAAACCAAATATCAATAAAACAATTAAAACAGATTATCATGAATAGATTTATAAGAAAATGGAGAAATAATGTTACTGAATTGATTCAACCATCAAATTGCAATGAGGGTTCGAAATCCCCTTGAACTGAATTAGAAAATCTAGCCTGACATACTAGGAATAAGAAAATCCTAAATTAATTTGTGTTCCTAGTGCCACCAAAACCACAGCACCGCAACTTTTGTGCTCTCTGCGCCGCTTCCCCAAATTTAGCAGCCAGCTCCTAGTTTTAGCTGCCAGCTTTTAAAGGCCCAAAAAACTCCTACCCTAGATGCTGCTACTTATGGGCTTGCGTGCGTCTTTCTCTGGCCCTAGGACCTTGCACCCTTTCCTCTTTTTTTTTTTTTTTTTCCTTTTCACTTCATGCCGTGCGCCGCACTGGTTGACTTTTCCTTTTGTTTTTTTTCTTTCTTTTCCAGTCGTGCTTCAAAGACCACTTTTGCATTTTTTTTCTCTTTCTTTTTCTATTTTCTTTTCTTCATTTGGCCTTGCCGCATAGCCCTGGTTCACTTCCGTCAAGCCCACTTTAGTTGGGCAATCATGAGAACCCCAACGCCTCACTCATCACATTGTGGCATAACATTTTAAATCTTGTTAGAACAGCCGCACTTCAACGTGGGCCCTTAATTAAGCTCCATATCTATTCTGCCTAGAAGATGAAAATTGCACAATATACTTCATATCTCTTTTCTTACCTTCAATGTTTCCCTAATTCAATAAATAAATTAATCAACTCACTTAAACAGAAAATATGCCACAAAAATAAATATAAAGGAATTAAAAATATTGAATATTATGCTCTTATCAAATTCCTCCACACTTAATTTTTTACACGTCCTCGTGTAAACAAAAACTGAGAACAAAACAAAAAGTTCACTTGGATCCATTCAACCAAACTTTCAAAGGTCTAAAGTTCAATAGCTCACCCATTAAAATTAATGCTAATTAGTAGAAATTTAGTTAATACTTCATTAATCAATTCGCAATAACAACATTTTCATTTTCCACAAAAAATTTTCAAAATTCAAGTGCACACATACAAATACCTTTCCTATGATTAACATGCATACACAACTAAGTCCATATGGGAGAACAACTATGCACACCATTTCAAGACTTGAAACATAGCTCTTCCATTATTACTTTTCCCACAATTACTTTTTTTTTTTTGGTGAGTGCATTTTATGCTCCATCTCACTTTTTGCATATGTTTATGAGTGAGTGCATTTTACGCTCCATCTCAACCCACCAGTGAATGAGTTTTACGCTCCATCTCACTTTATGCATGTGTTTATGAGTGAGTGCATTTTACACTTTATCTCAACCCACCACATGATTTACTTACTTTACCTTTTTTTCATTTCTCTAACATAGCTCCATAATTAGAAAACAAAATGAATAATTAAGCAAGTTCTAAGTCTTGAAACCGATGCACATAGTTTGACACCCATACAACTTAACTAATGAAGCATGTATCTCATACTCAAGCACGCATGCTCATAAAAATAAAAACAAATCAGTTTTCAACAGTTCAAGTATGGATTGTGACTTGGTCATCATTACTCATCAATTAATTAAACATCAACCAAAACCTACAAGTCAGCCTTAATTCTCACACATTTCATTGGCGACCATTCAAGAGCTTAGCAATATAAAATCTAAAAAAAAACCATCCAATTCCGCACACAAACATTTATTTATTTATTTTTTCTGATTTTTATATATATATATATATATACATATTTTTTTGGGAGAAATAAAAAAAATAAAAAAAAATTCAGCAACACTAACAAAGTAAACAAAGCAACAACACTAACAAAGTAAACAAAGTGCCAAATCCTCTCCCTCCACACTTAAACCTTACATTGTCCCCAATGTAAAATAATTGTGCAAACAAAAAAAAATTGACAAAAAACAAAAAAGAAAAAGGAAAGAAATTCAAATCTGGTTTCTTGGGTTGCCTCCCAACCAGCGCATTTATTTCACGTCGTTTGCCCGACGACTTGCTCCTCAACCAACCTCCAAATTTTCCTTACTTGTTTGGTCAGAAACTTCCAACACTAAAGGGTTAATAACATTAACAGCAAAAACATGATTAATATCACTAGGGTACCCCATGGCCTCATAAATGTTGAATAGAATCTTTTCACCATCAAATTCCATGGTCAAGGTACCATTATGCATATCAATCATTGTTGTAGCTATTTTCAAGAATGGTCTCCCCAATAAAATATGTGCATGATTAGGAGATGTATCATCATCCATATCCACAATGTAAAAATCTGTAGGAAATATTAATTCATTCACCTGCACTAACACATCCTCAATCAGCCCTTCAAAGTAAGCATTAGTACGATCAGCCAACTTTATAATAACACTAGTCTTTTTCAAAGAACATAGATTTAAAGAAGCATAAACAGATCATGGCATGACATTAATAAAAGCTCCTAAATCTAACATGGCTCTTCCAAATCTAGTATTACCTATTCTACATGGAATGGTGAACATACCTGTATCTTTACACTTAGGGAGAAGCTTTCTTTGAAGAACTGCTGACACATTCTCCCCCACACTTACCTTCTCATCATCTCTTAATTTCCGCTTGTTAGTGCATAATTCTTTCAAAAACTTTGCATACCTTGGCACTTGCTTAATTGCATCTAGTAAAGGAATATTTACCTCTACCTTGCAGAATGTCTCTAAAATTTCTTTCTCTTGCTCCTCCTTCTTAGACCTTGCACATCTGTATGGAAAAGTAGCGGGTTAGTCTTAACTTGAACAGAAGGATTGGGAATTAACTTAGATATTTATGCCTCCTTCTTAGTCTCCTTCTCAATAACTATAGTAGTGGATTTTGGTACTTCCAATTGTTTGCCACTCCTCAATGTTATAGCACTTGCATTCTTTTTGGATTAATAATAGTTTGAGAAGGTAACTTACCTAAGCCTTGGGAATCCAATCAACCAACTGTGGTAGCAAGCTGACTTACCTGATTTTCCAGATTATGAATGGAAGTCCTTGTCTCTTGTTAGAATTGCTGTGTATGGGTCATGAAAGTTTTAAACATATCCTCAAGAGATGTTCCAAAACTGAAAGGAGCTCCTTGTTTAGGTGGATACTGCTGTTGAACCAATTAAAAACCAGCCTGGTTATTTGGAAAAGCATTCTGCATTGGCTGCCTATTTCCCCCATAGCTCAAATTGGGATGATCTCTCTATCTTGGATTGTAAGTATTAGAGTAGGGATCATATCAGTGGTGGGGTTGTCCTGGGAAATTTCCCACTGCATTAGCTTACTAAATAGTTTCATCTTTTTGCAATGTTGGACACACATCTGTATTATGTCCTAACAATGAACAAATTCCACACACTTTTGCTGCTTGCATGTTCCCTACAGCCATTTGACGAACCATAGCAGTTAAATCAGAAATTTGACGTTTAGTGTTAGAAGTACTTACCTTATTCACCTTTTTAGGTGTATGCTCCATTTTGGTTTCATACTGTTGTGAGTTGGCTGCTATGTTTGAAATCAAATTCCTAGCAGCATCTGGGATTTTATCAACCAGTGTTCCTCCACTAGCAGCATCTATTATACTTCCATCCATTGGCAATAGCCCTTTATAAAAATATTGAATTAAATGTTGATCATTAATTTGGTGTGGTGGACAGCTCGAACATCCCAATACTCATAAAGAGATTCTCCATTATATTGTTTGATGCTACATATCTCTTTCCTTATATTAGCAGCCTTAGAAGCAAGAAAATATTTTTCCAAAAATCGCTTCTTTATCCCATTCCATGTCTGGATCGATCCGGAAGGAAGGTAATATAACCAATCATTTGCCAAGTCTGTCAATGAGAATGGAAAAGCCCTAAGCTTTATCTGCTCCCCTGTTATTCCTTGAAGCTTTATGCTAGAACACACCACATGGAATTCCTTCAGATGCTTGTATGGATCTTCACCTATAAGACCACGAAAGGTAGGCAAAAGATGTATTAGTCCTGATTTCCATTCAAAAGCAACAGCTAAATCAGGATACTCAATACACAATGGTTGTTGATTTAAATTAGGAGCAGCCAACTCCTTTAAAGTCCTAGCAGCCCTATTGTTATTAGGAACAGCCATATCTTCCTCTTTGGAATTACTATATGAACTGTTAGAAGGTAATTCAAGGCCAGGTGATGCAGCAATAGCTTTTTCAGAATTTGTAGTTGCAATTCGAGCTTGTCGAGTCTCTTTTCTCAATTTTCTTACGGTTTTCTCAATCTCTGGATCAAATCTTAACTCATCAGATTGAGAAGATCGAGTCATAAACCAAAAAGAAATAGAAAATAAATAAAAATAAGCAAAAAAAATAAAATAAATAAATAACCAAAAACACAAACTAACCTAAAAATAACAAAATAAAAATAAGAAAATAGCCAAAATAAAAAAAAATGACAGAAAACACTCCCCGACAGCAATGCCAAATTTTGGAAGCGCGTCGTTAACACTCCAAAAATGAATTAACCTTATTTCTTAACACAATAAACACAGTAGCTAGATGAGTAAGGGTCGAACCCACAGAGAGTGTTCACAATTTATTTTTTTATTTATTCTAACCAATTCTAAACTAAGATTCAATTAATAACAAAACAATAAATGGGGGGGAAGGGTTGGAATTCTGATCAAACTGATTATGAGTGAAAACTAAATTAATAACAAAAATCAATAAATTAAAACTTCAGTTCTTCGGTTCAATCTTACCCTCCCAGTTAATGGAACAATCAACCAATTATAACATTACTCTACCTTTCAATGAATCTAATAATCCTAGGTAATAACAAGTTCTGCTAACTCGAAATTTCCCTTAATTCCTCACTAATGAAACAAGCTCTCCATTAGATTCTTACCATTAGACAATTTAGAACAAGTTCTCTAAATTTAATATATTGGCAGCATTAATATCCAGGAAATTAGATTATTCAAAGAAACAATCAGACAAGCTCGGACTATTTAACTTAGATCATGATAATCATAGCAATAAACAAAAGCTTGTCCACAATCATCTATCACTATTTGCTATAATTGATTAGGAACCATATCAATTACGTAATATACTTCCTGAATCTAGTAATTGATAATAATTTGATCAATTTAACAAGCCTTGATTAAATCAATCAAACCAAATATCAATAATACAATTAAAACAGATTATCATGAATAGATTCATAAGAAAATGGAGAAATAATGTTACTGAATTGATTCAACCATAAAATTGCAATGAGGGTTCAAAATCCCCTTGAATTGAATTAGAAAATCTAGCCTGACATACTTGAATAAGAAAATCCTAAATTAATTTGTGTTCCTAGTGCCACCAAAACCACAGAGCCGCAGCTTCTGTGCTCTCTGCGCCGCTTCCCCAAATTCAGCCGCCTGCTCCAGTTTAAGCCGCCAGCTTTTAAATGCCCAAAAAACTCCTACCCTAGACGCTGCCGCTTATGGGCTTGCGTGCGTCTGTTTCCAACCCAGGACCTTGCACCCTTTCCTTTTTTTTTTTTCCTTTTCACTTCAGTCGTACGCCGTACTTGTTGACTTTTCCTTTTGTTTTTTTTTTCTTTCTCTTCCAACTCTGCTTCAAAGTCCACTTTTGTATTTTTTTTCTCTTTCCTTTTCTATTTTCTTTTCTTCATTTGGCCTTGCTGCACAGCCCTGGTTCACTTTCGTCAGGCCCACTTTAGTTGGGCTGTCATGAGAACCCCAGCGCCTCACTCATCACATTGTGGCATACCATTTTAATTCTTGTTAGAATAGCCGCACTTCAACTTAGGCCCTCAGTTGAAGCTCCATATCTATTCTGGCTAGAAGCTAAAAATTACACAATATACTTCCATATCTCTTCTCTTACCTTCAATGCTTTTCCTAATTCAATAAATAAATTAATCAGCTCACTTAAACAAAAATATGCCACAAAACTAAATATAAAGGAATTAAAAATATTGAATATTATGCTCTTATCAATGTGTAGTAAGACTTATTTCGCCCTTGTGAAGATGATTAGAAGCTCCTTGGTCCTAAATTACCATATCTTAGTGCAATTGACACTCTCATGTATCTTACAAATTGTGCAAAGCCAAATATTATATTCATTATCAATTTTCTAGGCCAAATATAGTTCTACTCCAACTCGAAGGCATTGGAATGACATTAATCATATATTTCACTATCTTCATGGAACACTTTATACAGGTTGTAGAGACCGAGAAAATGAGAATAAAAGTTTTTTTTTAATAATAGAGCACTATTTGAAATTACCCCGACTCAACTACCAGAACAATTTGGTTTATGTTACGAGATTTGAGTCTCTTTAATTTTTATTTACTTTTAATTAATTTAGACTATGAAATTAACCGAGCACATCGAGACCATTTAGTTAAAAGAATAGACTGTACAAAAATACGTGTATACGTACACGTGTATATATATATATATATATATTTATGGAAAATATATAAAAATATTCTTGTGTCTATATATATAAATGAAGAAATATACATAAATATACATGTGTGTATATATATATATATGTGTGTGTGTGTGTGCTATTAGTATGTGTGTATGGAAATATATGTTACAATATGTATGTATGTAATAATATACATATATACCTATAGGATAAATAAATATAAAAAGAAGGGGAAATGAGGAGCAGCATGCAAGTGTGTGTGTGTGTGTTTGTGATGTCGGCTGTGTGTGTGTGTGTAAGTGAGTGTGTTTGGTGTGTGTGTGTGTAGTATAATATATACATACATATATATATATATATATATATGACACAAAACACAAGCAAACCATTAATGCAAATCAGAAGAACAAGAAGAAAACAGGGAAGGAATTTAGAAATGGGTGTGGCTGGTTGTGTGTGTGAGTGGATATATTCAGTGAGGGTACAATATATATATATATATATATATGCACACACATTGAGTGCAACATGTATATATTTCTTTCTTTATATACATGAGTGTTGCGTGTGTGAGGTGAGGAGAAAATCAGAAATCATGAGTGTGCAGGTCTGATGTAGAGAGAGAAAGTGATATATATTTATATACATACGGTCGGTTGAGATTGAAAGAAATATGAAAAGAAAAGAAACAAGGAGCTGAGCTCTTTAGGAGGATTCTAAATTGTAGGAAATCGAAGAAGAAAGAAGGAGAAATAGAAGGAAAAAGGTGAGAAATTTACTGTATTTTCAAGTTTTGAATTTATGATTTTTTTGTATAATTTCTTAAAGCTTAAAAAGAATTATATGATTTTAAAGAGCATGAAAAATGGTAAATTTAGGAAGAAACCGCAGTTCATTTGGTGAAGAAACGAATGAGAAAAACCTAATTTAAAGTTTGAAGGAAAATTCTGGATCATTGAGTTTTTGATCGTTTTAACTCGTTTTATGAATTGGGAATTGTTGCCCATAATTGCAGCAAGTTGTAGGTAAATTTTGGGCTCAAAACAATGGCTAAAAAGCTATGAAAAAGTAAAAATTCAGTTCGCCGAAAAATTTGGACAGCTTGCCGAAGTTAGCTGCAACTCCATTTTCGAGGCCTTCCGGTAATGCAAACTGAATTCTGAGAGTAGATATGAAAAGCCCATGAGGAGTAGAAGAGGACCCAAGTGGTCGGATGTCGAAACGTCGTCGAAAAACAGCCACCGTGGTCGGAGAAGATGACCGACGCACGGTTGGACTGCGCATAGTGCTCTGCTGCGTTTTGGTTTTTTTTGTGTGTTTGGGCCATGGGTCGAGTCGACCCACACAACCCAATATGGGTTAGACCCAATATAGGTGAAGCTTTGGGTGATTTTTTAAAAGTGATTTGGGGCTGTTTGGATACAAGAATAGTAGATAGAAATTGGATTAAAATTGAGAATAAGGATAGCTTATCCAAGTTTAGATTTAATACCTTGTTTGGCTATTCCAAATTGGAATAAGACTTTGTGAAATTATAAATTTTACCCATAAGTTATAATAATTATATTTTGACCCAAGTGAATAAAATATTATTTAATTAAATAATTATTTAAAGGGGAAATTATCAAAATTCCCTTAAATCGAAAAGTAGTCAAACGAATTCCGATTAAAATAAAAGAATAATGAATTTTTATTATTTTGAGTATTCTGTACTCAACGGTGAAGTATGATTTACGAAAAGAGGTCTTGAGAAGAAAGAACCCGTGAAAGTGAAAAATGATTGTTTTGCCCTTTTTGGTACAAATGTCTGAATTGAATTTCGCGAAAGCCTAAATCAACTTTGTTCGATATTCCGGATTCAATGGTAGAGTCTATTCAAGTAAAAGAGATACTAATAATAAAGAGACATAAAATTTGATGAATAACATAAATTCATGTGACGATAGACTGGGATATATTTGTGAATCTTAGGGACATTGAAAGGAAAAGAGAAGATGGTTTGATCATTCTAGGAAGATACAGTAAAGAGACTGCATTCTCACTAGGTTAGTTCAGCTACACAGCGAGCACGACTTCCTAGGGATTGAGACAAACCCATCCAGGTATGATATTTTGCTAAGTAAGGAATATGATTAAGTTTAAGAGTGATTTCCATGTCGATTTAATGATTCGTATATTTATTTGATTGTCTATGTGTTTATGTGTTCCTTGTTGTTTCCCTTGGGAGCTTGGTTAAGTGATAAACGTGAACCATGACTATATATATATTCCATGTGTTGGTGCGGTATGTGATTTATGTTCTTCGAGAATTGTTAAGATTGTGAGTATGTAACTTGAGCATGTGTTTAAATGGAAAATGTATAGCATACACATCTGAGGAAGGGATTTTGTGATTTAAATGTTATTGTTGCTTTAAGTGTAATGCATTGTTTAAAGCATGTTTCATGTGTGGATAAAATGTTTCATTGAGGTTGCATTATTGCATGGTGGAATCAAGGCATATTAGGCATGGTGTGATTCCTTGAAAGCGTAGTGTGGGTTGAGCACTTGGTGCTATGCATTATGCGCGTGCAAATTCTGCGGTGAAAAACCCAAAACTTAGCCAGTGTATCAGGTGCCTGATTGACCCGATGGGAGCGGTCCATGAAACAGGTGTGGTACTCAATTGACCATCGGGAGCGATCCGTGAAATCGAGACATGGGGGTGGCATAGAGTTTGCATGGGTGTGTCACGCATATTGTTGATATACTGTATTGATGAATTGGAAGGCATGTAGACTATAACTGTACACTTTGAACATGCCACGCCTTAATTTTGTTCCTTGCATTAGCATTGTGTCATACCAGCTGTCGAGCTGACCTATTCGTGGGATATCATATTATAGATGCTGCTGGTACTTGAGACTTGATGAAGTCTTGAAGGAAGGAGGGAAAAAGAACTTGGAAGTACATTTGGCCCTTGGGGTATATTTTGTGATGTAAGGGCTTAAGCTCAAATGACATGAAAGATATGTTTATTGAATGTACCTTACGTGTTTATATATTTAAGGAAATGAATGTATGTCTAATTGAATCCATTAAATTGTCTTTCATTTACTTTTCTTATTTCATTTCGTTCACCCCCCGGGTTCGTGGAAATTCGGGGTGTGACATGGGTTCATTTTATTTAGAATGATCCAAATCACCACTAATTTCGATATGCAAATGCTAGATATATTTCTAATCCACATGAAGCTAGATCACAAATTGGGTATGTATTTATTTATGGCAACAACGCTATATCATGGAGATCGACAAATAAACAATGACTTCCATTTCCTCAAATCAATGGTTTAACATATTCATGAATCATGTGAATTATCTTTAATTAAAGATGGTTCGACAATAATATACAAAAACAATGCAGTTTATATTACACAAATTAAGGGAGGTTATAACAAAGGAGATAGAATCAAGCACATCTCGCCAAAATTTTTTTATACTCATGAGCTCTAGAAGAGCAGTGGTCTTGATATAAAATCGATACACTCCAGTAAAAATTTGGTAGATCTTTTCACTAAAGCATTACCAACAACAACTTTCAAAAAGTTAATACATAAATGTAGAATGCGTTAACTCAAGAATTTAGACAATTGAAGAAATCATGATTATATTATAATGAGGAGGAACATGACACCCAATGGGGAGTGTTATGAATATATGTGGTTGTTATGCTCCCACGCAGAAGTGTTGTGGCAACCACATGACATCAATGTTGAAAACTTATTACAACAAAATGAGGTTGCAACAAAATGAGTGGATATCAATTGGGGCAGTGATGTGAACTTTAAGTCGGTAACAAATGTTAAGGTGATAAGAAATTCGGCTATGATAATGTCCACTCAAAGGCAGTATATTCAAAATCTATATAAGGACCTGGTAGGAAAAATTAAAGGATCATCACCAAAAGATATAGTAGTAATAACGATTATAATTTATTATGAGAGTAACTTGTTGTGAGTATTGTGAAATCTTTTATTGTACTCTCTTATATAAATTAGTGAAATCTTTCTCCCTCTTGTCCATAGATGTAGGCCTAAAGTCGAATCACATAAATATTTGTGTGCATTAATGTGATTTGTTTTGTCCATCTATTTTATAATAATTTTCTAAATTTATATTGAATTATAGAAACACATATTTTCCCATACAATTAATACAAGTGTTTTGAAAATATGTCTTTATGTTAAAAAAATAGAAAAAAAGGCTCTTTAAAAAAAAATCCTTATGTTAAAAAATCTCCTATCTCATCGCTCCCTATATTTATTCCTTAACTAATTTAAAAAGTAGAACTTGTATTTTAGGCAAGTTGGTTTATTTAAAAGGGTCATGCGGCAAAGAGCCCATAAAAAGTAGTATAATTATTATATAGTCCAAGTTCAAACATATTAACCCATAAAGTCCTTTAGTTTTTCAGTGTAAAAAATACCTCTTTCAATGATTTTTTCATGAAATTAAAAGCAACCACAAATTTTTTTAAAAAAACTTTAAATTTATAAATCTATTTTTAATAAAAATTATATATTTGAATTCTAAACATCGAAATCTATCAAACAAAGTTCATATTGAATATGAAAATCTGAAAGAAAAAAAAAATCATTTCAAAAGTGTAAAACTCATTCTGAGTGAATGTGTAAAAATTTACACTTTTGTCGCGAAAGCTCAGTCCTAGCAAAAAATGTAAATTTGTATAGTTTTATAAAAAATGAGAAAACTCTCAGTTGTTATTAGTTTTAGTTGAACTTTTAGCCACATGTTGGATGCTCAATACTGACTTTTAAGGTTGTAAAGATTTGTTCAAAAAAATTATATTTAAAGAATGGGTGATTAAAACCCCACTAAGGGTGAAAAGTGTAAAATTTGACACTACTGCAAAAGTGTAAAAATTTACACATGTCATAAAAGTTGAAAAATTCAAGAACCAGTAAGTCAGAATTGTTGAGAAATGGAAAAATAAAGAACGAGTAAGGTATTTACAATGATTTCACATCTCTAAAGGTAATGGCAGCTTGGCATTGTGCAAAGTGAAAAACTTATCTATGGAAACAAACATGCTTTCTTGCTTTAATTCAAAAGCTTCCTTACATAGACATGTAAGCCCAATAGACAATCTTGGACAATTGAAAATTCCAACTCTTGATCTCACCAACAGTGGCCAGCAATGATTACAACAAGATTTCACCTTAAATAGGATGAATCCACCAAATTCAACAAGATTACTTTTCAATTTATGAAACAATCACAATTCTCCGTACAACCCTTGGAGGTCATCTTGAAGCCACTGTGGCCATGGGTTCTAAAGCTATACATATGGTTCCGATCTTCTACTTGGCGTAGAAAGGAGAGAAAGTGAAGAGAGATGGGTCAATCAGTGGAATGGGCAGAGGATTGAGGTTTTTTAATGATATTTGGTGTTTGAGATGGGCCACGTCGAGCAGTGGATTGAGGTTTTTTTAATGATATTGGTGTTTGAGATGGGCCACAGTCGAGCAGAGGATTGAGGTTTTTTTAATGAGACGAGTCATGTCGAGCAAGTTGAGGCAGTCAACCAATCACGTGTTGGACCTATTCGATGTCGGTGTATAATCTCCCATTAAAGATCCTCTGCCGTGTGATCAATGTCCAATTGCAGGCTGAACCAGACGCCATTGTGGCCTTCGGCGGTAAGGAATCACAGAGAGACGATTCCGACAAAGATGCAAGAGAGATGGAGGAAAGGGGAGGTATGGTGGGGTTAGGGTTGGTGCAACAGTGATAAATTACGTACAAGGGTACTGTTGTCATTTTGAAAAAAATAATAATGTGTCAACTAATAAAAATGGATCTCATCTCAAAGAAAAATAGTTTAACTGTCCTTTCCCTCAACAATAAAAATTGGCTAAACTATAAAATAATTAAGGTATCTTTTTTGAGGACTTGAGACGAATTAACTTTATTTAAAATGAAAAGATTTATCTTTTTTATACATACGATTTTGTTTCGAATCACTACACAATCATAAATAGTATTTAGAATTTCTCTATTTCCACATCACAGGTATCAAGAAAAACAAAACAAAAAAAAGTGAAAGAAATTACATTTTGAAACTTGAGAAAAGTCTCTAAAGGGCTCCTTATTATGGAAAAGTCCATTTTAGGTCTTCAAATGTGAAGAGAGAGAAGAAAGTAATTTTTCCAAAACAAAATTGTCTTGAACTTTCTTTTACTTTTATTCAACAATTAATTAAAAATTCTTGTCTCCCTTAAATATGGAGCATGGTTGGAATATACATTTTAAAAATAACTACTTAAAATGACTTTTTAATTATTTTAATCTAAATGAAAAACAAATTTGAAAAGTATGATGGAATATACTCTTAAAATGTGGGTTTGAATAATAGAAGTATGGCAAGTTTGAAATAAAAAAAAATGGGAATAGGGTGAAAAACTCCACTAATTGAAAGTGAAAAGGTCTTTGAAAATTGTATCCAATGAAGCTTAGTGGGTTAGGTAGCTCTACCCAGCTCGCAGGTAATACAATCACTACTCTCCTTAATGCAACCCTTTCATTCATTGTATTATAATTGCCGATCACGCTTACTCCTTATTAGTACAAACACAACCAACCATTTTCAACTTTTACACACATGGGGTGTTTAAGGGTGTGTACTGTCAAAAGTCTTACATCACACACCGGCCACATTATTCTCTCTCTCTCTTTCTCTCTCTAAATATGTACCCAACAAATGATGATGAATATGTATAACTAGAAAGATTCCCTTAAGAGCATTCCTATATCAAAAATAAGTACCCAACGTCTCCACCTCAAATTACCCACCGGAATCTGACCCACATCCACAAGGGACAGCCACAGTCTCTGCACTGACTCTGACCCACTTCTCAAAATGACCAGGCACGACACCCACTCCAGCTTTCATAGAAAAAGCTTCTTTATCTTGTCTCCTCAGTCTTCACTCCATAGCTGTCACTGAAGAATTATTAGCAACAATTTGATAATCATCTTCATCGTCTTCCTCATCATCATCATCCTCCTCTTGATTTTGATCAACATTTTCGCTTTCCACATCTTCTGTTACTCCTTCAGGCAGTTGTTGTTGCTGCTGCTCCTGCTGCTTTTCTTGCTGTCCCATCATTTGCATTAAAATGTCTTCAGGCTTCAAGTTACAAGCTGAATTGTCAACCTTCTTGGACTTGCTTTCATAAAGAGACTCAAGCAAGTAAAAATAAGTACATGTTTTTGAATCTTCAGGCCTTTTCTTTTTACTTTCTCTCACCCTCTTGAAGTACTTGTTTATATTCTCCCATTTCTCTTTACACCTTTTGGCACTTCGATCATAGCCCAACTTTTTCATGGCCGCTGAGATCTCCTCCCACAGAGATCCCTTAAGTCCATTATCTTGATACTGCAAGTCTAGATTAGTTCTAAGCTTAATCAAAGCCTCAACTTCCGCTTTAGGCCACCGCGACGAGCTTGCTTGATTAGAATTCTTACCACTGATATCTTCTTGTTTGTTAATAATCTCGAATGGGGTTGGAGTTGGAGTTGGAGTTGGGTTTTCTGGTAACTGCACCGGTGGGCTCGCTTGGTTTGAAATCTTTTGCAAGAAGGCAATCACGGCCGCATCCTTGGCAGTAGCAATGGCCCGTTCCTGAGCTAGCATCTCTTTTTCTTTCTTCATTCTAGCCAATTCCTGCATCGTCCAGGCTTCTTCCCTAGCTATCCGATCCTTTTCGCATTTTTCTATTGCCTCAATGAACTGGTTCTGCAAACTCTCTTGCTTATCTAACACTTCCTTCATTAGTCTCTCAAAGTAATCTGCCAATTTCCTCCTTTTCTTACTACTGCCTTCGGATTCTTTTTCCGACGAGGACGTAGTCGATGCAGAGGTGGACATGAATTCTGTGGTGGGTTTTTGGATTGAACAAGGTACAATATATTGAGGAACACTTGTGGGTTTTGTCAATATGGTGGTGGTTGTCACTGCTGTTGGCATTGCCATTGTTGTTTCCGTCGTAGAATCAGGTTGCATTTTGTTTTGTAAAGGCGATGGAAGTGAGGACTGGCTGTCGAAAACCTCTAATTGCTCGAAGAAACGGTAATTTTTGCCGTTTTGTCTACCGGATCGACCTTCTTTGGTTCTCTTGTGGTACTTATAGATGTTCTCGAACTTCTCTTTGCATTTCTTGGCACTTCGATGATATCCAAGCTCGGCTAATTTCCTGATAACAACAATACAATAACTCCATTTGCTGTCCTCTTCCAACTTTTAAGTTCACCATTATAAACAAATTCTATATACAATATATATATATATATATATATATATATATAAACACACACTAGAAAGTGTAATAACTACACAAAAATAACTAAGATCTCATGAAAGAAAGAGAGAAGTATAGAAGATAATATAGAATGAGACCCAATTGAAATTAACTTGAAATTATAGGAATTTCCAATATGAAAAAGTAGTGAACTTTTTTCTTGATAATAAAATTAATGATAAAAGTGGAACTCAAGATGGGATTGAAAAACAAAAGACCAATGAAATCATATTTTGAAAACAAAAAATCAGTAATTCTTTAGAATTCACCAAAACTAAACAAGAAATGGTGCAAGTGAACTGAAGTCTGAAGTCCTTACCTAGATACCTCGTCCCATAGAGGAGCTTTAAGAGTCGAGTCTCGAAATGCAACGTCCATGTCAGACCTTATCTCCAACAAAGCCAACGTTTCTTGACGAGGCCACCGGTTACCGGCGAAATTCCCGGCACCCTCCTCCCCTCTCCCTGTCTCTTCCTCTCCAAACCCACCTGGAACTGACCCACCACTGCCAAAACCGCCCTCCTCATTTTTCAGATTCAAATCGGAGGGGGAGGCGGTGCCACCAGCAGCAGCAGCACCAACCCCACCAGAATTTTCCAACAACTCCGAAGTCTGCGGCATCAGTTCAATCACCTGGTAATTACAGCAGAAAAATTGGTGAAGAACAGGGGGTGAATTTCTAGGATTTTGTGGAGGTGAGTTATGGTAAATTTGATGGGTTTTTTTTGGGTGGTCTTTCGAGAATATTGGGCTTTCTTTGCTTCTCTCAATTCACCAGCTACTGTATTTTAATGGGTTACGTAACAAAAAGGGTGGTGAATTAGGGTTTCTGATAAAGATAAAGAGAGCTGTGATCATGTGAGGCCAAAATTGAAACTTTGAGATGACTTATCAAAATTTCATTGGTTGGTTGCCGAATGCCCACTTTTCTCCCTTCGTAGACATTTTTTGTTTCGAGCCAATGAAATGTTGACTGTTAAACAAGTTAATTGAGCCTTTAATTAAAAAGTTTATGTAATAGACGGGTCATTTCATCAAATCATTAGGCATTGTTTGACTATTAATTACTTACAAATTTTAAGTAATTTAAATTATAAAAAATTTTAAATTTATGAGTGTCAATGACATCTCATTTAATGATAAAATAGAATGAACATGGATAATGTTTTTGAGAATATGAGGTTTTATTTGAGTGGTTTAAGTAATTAATATTGATTCGAATTATTTTTTTTAATTAATAAAAAAAGTTGAGTAATTTTACGTTGAGTGAGCAGTGTGATATACTTAGAAAAGTAAAGGGTCAAAAAAAAAAAAAAAAAGAGAGAAAAAATAAGAATGGGGATTAGAGGATTAGTCATAGAGGGGGGCGCCAACAGGTGTAAAAGACAGCAATGTTGAGGCGGAATTATGACAAGTTGATTTTTGTAGTTTAGTGTGTTTACAGCTAAATATAGTTAGAAGGCAGCAAACGTAGCCCACCTTTGCCTTTTGAACTTTTTTTCGTATTCCCACAAGGCTTTGGCCGCTTTATCTAATCTTGTGAAATTACAGAAGCAACCATCTTGAATTTTCAATAACCATTGATATTTTAGCTGTGGGCCCATTAATAATGGATGACACGAGGCTATGAAATGATCGTGACTAATTCAAGTTTCAAGTAAGATTGTGAATGCTAAGTGAAACTAACTTGACTGGTAACTGAGAGAGGTCATTAATTTTGGTTTCACATTTTTATTACGAGAATATGTAACTTATATTTGTTTATTTATGATATATCATAAAATGAATAGATTCAGTCTCCATGTGATACATGTGACTATGGAAACTTGGACGTTCAAGAGCATACTAAGATGCTCAGTCATTCAAAGCATACATGTCCCTCTTATCCCTTCAGAACTCATAGGCTTAAGTTCAAGGCCTTCAGAACATTATCCGAGGTTCAGAGCTCATCACCGTCTTAACGCCTTACCGAGCAAAGGATAAGGAAACAGTATTCTACAAGGAAACTATCACTCACGGATATCTCTCAAGCGCAGTATCCGATATGGAAACTGCTATCTCCGATGATCAAATTCCTACTTTCATGGCTCCAAATTTTAATCAACTTAGGAATCACTTCAGCCTATAAATAAAACCCTGAGGTACGCTTTACATTCATGCTCATTATTTTGGCTTACATTACGGTCTTTTTCAATTCAGTTTATTAACTTAAGCATTGGAGCGGCTACCGTCGGAGCCAATCCGGTGGTCCTTTGATCTTCTTCTTTGAGTGTTCTTCAAGGAGTCAAGCTCAGAATATACGTCGGCCAAAAAGTGCAGCATCAGTTTGGCGCCGTCTGTGGGAAACGACAATCACCAAGTGCTTCTACTAACACAAAACTCATTCTCCTTTTCACTGAAGGATTATGGCTCCCAATCTCTGACCAAGGAAGAATACTCAAAATCCTCAAAACCCTCAACCCTGACTGCTTGCCGGACGAGGAAGAGGACGAACAAGTGATCCCGTGCGGACAAGAGCTCGACCAAGTCAAACGGAAAAACCAGTTGATGCAAGAATAACTTCTAGCCATGTCTAGGAACCCTGGCAGTGCTCACTCAGGATCGTGAAGCTATTCCTTTGAATCCACTTGTCAACACGACAGATCGAAGGACACAACCTCCTACTACTGCCCATATTCATGGAGATCCCCAGTAGTCAGCAGCCACAGGTAGAGGGATACCAACCTTTATCCTAGAAGTCCATTATCGGAGCACCACTAGGGTTCTAGCCCCTAGGGCTTCAGGAGTAAACCCAGTGTAATAAGAGTCTCAACCTCAAGTGGTTCCTGCACCTCCTAGTCCTGAAGGACCAAAGTAATCTCCAAGCCATGGGACGGGATCGTCCTATCCATATAGGTCCTGAAGCCACAAGGCATGACTCACAGCAGCCAATCTTGCCCTAGGGGCCCACAAAGAGCTGAAGAAGTGGCAGAGTCTATGGACCGTACTGTTGTTATGAGGGGTTCTCAAATCCCTCCAGAACGAAATGAGTTAGCCAGGCTGCTCGGAAGGTTTGCCACACCATTCACCCTTGCTATCATGGCTGAGGAGAGGCCAAAGAAGTTTGTTGTCCCAAAGTTCACTCTTATGATAGGACAAGAGATCCGGGGGACCGCCTTTTCCCATTACCAGCACACCATGGCCCTTCATGATACTTTTGACACCTTTATGTGCAGAACATTTGTGACCAGCCTCAAGGGTACTACTTTGAAGTGGTTTCATCACCTACGACCGAACTCAGTCACTAGTTTCTATGAGCTCGGTAGGCGATTCCTGGACAGATTCATGACTAACAAGAGGCTAAGGAAGGGTCTTGAATTCTTGTTAAATGTGAAACAGACTAAGGAGGAGTCCCTCAGAGAGTACATCACTCACTTCAATACCGAACTAACTGAGGTTACTAATTGCAGCCTTAGCTTCCTGGTAGCAGCTCTGGCCTCTGGTCTTGTATAGGGAGGCTTCAGGGATTCTTTGACAAAAAATCCCTCTACCTGACATGGCAGCCCTCATGGATCGAGTAAGGAAATATATTAACCTAAAGGAAGCAAAGGACACCTCCCGAAAGGTTAAAGAGCAAGCCCAGAAAGACGACCAGAAGAAAGACAACTAGAGGAAGGATGACCAGAGGAGGGACCCTAGTACGTCTAGGAAGAAAGTCAGAAGCCTAGAAAAAAGAGTGGTGCCCAGAACTTCATATAATTCAGGGCTAAGAGAGTTCACCAATTTTACTACTCTGAACACCTTTCCAAATAACATACTTCGGTAAGTCAGATCTCAGAAAAAATTTAAGATGGCCAGAACCCTTAAAAGGTGATCCCAGCTACAGAGAACCAGAGCAAGTATTGTGATTTCTACAAGGACCGCGGGCACACAACCAACACATGTAAGCCTCTTAAACACGAGATTGAGTAGCTTATAAGGAGAGGACGACTGCAGGAATTCATCAAGCAGGACGGAGAGCAGAACACCCGGCGATGATAAGCCCCAACAGAAGAGGCTTGACCAGAGACAAGAGCAAAGGGAAGGTCAGAATGAGCCTCAGCGGCAAAACAACCAAGTAATCTTCATCCTACATGCAGATTCCCCTACAATAGGAACTTCCAACAGATCAAGGAAAACGGTATGCTTGGGAGGCCAGAGCTACTCCCAGCATCATACAGATCTCTAATGTTGAGAAAAGATTAAGGCCAGTGCCAGAAATCTAGTTCTCGGATCAAGACCTTGCAGGAGTACACTGTCCTCACAGTGATGCCCTTCTGATCTCCCTCAAAATTGCTAATTTTGAGATCTGAAGAGTCCTCGTGGATATTGGGAGTTCGACGAATGTACTGTTCTACGAACCTTTCAAACAGATGAAGCTCAACCCCAGGGACATCGAACCCACTAGCGTAATCATGGCAGGATTTGATAGGAATCTCAATACTCCATTAGGAAGGATTGACCTAGCCACTAGCGATAGGAGATGGAGATGAACAAAAAATCACAGTAATTGAGTACATGGTTCTGAATGCCAAATCTCCTTACAATGTTATAATTGGGAGACCTTGGCTATACCTAGATGGGTGCAGTCACCTCGACTCTTCACCAATGCTTAAAGTACGTCCACAATTAGGCTGTCGACTCCATCAAAGGATGTCAACCAACTTCTAGAGAATTTCATGCTCTCGCACTCAAGGTAAAAGCTCCCAAATAACAATTACAGCACACCCGTGAATGTGGGGATCCAGTCCTCTCCCACTATCATGAGGTAAAAGACTGTCCTTCTAGAATTGATGAGCCACTAAGCCCTAGAGGAAGGGACAGCAGGGCCAAGCCCATAGGGGAACCCATCAAAGTACTGGTCAGCTCGGAATCCCAAGGACGCTACTTGCAGATAGGTCCAGATCTGACACTTTCCGAGCAGGACGAGATGATAGAATTTTTGAAGAAAAATCTCTTGTGTTTGCTTGGGAAACCAAAGATATGGAGGGTATAGATCTAGACCTCATCATTCATAAACTGGTGGTAGATCCGGACCACCCACCAATGAGACAAAAAAGAAGGCTACTCGCTCCAGAGCGACATCATTTCATCAACAAAGAGGTCCAGAGGCTGCTTGAGGCCAAGATGATACGAGAGGCATTTTACCCTGATTGGCTAGCCAACACTATTCTGGTAAAAAAGAAAAATGGCAAGTGGAGAGTCTGTGTCGACTATACAGACCTCAGCAAAGCTTGTCCCAAAGATAGCTTTCCTTTGCCGAGGATAGATCAACTAGTTGATGCTACTGTAGGGCATGAACTCATGAACTTTATGAATGCCTATTCAGGATATAATCAGATCGAGATGCACCCTCCCGACCAGGAAAAGACTGCATTCATAACCGAACGAGGTCTCTACTACTATAGGGTGATGCCGTTCAGACTAAAGAATGTTGGGGCCACATACCAGCGTCTGGTTAATAAGATATTCAATCCTTTGATCGACAGTACCATGAAAGTTTATATTGACGATATGCTAGTCAAAAGCCTATGGAAAAGTAGCCACTTCCAGCACCTGGCTCAAACATTTGACATCTTGAGGCAGTACAAGATGAAGCTCAATCCCTCAAAGTGCACCCTTGGTGTCATAAAGGGAAAATTCTTGGGATACATTGTCTCTTAAAGGGGTATTGAAGCAGACCCCACTCAGATTGGGGCTCTGATTGGACTGGAGTCACGGAAGACAAAGAAAGACATTTAGGCCCTGAATGGCAGAGTTGCAGCTCTGAGCAGATTTATCTCCAAATCCACTAATCGCTGCCTACCTGTTCATTCAAAGCTTTGAAAGGTAACAAAGCACTACAGTGGTCGAAAGATTGTGAAAAAGCCTTTCAAGAACTGAAGGAATACCTAACATCACCTGAACTCTTATCAAAACCATTCCAAGGGCAAAAATTACTTCTCTACCTTGCTGTCTCTAAGAACGACGTCAGTTCTGTACTGGTCAAGCAAGACAGGGGTGTCCAAAGGCCCATATTTTATGTCAGCAAAGCACTTGTTAGAGATAGAGAAAAGGTACCCTGAGATTGAAAAACTGGTTCTTGCGCTTATAGTATCTGCTCGAAAGCTCCGGCCCTACTTTCAAGCTTATCCTATTGAAATTCCAACTGCTTACCCCTTAAAATCAGTACTAAGGAAGCCTGAAGTATCGGGGCGATTAGTCAAATGGTCAATAGAATTAGGAGAGTTCGACATATCCTATGTTCCACGGATCTCAATTAAAGGGCAAGCCTTGGCCGATTTTGTTGCAGAATCTACCCCAGCATTTCAAGACAGAATACAGCTTTGTGGAAACTTGGGAACATGGCAGCTTTACACAGACGGATCATCCACCGACCATGGTTCTGGTGTCGGTTTGGTATTACAATCCCTTGATGGGCTCATATCGAAAAAGGCAGTTACCCTAGGGTTCAGAGCTTCAAACAATGAAGCAGAATACGAAACCCTTGTCCTGGGGATAAAGCTAGCGCAGGAATATGAGGCTCAGAACCTCAAAGTCTTCTCTGACTCTCAGTTGGTGGTAAGCTAAGTTTTGGGAGATTTCACCATAAAAAATAGCAGGATGTTACGGTATTCAGAACTTGTTAATTTATTGAAACACTCCCTTCCAAGCATCCTCTATCCAAAAAATCGAAAGAGGCCGGAACTGCAGAGCTGATGCTTTGGCAAACATGGCATCCCACCTAAAGTCAGAAGAAGATTCTACTATAAAAATCTCCCATCAAGCAAGGCCAAGCATAGAAGAGGTCCAAGTTGCCCAAATCTCTTAGCAACCCCAGAACTGGATGACTCCTATCCTTTAGTACATAGAAGAGCTCTAATGCAAGGATAGTACTTGGCTTGGAATGCTGAGGTAGGCTTAGGAATACGTCCAGAAGTGTGACAAGTGCCAAAGATTCACTCCCTACCAACACCAGTCCCGCCATGAGCTCATTCCTATCACCAGTCCATGGCCTTTTGCTTAGTGGGGAATAGACATCATAGGCCCATTGCCTAAAGCTACACCGAACAGAAAATATCTACTGGTAGCCATTGACTACTTCTCCAAATGGGCGGAGGCAGAGCCTCTAACACATATTATTGAGAAGGAAGTCAAGAGTTTCGCTAGGAAAAACATAGTCTACAGGTTCGGCATACCACGTGTGATCGTCTCAGACAATGGTACACAATTTGCTAGAAAAATTTTTAAAAAATTCAGCCAAGACCTACATATCAATCAACATTTCTCATCCCCTGGTCATCCCCAAGCCAATGGGCAAGCAGAGGTCACTAACCGAATAATCCTTGATGCTCTCAAGAAGAGGTTGGAAGGAGCCAAGGGAAGATGAGTTGAAAAACTCCCTAGAGTACTCTGGGCCTATAGAACAACTAGAAGAACGCCAACCTCTGAAACTCCCTTTTCGCTTGCCTACGGCACTGAAGTAGTAATCCCTGTTGAGATCGGTATGCCCATTTTGAGGACTAAAAATTTTAACCAAGAAACCAATGATCAACAGCTTGCAGAAAACTTGGACTTATTTGAGGAAAAAAGGGAGCAAGCCAGGGTCAATATGGAAGCATATCAACACAAGATGGTTAGCAACTCCAAACTAGGGCTAAAACCTATCGGCTTTTAGGTTGGAGATCTCGTCCTAAGGAGAGTATTTCAGAACATTAAGGATCCCACCATGGGAAAGTTGTCACCTAACTAGGAAGGTCCTTACAAAGTAACAAAGACGGTCAGACCTACCACTTATTGGCTAGAGAATATGGATGGGAAGCCTGTCCCCAGGCCTTGGAATATAGAACATTTATGGAAGTATTATCAATAAAGATTTTTTCCTTTCAAATGTTCCGTGAAGTGTTTTCATCTTAATGTACAGACCTCATGTCTGGTCTATCATAATGCACAGACCTTATGTCTGGTCCAGCTTAATGCACAGACGTCAAGTTTGGTCCATCTAAATGTACTGACCTCGTGTCTGGTCCATCATAATGCACAAACGTCAAGTCTAGTCCATCTGAATGTACATACCTCGTGTCTGGTCCATCTAAATGTACAGACCTCGTGTCTGGTCCATCATAATGCACATGACGTCAAGTCTGGTCCATCTGAATGTACAGACCTCAAGTCTGGTCCATCTTAATGCACAGACCTTATGTCTGGTCCATCTTAATGCACAGACGTCAAGTCTGGTCCATCTAAATGTACAGACCTCATGTCTGGTCCATCATAATGCACAGACGTCAAGTCTGGTCCATCTGAATGTACAGACCTCACGTCTAGTCCATCATAATGCACAGACCTTATGTCTAGTCCATCTTAATGCACAGACGTCAAGTCTGGTCCATCTAAATGTACAGACCTCGTGTCTGGTCCATCATAATGCACAGACGTCAAGTCAGGTCCATTTGAATGTACAGACCTTGTGTTTGGTCCATCATAATGCATAGACCTTATATCTGGTCCATCTTAATGCACAGACGTCAAGTCTGGTCCATCTAAATGTACAGACCTCGTGTCTAGTCCATCATAATGCATAGACCTTATGTTTGATCCATCTCATTAAAAACTACTCATTTATTTCCCAAATTAAAGGGAAGAGGTTCAACTCAGCTACTCAGCTACATGGTTACCAACATTCTTACAAATCTTATTGCTTAAGTTCTTATCATAAGTTCTGGTGATCTAAGAACGAAGGTTCTGATTATCAAAGATTTGTTCAAATATCATCAGTCCAGTTATTATCACAAGTCTTTTAGCTCGGTAGATAAGCCCTTGACGATTTACTCAAGTTTTATCATTACAAGTTGCTTTGCTCTGAAGGATGGACCTAAAAGTAGGTTCTTGAATGATTTTATTTATAACAATTGCAAAAATTAAAGGGCTGGAGATACAGAGCGTCAATGACTTGGGATAGTGCAGAGTCTACTTAGCAACCACAACAACTCTCAAAATTCACAAGTATTAGAGCAAAGACATTGAAAGATCTGAGGAAAAAACAGTTCCATTGATAAAAATGTTTGTTTACATCAGAATTCAAAAAACAAAGAGTTACATCAGTTCGGGGAGTTTACATAGAAACGAAATAAGACCCTAGACTACAAACTGCCTCAAACAAGAAAGTCGTTGTCTTGCTCCATGTCGTAAACCCCTTTTTTCCTTGAGTTCTTCAGGTTCAAAGAGCAGGGATTCTAAATCCCAAGCTGTCATCATCACTTTCCTTGGCACCTCACCACAAGTCATCATCTTCATCATCAATGCTCCAGGCCCCGGCTAGGTCAAGAACTTCCCACGACCAAACGAAGAAGTCCAGTTCGGATTCTAAGATGGACAAGAGAGCCACTTCCTCTGTCGACTTTGCCTTGGTAGCAAAGGTAAAAGGTAGAATTGCTACTGTCCTTAGCCTCGTTTCATCCAACTCAGACTGAAGATCATTGATCATCTTCGGATCTGTGATAGTAACGAAACCATGTTCGAACTGCAAAGAATCAGGCACGCAAAGAGAAAGAAAGTTATGTATTGACATATGCGTGTAAATCGAACTTATGGTTCGGAGATGACGAAGTGACTAAAAAAGAGAGATGGGTAAACAAATCAAGCTTAAACAGTGGAAACGAAAGGAAGCTCCAAACGGTGGCAGCCTTCGTAATAATTCCGTTCACCCTTACAGAAGAACATTTGGGGATCAAGGAGAAGGGAGGATAAACGTAAAAAATGTTGCCCCCTCCATATATATAGAACCTTAAAGTTGAAATGGCACCCAGTTGGACCGTCATGACAGTTGTAAGCAATTATGGCTTCGAAAGCTTAACCATCGATTGTGCAATAAACGACGCGCCAACAGTTACCTTGGAAAATGAACAAACAAGAAGCATAGCTTTCCAAAATCACATTTCCCTAGTTACTCATTGGCATCGAACTAGGGCTTGGGGGGGAGGAAGAGTAACTGATATACCACAAAATGACAGACTAGTCCCCATGTGACACGTGTGACTATGAAACTCGGACATCTAGAGCATACTAAAATGCTCGGTCATTCAGAGCATACATTGTCCTCTTAACCTCCAGAACTCACAAGCCTGAGTTCAAGGCCTTCAGAGCATTCTCCGGGGTTCAGAACTCATCACTGCCTTAACGCCCTACCGAGCAAAGGATAAGGAAATAGTATTCTACAAAGAAACTATCATTCACGGATATCTCTCAAGTGCAGTATCCGATATGAAAACTGCTATCTCCGATGATCAAATCCCTACTTTCATGGCTCCAAATTCTAATCAACTTAGGAATCACTCAACCTATAAATAAAACGCTAAGGTACGCTTTACATTCATGCTCATTATTTTGGCTTACATTACAGTCTTTTCAATTCAGTTTATTAACTTAAGCATCAGAGTGGTTACCTGCCGGAGCCAATCCGGTGGTCCTCTAATCTTCTTCTTTGAGTGTTCTTCAGGGAGCCAAGCTTGGAATATACGTCAGCCAAAAAGTGCAGCATCGACTTATATTTCACTAGTAGAAGGAGTTAGTAATCTATTAGGATTCTTAATTTTAACTTTATAAATAGAATGTATTAGTTCTTTTATTATTCAGTTTCTCAATAATATTTTAATTTTGAAATTAGAGAGTTTTTCTCTTATTGGGTGAGGAATCCCTTTTGTTATTGGTTTCTAAGGAATTTAACGTGTTCAATTCTTCTTTACATTTTTGAGATGATTTAGTTGGTATTAGAATCAAGATTTTCTTAAATCAATGGCAAATGATAGAGTCAAGAACCCAAATCTCATTGATATTCGTCGTGGGATAGAGGTTTTATGGGCGGATGATTGATGAACACGTGCAACAATTCGTTGAGATCAACGATCAACTTGGTGTGCTACGAAAGGTGCTTATAGGACTCAATCTTAATACCCCTAGAGACCTTCTAGTCAATAGGAACCGTGCCGGAGGACTTGCCCGAGGCCAACCTGAAGACAGAGCTATACTAGATCAACGTCCCCAAATGCAAATTGTCTACAGAGGCGTATCAAATTCAAACGATAAGGAGGACTACGAGATTCGTAGTCCTACAAGATAGTACAGAGAGTTTGGGGATTATTGGATAAAGGTCGACATTAATGACTTTAATGGAAATCTTAACATTGAGGATTTCCTTGACTAGTTTTTTGAGGTTGACTGATTCCTGAACATGATGGAGGTTTTAGAGGACAAGATGGTAAATCTTGTCAGTTTTAAATTGAAGGGTGGAGTAGTAGTTTGGTGCGACCAATTGCAATGAAACCAACAACAGCGACGCAAGCAGCTAATTCGAACTTAGAGGAAGATGAAACATTACATGATGGATAGGTTTCTCCTTACATATTATAAACAATACCTATTTCAGGTATACCATAATTGCATCCAGGGTAGCCATTTAGTTTTTGATTATACTACAACCTTTAACCGATTACTTGTTCATAATAATCTAGCTGAGATAGAAGGAAAGAAAGTTGCGTGGTATTTGAGTGGACTTAAGCTTTCAATTTATGATAAAATTGGCTTGCAGGTTTTGTGGACTGTTGATGAGGCTTATAATATGGCGCTAAAATACAGTATTGTTAGAGAAAGAAAAAAAGGCTGAGAGTTCAAGTGAAATACCTTTTCGTAGGAATTTTCCTAAGTCCTCGTATGTAGCGAGTGATAAAGGAAAGGGCATTCAAGCAGTAGCAATTCAATATTCCTATTCAACCTATTTAGACCAGGTCGTAAGGCGCAAGGCATGTAGAGGTAGAGGCCCACTCAAGAAGGCAGTTCCCACTACGAATACAAATCCCTATTCCAAGTCTACACCTAGCAAGTGCTATCATTGTGAAAAACATAGGACATCACTCCAATAGTTATCCAGATCAATGAACTGTTAACTATATTGAGAACAAGGATGTTGTGGAGGAAGTAGATGAAAAAGAACCTACTAGAGACAATGATTCTATGAAAGGACAGAAATCATAGAAGATGGAGAGCAAGTAAATTAGTGTGGCGTAGCAGTTGCTGTACGCAGACAAAGAAATTAGACACAAGCCAACGCTACAACATTTTTTAATCTTGCTATATATTTAGTCAAAAGGTTTGTAATTTAATTGTTGATAGCGGAACTTGCGAGAATTTTGTGGCCAAGAAGCTGGTGGATCACATGAAGCTGCCTACAAAAAATCATCATTTTCTTTATATAATTGGCTGGATTAAAAAGGGACCAACGGTAAAGGTAACAGAAACCTGTCATGTTCTTATTTCAATTGGTAAATATTATCGTGATGAAGTAATCTGTGATGTAATTGATATGGATGCTAGTCATGTGTTATTAGGTAGACCATGATAGTATGATGTTGATATTACTTATAGAGGTAAAGATAATGTTTATATGTTCACATGAGGATCATGCAGAATTGTTATGACCCATTCAAAATTTGATTTTGTGACTAATAGTTCTAAAGTAGAGGCATAGTCTATGTTTGTTTTATCTAGGTCTGAAGTAGTGTTCATGGTTGAAGTTAATAAGGCACAAAGGTTTGTGCTTTAGTGGTTAAAGAATTAGTGATTGAGGACCCAAAGGCAAAAATAATTGTGGTTGTACCAGAAAATTATGACTATTGTTTAAAGAGTTTAGCGATTTAGTTTATGATGATTTACCCAATTGTTTGCCTCTAGTGAGGGACATTCAACACCATAGTAATCTAGTAACTAGTGCATGCCTTCTAGATTTTGTCCTATTAGATAATGAGTCCAAAGGAGAATGATATTCTGAGAGAAAAGGTAGAAGAATTGTTGAAAAAATGGTTCATTCAAGAGAGCGTGAGTCCTTATGTAGTTTCAGCCTTGTTGTTGCCAAAGAAGGATAGTAGTTGGTGTATGTGAATAAATCATAAAGCCATTAACAAGATCACCATCAAATACAAGTTTCCTATTCCATGCTTGGATGGCATACTTGAGGGTTCAAAGCTATTTTCCAAAATTGATTTTCATAATGGCTACTGTCAGATTCGAGTTAGGCCTAGTGATAAATGGAAAAACACATTCAAGATATAAGATGGCTTGTATTAATGGTTCGTGATGCCTTTTGGTCTAACCAATGCACTTAGTACTTTTATGCTCGTTATGAATCAAACCTTGAGATATTTTGTTGGAAAGTTTATTGTTGTTTACTTTGATGATATCCTTATTTACAAAAAATCTGAAGAGGAGTACCTTGATCATCTGCGATAGATGCTGACAGTGCTATTGGAAAGTAAGTTGTACATCAACCTTAAAAAGTACAATTTTTTTACTAATAGTTTATTATTTTTAGGCTATATGATTAACACATATAACATTCACAGTGAATGAAGAGATGGTGTGGGCAATTCGTGAATGGCCAAAACCCAAAATAATTGGTAATGTGTAGAGTTTTCATGGCCAAGCGTCATTTTATCGCCGATTTATCCATAATTTTAGTGCAATTATACCTCCAATTACTGAATTCTTAAAGAAAGTTTAATTAGGGTAAAGAGGCAGAAAATAGTTTCTCCTTGATTAAATAGAAGTTATGCACCACTCTAGTTTTGGCATTACCTTGATTTGAAAATATTCTAGAGGTGGAGTGTGATACAAGTAGAGTTGGTATTGGGGCAATCTTGTCTCAAGAAAATGACCAATGGTATTCTTTAGTAAGAAGCTGAATGAGACTCATCAAAAGTGGAGTAACTATGATCAA
Organism: Nyssa sinensis; assembly: GCA_008638375.1. Classification (NCBI taxonomy): domain Eukaryota; kingdom Viridiplantae; phylum Streptophyta; class Magnoliopsida; order Cornales; family Nyssaceae; genus Nyssa; species Nyssa sinensis. Next base: position 17,948,800 of record CM018043.1, read on the forward strand.
GAATTTTATGCAATTGTTAGAGCTTTAAGGCATTAGGAAGCATTATCTTGTGCAGCAAGAGTTTGTGCTTTACACAAATCACCAAGCTTTGAAGTATATCAACAACTAGAAACACTTGAATAAGATGCATATGAGATGGTCCACATTCCTTCAGACATTTCCTTTTGTTCATCAAACACAAATCTAGTAGCATAAATCAAGTAGTAGATGCCTTAAGTAGAATGGCTAATCTTCTTTTTACATTAGCTTAAGAGGTTGTAGGATTTGAGTTCCTATAGGAATTATATGAAGAAGATGCAGATTTCAAAGAAATTTAGGCCAAGTGCAAGGAGTGTCAAGCTGTTGCAGATTTATGTGTGCATAAGGGGTACTTGTTCAAAGGAAACTGTTTGTGCATTCCTCAAACATCACTGCGAGAGAATTTTATTCATAATCTATATGGAAGGGGTTTAGTGGACAAATGGGCAGAGATAACAATTGTGGATGAGCGATATTTTTTTCACACGTCAAGAGGGACATTGGTAATTATCTTTGAAAGTGCTATACTTGCCAAATGTCTAAAGGTCAGTCACAAAACACTAGTCTTTATACTCCTTTACCAGTTCTTAATTTTGTTTGGGAAGATTTGTCTATTTGGGACTCCCTCGACCACAATGGTAGATTCTATTTTTATAGTTGTTGATAGATTTTTCAAGATGACGCACTTCATTCTATGCTAAAAGACCTTTAATGCTTCACACATTGCATGGTTGTTCTTTCGAGAGTCCATGGAGTTCTATAGTCCATTACTTTAGATTGAGATACTTTGTGGAAGATGTTTGATACGTCCTTGAAGCATAGTACTACAGCCCATCTCCAAACTAATGGCCAGACTAAAGTGACGAACAAAACATTCGGCAACCTAGTTCGTAGTATTTGTGGAGATAAACCCAAGTAATGCAACCATACCTTGTCACAAGCTGAGTTTTCATATAACAATGTTGTTCTTAATGCCACAAGAAAATCACCTTTGCAGTTGTCTACATCACTCCGTCAAAACATACAATTCTTAATTCGATTGCCTAAGGGTCATGATGTGATTGTTGTGACAGAGAATATGGCAAAACAAGCCCAAACAATATATGTCGATGTGAAATAGAAATTAGAGAAAACTAATGTCAAATACAAGAAAGCTGTAGATAAGTATAAGTAAGCTAAAGTGTTCAAAAAAGGATATTCTGTTATGGTCTTCTTATACAAAAAGAGGTTTCTAGTTGGGAGCTACAACAAGTTGAAGCCAAAGAAATATAGACCATACAAGATTGTTCACAAAATCAATGATAATGCTTATGTTATTGATTTTCCTAGAAGACATGGGTATTTCAAAGACTTTCAATGTTGCTAATATTTATGATTACCATGCAAAAGAGCCTCTCTATTCGGATTATAACTCGAGGTTGAGTTTTCTTCTAGTGAAGGAGACCAATGTAGAACAAATGACCTTTGATTTCATGGATTAATAAGAACGTTCCAATGCCCGTTTGAAGCAAAGTCATGCGTTGACCTGACATGACTCGGATGCGACTTGACTCGACTTGAAAAAAATTTTGACCCAATTTTGACCTATTTCCTTATATTTTTCCTAGTTTCCTAATTATGTTCAGATTAGTATTAGTAGTTTTTTTATTCTGCAAGTACAAGGAATTGATAATTTCCTAATTATAGTAGTAGGAGTTAGTAGCCTATTAGGAGTATTAGTTTTAACTCTATAAATCTGATGTATTGGTTCTCTTATGATCCTATTTATCAATAATATTTTAATTTTGAATTTGGAAAGTTTTTCTTTTGTCATGTGAGAAATCCCCTTGTTTTGGTTTTTAAGAAATTTGTCGTGTTTGATTATCCTTCACATTTTTAAATTACGTTAACACTCTTGTAAAATAATGATAATGATTATACAATACAACTTTTGTTGACAAAAAAAAAAAAATTATTAATGATATAAATGAGTTGGTCATAACTTGAGAAGTTAATAATAATTTGAGAGACATTAATATATTTATACAGTTAAATTTGTATTAGAAAAAATGTCTAAAAGTCCAAATTCAAGGAGAAACCAAGACATAAAGTTAAGAATTAATGATATAAATAATGTTGGAAAAAATGGGTTTGAGCATTATAATTAGCTATCTTTGAGCTAAAACTAAAGTGGGTCCCACAAATTAGTTTTAGTGGGTCCACATGGGAATGTGTTCTTCTCCATGAGGAGATGAAGATTATATATTGGGTTGCTCAAAACCATTAAGGAGTGAATGAGAAATTGCCTCCGAACATCACCACTTAAAATGGTAACAAAAGCTTAAAGCTTGTGCAAAAAGCTTATGTCCCACATAGGATGGGTACAAGGCTTTTAATTAGTATATATGCACATACCTTGGAGGAGGGTTTGGGCCCCAAGGGGCACCCCAATTTTGTGGAAGAGGGAGGACCTAGCACATGCTTGGTTCACCACACGTGCGCGCGCTGCTGCAGCTGTCCCGCCTCGCACCGAACTGGGTCGGGCCTGGGCTTGGGCTTGACTGCATAGTCGTCTTCTTCATGGATGCGTTTGTTTCTGTTCATGGTGAACAGACACAACTGAACCTTCATGACTGTACCAAAATGTCATGAAGAAGTCTATAAATACCCAGACCCGCATTGAATTCATTCATTCCAAATATTGCATTCTCTCTCTCTGCATAAGTCAAGCTCGAGTGCTGTCATTGTTGTGTTCGTTATTTGAATGCTGCTTCTTTAGAACCGAAATTCGTTCTATCTTGGGAGATGATTGCTCATCACCTTGAGCACTGAGAGGGAGCAAATTCGTCTTAAGGAAATTGTGAATTTCACTAGGCTTGGATTTTTCAATAAGAGTGAGTTAAACAGTGTTTCTACATTCTGATTTATTCATTTTGTTCATCTGTTTAATTTATTTTACATTCTGGTTTGATTTATTTTGTAACAGTATACATACATATATATATAGATATATATTTGTTTCAATATTTCAGGCTTACAATCTTAAGACGAATTTGTTTTTGGCCTATTATAATATACTGTTATATTATATATATACTTTTTTATTATATATATAGTACTATTCCAATATATTGTTTCAATCTGTTTATATATATATATATATATATATATATATATACTGGTTGAATTTGTTTATATATATATATATATATATATATATACTATTTGAATTTTTTTGATGTAAACTGTTCTAATAATTTCACTGTTCACTATTTTTGTTAAACATTGAATCTGTTTTCAAAAACCTTCACTGTTTAATAAAATATTCACTGCTTTTATAAAACATCGAATCTGTTTTGATAAACCTGTCTGTTTAGTAAATTAAGTTCTATTTAGTAGATTTCTGTTTAATAAATCTTGTGTATAATTGAGAAAAAAAAACTTTCTATTTTTGTAGCAGAAATGACCTTTATAAGCAATGCACCCACCATGAATCTGTCTCATGGGGAGAAGCCCAAAAAATTCAATGGAACAAATTTTAAACAGTTGGCAACAGAAGATGATCTTCTATCTACAACCTTGAATTTGGCAAGGTTCCTTCATGAAGATTCTCCTATACTTGCTGAAGGAGAAACTGATAAGAAAAAAGTGACTGTTGTTGATGCATGGAAACGTGTAGATTTCTTGTGTAGAAATTATGTCTTGAATGGATTGGATAATACATTATATAATGTATATTATTCAATCAAAACAGCAAAGCAACTATGGGACTCTTTGGATAAGAAATACAAAACTGAAGATGCCGTCATGAAGAAATTCATAGTTAAAAAATTTCTTAACGACAAGATGGTAGGCCATAAAACAATTATAAGCCAAGTTCAAGATCTACAAGTGATCCTCTATGACATCCTATGCTGAAGGAATGTCTCTAAGTGATTCATTTCAAGTGGCTGCTATGATTGAGAAATTGTCACCATCATGGAAAGACTTTAAGAATTATCTCAAGCACAAACGCAAAGAGATGAATCTTGAAGAACTGATAGTGAGACTACGAATTGAAGAAGACAACCGAGGATTTGAAAAGAAGAATGGAAATCATTCCATGGGGGCTAAGGCAAATGTTGTCGAACAAGACTCAATGAATAAAAGGAAGCATGAGGTGAAGGTCCTTCTCAAGTTTCTAAGAAGTTCAAAGGGAAATGCTACAATTGTGGTAAGCAAGGACATCAGTTCAAAGAACTGTTGCAAACCAAAGAACTCAAGGAAACAAAATACTCAAGCAAACATGACAAAATGTGATAGGCTTTCAGTTGATGTTGGTGAGATGAATCTTTCCGCTGTTGTATCCAAATGTAACTTGGTGGGAAACACCAAGAAATGGTGGGTAGACATTGGGGCTACACAC